>JACEFZ010003057.1:0-748237 GCA_014155875.1 Cepaea nemoralis | reverse complement strand
ACCAAAGGTATGTACCACCAGGTTAGATGAATGGTACGTTCACTAGTCTGTGTACTATCTTGATTAACTTTAGAATAGCTCGCTCACCAAATGTATGTACCGCCAGGTTAGATGAATGGTACGTTCACTAGTCTGTGTACTATCTTGATTAACTTTAGAATAGCTCGCTCACCAAAGGTATGTACCAGCAGGTTAGATGAATGGTACGTTCACTAGTCTGTCTATTATCTTGATTAACTTTAAAATAGCTCGCTCACCAAAGGTATGTACCAGCAGGTTAGATGAATGGTACGTTCACTAGTCTGTCTATTATCTTGATTAACTTTAAAATAGCTCGCTCACCAAAGGTATGTACTAGCAGGTTAGATGAATGGTACGTTCACTAGTCTGTGTACTATCTTGGTTAACTTTAGAATAGCTCGCTCACCAAAGGTATGTCTAGCAGGTTAGATGAATGGTACGTTCACTAGTTTTTATACTATCTTGATTAACTTTAGAATAGCTCGCTCACCAAAGGTATGTACTAGCAGGTTAGATGAATGGATACGTTCACTAGGTTTTATACTATCTTGATCAACTTTAGAATAGCTCGCTCACCAAAGGTATGTACTAGCAGGTTAGATCAATGACACAGTCGTTGGAGGTCTGTGTATAGTCTTGATGCTCTTTGTGGTAGCTCAGTCGCTGGATCTATGATGATGAGTGTTGATACACTTTAGGATAGCTCGCTGATCAAAGTTATGTACCAGCAGGTTAGATGAATGGCACGGTCGTTGATCCGGTCTGTATTTCTTGATGCACTTTTGAATAGCTCGGTCGTTTGAGGTTTATTCTGTTGTGATGCACACAATGATAACTCAGTCGATGGATCTGTGTAATGATTTGATGCACTTTAGGATAGCTCGCTCACCAGCAAGTTAGAGGTCTGTGTAATGTCTTGATGTACTTTAGGATAGCTCGGTCGCTAGAGGTCTGTATAATGTCTTGATGTACTTTAGGATAGCTCGGTCGCTAGAGGTCTGTATAATGTCTTGATGCACTTTAGGATAGCTCGGTCGGTCGCTAGAGGTCTATGTTATGTTTTGATGCACTTGAGGATAGCTCGGTCGCTAGAGGTCTATGTAATGTTTTGAAGCACTTTAGGATAGCTCGCTCGCTAGAGGTCTGTATAATGACTTGAAGCACTTTAGGATAGCTCGGTCGTTAGAGGTCTATGTAATGTCTTGAAGCACTTTAGGATAGCTCGGTAGCTAGAGGTCTGTTTACTGTCTTGGTGCACTTTGGGATTAGCTTGTGGTCTCCAGTGGTATGCACAGTCAAGTCATATGATTGACTGGATTGTTGCATCTGAGTTCTGCTTTGTGCACTTTAAGATAGCTCAATGGTTATATCTGTTTCTTTCTTGTGCACCTAATAACTCGCTCGCTGGATCTGTGTCCTGTCTTCATGCACTTTAGGAAATCTCAATCACCAAGGGTGTTACTATCATGTCAGAAGAGTGGCTCAGATGCTAGATCTTTAACTGAGCAAGTGCATTAAGGCCAGAGAGGTTCAGGGGATACTGTTATAGATTGACGGCTTCAGTTGGAATATTATAAATGTATAAGCCGCGGTGGATTCTGCTGTCACCAAGGAGCACTGGGACTAGCTCAAGGAATTGGAGAAAATCCCAGGTGGCAAGCTTCTCAATACAGGAAAAAGCTGACTGGGATACGCCTTTGCTGGTGCCTTAGCTGAGACAGAAGTTGTCTGCATTGATGATGCTAGGCAGTGAGACCCGGGGACGCAGATACTGCTATTGACTTGGCACTTGTCACCTGGTCGGCGGTACCGGGTACAAAATGGACCGTTCTGGGGGATTGCAGAAGTGATCACCTGACCTCCTCCGTGTTGATTTCTAAATCGAGCAAGTTTAGGCATGAGAGCACGCAGGGCCTTAAAATACGATCGGAAAACGCCCTTATTGGACGTCTCAGTACAGAATACATGGATTAGTCTGAGCAGACTCACTTTCATGCAACACCGATGTTTGAACTCCGAAGTTGAACTTGTATGGAAGTGTAAGAGGGCGGCAACTAAGCAGTTGCAAAAATTACGAAAGACACCCGCAAAGCACTCAAAAACAACTGGAGAAGGCAAAAAGGGTGCAAAAGGAGAAAGATGAGAATTCCAATCTCCATGCAGCGGAGGCCACAAGAGCTAAATGAGATTACTTCATGAGTGAGCTGGCAGGTGATAATTCTTTGGGTAGATTCTGTAAACTACACAAATGCGTAGAAAAGAACGATAAGCTCAAGACGAATGACAAGGAGAAAGGAGAAGCTTCCGTGGAGAGATTTATAACACAAATATATCACAATGATGGAGACAGCAAAGAGGCTGTTAGAAATCAACTAGCAGTTTTCATCAAGGACAACGGCTATGGGGATGTCATAAAGGTAGGAGACATAAAGTATATATTGAAAACAGCAAAGGACACTGAGTCAGGACCTGGAGGAGCCAGGTACTCCCATGTGAAAGAGATGAGCGATGTGGATTTGGAGGAGATGGCTACTTGTTTTAATCTGAGCATTAGATCAGTGTCCTAAGAGTGGGCGCACTGCTATTTAATCCCACTACAAGTGCCAAGCAAGGACCATTTAAGTCTAAAGGATTATTACCTTGCAGAATACATTTTGCAGGATATTGGTGAGGATTATTGCTGTAAAGCTGCAACAATTCTTGGACAAGGAAAATTTACTCTCAAGAGAGCTGTGCAAAGGATAGAAACGTGGTCAAACGCAGCATATTTTGCTTTTGATGTGAATGAAGGGTTCCAGACTGGACAGGAACCGATGGCATCAGCGCTGGATCTTGGGGTTGCATGTAATAGAATCAGATACGATCTCTTAATGGACACTCTTCTGGAGAGGGGTGATGGTACCCGGGTGGTGACTTGGATAACAGGAACCCTGCATTCTGATAGGGTTGCTCTCCGCCGAGATCCATGAACCTTAGAGGTGTGCATTATTACCCAGAGATCACCACAAGGATATGTAATAACTCATGTGCTATTCAATGTGTACTCAAGCATTGAAGCACCAGGGATTGGAAGGATACTGACATTTGCAGATGGTGTCCTTGCATAAAGGCATCCTGGCTTTACCCACGATTGGAGACAGGCTCAAGATGAGGCGGGAAAAATCATATCTCCGTGTAGCTGTAGACATGGAATACACCCTGCATGAAGCCCTGGGCACAGTTAAGGGCCACAGGCTTATCAGAGGAAGATAATTGATGGCTCAGGCAGAGGATACAGAGAAGTGTGCATGCTTGAGAACATTGGGAGAGGCGAGGGAGGGTTAGAATGCCAGAGCCTGACCTGTGGAGGGTCATAATTGCATTGGACCGGGGAAAGCAGGGATTGGCCGGCAGGTTGCGCTGGATGGGAGGTACAACAATTTATTTGTGACAATTCACAGCCCAGGTGATGAACTCTGTGCTACGGGGTGAAATAAGTGCCTAGGGGTGTGTGGCAAAGATGCGTGGGTGGTGTTTAGTGCAGGAGAGCCTGGCATATGATGCCACATCTATTCTCAGAATCGAGGGGGAGGGAGTCACAGCGGCCATCCGCTGGCTGGAGGACAAACAGCACACTCATGTCGTGGTTGATTATAATGAACTCACACAGTTTGCTGAGACAGGTGAAGATGGGCATGCTCTGGGTGCAGTGACAGGCATCAATCCAACAATAACAAATATAGCGCATCTGTTGGATGATTCCATAATATAGCTCCTTCTCAATCGATGTGTGCTGTCATAGTGCACCGTAGGTTAGCTCGGTCTCAACCGATGTGTGCTGTCATAGTGCACCGTAAGATGGCTCGGTCTCAACTGGTGTGTGCTGTCATAGTGCACCGTAAGATGGCTCGGTCTCAACCAATGTGTGCTATCATAGTGCACCTTAAGATGGCTCGGTCTCAACCGATGTGTGCTGTCATAGTGCACCGTAGGTTAGCTCGGTCTCAACCGATGTGTGCTGTCACAGTGCACCGTAAGATGGCTCGGTCTCAACCGATGTGTTCTGTCATAGTGCACCGTAAGATGGCTCGGTCTCAACCGATGTGTGCTGTCATAGTGCACCGTAAGATGGCTCGGTCTCAACCGATGTGTGCTGTCATAGTGCACCATAAGATGGCTCGGTCTCAACCGATGTGTGCTGTCATAGTGCACCGTAAGATGGCTCGGTCTCAACCGATGTGTTCTGTCATAGTGCACCGTAAGATGGCTCGGTCTCAACCGATGTGTGCTGTCATAGTGCACCGTAAGATGGCTCGGTCTCAACCGATGTGTGCTGTCATAGTGCACCATAAGATGGCTCGGTCTCAACCGATGTGTGCTGTCATAGTGCACCGTAAGATGGCTCGGTCTCAAGCGATGTGTGCTGTCATAGTGCACCGTAAGATGGCTCGGTCTCAACCGATGTGTGCTGTCATAGTGCACCGTAAGATGGCTCGGTCTCACCCGATGTGTGCTGTCATAGTGCACCATAAGATGGCTCGGTCTCACCCGATGTGTGCTGTCATAGTGCACCGTAAGATGGCTCGGTCTGAACCGATGTGTGCTGTCATAGTGCACCATAAGATGGCTCGGTCTCACCCGATTTCTGCTGTCGGTCGCGAAGGGGGTGTGCCAAAAGGTTTGTTGTGTGTGTGTGTGAGAGAGAGAGAGAGAGAGAGAGAGAGAGAGAGAGAGAGAGAGAGAGAGAGAGAGAGACCAAATTATGTAAAAACTAAAGCAATCATATTCGGATGCGGAACAGGTCACCGATCTAACCTCGGATCTTCTGCCGCCCCCCCCCCCCCCCCCCCGCCCGCTCTTCCACGAAGAAAGGACAAAAAAAACGTCAGCACAGAAATTGGCTGCATTCTACAGTGAACCTTCCATAAACAATGCAGCAGTAATGAAAACATCAATCTTTCCCCCATTATTGCCATATTGGCGTCTCGTAAGCCGACTTCATATTCCGTTTTGCCATACTCTCGGAAACGCCTGGTCTTTCATCATAATAAATGCAGTATATGTTCCCGGCTATGATGAGTAGAACAGACACTCATCAGAGTGATTCATTTGTTTCAACGGTGTGCTTCCTCATTTAGGAGTGGCGCAGAGTTGGCGTTGGCCTCTTACTCAAATAGACGGGGTTCGAATTCATGTAGACTTCTATTGGAAACACGGTCGTTTTAGACAATTGGTGTGCGTATGTTGACAGTGACATATTTAAAATTACGTGAGAGAGAGAGAGAGAGAGAGAGAGAGAGAGAGAGAGAGAGAGAGAGAGAGAGAGAGAGAGAGAGAGAGAGAGAGAAGAGGAGGTGGGGGGTAAAAAGATGTCAGTTGCAACAACAACAAAAGTGTGTTGAAGTGCTACTTGGAACATGCACTTTTTTATGGTTGTGAGACGTGTACGACGAGCAGACAAGCTGAAAAACATCCAATGACAGTCGTAATGTAGTTTATGAGGAAAATGTAAAGAATAGGATATAGAGAAAAACCAACTGAGCAAATCCTACAAGAAGGCAAATGAAAACCGTACGCAGACAGTCAACATTGTTGGGCACCTTATTAGAAGAAATAAACTGAGAACTCGGTGACAACTGGCAAGATTGAGGGGAAAAGGAACAAGAGGAAGACAGAGAAGTAAATGCATGGATGGCTTGGCCACGGCATGACCGAGACAAGAACACGGAGCTGATCCACGACTTTGGCGATCGTGTGAGATGGCAAACATGACCGCTGTCGTTTGTCGGCATTGCACAATGTGATGATGAGACCAGTTACCAGGCGTTCTCGGATAACAAAGAAAAAAAAACAACCTGCTAGTCTCATGTGTAAATTATACACTTAAAAAATCCCACAGGAATTAAAAATCTCACAGGCTAGACCTTATGACCATAACCTTGGCAGCATTGTTAGAAAGAAAGCCTACCCACGAGTACATACCTACCGTTACCTGTGATTAAATCTATCCGGAGGATATCCAAATCCACGCCGTAAGTGCACACACTGAGATTGTAACGTGCGTAACTGGGTGTAACTCACCCCTTTCTAAAGAGGGAGAGGGTATTGAACAACTCACAAAGCTACAGCAACGGACGGCAAATATACGGGGGCGCATGGTTCACTTTTGTGAGCTCAGGTTTGAATATTCTTGGTTATGTCCCTTGTAATTTGTAGAATGTCTTCCAGGGTGTCCCGATGTCGCTGCTCTGTCTCGACTCTAATTCCCAGTGGAGGATCAGATTATCTCCTCTTCAAGTGCTCCATCTGGAGCAGACATTTGGTGATCACGAATCTTCAATCTTCCCTGTCGTCTGATGTGCTTTAATAGTTGGTGTCAGTAGTGTCCCAGGTGGCGTAAACTGTCCACATACATCCTTCTCTGTACTCATGTGCTCCTCCTGCTGACTAATTTCAACACATACGGCGAATTTCTCCATTCACACCTAATGTTTATGTGCGCGGTACATTTCATTGTCTTGTCCACCTTATATTGTCATCATTTCCATTTGTCTCACCTGGTGACGCCGATAGTATTTCTCATTTCTCAGCCGTTAACTCAACATGTAGTGAGCTTTGGGGGAAAGGGGGGGGGGGGGGGGGGGCGCCTCGCTCGCTTTGAACTCAAGCGTAGTCCATACACACTACTTCTAGTAGCACTAGACTGAATTTTGCGTGTGAATTAGCTTTCCCTATTATCAGTGTCCCTCGCCATCAGGCGAACCCACTCCAACTTCAGAGGTACTTGTAATTTATGTCCCCAAGTCAAGGACGAGAAGTCAACATTTTAGTCCAACTGTACAATGTAGGGGTTGAACCCGCTAGCTCGGCATCAGCACACCGGATGTGTAAGGCCGTGCGTTCTTATCCATACGGCTATGCTGACCTCTTTCCACATGTAATGAGCTCCTTCTGTTGCGGTGTAGACAGCGTCCATGTTTGACTGATCCTCCACTGAGTGAACTAGCGCGCGGGGGAGCCGCGTTTGCATCTGTTCCGCCGCCATCTTATACTACGATTCAACGTCGCCTAAAATGCTCTAGTCGTATGTTGTATACGCTGTCTACGTGCCCTCTATGAGTGCTAATCAGTGCTGGTAGATGTCACAGTCTCATCACTCTCCCTCAGCGCAAATGTTCATGACTTCAAATGTTGCATGCCCCCCCCCCCCCCCGCATGCAGGACGTTGCCATCAATCCCAGGTCGACTTTCTCGGCAAGTTTTACGTTCAGTTGTTGGTCATGGCTGTCTGAACGAGAAGTCGATGGTTAAATCCAACTGACCGGTGCAGGGAGTGAACTCACAACCCTGCCATCAGCTTACGTGAAGTGTAAGCATGGACGCATTGAACTGCTGAGTCAGGTTGAGCTCATTGTGCCCGAGTGTCTGCCAGGAATTGAGCAGTACATGGAGTAGGGTCAACTAAAGTCACACTGTCACATGCCAGTGAGTGCAGACACAAACCATCACACGTACAAGTATCAACTTTACCGGAATAACCGGCCACGTGGCTGTTACGGTTAGTTCGTTACGTTAAAATTGGCGTGAGCGCGGTTAGACGCGTGTTCGTCGGTCTGCATTCGTCGTTCGCCCCGGGAGGGAAAAACTAGCCACTATCCATCCCTGTTTTTAAGCCTAAAATTTTGATCACATAACGAAACCACAACAGGTTTCTGCGTGTGTTCGATTACACGAATAAGGACCTGAAGGACGGAACATACTTGTGCCACAACACGTCATTCTGCAGAAACTAGTTAACAGACCAGAGACAAGTGGGAGTTGAGGCCATAAATTCCACACATCACGCAAGACCTTTATGAATCATCTGAAATAAGATATGATTGCAGCAAAGAAGGTCATAGCGTCTTCGTGTTAGAGCGTTTGCTGACCTGTGCAATGTTGCGAGGGTCGATGCTTATTGTGAACAGTCGCATAGGTGTGTCTGGCATATGAAGATTGTGACGTGTGTGTGTGTATGTGTGTGTGTGTGTGTTTTGTGTGCGCGTGCGTGCGTGAGTGCGTACATTTGTTCATTCGTTCGTTCGTTCGCTCGTTCGTTCGTTCGCTCTCTCATGCCCACCAGATTACAACACCACAATGTCTCCGTCTTAAGGTACAAGAAAAGTCCACACTTAAATTATAATTGTAAAAGAGAGTTAACGACAAGCGGGTGACTTCTTGGCACCGAACTCTACCCCATATGCCAGGCCTTCTTTTCACAGCGGGGTCTGCCGACAACGTCAGAATATAATCATTGTAGCTCCAGCAACAACCCCCAAGGGTCTTCCAAAACATTGCACTTGTGAAGCGAATGACGACGTTGGAAAACTAACCGACAATGCTCTTAGCATGAGGTTTCTTGAGCACTTCGCCACGGAGATCATCAAGATATACGTGTCGATGGCCAGACGAGACGCTGGTAACGTCAATCACTCCATCTGTGTATGTGATTTTTGTCCACCTGACCTGTATAAGTATCTACACAGATGGGTGACTAGGCGTATGTCTGCAGATCTGAATGTGCTATTGTCAGCAACCGGTTGTTTGATTGTTTGTGAAGCCTATGGAAGACATAGCTTTCATCTGTGAGTCCGGATTATTGACGTCTTAAAAAGTCGACAGGGTCGACTTCATTGCACCGGATTTTATCCCATATGGCTCGGTCTCTTTCCGCAGCGCGGAAAGCGTCGCACAAAGCACGAACTCCGTAGCTCTAGCGACGACCCACAGGAGTCTCCCAAAAATTTAACTCGTGAACCGAAGGACGCGGCCCGGAATCGAACCCACAACCTTCGGAGCCCGAGTTAAACGGCTTGACCACTTCGCCACGAAGACTCCCTCTATTTTGCATGAGTCCAAGAAAAGGCTGGCACTTATCTGATTGTGGTTGGTGTAGAGACTGTTCTCCCGATCCGTTACGAAAGTACCATCACAGGGACTATGTAGCAACGCTGTATATCTCATCTCCAATCCAGTAACCAGCCGGACATGCAAGACTGACGATGGAGTTTCATATTTCGATCTGCATAGAGGCTGATTCGAATTTTAAATATTATTCTGGGCTCTGCTTGCTTGCTTGCTTGCGTTCGTTGGCTTGAGCTCCAGCGCAAAGTCCTGTATGTCGGATGAAGGCATCCTGTCGTCCAACATCAGTGTGATGTCATACAGGACCTGAGTTTTGCATGAGTATCCGTTGTCCCATGTCTGGCTTATTGGTGTGCAGACTGGTGGTTCCTCGCCATACAGGCAGACACTCTCCGACTTCGGAGGAATCGGCGATCCTATTGACTTCAGCCAGGACCCCGAAGGGACCTGTTGCTCAGGACGCTCGACGAGGACGCGTCAATAGGTCTTGGCCAGTATATAACCCGGCCCTGGTGCCTTGGAAACACCTCTGCGTCCCATTCTGGGCTCTCATATCGACCCAGCCTAAATTAGGTACCATGATATGTCTTGGGACGTAAAGACCTTTGGTGTGATACTCTACACAAATATGGGTTAAGCACCATATGCCTGATGCCTTTAAGGCGTGTATAAAGGTCCTTTAGGCTACTCTATTTACGTAGAGCTGGCTCTGATTGGACATGGGTTGGTCATATTTCATCCACTGGTGTTAGGTCTGCATATGCCAACAGACGCCATCTCAGTGCCCAGAAGGAACTAGGCTACGGGTACAGTTGTCACTGTCATTAAACGCCGTGCACCCGTTAGTCCGTTCTTGTGAAGATTTGTCTCATTGCGTGGAACCCAATTATGTTTTCACTGCGCGCAGAAGTGCGGCGGCTGTCAAATGATGGAGTTTGAGGCCGCTATTAGCGCTAATACATGAAGTAATGATACTTCTGTCAGAAAATAATTCACATTTTGCCGGGGTTTTTTTTTTGCCAACGAAAATTGGCCAGGCAAAAAACGTTACATCGCCCGTGTGCTAGCGGGGACTGTAAAGGAGGCAAAGAATAGCAACACTGTAACTTACTATGCAAATGGTAAGTCATAACTAGGGAGGGTTCGCTAATATATCCCGTAGAAATATGCAGCTGTAGCATTCATCTGTCGTGAACAAACGTACACAAGTCTTAGCGTGAGCTGGTTGTGGTGCTTGGCTCAGCTGGGATATGAAAGGTTGAAAGAGACAAGGAAAGCCTGTTACATGTCAGATATGCGAATAAAATCAACGACCTTCATGTTTAGCTTGATTGCTTTTTTATTTTTTCAAGGACGTAAAGCTAACATTAATCTGAAATATGAAGGAAATCAAATCATTCATGGAATACGTATACTTCATGATGATTGTTAAAGTGCTGTTTCCGGCTTATGGTGTGTATGCATATGAGACTCGGACAGCAGTATCCAAGTGCCGTCTAACCCTTTCCGCGATGATTAGTTTTATGAATGCTCACATATAGAGGAAATGGATTACTTTAGTTTTAAGGTATGCTCGCATATAGTCAAAAGGAATACTTACATATAGCGGAAAGGTTGGACCTTAGTTTAAGGAGTGTTCGCGTGTAGTGGAAAGGAATGCACACATTTATATAGGAAAGGGATAACTTTATTTTAAGGAATGCTCGCATATAGTGAAAAGGTATGCACACATATAGAGAAAAGGGGTGACTTTAATTTAAGGAATTCTCGCATATAGTCGAAAGGAATGCTCACATATAGAGGAAAGGGGTGACTTTAGTGTAAAGAATACTCACATATTAAGAAAAGGGGTGACTTTAGTTTAAGGAATCTCGCATAAAGTGGAAAGAAATGCTCACGTATAGAGGAAAAAAATGCTGACAATAAGTTTATGACAAGCTCGTAAATAGAGTAAAGGAATGTTCGCTTATAGAGGAAAGTAATGCTGTCAATTAATATAAGGAATGCTCGTATATAGATGAAAGGAATGGTCACAATTACTTTAAAGAATGATCGCATATAAAGGAAAGTAAAGTTAACAATTAGTTCAAGGAATGCTCATATATAAAGGTAAAGAATGTTCGTATACAGAGGAAAGGGATGGCTTTAGTTTAGGGAATGCTCGCATGTAGATGAAAGTGTGACTTTAAGGAATGCTCACACGTATACGATAGGGAACACTTCGGACTGACTAATTTACGAGTTCTCACATGTAGATGTGAGAGAGCGATGCGCTATTCGGAAACAATCTCGTGTTTCACAACTCGTAACATGAACTGCGGTTTATACTTTCACAACCTGTTAAATTGAACATTCTAGTATTTCACGACAGTTGTTGGATTCACAATTACATTTCCAGTTAGTAGAGAAGTTTGATATTTCACAGCTGACAAATCTGGGCTGTCGCCTACTCTGATCATTACCCAGAATGGGGTGGAGTAGTTTACCGAATGCTCCACTAATCCCATCTTATCCCATTTAGATCGGTCTCTCTCCGCTGAGCAACTAAACCAAATGCTGGAATCGCAGCACAGAGCATGAAGTCCGTAGCCCCGGTGACGACTGTCTGGGAAAAAGAATGAAAAACAACAATAACAACAAAATAACTGCACTCGGGAACCGAATGAGGGAGTCTAGGAACCAACCCACGATCTTTTTAACACTAGTCAGCACCCCCCCCCCCCCCACCCCCCCCCCCCACACACACACACGCTCACCAACTTCAGAAAAGAAACAACTTTCTACTGCCTCACACAATTGTATTGATTCAGATTTACGTGTACAGATAACTCCCCACCATCAGGTATATCACAAATAAGTCTGGGCTGCAATTTAAAATTGCTGTCATTGTCACGTGACCCGGTCTCCTCTTGCACAACGTGTTGCTGGCTTCACAGCCATATGTCCAGACAGTGCACCAGCATTAGGTATTTCACAACTGGCCAATCGGTGATTTACACTTTCACACGTGGTTACGTTAACAAAACCAAAAAAAAAAAAAAAGAAATTCTACCGTTTTTGGATTCAGATTTACATTTCTGCGATAATTTCAAACCAGTCAGGTATTTCACAACTGGTAAATCACATAAGCCGTTTACACTCTCCGGCAGTGTAGGTGAAATATGTCGGTATTTCACAACATGCGACTGTGTTCGCGTACTTACCATTATTATCTGCCAGATTTCCCACACTGTCAAGTACTGATAAGTAAGACAGGATCAGACCAAATGCCTGGGCCCGCAGGCGACAACTCATATCGATTAGTCACCAGTTCCGTAGCTGATCGGCTTCTCTGGCTCATTATCTCCCTTGCAAAATGGGAAAGATAATACGCGTGTTTGGTGTGGAGGAACAGCTATCGGGGAGGATTAGGGGAACTTCGACCCATCAGTTCCCATGTCTACGATTTTCGAGCCGCGCTTACACTGTGAGATGTAGCAGTATGTTAGCCTTGTTCGTGTCTATTTAAAACAATGCATGTCCTTTGCAGAAGCTCAGGCTGATTTTTCTAGGCAATTTTGTGTTTAGTAGTCTGCCATTGTCTATTTTAAATATTGAGCACAACCTACTGCTGGCAACGCTGATCATATTCCGGTACGAACCTAAGGCCTTGTCCACTTTGGAAGCACTATTCCATATAGTAACTAATGTAATGAATTCTTAGCACATTTTTTAATGACGTCATGTACACATTTTTCAAATTAGTTCTACAAACAAAGTGTAGCGATATTTTACAAATACCCTGTATAAGGAAAATAGCGTAGCATAGCTGATAGGGAGCTATGCTGATAATGTCATTAGGGCAGTGGAACTAGGGTTCTACACCTGCGCTCGTAGTCTCGCTAAGTGAGGGAAAGAATAGCCACCTAGACCCATTGCAGGTTTCTACTTCGGGTTGAAGAAACTTGATGATTTGATTTAAGAAGGCCCATATTTCTATGCCCTTGCGGGGTGTTTTATGGATATATGTCACACGAGGTGTCATCCCAATCATAGTATTTGATGGTAGGTGCCCAGAGGAGATTAGAACTAGAATCGCTATGGCAAAGGTAACCTTTTGCCAAGTGGAAAACATACTGACAAATAAACAAGAAGCGTTACGTAGAACCTGTACTTGTATATCCATGTGAGAGGTGAACAATGGACAGACAAGCTGGCAAACATCTAATGGCACTGGAAATGTGGTTTATGAGGAGAATGCAAAGTATACCATGAACAGGCAGAAAAACCAAATGAGCAAGTCCTACAAGAAGCAGATGAACACCGTAAACTGGTTAGAGAAATTAGATATTGACAGTCGAAATGTTTAAACACATGAGAAGACATAAACTAGATAACTTGATGACAACTTTCAAGATTGAGGGGAAAAGAACAAGGGGAATGCAGAGAAGTAAAAATTCAAATGGCTTGGCCACGTGATATGGTCAGGACAAGAACACGGAGCTGATGCGCGATTCTGGTGATCGTGTAAGATGGCGATACTTGACCACCCACCTTATTGGCATGGCACGTGATCATGATGATATTACCTCTCAGAGCGATTCCGATGGAGGGATAAACTTTGACCTCGTTCAACCAGCTGTCGTTACCTATGTTAAAATTGAGTGCAGTTGTCTGTATGGTTGTCTTGATTCACAGACCATTCATATTCTGATGTGTATGCGAAAGAAAAAGAAACGTTCCACCTTGTTCAACCAACTTTAGCAGCCTTGGTTATACTGACCATTTTCTGGTGCCCATTATACAAGGCTGAGTTGGCTTCGGAGACAGATGCTGGTGGGTTCGATCCCAGGCCCACTAGATTAACATGCGAGTATTCTAATCTCTAAGCTAACCGGGATCCGCGTACTTAATTCTGAAATGAAAAAGAGACACCAGCTTAGCGTGAGGTGAATGGTTCCTTTACACACATTATCATGACGTGGTGGTGACACAGCCAGAACTGCGTTACTTCAGGGAAGTCTACCGGTCATGGAATTAAGTCTGAATATAGGGTGGGCTGTGTTGTACATTATGCCATGTCATGTCAGGATGTTCATATTCAAGTCTGGAATAACGGTTTTTGAATATGTCTCTCCACCATAAATTTTGCTTTGTGTTTGGCAGTCCATCTGTGTACATGACAAGACCGGGCAACATCTGGAATCTGTTCCAGTCATAAGCGTCTTAATACAGCGCGCCATCTATGCTCAGTTCTACCATTACTCTTAGCCCGTAAAGCCTCGGAAGAGAAGTTATACTATGGTCCATAGCCTGGCTCAAGATTTATAATCGCGTGACTGGATCATCCATAATTCAGATATTAATTTGAAAGGCCCGGGAAGGTTAGCCCGATCAACGAAATGCCCGCAGAAGTTGGGTGTGTCAGCCACAAGGCGCAAGTATTCGCAGCTCTGCTGTAAACTGGCACGACGCAATTACGTCTAAAACAACATTCCGGACGAATGCAGAAGAAGAAGCAGAAGAATTTGAAAGGGATTGTTGTCCAAAAGGGTAATGCGTTACATTATATCTTACTTATATACGTCACAATATAGGACACCTCTACAAGCTATCTCATTTATATATGTCACAATTCAGGACACAACCCACAATCTCTCTCAGTTATGTATGTCACAATTCAGGACACAACCCACAATCTCTCACAGTTATGTATGTCACAATTCAGGACACAACCCACAATCTCTCTCAGTTATATATGTCACAATTCAGGACACAACCCACAATCTCTCACAGTTATGTATGTCACAATTCAGGACACAACCCACAATCTCTCACAGTTATGTATGTCACAATTCAGGACACAACCCACAATCTCTCTCAGTTATATATGTCATAATACAGGACACAACCCACAATCTCTCTCAGTTATATATGTCATAATACAGGACACAACCCACAATCTCTCACAGTTATATATGTCATAATACAGGACACAACCCACAATCTCTCTGTTATATATGTCATAATACAGGACACAACCCACAATCTCTCACAGTTATATATGTCATAATACAGGACACAACCCACAATCTCTCTCAGTTATATATGTCATAATACAGGACACAACCCACAATCTCTCACAGTTATATATGTCATAATACAGGACACAACCCACAATCTCTCTCAGTTATATATGTCATAATACAGGACACAACCCACAATCTCTCACAGTTATATATGTCATAATACAGGACACAACCCACAATCTTTCACAGTTATATATGTCATAATACAGGACACAACCCACAATCTCTCACAGTTATATATGTCATAATACAGGACACAACCCACAATCTCTCACAGTTATATATGTCATAATACAGGACACAACCCACAATCTCTCACAGTTATATATGTCATAATACAGGACACAACCCACAATCTCTCACAGTTATATATGTCATAATACAGGACACAACCCACAATCTCTCTCAGTTATATATGTCATAATACAGGACAGAACCCACAATCTCTCACAGTTATATATGTCATAATACAGGACACAACCCACAATCTCTCTCAGTTATATATGTCACAATTCAGGACACAACCCACAATCTCTCACAGTCATGTATGTCATAATACAGGACACAACCCACAATCTCTCACAGTTATATATGTCACAATTCAGGACACAACCCACAATCTCTCTCAGTTATACATGTCACAATTCAGGACACAACCCACAATCTCTCACAGTTATGTATGTCATAATACAGGACACAGCCCACAATCTCTCTCAGTTATATATGTCACAATTCAGGACACAACCCACAATCTCTCACAGTTATGTATGTCACAATTCAGGACACAACCCACAATCTCTCTCAGTTATGTATGTCATAATACAGGACACAACCCACAATCTCTCTCAGTTATGTATGTCATAATACAGGACACAGCCCATAATCTCTCTCAGTTATGTATGTCACAATTCAGGACACAACCCACAATCTCTCACAGTTATGTATGTCACAATTCAGGACACAACCCACAATCTCTCTCAGTTATGTATGTCACAATTCAGGACACAACCCACAATCTCTCTCAGTTATGTATGTCATAATACAGGACACAGCCCATAATCTCTCTCAGTTATGTATGTCACAATTCAAGACACAACCCACAATCTCTCACAGTTATGTATGTCATAATACAGGACACAACCCACAATCTCTCTCAGTTATATATGTCATAATACAGGACACAGCCCATAATCTCTGTCATTTACAGACGTCACAATATAGGGCACCGTCCACAGTCTATCTTATTTATTTATGTCACAAAACAAGGCACCATCCACAAGCTACCTCAGTTACGTACGGTACAGTACACGTCACTCTCCATAGGCTACTTAACGATATGTCACAATACACGGCACCATCCACAACCTACTTACTCTGTGATAATTCACAGTACAGGGCACCATCTACAAGCTATCTGAGTTATATGTCACAATACAGGGTACATCCACATGCTACTGAATGATCTGTCACAGTACTGGGCACCATCTACAACCTACTTACTCTGTGATAATTCACAGTACTGGGCACCATCTACAAGCTATCTGAGTTATATACAGTTAGTTAGTTAGTTAGTCGACAGATCATCCTCGTTGCACATCGGACCACTCAGTCCATAAGTGCTCGGATCCCCTCCTCAGCAAATCCCGCAGCATGTAGCGGCTAACGACGCCAGTTCTGTGTTGGTTTATCAATCTTCTTTGGCTTCCTGCGTAGTGTTCTTGTTTGGCCACCCCTCTTTTAATTTGCTGCTCTCGCAGTCTGGCCATTGTTGTAGATTCACAGTCATCACTTGGTTCTTGCAAAAGTCTCACTTCTCGTAGAGCATTCAGAATGTCAGCCTGGTCCATGGCGCGTCCGCCCTCAACAGTAGCCTCACCTGCGAGCTTGTCAGCCCGCTCATTTCCTTGTACTCCCGCATGCCCTGGCACGAAGATGAAACTAATCTTTGCCAGCCGAGACCGCTTCAGAGGCAGCAACCATTCTCTTCGGATCGACCCCTCCTCTATCCTCTTGATCATGTTCATTGAGTCGCTAAGGAAACAAGCCCTAGTGAATGTCTGTGTATCGAGCCATGTTATTGCTTTACTTACTGCCATGACTTCCATGGTCAGGCTACTTGTGGTTTCAGTGAAAGCACCAGAGTCCTCCTTCACAATTCTCCCTCCGGCCCGAGCTGTAAAGGCCCATGAGCTTCTCACATGTCGGACGACCGACCCATCTGTGTAGATGACCGCGTCACTGTCTAGCGAATTCTCGAAAATCAACGCTTGTACTTCAGCCTCAACAGCAGCCGGATTTTCTTGTCTGCATTTTCTATCTAGTTGGATGCAAACTGAAAAGGATGTGCAGAAGTCTGTTGGCACTTGCACCCACTCCTCGCCAGGTTCTAAGTCCTCAAGTGAACACACCTGTTGAAGAATGTCCTCGGCTTGACCCATCCACGACCGTCCTCTTTTTAACCTGCTGCCCTTCACCTTCCTAATTTCACTATGCAGTGGATGCTGTGTGTTTGCGTTAATTCTGAGGTAGGCACGTGCCCTGCAAACTTGCATTCTCTCTTCAATGGTTGGAAAATCAAGAAGGTAGCGCATCGCCCTGCATGCTGTATCTCTTGTACATCCAAGAATAATGCGCATAGCTTCATTCTGTATCCTTTCCATCCTTTCTATCTGCTTATGGCTGACAGTCAGGATTGCCATTGCATACTCCAAAACAGACATGACCAGCCCCTCGTACAGAAGACATAGATGGCGCTGCTCACAGTTTGCTGCCGCCATCACCCGCATCGCTGCCAAACCCCGCTTGGCCTTTGTTATCACCTGGTCTATGTGCACATTATAAGCAAGGCTTCGATCAAACCGTATCCCCAGGTAATTCATTGCCTGCGTTCTTTCCACCGTCTCTGAACACAGCATTACAGTTGGTGTTGGATTGTTGACAATATGATTATTCAACGAGAACCAAGTCACTGTTGCCTTTGTTGGGTTGACCATTGCCCCAGCTTCATCACACCAAGTACTTATGCGATTGAGTTCGGTTTGTAGTTCCACAGCAACCTCCTCTCTATCCTTACCCTGACGATACACTAAAACATCATCGGCATATGACAATGTCCTGCCAGGTCCAGTGATCTGCTCACTGGTGATTCTCACTGTGTAGGCGTTGAACAGTACCGGAGATAATGGTGATCCCTGTGGTAGGCCAGGATATATTGTTGTTGGTTCCGAAGTCCAACTGCCACATCTAAAAACTACTTTCCGTTGGAAGAGAGCTGCAGCGATCCAACTAAGGAGGAATGGACTTACGTTTAGTTCAAGAAGCTGAAACATTAAAAAATCCAGTGGTACTCTGTTGTATGCGTCCTCAAGATCAATCGCTGCAGCAACGGTTTCAGTGCCTGAGTGGAAACCTTCATAGACATCGTGGGCAAAGACTGCTGCATTGGTCCAGGTTTCTCTTTTTGGACGGTACCCACCCAGGGTAGGTGGGAAAACACCTTGCCTCTCTAGTTGGCTTGATATTTTCCTGGCAATTACCTTCTCCAGCAGCTTGCCTATTGTATTCTGCATGGTTATAATTCGATATCCCTGAATTTTCTTGTGGTCTTTGTCAGGCTTCGGTAAGGGAATCAGATAGCTGTGTAACCATTCCTCCTTGATGCTAGCACTCCCTATACTGTTGTTGTACATGTCTGCTAGTTTCTCTAGCTCATTGTCGGTACACCTATTTATGTCGTCGTATCTTATGCCATCAGGACCTGGAGCACTGTTTTTTGATCGTCGAAGCACAGCCTTGATTTCTTGCACTGTCACTGTGTCTTCATCCGAAGTGTTCTGGGCCTTGCATCTGTCTGAGGTGACCTCCTTGGCCAGATTCCGGCCTCCCATGTCTGTCTGGTTGCTCTGCTCAAGGTAGCGTTCAAAGAGGGCTTTGCCCTTGTCCTCGTCAGTCCTCTGCCAGATGAGGTCAGCACCTTGGAAGTCAGAAATGCTCTTATTCTTGACTACACCACTCATGCTTTTATGTAGTCGCCAGAACAATTTCAGTGACTTGTCTGTGCTTACTCTTTGACACACCTCTGCCCATTTTTCGCTTTTAACCACCGTGACCAGTTTTTTGAAATAGCTTACTTTTGTGTGCATCTCTCTTTCTAAGTGCAAGCAGGGACTAGGATGACCAGCTCTGTTCTTCTTGGCATTTTGCCATCTCCTTACAGCACTACGCTTATCCACCCAAGCCTTCTCCACCTCGAAACTCCACCACGGTGGCTGCTCCCAGCTTTTTTTCCTTTTCTTCCTGCCCTGAAACGTTCTGCGCTTGTCACGTCTTATTTTACTCACCACATCTTGCCCTGTACTGTCATACTGGAACGTCTTTACCTTTAGCTTGTGCTGCCTGGTTCTGCCTTTCTCCACCAATATGCTGCATGGGTGGTGGTCGCTGCCATGGTGTCCTAGGACACCCCATCTACACACTGTAGTGAGTGAAGGTGAAACTAGCGCCAGATCAATAGCACTGTCCTCATCGCCTGGACGGCTTGCTGTCCTGGTGACACAGCCACTGTTGATACAAACCAGGTCGATGGTTTCCAGTGCAGTCTCGAGCTCCTCCCCTTGTGTATTGGAGGAAGTGTTTCCCCATGATCTGCCTTTAGCGTTGAAGTCACCACAGAAAATAACATTTCTCTCGTGGCCTAATATGCCACTTAAGCACTGCCACTTCTGGGCGTCCACACTCGCATTGCGGGCATAAACATTAACCAACACGAATGGTATACTGGAATGAACTCTCAACGCCTGTATTTGTATATCGTCACTGTTCCAACTGGACATGTCTAGCTCTGACGCCACCATGCTGTCGCGAACGAGAATCGCCGTTCCCAGATGTCGTCTGTTATAGAAACATCTGAAGCCGGCAATTCGGAGTAGCTGATCGCCCAGTCTCGTCTCCTGGAGTGCTACAATGTCGTTCCTGTAAACTAGGGTTTCTAAAATAGAGCCCCGTTGTTTTACACTGGCACAGTTCCAATATAGAATACGGATGTTCCTGAGTCCTAGACGGTGACACTTGAGTCTAAAACGTCTCAAGCCACCGCGCTTACCTGGCTTCTTTTTCCCCTGCGCGGCTACCACGCCGCTTCGGTATGTTGACTGCTGATCGTTCGGAAAACACACGTTGTTCCGCCATGTTGAAAAAACGTAAACACAGACTTTTGATTGAGAACCACACACGCTGCTGAAAATTCACTCAAGGATGGCTTCGCTCGATGCACGAACTCCGTAGCACCCGCGCAGATCTTGAGTAGAAACTCCTGGTTTTACATCCTGGCACACCAATTACACGCAAGAAATGAATAAATCCATCCCTTACGCGAAAAAGTTAACGAACACAAAACAACACGACCGTCCGTCGCCATCTTGAAACCGGAAGTGAGTTATATACGTCACAATACAGGGTACATCCACACGCTACTGAATGATCTGTCACAATACTGGGCACAATCGACAGTCTAACCAATGGTGTACGTCAAAATGCTACTCACCAACCACTAGCTATCACAGTCGTACACGTCAAAATACAGTGCATCGCCCACAAACTACGCACTTCAAATAATCACAATGCATTGAGCCACCCACAATCTACCCACACCATGTCACCACAATACAGGATACCATCGACAGTCTACCCACAAACACAATGTTACGTGGAACAAATCAAGCAGACATGCTTCTCTGCTCGATGATTAATACTGGAGGACACCTGAATCAAGCCATACTTTTCTCACTAGCAATATTGGGCAGTCCGAAATCCACTACGGCCATCTAGCTTTAAACATGCATACGTGCTCATGGTACTTATCCTGCTCTGTATAATGGGCAGCGCTCTTCGTGGTCCCTCTCTTCATAGTCCCTCTCTTCGAGAATTCTCCAAGTACATCTGACATGACATATGGTTAAAACCAGCATCATGTGCCTTGTCAAACGGCTAAGTGTTCCTGTCTCTCCACAGATTTCGATCCTTACTGTGACGTCTGTTGAGAATATCTTGGGCGGCTAAAGTAACCAATAGCGGTTGTGTGGAAGAAGCTAATGCCGTTAGAACATTCAGCACGCCTATAAGAGGGAGGCAACCGCTGTGGCATAGTAGTTAGTTTACTTGTCTTCTAAGGGAGCGGTCTGCGTTCAATTCTCAGCGGAGGCAGCATTATTATTTTTCTCCCCCCCCCTCCCTCCCCAAACTAGTGCTTGCTGAGACCAACCCTACCTCGTAAAAGTGGGTGCTAGACAATCTTCAGAATTGTATTGGAAGAACAAGCGACGATGAAGGGAATGCTTTGTTAACTCATTCTAAAAAGAAACTAGCAATTTTTTTCATTGGTTACCCCCCCCCCCCCCCCCCCCCCCCATACATCCCTTAACTTTGATTAACACCCCCCTCCCCCACCAAGCCAGTTAAATACACGCACTCTTTGTTAGTAATTCAGTTCATCTGTCCTAAGTAGTTGTTACTTTATCCAACTCCATCACAGTTAAGTTAGTTGCATATCCTATACATGACGTTGCTGCCGACACCGGAGTTTTTTCTGTTGTGATCTCTTGGCAAGTTTACATTCAGTAGTTTGCCATTGCTTTCTGAACGACCGGCACCCATACCATTTCATAAAAAACCAGCGCAACGCGGTCTGCTGCCAAATCACGTACAGCTGTTTTTTTTTAACGCGGGTATGTGGGACAACGAACAGCGCCCGTAACACCTTCGCCACGGAGCCGGGTTGCCACTTCTTATCCGGGCAGTTTATCATTTGAAAGTAACACTTGTCTGAGATTTTAAGTGTTAAATTCAGACCACTAAATAGTTGTCAAAGCAGGATAATAAAATCAAATGCTGCGGTCAGCGAATGTGTTTGCTATGTAAAAGTAACAACAAAAGGTAAGGTCTCTTAGGTGTATTAAGCTCATTGAACATATCGTGCTAGACTAGACGCTATTTATGATAGTCCAATCGGAGCACGGTGGGTGATGTGGTCGGTATAAATCCGCCGCCTTTTATTTCCCACGACATTTCCTGGTAGCCATTTTAGGCCGGCTCGACCTTAGACGCCCAGGTTAGTTTTACAAATTCTAATTCTCAGCTTTGAACCCATGCTCACCGGGTCGGGAGGCGAGCGTTTAGCCTCTCCGGATTGCGTATGTACAGGCGTGTTATAGAGCTGTTCGACTCTTACAACTATTTT
This sequence comes from Cepaea nemoralis, assembly GCA_014155875.1. Taxonomy (NCBI): domain Eukaryota; kingdom Metazoa; phylum Mollusca; class Gastropoda; order Stylommatophora; family Helicidae; genus Cepaea; species Cepaea nemoralis. Next base: position 726,031 of record JACEFZ010003057.1, on the reverse strand, counting down.
GCACTGGGAATCTGCACAACAAGGGAAATCACTGGTGTATTGTAATCACCGCAGCGGCATAGATTGTGCACGTATCCATAGGCGGGAGATACGGCGTCCTGTGTCACTTTGACGTCAGACGCAGTGTGTAACGGTCGACAATTTAGAACGTCAAGAGAAATAAAAATGGACACGTGACGCGCAGCCTTCTCTTCCTCCTCCTCCTCCTCCTCCTCCTTGTTCTCGGTGTTTGTATATCGGTACCCGGAATAAATCGATATCAGCAGCAATACGGCCGGTAGGCTGCGCTGATGCCTGGCTATGACGTCACAGCCTCCACTGGTAGTTAGTAAGGAAATCGCAGAACTGCCTTACAGAAGCTGCTCCAACTGTCCCATCGGCTCCTGGCTCGTCAACATGTGATACCGTCGGTTTCTTACGTTCGGATTCTTCTTTGGAGTCTGTGGCCGTGGCATTGTGTTCAGATACCCGAGGCATGCACTGATAAGTGTTTTCGTGGGGTGATAAGCGTGATATTTTCTTCCAGATCGGAATACGTTACGTGGCCAGGCCCGAGAGACGCTTCTTGAGGTAAGTGACATTGACAAGATCAATCTCTCCCATTGATGATAGACACCGCTGCATGGCTGTGTGGCGGGGTGATTGGTTGAGGGCTGCCATTTTCTCATTGGGAATGGAAACATGGCATTACCGTCAGTTTGTTTATTGTATCAGCGGAACACATATTCTCCGAGGGACATCATGTTAGATTCTGTAGCTGGATACTTGGGGAGGGGGAATAGAGCGTTAATGTTTCGCGAGATGCTTGTTCTCTCTCTCTCTCTCTCTCTCTCTCTCTCTCTCTCTCTCTCTCTCTCGCTCTCGCTCTGTCTCTCTCTGTATCTCTCTGTCTCTCTCTGTCTCTCGCTCTCTCTCTCTCTCTCTCTCTCTCTCTCTCTCTGTCTCTCGCTCTCTCTCTCTCTCTCTCTCTCTCTCTCTCTCTCTCTCTCTCTCTCTGTAAATAGTGGTTCGTTCGTTATAGAGAGATATTGGTCACGTTTACTTTGCGAGATTTCCATGTCCGTGTGTTGGGGGTAGTGAACGCAACTTTACAATGCCAGCATGCCGGGTTCACAGTCATCCGCATGTCATTTGGTAGCACAACATGCAACTAGTTTGAACTTGGAGAAATCGGTTGTACCCTCATTCTTCATGCATTACAGATTATGCTCATCATTAGCATGACGTTTGGTAGCAGAACATGCAACCAATGTAAACTTCGAGAAATTGGTTGTACCCCCACTCTTCATGCAATAAAGAACATGATCATCACGTAGCATAACGTATGGTAACAGAACCTGCAACTAGAACTAATGTAAACTTGGAGACATGGACTGTACCCGCATCTTCATGCAATAAAGAACAGTATCATCACGTAGCATGACATATGGTAAAAGAACATGCAACTAATGTAAACTTGGAGACATATACTGTATTCCCATTCTTTATGCAATAAAGAACATTATCATCATATAGCTTGACGTATGGCAGCAGAACATGCAACTAATGTAAACTTCGACAAATGGGTTGTACTCACATCCTTCATGCAATATAGAACATGATCATCATGTAGCAGGTCCATTGCAAAATGTCGCTCTAATCACGGGCCGCCGACGAGAGTCTCGGTTCTTTAAGAGTTCCACCGCCTCTTGTATTTTCTTGAATGCAAAAAAATTGAATTAAATTCCATTAAAGATACAAAAAATATGCACAGACAAATCAGTGAGCTTACAGGAAAAAAAATAAGGATAAATACAGGGTGTTTGAAATCAAAAACAGGAAAGATAATATTAGAGGAAGATGCTATAATAAAGAGGTGGAATGAGTATATAAGAGAATTATATGAAGGAGAAAGGGCAGAATTAACAGAAGATAGTAACTTAGAAGGTCCACCTATTCTGAAAGAAGAAGTCGCTGACGCTATGAAACGTATGAAGAAAGGAAAAACAGCTGGGCCAGATGAAATCACAATAGAAGAATTAGAAGTATTGGGAGAATTTGGAGTAGATATATTAACCAAAATGATTGAATGATATTTACAGCAGTGGATATTTACCCAGTGATATGCTGAAATCTGTATTTATAGCTATACCAAAAAGACCAGGAGCAATTGATTGTGAAGATTTTCGTACAATTAACCTTATAAACCATATCACTAAGCTTCTACTCAGAATCATAATGAGAAGAACCAAAAAGAAAATAAAAATGGAAATTAGTGAAGAACAGTATGGATTTGTGGAAGGAAAGGGCACAAACAATGCAATTTATACATTACGGACACTAATAGAAAGGTCAATAGAGAAACAGAGAGACATATATTTGTGCTTCATAGATTATACTAAGGCATTTGATAAAGTAAAACATGATGAACTGATTAAAATGTTGGAAGATATCAACACTGATGGAAAAGATTTAAGAATAATAAAGAATATTTACTGGAACCAAGTAGCTGCAATTAAAATAGGAAATAAAGAGGGTAGTTACGAACAGATAAAGCTAGGAGTACGACAAGGGTGTGTCTTGTCACCAGATCTTTTCTCCCTGTATAGCGAAGTAATAATGAGAGAGATCAAAGAGATGCCAGGAATACTAGTTGGAGGTTATAATATAAATAATATACGCTATGCAGATGACACAGTATTGGTGGCGGATAATTCAACAGACCTACAACAATTATTAGACGTTGTAGTAACAGAGAGTGCAAGGAAAGGACTCAACTTGAATATCAAGAAAACAGTAACAATGGTAATATCAAAGAAAATGGTGACACCAAAATGTGACATAGAAATAGAAGGGAAAATCCTTAACCAAGTTGATAATTTTAGATACCTAGGGGCATTTATAACATCAGATGGAAGATGTACAACAGAGATTAGGAGCAGAATAGGGCAGGCAAAAGCTGCATTTCAGAAAATGAAGAGTATCTTATGCAATAAGTCACTGTCACTGAATGTAAGAAAGAGAGTGCTGAAATGCTATGTAGAACCAGTTTTGCTGTATGGCAGTGAATCTTGGAATGTAAATGAACAAATTAAGAAGAAATTAGAAGCAACAGAGATGTGGTTCCTGAGACGAATGTTGCGAATTCCTTGGACTGCCAGAATAACTAACGACGACTGCCTGAAACAGGCTAATGAAACTAGAACATTATATACAACAATAAGACAGAGACAAACAGCTTTCCTCGGTCATGTGATGAGAAGAGAGGCATTGGAGAACATCGTAACAACTGGAAAGATCGAGGGGAAGAGAGGCAGAGGTAGACCAAGAGAAGTGATGCTGGATGGATTGAGACGGTGGCATGGAGGAATATCAGCAGCAGAGTTGATCCAGAAAACCAAAGACCGAGATCTATGGAGAGCCATGAACGCCTACGCCAGCCGGCACGGCACTTGATGATGATGATGAGGTGTCCTTAGGTGTCCCGTGTCCATCGTCGTGCCGGACGACGCCTGTCTCTTCTCACTAGGACCAGACCCTTCATCCTTGTTCTCCCCACTCCACTGTATCGTTTGATATGACCACGGTTATGGGATATAACCCAGTGCAATGGAATCGACCCTGTTATCTTTGACCTCCTTTATCTGAGCAAATTGTTGTGTGTTTCGAGACCGGATGCTGTTCATGAGCCTGTTTTCATCTGTGTTCAGATCTGTTAGAACAGTGCTTCTCAACCTTTTTTGGCCCTTGCACCCTTTCACCATATGTCAGAATGTTATTTCCCCCTTTCCAACGAACAAAAGAAGAAGAATTCCCAAGTTTCCAAAATTGTCAGCCTCAAAAGGTGCATATTTTTATATTCACAATACTTTATTAACATACCAAATTAATCATATTACAGTAAACAAACAGTTAAAACATCACAGAATTGTCACTTAATAGGATACTGTGTCTGAAGCCATTTTGAGTCTGCCAATATGTGGTCTTAATTCTCTTTCCCCCCCCCCCCCCCCGAAACCATAAAATTCCCCCCTGGAGGGTAATTCCCTACCGGTTGAGAACCACTGTGTTAGAACGTCAGTATTTCTCTTCTTCGTGGTCCACAGCATGATTAGAATGTGTCTCTAACATTTCAGTTTAAAATTTTCGATGGTCTTCTTTAGTAATTGTGAAATGGTTTAGGACTTCATCCATATGTTGCCATCATGTCAGATAGAGGTTTTAGAAATGTCTACTTGGCGAGTGTTGTGTCACATCACGCCTCGTTCATTCTAGCTAGAAATCTCTAGCATGTTTTGTCCCATCATGCCCCATTCGTTACAGATAGAGATTTATTTCAAATTCTTCCCGAAATATTTATTTCCTTTATGCCCCATTCATTATACATATATATATATTTTACATATATGTTTCGCGACATACTTTGCCCCATAATCTATTATAGATAAAAATATTAATAATGGATACTTGGCGAAAAGGTGTGTCTCACGATGCTTCATTCATTATAGATAGAGGTTTAAATGTAGAAAACAGACAGGTCGAAATAGCTTTGTCTGTAGTGCTTCTGCCAACGTATAAAACAGCCCATTCACACTTTGCTAAAGCATTGTTTCCAGTGCCCCGCTATTGATACACCACTATAACACATCTGTGCTATAAATCTTCGCTAACGACGGAAACAATAACACCAGTATAGATATGTTTTGTTAAGTGATTTGTTCTGTAAGGCTAACTTTATTTGAAGAGGAAAAGTCGTGATATTGTTTCCATCATAGTGAGTTGGGATTTCTCAACCCCGGCTCTCCATGACGTTGACTCAGTCGTTTTTTTTTTTTTTTTGCATATCCTTTACAGGACATCGCTGTCAACACCAGCATCTCTCAGCTGTATGTTGATTTCTTGGCAAGATTACGCTCAGTAGTTTGTCATTGCTTTCTGAGCGCCTAGGAGCTGGTAATTTCCCTAGTCAAAATGATGACTAATCTTTCAAATTGGTTAATTGAAAACAAAAAAAAATAATAAAATTACTCCGGCGTTATATATTGTATATGATTGGCGTGCTTGTGAATGTATAGTGAGAGTAGAGGTGTTGGAAAATATCCCGACGGTCGTAAAGATCAGTGGGAGAGTGGACAGAGACAGATGGAGAGAAATGATGCTGGAGAGGCTGAGACGATGGCTTGGAGGGATATCATCAGCAGAGTTGATAAAGAGCATCAAGATTCAAGATCTGTATAGAGTCACTAACGCCTACGCCAGGTGACGAGGCACATGATGGTAATGATGACGATTACTTCTCGATAGGCTTATTTTATCCTTTAACACTGCTTTAAATGTAGTAGCGGTATGGGCATGAAGAGGCATGTGGCAAACAGCATGGTTTGATGCATTGTCTAGTGTCATTGCTATTGTATTGTACATGCTGAAAGTGGGGAATGCGCATCGTACTGCCGTTATGTTATGTTATTTAGTGCTTAGATTGGTTAATAGTCTCTGAACATGACACGCTTCGATGGTTCCCTGGACATTGAGTTGACTTCTTTTGACAACGAAAGACCTATAATCTGTTAAAGAAAGGTGACCAATTGAGGCATAATCCCTAGCTGTCAGAATGTGCTGAGCTGTACTGTACTGGTCTCCTAGCTAAATGATAATATGCCCCTCCGCAGATGTGAAGTTGCAGTACTGGTCTTGCACACCCGGCTGGTTTCTGAGTGTGTATGGAGGTAGACTTCAGCAGGACAGCTCTCGAGGAGAAGTTACTTGTGTCCCGGGTCAGGGGGCCAGTCTGCATCAACCTGACTTTGGCAGGTGCAAGCTGGAGTCTGTAGGGTATATGCCTGGGAAGAGAGAAAGCCGAAGACCAAAGAGAAGATGTGTGCAGGATGTGGGGGATGATCTCCAGATGGGTGTATCTGACGCGGGACATCTTGCTTATGATCGAGAGGTCTTCTGGAAGGTTGTTATGAGAGCAAGGTTCTGCAAGGGACATGCTACTGAATCAATCAATCAATCAATCAATGCCTCATAATTGGTTATATGTATCCTTTGTCAGTCTGTCAGCCTCATAAATTCCATTATGTTTTAATGTAAGGGGATACTTTCTACGAGCATTACAACTCATGCGGATATTGGAATGGCCCATTAAGTGCTGTTCTTAGGTCTGACAGTTCTGCAGATTCTGCTCTTCCATGTTGAAGCAACTGACTTCACATCTATACAGAGATCTCGATCTGTCTCTTCACTTTTCTCTTTCCACGGGACTTCTACTGTTTCCAGTGCATCAATCTCTACTGTGAAGTTGCTTGAGAATTGTTAAGTTCCCCTCTAACACAGTTTTCTTTGCTCAGATTGTTTCACTAGGCGAGTAGCTCTAAACTGGTACCTCAAGGCTGCGGTTCGGTAAGTCCAACTCCGACAAGCGGTGTTTCCGGGTTTGCTTTACCTAGCCTTTTGAGTATCCCCAAAAAAGAACAAGGCAGGCCATTGCTTCTTGTTCACATGCACCAGAGTTGGCAAGCCTTGAGGATACAATGTAAGGCGTGAATAGCTCTATTTGCCACTTTTGGGTAGGAATCGCCCATTAAAGATATATGTTCTATGATTGATTCCTCGAAAGAAAAAAAAACATAACAAATTCCAGTGTGCCCAGAGACGAGGACAAGACGCGGGCGCTATAGAGGACACAGTCACACAGAGGAAATCTGAGGACAATTAACTAGACACTCTCTTGTCTGGATGCCACAAGGCAAACGAAATAATGGGGGACCTAACAGCACACGGAGAAGCGAATTACATACAGACGGAGATGAATGATACAGTATAGGGAGGACATGGATGAAGTTGCTAGAGATAACAACAAATAGGACGGCTTGGCGTGGTGGTCTTGAGGACCGATGTCTCAATGAGGGATAAGAGGGGGGGGAGGAGGAGAAGAAGAAGAAGAAGAAGAAGAAGAAGAAGAAGAAGAAGAAGAAGAAGAAGAAGAAGAAAAAGGAAAAGAAGAAGAAGAAGAAGAAGAAGAAGAAGAAGAAGAAGAAGAAGAAGAAGAAGAAGAAGAAGAAGAAGAAGAAGAAGAAGAAATAATATCAAATCAATCATGTACCATGCCGGAAAGCGTGGGCGGTCATGACTCGCCATTTCACTCGATCACCAGAGTCATGGATCAGCTCAGTGTTCCTGTCTCGTCCATGCCATGTGGCCAAGCCATCCAGGTATTTTCCTCTCGGTCTTCCTCTTGGTCTGTTCCCCTCGATCTTGCCAGTTGTCAATAAGTTCTCCAATCCATTTCTTCTCATAACATGTCCAAAACATTTTGACTGTCTTCGTCTAATTTCTCTAATCAGTCTATGATTTTCATTTGTCTCCTGTAGTACTTGGTCATTGGTTTTTTTATCTGTCCATGGCATTCTTTGCATTTTCCTGAGAAACAACATTTCTGTAGCCATCAGAAATAATAGAAATAATATATCTTGTCCTAAATCATTCTTCAAATCATACCTGCATCTCCGCAAATTGTAGTAATGTTAAGAATGCACGGTTGATGACAGAAAAAACCCATCGAATACATAGAGAGATCAATATTCTCTTCAACCTGTTTGAATCTGTGACGCATACCTCTTCCCCAAGACATTAAAATGTCATAGGGGAGGGGGTGAGGGTAATTAGAGAGAGAGAGAGAGAGAGAGAGAGAGAGAGAGAGAGAGAGAGAGAGAGAGAGAGAGAGAGAGAGAGAGAGAGAGAGAGAGAGAGATTCACGCATTGTCGAAAACCACTGCTCTAGCAGAAACATCTGTAGAAAGTGTGCTTCTATACACGTTTTTCATCCAAATAGTCCCTGATACCTTGTTAGCTATGCTTGTCCTAGTAAGTATGTCAATCTCAATATACTCAAATACAACGTGCGTAAGAATTTACAGTACGCGTTTAGAAAAACAGAAGCAGATCATGCGAAAACCGTTATTTCTGTCGTCCTTGATGATGATATTAGGGTATAAAGATGTCTTTCTGTTCGGCTACTACTCCTGGCAGTAATTCGCGTGCAAGTGGGATGCCAGATTTATCCTGGAGATTTTCATCGACCGTTGGTCTGTATTGTGTTCTGCGTGGATATGACTAGGATGACCTTTTCAGAGAAATCTGGCAGATTTATCTGAGATGTCGCAATGGCTGGTGGATAGGCGGCCACGGCTGCGGCTTGTCCGCTGTCAATGCTTTTTGTTGAGAACTGTGATCATGGGGATTCCTGGAAACAGTGATGAGTCCCGTGGGTAGGGTGGTGACTTTAGATGCAATTTGTAGTGTAATGTTGGTGAGTTTAGATAAGTTCAATGTGTAGACTGGTGAGTTGAGATAAAGACGGTGTGTATGGTGGTGACTTTAGATATACAGTTTGGTGTGTAGGGTGGTGATTATAGACATAGTTCATGTTTAGGTAGGTATTTTAGATACATTTCCTGTTTAGAGTGGTGATTTTAGAGACAGGTGTGTAGGGTGGTGATTTAAGAGGCAGTTGTGTTTGTAGCGTGATTGTTTTAGATACAGATCGTGTGTGGGTCGGTGACTTTAGACAGTTTAGTGTGTAAAGTGGTTGTTTTAGACGCAGTTCAGTGTGTAGACTTGGTTTAGACACTGTTCAGTGTGTAGCATGGTTTTAGACACAGTTCAATGCGTAGGATTGTTGTTTTAGATACAGTTCAATGTGTAGTATAGGTTTAGACACAGTTTAAAGTGTAGGGTGGTTGTTTTAAACACAGTTCAATCTATAGGGTGGTTGCTTTAGGCACAGTTCAGTGTGTAGAATGGGTAAAATGATGAGAATGGTGTTAAATACTGTTCAGTGTCATTTTCTTCATCGGATGTCTTGCCATTTGTCATGGGCGTTCATGTCTCTCCACAATTCTCGGTTTTTGGTCTTCTGGATCAGTTATACCGATGACATTCCTCCATACCACCGTCACAGACAACCCAGCATCAGTTCTCTTGGCCTACATCTTTTGCCACTGTTTGTTTCGACGATGTTGTTATTCTGGCAGTCCAAGGTATCGACATTCGTCTCAGAGACTGCTTCCTCTAGTCGCTTCATAATTTGTTTACTCACATCGCAGGATTGACTGCCATGCAACAGAACAGGTTCCTGGTGACATTTCAGTGCTGTCTTTCTGACATTCAGAGAAGGTGACTTATTACAGAAGGTAATTTCCATCTCCTGAGCTGCAGCTTTTGCTTGAAATATTTTGCCCCTAGTCTCTGTCACGCCTCTTCCATTCGATGTTATGATTGTTCCCAAGTATTTACATTTTGTCATTTTATTAGTCACATGCTCTTCTATTGTAATATCTAAATTTTGGTGACGTCTTTTTTCTATGATGTAACCATTGTTTCTGTGTTTATAATGTTCATGGAAAGTCCGCGTTTGCACTCTCTGTTACTATTATGAGCAGTAGTTGTTGCATATCTGTTGCATTTCCAGCTATTAACACTGCATCACCTGTATAACATAGTTTGATTATATTACGTATACGGTTTATATTACATATATTGTTTATAGTGCGTCAACTCTCAAGCTCATATTCCTTATCTTTTCTCTCTACACATTTATATAATCACACACACACACATGCGATTACATCTTTTAAGCTGTACCATTTGAATGTTTAAGAAAGTGCTGAAAAAATTATTGAACCTTTGTACCTGTCATGTGGCATGAGTTTTTTAAGTTCAAATGATACCGCGTTAGTCACACTGCGGAAAAATGTTCTGAGTATTGGTTTTTTAAGACCAATAGTGCCGCTTCCAGAAATACAGCGCAGTTATAACGAAATTCGAATACAAGAGGCAATAAAAACCTAAACATTGATATACAAACAATCGGAATGCTGACAAACAGCTTCTTTGGCTAGCGCATGAGATAGAGACATTGTAAAGAAAATCCCGACGACATTTTCTGGATAAAGATGACCCAGCGGATCAATGAAATGGCCACTGATGGCCCATCCAAGACAAAGGATACGCTGGATGGTTACAGTGGCCGTCTGTGTATATAACGGACGACTTACCGGAGGTTTTATTATAGCAGGCAGAAGAGGGAGCGACACGATCACCAAATGTGCCGTGATATGGGAGAGACATGTAACGCACGTCTGCGTAAAGACTGGCTATAGCACTGTTGAAACATGATAATGATTGAATGATGATAGAAATTGGGGAACTGATGAATGAATGTGTGTATAATGAAACTATTGCGAATTCATTCCAAAGTAACAGACGAAACCTTAAAGAGGCTAATAAAACTAGAACAGTATATACAACAATAAGAAAGTGACAAACAGCTTTCTTTGGCTATGCGATGAGGATAGAGACATTGAAGAATATCCCGACGACTGGAAAGATCGAGGGGAAGAGAGGCAGAGGCCCATCAAGAGAAATGATGCTGGATGGTTTCAGATGGCGTCAGGGAGGAATATCAGCAGCAGAGTTGACACAGATCACCAAAGGCCGTGATATGTGGAGAGACATGAACGCCTGCGCCAGCTGGCATAGCACTTTGATGATGATGATGATGATGATGATGATTGATGATGATGATGATGATGATGAACTATCTAAAAGCATCAAAGACAGACTACACTAGTAGGGTGGATGGATATGTTTCTGCAAACGGAATCTTGACGTTACGAAGTGTCTGTCACAACGAAAGCTCGTGAGCCTTTTCGTTGATGTGGCACATTTCAAGGTTCACATGGATATACATTGGTGCGCTTTAGAGCAGTGGCTAGCACGCATGTCTTCTATCCATGTGATCATGCGTTGGAATCCCGGTCGAGACGCATTTTTAAAATAAAGGAAACTGGGGCGCAGATCGACACACCCTAAAATGGGTACCAGGAGATGTCATCATGGGAATTAAAGGCGAATCGAATGCTGATTGCTGTATCAACTAGAGGGTAGCATCTTATACCCAGTAAGGATCAAGGTGTGGAAAAGGATCTTTTTACTTATGTCATGAACGTCTTATTCTGAATTATATTGAACCCCGCCCTGTCATGCAGGCATTGCCCATAACTCGTTTGTTTTCTTTGTTATTTGTTTCATTCTTTTATTTGTGCGCATAGTTTGACGTGATCACTTTTACAGCCAGCGCGAGGCATTGTCTTCACATTTATCAATGCATGTCTAAATCTGGGATTAATCAGTGTGTGTAGTCAGTTTGATTGAACGTTTTCTTATCAGAGCGTTTCCGTGTGCATTGACGTCTTTTAATGTTGTTTAGACCAGGTGTTTCTAATCAAACTTTGCATTGATAGTTGTCCCGTCTATCAGCTGTTTCCTTCTGTCGTTTCTTATTCCCAAACCACAGTAACGAACTAGAAGATCTGTATTAGCTGCTTTCCTACTTTTGCACTGAAATCTCCATCATTATTGTGTCATTATTTTGAGAGATCGTCATTTCTACTCCATGATAACATCTTTGTATTTCTCCTTCCAGAATTAAAAAAAAAATAGTTGCATGTCTTTTACAGGACGTCGCAATCAACCCCGGCATTTTTGGATCTGTTTGTGATTTACTAAGCAAATTTTACGTTCATTAGTTTGCCATTGTTTGTGATTTACTAAGCAAATTTTACGTACAGTAGTTGCCATTGCTTTCTTAAGGACATATACATGTATGCTATTTATATGTATCGCGCCTTTTGAGTGTAACCATGATAACCCGAACTGAAACACTCCAGCAAGCACTTATTGCGTTGGCTGGTTCCTCGTCTAACAGTAGTCCTGTCCTTGTCTCGTGTTTATCACTTTCTGAATATAGCCATATGTGTTAGGCCATTGTTGCCGGGCTCCGTGGCCTAAAGGCTTGCGAACGCGATTCGTGAGCCGCTTATCACGCGTTCGAAACGCGGCGGCGACCGATTTGGCAGCAGACCGTGTGGCGCAGGGGTTTTAACGTGTTATTATGGGAGTCGGTCGTTCCGAAAGCAGTGGCAAGCTACTGAACGTAAAAACTTGCCAAGACATCAATAACAGCAGTAAAATGCTGGTGTTGACAGCGATGTCCTGTAAATTGGATATGCAAAAAAAAAAAGAAAAAAAAAAAGAAGGAAATAATTTTACCAGCTCCTTCCATCTGATTTCGCTCACTCCTGCGATATTAAATTTCCTCTTTTCCATTTCTTTGTGTACATAATTTTACCTATGTCTGCCAAATGCTCTGACATTCCAAGTGCATATTCTACATGTGCTGGTTTTGACTTTGCCAGCAATAGCTTGATGACGGTTTGCTGCCACCTGTTGTTCTTGATAGTCCCTACAGGACGAAGATGTCCCAAGACAGCACCTAACCGTGATCTGTTTTGATTTCAAAACTGGGGACAGTGATGTAGTTTTTCCACTGGCTTTCCACTTTCACCCGGGAGTTTTGTTATCTGTGCCACTGGCAGCAAATTCCACATCCCAGAAGAAGTGAGTGTTTACTCTGCTCATTTGCAGAGTTGTCCACTTATACCGACGGATTCGTGGACCTCAAGCGCTGCATTTGCCAAACAGCTGTGTGCACTTCACGTCCCACAAGACGTGGAGGTTCAGTTGGGAGTGTCCTTTTTCCAAATATGACATGGATGGCCTTTCTCATACTTCCCAATACTTTCACAGAACACAGTTTAATTAATGTGTGCGGCAGAGTTTTTATTTTAAAGACACTGTTCATGCGGACAGTTCGCGGCAATTGCACTAGCCAGCGACCTTAATTCCTCAGGCTGAAGACCTCCCTGCCCTACCTACACTTCAAGGTACTACAGGCATTAGATGACAGACAGATGACAGTGTATGTGGAGGGTTGTGTGACGTGGTGTCTTACACTGTCTTAGAACTACATAAATAAAGAGGGCGATATTTCCTTTAACTGACAATTCTTTGCCAGTTTCGACAATCAATGTCCTGTGATGGAGAAAGCCTTGGTGATTCAAGAGTCACGTCAGGATCTTCTGTCGTGTTCTGTAAACATCTTCCACAAACTGGATTCCGACATTGTTGACAGCTTGTTATTTGTCTTGTCATCCCTTGTGTGCGTCCCCGTGATTCCAGAGTAATATTATGTCACTTTAGACAGTCAAACAACTGGTATGAGATGTATTGATCCGGTCACCCCCACACTCTTGTCAGTTTGTGACTGTTCCTTAATGTATTCTTGGGAAATTAGGGTAGTGGTTCCGCTTTTCATCAACGCTCACAACACCTATTTACATGCTATAAATATTATGTTTTTTTGTAGCGTTTCTAATTGTTTTGGAAATATGGCAATGGCAACGAACAATTACGTCCTTTCTAATGGTGTCAACTTCTTAGTTTTCTTCGTCGTCTCCTCCTCCGGCTCCTCCGTCTCCTTATGCTGCGCTTTCTTCACATCCGCCTCTTCCTTCTCGTCCCCCTACCGCTTATGTTGCTACTCATCCTCCTCATTCTTCTTCTTCTTCTTCTTCTTCTTCTTCTTCTTCTTCTTCTTCTTCTTCTTCTTCTTCTTCTTCTTCTTCTTCTTCTTCTTCTTCTTCTTCTTCTTCTTCTTCTTCTTCTTCTTCTTCTTCTTCTTCTTCTCTGTCTCCCCCTCATGTTCCCCTCCTCATCCGCCTCCTCCTCCTCCTCCTCTGAAGTATTTGTTGAAACACGTCGATTTCTTATCCTTGATTGCATTTCGGTTGTATAGCTGTTTTCTTTTTTGTTTGTATGTTTATTTATTTCATTTTGCTTTGAAATATGTGTCCGTTAATAGAGACTGTTCGAAAAGTTGGCTTGTATCTCATCGAGCTTCCCAGCTGTATTTTGTGTTCATCCGGTTTCCAGTATGACATCGACAGCAGTCAACCACTTGCCCCGACACCATGTTGAGTTACCAGATCCCATTAGTGCAGTGTTGCATCACGTGGTTTTACTACGACTGCACTTTGTTGCCCTGTTATATCACAACATCACACCTTTACGATATCATGGCAGTGCTGTCATGTCACATTAGTGCTGTTATGTTAGCCGCACTCTTTGCTTCTGCTGCTAGAATGTTAACTGCCGTCTTAGCTCTGCACTGTTGAGTTAACAACCGCTTTATGTTGACAGCCATAATTAGTCCTCATTGTAGCTTCACAGCCATACTGACATATTTGTGTTTGCTCCTTTGCTTACAGTTTGTGAGTCGCATGCCAATAGTTCTTCAATGACCTGCATGATACAGTAAGTATGCAATTTGATGTTATGTGGATCAATGAGAGCAAGAGGCAGGCAGGGAGAAGAGTGTATTGAATACATAGAGTGACAAACAATAAGAAGGTCGTTACAGTAGACATGAAGGATGTATTAAATGGTTGGACGACATACATATCTTTGCCAACTGTCACAAATTTTCTTTCTTCTCATAAAGCACCCAAAATATTTTGACTGTCTACGTCTAATTTCACTAATCAGTTTACGATTTTGATTTGTTTCTTGTAGCACTTGTTCATAGGTTTTTCTGTCTGTCCATGGTATTCTTTGCATTTTCCTCAGAAAACACATTCTCACTGCCTGTAGATGTTTCTCAGCTACTAGAACAATGTTTAAAATATATAGGATGGAATCAATATAATGACAAACAATGGGAGCTCAGTTACATTATTAGATTGAACGCTTTGTTGAATTATTGATAGCCAGACACACACTGTGCGTTAAAATATACTGGATAGAATAAACGGAATGACAAATAATGGAAAGTCCATTACAATAGACAGGACAGCTATATTATATGGTTTGTAGACATAGATATGTTGTTATAGAACTGCGTTAAAATATACTTAAAGGATTATGAGATGGTGTGATGCCGTTCGAGACAGAATGTTGTAGACTCTTTACAGAAAACTTTCGGTGCGAAGACGGCACACGAAGAAGATGATGAGGTTACACACAGTAACAGATAGCATCATTAGCATGGACATGACAGTTGGAGTACAAGTTTGAGTCGGTGGTGGTGGTGATGGCGGCGGCGGCGGCTAAGGTGGTGGCGGCGGCGGAGGAGGAGGAGTAGCCCGAGGACTCCGCTGCTCCAAGAACTGTTTTGTAGCACATAAATTCAAAAGCTTCGGTTTAGAATATACACAACACCTATTTTAACTAGGTGCCATGGGATGATTAATTGTTTTGAGCGACTGCCCGTATGTCATGGGATTATATTTCGCCGAAATGTCATTCCGTTATAATACAACATTTCTGCTACAATTTTAACAACTTTGAAGTCATAACTGTGGCACACAACTACTTCCCATTTTCCGCTATCTATTTTTGTTTGGTCCAAATTTACTTTCCGTTTAGCACTGTATCTGTTAAATGTTTGATCGACAAGCCCGCACACTGACATTTATGAACATGACATGCACAAGAAAGCAACATTTAATAGATGATAGTACCACACCGTGACAGAGCGATTTTAGAGTAGATAAGGGGGTTAATTAAGCGGCAGTTAAATTAAGCGGTTAATAGACAGGCTGTTATGAAGGTGATTGTTTATTCATTGTTGCTCTTGCTGTTGACATCCTCAGTTTCATTACTTTCTTGGCGCCTGGTAACAGGTTGTTTGATTCCACAAATAAAAGCACTACAAGAACTTTTGACTCCACAAATAATAGAACTATAATGACAATCTGTAACAACTGTATTTTTTTCTCTAATACGGCGCATATACTGTACAAATAAGTATATCACTTTCTGGCTCCGAATGATTGTGTTACATGCGTATCTACTAGAGCAGTGGTTCTCACCCTTTTTTGGCCCGTGCCCCCCTTCACCATATTTTCAGAACGCCAACCCCCCCCCCCCCTTTTCGTATGTCCTACATATAAATTTGACCCGTGCCCCCCTTCACCATATTTTCACAACGTCATCCCCCCCCCCCCTCGTATTTTTACCTAAAATCACCCCCTCCCCCCTCCCGCTTCTGCCCCTACACAATATACATAATAATGGAAGCACATACCAAAACTATTCTAGACGTCTACATAAAACGTGATTTGTGGGTTTACTTACTTTATAACATGAATTTTAGAAGGGTGAGACATACAGAACCGTAAAGTATGAAGGGAAAAACAATATCAAGTAATCGGTTCTTGTATTAACGCTATCTTGAAATAATCTTCACCCCCCCCCCCCTGGAAACCCTAAAATTCCCCCCTAAGGGGGAATTCCCCACCGGTTGAGAACCACTGTACTAGAGAAAGCCTCCCTAACTGGTGGCGTCATGTGTTATCAGATGTATCAGATAAGACTTCGCCATTGCGAAGCATCATCTTTGACTTTTGATCGTTGACTGATAATGAGCCTAATAATTGCGTAGTCTCGCCTCTGTAACGTCATGTGTTTCACCTGTTGTTTGTGACCCAAGCTACGCACACCTTGTTGGCTATATATCAGCCCCTAAGGCTGACAGTAGACCATTCTCAAGTGCGTGAGCTAACAAGACAAGTCACCTGAACAAGTCAATCAACCTGATACACGGGAAAATGGTATCTCGCAAGACCAATACCAAGAAAAAAACAGACACAGAAGATGTGCAGCGTGGGAGCCGCCAAAACCGTAAAGGAGACGAGCGGAGAGCACCTACATGTGAGCCGCAACAAAGAACCTGAAACTACAGTTACTACTGAAGCTACCACGAGGAAGATCCAGACAGCGCACCACAGACAAGAGCCAAGACATCTGAGAAGAAGGAGGAGAAAGACACCAGAGTCAGAAACACGGGCTCAAAAACAGTCAGTCGGGTTGTTAAACGTATTCAAGTGGAGCTGTCAGACGAACAAATCATTAAGCAGCTACAAGAAGAGAATCTCAACATCCGAATCTTGAAGGCGGAGCGGATCCTGATATACTCAAAGATCCCTATAACGCTGGCGGTGGTGACGACTGAGGGTAGCGAGATACCAAGCCTGGTATCGATAAACCGGAAAGAACAACAACCTGAAAGATTCATACCAAGAATAACTCAATGTTCAAGATGTCAGAGGGCCGGCCACAGGAGAACAACATGTCGCAGTAAGACTAACATCTACCGATACTGCGCCAATCACCACGCTTTCAAGGAGTGTCCGCTGGCCAAGCAGAACACGGGCTTCCGAGCACCCAACAACAAGAGAAAGTGCGCCAATTGCCTCGGCAAGCACGGAGCAGGAAACTTGGGCTGTCCGTACCCCCAAAGACACAGAGACGTAATCAAATTCGCCATTACCACGAAGACACAATTTAAGGAAGCAATGCGGAGGGCCGAGACAGCCACGTGTATCTCACAAGTTGAAAGAGACCAACTGCAAAACCAGATAGATGAGATGAAGAATCAAGTCAAGGCACTGCTGACGCCGACACCAATCAGCGACAACGAAAAACTGCTTGCTGAAATAAAAGAGATCCAGCAAAACATCAAACAAGAGGTGGAGTACATGGTGCAGACGACAAAGAAGAATGAAGAGATTCTACGAGACATCAAAGCGTAGAGAGAAATGCTAAAAAGGGAGCTAACCCAAAACAAACCAGCTGAATCCAAGGAAAAGGTCACAGAAAAGCCGCAAGATGAAACCCAACAAAACACCGAGTCGGAACCGCAAGCAAAGGCCAGCAGCCCAACCACGACACACAAGCAATCCAAGAGGAAACCGATATACTACCAGACCTCTGAAGAAATCATAGGGGAAGAGAGTGACGGCGGCACAGTGTACCCACCTCCACTTATCCTGGAGAAGTTACTAGAATCAGCAAGAATGGAGGAACCCATGCAAGCAGAATACTATAGGCAAAAGGAACGCAAAAGACTCGAAGAAGAAAACAGATGCAAGAAGTTCGAAAGGGAGAGGGAAGAGATATTGCGCAAACAAGGAAATGAAAACATCGAAAAGCTGCTACAGACAATACACGGAATAGGAGGCAATAAAACCAAATAAAAAGTCCTTATAAGGACTGCAACCAGTAAAGCCAGACGAACCAGCAGCCCTCACTAACAAAAGAAACCACCAGGGGAGACGGGCACAACGGACAGCCGCCGAACCACCCCCCCCCCCCCCCCCCAGCTGACGTCACAGACCCAAAAGCCTATATAATCAGTCCGGATCAGGACCAACTCGTAAGAGCGCACAAGTCAAGAATCAGGGTGAATAAACCCACAAAAACCGCGGACCTCAACAATAACCACAGCTGAAAGAAGCAGAACGAGGCCGAATGTGGAATTTTTGTTTTTAAAGCAAGCAAGCAGCAATCAACGACAGTAGACGATGATCCATCCAAACATTGATATTGACACAAACACACACGTAACAGAGCTGTGCTAAAAGTACAAGGACCTGGTCACGTGTCTCAGACATGGCGGTTATACAGTTAGACGAACAATTTCGTCAATGTCAGTTCATCATGGAGGCAGGCGCAAAAGGTGTGTTTTCCAATACCACTACCACATACGATGTGCTGAAACAGCTTAGTCTGAGAGGACAACCAAGAACACGGGTGCTGGAACGCCTAGGCGGGGCTTCGGGAAAAGCCGGCTGTGGGTTGAACAATCTGGACGATAGACGTAACGAATCGAAACAGTGAGATGGTCCTGACTCTACCTTCAGAACGAAGTCTAATCAATCTCTCACAGCCCAGACAAGATCGAAAGAACCTTTACCGAACCGTGCAGACAGCAACAGCCATCTAGATAGTTAGGAACGGTGCACTTGAGTGAGTCGCTGCTGTTGTGGAATGGTCGACACACCACAACGCAGCGGTCACCAGGATGTTAGAATGTTCGAAGACAACCTCGGGAGCCAAGCGGCGCCGACGGTTGCTGGCAGTAGTACTTACTTGCCTTGCGGAAACAGCGATCGGCAGCAGAGGAAGGGCGAGCAGAGGAATTACCCCGCCAACAACAATATGTAAATAACCGAGAGACAGAGCTGGCTTTCCGTGGGCGCGTGCAAGAATGTGGCAACTTCAGCTATGGGCGTATTTCAAAGTAGATAACATAACCGTAAGGGCACCCATCGTAGTACAGCGAAAAGCAAGTGCGAGGCGACGACTCAGGCTACACACCCAGGGAAAGGACGCTGACCTTCTCTCGGCCATGTTAAAAGTGCTGTGAGAAGTAGGCAGATCACACTGCAGCAGGAGCATGATGATCGCCTTTCTGATGGCAGGGTGGCTTAATTTAGTTTAGTCTAATTAGTTTAGTTTAGTCGATGGATCAACATCACGACACACGTGTGCAACCCATAAGTGTTCCGTTCTCCTCCTAACTCAAACTTGAGTCTGGAGAAACTCAGCTCAGTGCACGAACTCCGTAGCACCGGCGAGGATCCTGAAATACTTTGGGTAGATTTTTAACTCGAAATTTTGCCCGGGCAGCGCCGTTAGGATACTCTTTTTCGATTTCCAACTGCCAAGGGATTTTTTACGTACGCAAAAATGGCTTTGGGTAAGCATACGTAGCTACGAATTTATGGGACACGTGTATTCAGCGGTAAAAAAAAATGTCTTTACGCTGACCTACATGGTTCATGTGCGAATAGAGAAAGACATTTGGAAGCCGGCACTCGAGATTATAAAGAGGATAATGTGGCTGAAACATTCATGAAAGATGATCAGAACTCTCCTGATGTGCCTGCTCCGAAGGACGGGTTATCTTACTAACATAAAATAATTATTATATAGTTGATGTGTAGGAACTCCCGTTAACAGGCAGTGATATTAAAATACACAGGCAAGTATGTTACATTGTTCACACACACGCACGCGCGCACGCACGCGCGCACACACACGCACACACACACTAATACACACACACACTACAATGGCATATCTACATTAAAAAAAGATAGCGAGAGGGAAACATTTATCTGGTTGATTGTGACAATCAGTGACAGGTTGCAATGTTTCAATAGAAAGGAGACTATATTGAATAATTGACAAACTATTAGTTAATTAGTCATCAGATTGTCCTCACGGCAAATTGGACCATTCAGTTCAGAAGTACCCCAATCATCTCCTCAGAACCTCCGTCGGCGTGTCGCGGTCCTCGACACCAGTTCTGTGTCGGTTGACTTATGTTTTCCTTTGACACATGTGAATTGATCATTAACACTACTACATGTCTGATTCATGTTGACACAGGTGTCATGGTCACATAGACCATCACTAGTCTGATTCATGTTGACACAGGTGTCATGGTCACACAGACTATCACTCGTCTGATTCATGTTGACACGTGTGAAAATATCACATACAGTATCACTCTTCTCATTCATATAGACATATAAACCCGATGACATGCAGCGAAATATGCAAGGCCATCACTCGTGCCTTCGTTATTCAAATTCACTACAGGAAAACATTGTTTTGAATATTCACTTTTATTGTATTATGCTCCTTATAAACGCAGGTTATATTGTTATATTAACATTCATTCATTCATTCAGTAGCATGTCCTTTGCAGAACCTCGCTGCCATAACAACCTTCCGGAAAACCTCTCGATCCTAAGTAAGATGTCCCGCGTCTGATACACCCATCTGGAGATCATCCGCTACATCCTGTACCCATCTTCTCTTTGGCCTTCCTCTTCCTCTCTTCCCAGGCATACCTCCCTCCAATATTGTTCTCTCCAAACTTTCGTGACGTTTCAAGTGACCAAAATATTTCAATTTTCTTTGTTTTATCGTCTTTAATAGCCAACCTTCTTCAATATTCAATTCTTTAAGTATGGATGCATTTGTTCTTTTCTTTACCCAAGATATTCTTAGAACTCGTCTATAACAGTTATATTCAAAGGCATGTATGTGCTGTTCAGCTTGTTTAGTAAGTGTCCATGTCTCACAGGCGCATGTTGCAATGCGAATGATGCATGCTCTTAAAAATCTAATTTTTGTAGTTCTGTCTGTCCCACTCCATAATTTATTCAGCTGTTTTAGTCTTTGAAGAGCAATTGATAGTCGCCGTTTAATTTCTGTCATTGTGTCGCCATTGTTGGTAATCAGTGACCCAAGATATTCAAACTTTTCCACCACCTCCAATTTTTCCCCATTAACGTATATTTCTTTCTCCATAGTAGTTTTGTCTGTATGCCTTATCTTTGTTTTTGCTATGTTAAGATATAAGTTGTGATTTTCACTATTCAATAGGGTTGAGGCTATTAGGTTTTCTATGCCATTCTGTGTTGTGGATAGTAATACTGTATCATCAGCATATCGAATCTCTGGTATGTCATGACCGCCGATATTTAGGGCTTCATATAGCTCCCTGTTTATATAATCTCTTACATTTCTCATTATATTTTCGGCGTACAGGTTAAACAAATAGGGTGACAGCACGCAGCCCTGACGAACTCCTTGTTTGATGTCAAACCAATCTGATGTCTCGCCATCTTTTTTTGAGCATTTTTATGAGTTGTACTACATGTGATGGAAAGCCCATATTCCTCATGATTTCCCAAAGTTTCTGATGTTGTACACAGTCAAATGCCTTTGAATAATCCATAAAACATGAGAATAGGTTTACATTAAATTCTCTGCACTTCTCTATTATTAATCGCATGTTGAATATGTGATCTCTTGTTCCTCTTCCTTGTCTAAATCCAGCTTGAACCACGTTAATCTCTTCTTCCATTTTTTTACGAAGTCTCTCCATTATGACTTTTAGTAGAATTTTACTTGCATGACTGATCAGGGCAACAGTTCTATAGTTGGGGCATAA
Source organism: Cepaea nemoralis (assembly GCA_014155875.1). Taxonomy (NCBI): domain Eukaryota; kingdom Metazoa; phylum Mollusca; class Gastropoda; order Stylommatophora; family Helicidae; genus Cepaea; species Cepaea nemoralis. The sequence continues at coordinate 704,337 of JACEFZ010003057.1, read as the reverse complement.
TTTCAGGTTGCCCTTTTTTGGTATTGGAATGAATTTTTGTATTGGAATGAAGATAGTTTTCTTCCAATCTTTTTGCCATATACCATATTTCCAAATCTTTTTACATAATGCATGATACATGTCTATGCTTTCTTCTCCTCCCGCTTTAATTAGTTCAGCTGGTATCTCATCACATCCAGGTGATATACCATTCTTCAGGTTCTTTATAGCCCAAGCAATTTCATCTAATGAGGGTTCAGGTTCTGTCTCTGCTGTCATTGGCTCATGTATCTCATTCATATCCTCACTGTCACTCATATCATACATTCCACTGCAGTACTCCTGCCATCTTAACATATATTAGAACATTAGAACCAACAAAATTGTTGGTATAATTGATATTGACACTTCTATTGATACGGTTTCATCCCGTATCTTATTGTTGTAAGCCATGTGGGCACAGACCGTGTTATTGTCCCAACTAATATAGACACAGATGATACTAGTAATTTAAGTGATTATCATCAAGTGCCTTGCCAATTTATAAGCTACACACAATCTGTTGTGCTGCATCGCAGTGAATCATGGAACGCGATCGTGCACATAGGAGGAATATGGAGGCAACGGGGGTGTGGTGACACAGATGCGGGTTTCAGTTACCTTACACTATCAGAGTATCTAACAACGAGTGGATGGGAAAGGATAATGAAAGTAGAATATCACAATATAAGAAGGCGACAGACAGTGTGGCATTTGGTCATGTATTACGGCGAGAAACATTGGATGACATCTTGACAACTGGGTGGATAGGCGGTAGAAGAGGCAGGGGAAGAGAAACGGTGCTTGACGGACTGTGTCGCTGTCACGGTTGGGGCATCAACAGAATTGATCCAGAACGACAATGCTGGGATATATTGAGATGCTTGAACGCCTGCTCAGTTTGGCAGGACACGTGATGATGATGTTTTGCCATCTTGTGTGGGCGCTCATGCCTGTCGTTATCTCGCCATTCTCAGTTTAACGTATCGGTTCGCGTGCTGTAAGTCTTGACATGATAAAATACTGCCAAGAATAGTCTTCTCTCATTTTCTTCGTCTGTGTCTTTGTCTATGAAATTTCCCAGCTGTTACAATATTGGTCTTACCTGTGTGTTTGTGATGGGTTGTCTTTGTGTTTTAGCTTCTGTTAAAGCATTTATAATATTGATCGTTTTTCTTGTGTACTAAGTATTCATGGTCCATAGCCATATGTTTTTATTTTTACGCTGGCTCGCTTTGAACTCAAGCATAGTACATACACGTGCTTTTACTTCTAGTACACTGGAATGATTTGTGCGTGTGAATTAGCTGTCCCTATTACCAGCCATCAGGCGAATCCACTTCGACCTCAGGGGTACTTGTAACAAGTCAAGGACGAGAAGTCAACATTTTAGTCCACCTGACCGGTGTAGGGGTTGAACCCGCTACCTTGGCATCAGCGCACCGGATGTTTAAGAACGAGCTCCCTTATCCATTCTGCCGTGCTGACCTCCACAGCCATTTGTTAAAATTGGTTCTGTGCAACATGCAAGAATCCTTTTGTCTTACCTTCCAATAATCCATGTGCCAACTTCCAATAGCACACGATGTTTGTAATTTGATACAATGCAGCTTTTGCTTGTCCTTTTCCATTCTGTATCTCTCCGATAAACCTCATATATGATGTTATCCGTGTGCCCAGACACCCCTGTTACATCCCTGTATTTTCATCACAATAAACCCAATTACTTTTGTTCTACATTCGAACATAATTCGTGACTCGGATATTGCCATTATTCTGTCATTTTGTTATTCAATCTGAGGCCATTTTTGTCAGCTCCTGCATGGACTGTAGCGATCTGTGTATGTAGTTCCTTCTGACTTGTTGATATCAAAACTGTGTCTATAGCATACGTTGTTGATATTACGACCACCAACTGCAAATCCTTTGCATATATTTTATATATCTCATTTTATGCTCACTGTATAACAAAACGCATAAGGAAACAGTGTATACCCTTGTCTCACACTGTTTATTTATTGATATTTTCTTCGGTGATCCTCGATTCTAATAACTGCTGTTTGCTGCCAATATAATGCTGTTTTATTTTCTCACATCTGTGTCATAATAACAGTGGGCGGACACAATACATAGTTAGAATTTCAAATGATTCCCTTTGCTATAAATTATTACCACTTGTTGATAACTCGGATGTGTTATCAGTTTCAACATGACAAAGAGATGATTATTTGGCTGCCGGAGACAAGTATATGGTAAGAGTTGCCACACTTGTGGAATATTGAATGCTGAATTTAAGGATCGACTAAACTGCGCGCGGGACATCCCACGCAAGCCCCGACCCCTTCATGAAAAGCCAACGATCAGTTCTCATGCTGATTATTTCAGTAGCAATGCGATTAAAATTCCACCTGGTTTTTCCTCTACGCTTTAGTGTCATCCAGACACTCTCTCCCTTTTAAGACAAGTCTCTCCAGATATGGGTACTACGTCAGTTCAGTTGCATTTTACGCCCATTTTCAGAATCTTCCCCTTCATCATAAAGTATCTCTCTACCCAGATGGGCAGCAACTAAACTATCAGCCTGTTCTTTGCCCCTAACACCTGCATGCCCTGCTGCAGGAAATCCCAATCTCCGCCGTCTTTTCTGTGGAACAGAACCCCTGCTGTAGTCTCGACAAGACTAATGCATTTAACTAATGTCTCTCAAGTCTCATAAAGGCTGTGTATGTTATTCATTTGCAAGACGTAAAATTGAGCTTGTCGCTCTAGAGCAGGGGTGGCCAACACGAGGCCCGCGGGCCGCATGCAGCCCGCCTGGAGTCATGTTGCGGCCCGCGGGGCTAGGTCAAATGAACATAAATGTTAACTTTATTGTACATATCACCAAAAGAACATTACATCATGAGTCGTTCGTATTATATATTTTTAAATTATAGCTAAGAGAAATTTGAAATATCTTTCATCTATTGAAATTTGAAAAAAAAAAAAACAAACACATTCATTGGTTTTGAGCTATTTTAAATATCCCGCATTTTCGGGAAAATATATAGATTTTAGCCGTTTCAAATATCCCGCTATTTGACACTCAAGGTTATTTAGTTTTTATGTCCGACGCAAGGTGTTGATAAAGTTTAATATGAGACTTCTACTTCTGATATATATATAAGTAAACCCTGAAACGTTTTATTTCTTCTTCTTCTTCTTCTTCTTCTTCTTCTTCTTCTTCTTCTTCTTCTTCTTCTTCTTCTTCTTCTTCTTCTTCTTCTTCTTCTTCTTCTTCTTCTTCAGCGTTCCGAGCCATTGAGATTCTTTGCTGCAGATACAATCCGTCTCCATTCGTCTCTCTGGTTGACCTTCTCTTGCCAGTCGTTGATTCCAAGTGCTTGTAGGTCTGTATTAATTAGTATAACCCGTGGTTTATGTTTTCCAGTTAAAAACGATGACCTACCATGGCGTCAACTAGTAAAGACGTTGGACCAAAGAAGAGAAAAATCGCAGAAGAGTTAAGAAGTTTTCAAGACAGGTGGACTATAAACTATTTTGTTTTTTCGTGGATATTAAAACAAAGCCCAAATGATTGATATGCAAAGAATCTGTTTCTGTTTTGAAAGAGTATAATATCAAACGGCAATACGAGACTAAGCATGCAAATAAGTTTGTTAAGTACAAAGGGCAATTTCGACAAGACCAAGTAAATGACTTCTAAAAAAATGCTGCACAACAAAAGATATTTACTAGAGCGGGTTCAGAATCAAAGCTAGTTATGCAGTAGCCATGACACTAGTAACAAAATCGAAGCCATATTCAGATAGTGAAATGGTTAAGGAATGTTTGGAGAGCGTCGTTGAAATTTTGTGTCCAGAAAAGAAAAAGAATTTCTCAAAAATATGTCTGTCTCGTCAAACTATTACTAGGCGTTTGGACGACATTGGAAAACATATTGAAGATAATTTGAAAAGTCGAGCATCCGAGTTTATATTTTATGCTCTAGCATTGAATGAAGGAACAGATATGGCAGATACTGCCCAACTGGAAATTTTTATCAGGGGTGTTGATGTCCATTTTAAAAAGACAAAAGAATTAACGGCACTGTATCTACTTAAGGACACTACTAAGTCACGAGATTTGTTAGAGGCAGTTACGTCGGCAATGAATCGCTTTTCGTTACAACTTAACAACTTATCAGGCTTAACAACGGATGGTGCTCAAGCAATGGTTGGGAAATACGAAGGTTTAGTAAAATTGATTAAAATTGAGGCCTCCAAAGTCGGTAATACTTCAATGTTAAATTTTCATTGCTAATAATTAATACGAAGGTTTAGTAAAATTGATTAAAATTGAGGCCTCCAAAGTCGGTAATACTTCAATGTTAAATTTTCATTGCATTATTAATCAGGAGAATTTATGTTCGAAGCCCCTCAAAATGGACCATGTCATGAAAGTGGTCATAGAAATGGTGATCTTCATTAAGTTGAACGGGTTGAATTACCGTCAGTTCCAAGAATTTCTAAAGTCTTTGGACTCAGATTATAATGACGTTACATGTTATGTAGAAGTAAGATGGCTGACCCGTGCCAAATTGTTGAAAAGAGTGTTTGATTTGCAGCAAGAAAGACAATCATTCTTTACAAGCAAGTCAAAAAGTATCCCAGAGTTTGAAGTCAAAGAGTGGGTTTGCGACTTTGCATTTCTGGTCGATATAACTAGCCACCTAAATGACGTTAATACTCGTCTACAAGGGAAAGATCAGTTAATTAATAAGATTGATTGATTGATTGATTTAGGAACCGACATCACAGCATTCGGGACATTCCCATAAGCGCTCCGTCCCCATCCTCAGCAACCAGCGAAGAGTTCCAACACTAATAGTTTCAGTAGCAATCTGATTATATGTTCGTCTCGCCTTTCCTCTGAGCGTCGATCGTTAATTAATAAGATTATGATAATATTTCTGCATTCCAAATGAAACCTGGTCTTTGGGAAAACCGTTGAGGACAAAAAAAACTGTACTCACATTCCTACATTGTCATGGCAACCAGAGTCACACAGGAGGCGGCGGATATACACCCTTCTTTGATATCTTACTTAAACCTCAAATTTGAAAACAGATTTCAAGATTTTAAAAAACATCATGTGCTTTTTTGTGCATTTGCAACGCCATTCGCGGTAGACGTGAATTTATTACCAGGAAGATTACAAATGGAGCATTGTGAAATTTGTTGTGATACACAGTTGAAGGAGAAATTCATCAAGTTGGTTTGGAAGAGTTCTATAAAACGTATTGGGACAAGGATAAATATCCTGCGTTTTACAAACATGCTCTGTCGATGGTTTCGCTATTTGGAAACACTTATGCATGTGAACAGCTTTTTAGTCCCACGAAGCACATCGAATCACAATTGAGAACACGAATTACTGATATTCATTTGGAAAACTGTTTGCGTGTAGCGACAACATCAGTTGAGATAAATTTTTGATGCACTTAGTTCTGCACTTTTAAATATTTTTAAATTGATTATTTGGTTGTTTCGGGATTTGAAATTTAAATATTGAGCACAACCCACTACTGGCAACGCTGATCGTATTCCGGTATGAACCTAAGGCATATCCACGTCAATATGGAAGCACTATACTCGAGTTTCGCTCTCGTTTGAGCTCGTCAGTAGTGCATATCCCTGACCGGATCCGGAAATAAGCCCCGGATCACTGGCGTGTGAAGAGGGTGTGTGGCTACGCGGCACACGCTGGACACGCCAAATTATCACAACAGAATACTACAACGTCACCCATCGTAGGCTATGCACGCTATTTTTAAATTGTCTAATAAATATGTTTGATTCTCAGTTATGTTTTATTTTCTTTGAAAAATTTTAATTAAAAATAAAATTTAATAATTAATTCTTTATTTATTGTTTGTTTGTTGTTTTACATTAAACCAGGCAAGCGTTTGACAACGATCTCTCCTATTGGGAAGCGACGATGTAATCGAAGTTGTAGCACGCTTGCTTGTTTACTTTAATTAACAAAAAAAAAAAAAAAAATTAGGTGCGTGGCCCGGCAGGAAATATTATTTATGAAATTTGGCCCGCCTGTTGAAAAGGTTGGCCACCCCTGCTCTAGAGCGTTGTATAAGTACAGAACCCTTTACACGCTTAAAGCGCATTAAACATTATTCATATAATAATCGGCACTCGCTGAGTGACGTGGTTAGGTCACGCTTGCCGCTTTTACTTTCCATTTTGCCCATGTTAGATTGGCTTCACCTGATAGCCCAGGTCAGTTTTAACATTTGAAACGCAGAGATACGGATCGACACCATGACAACCGGGAGGGTGAACTCCACAGAGGGTGAATACAAAACTTGCACCGGCAATATTTTCAAACACTGCAGTCATTAAAAATACACGCTATAGCTAACATAAAATGTCTTGGCTAATGTACAAAATAATACATATATGGATGTAGCTTCATATGTCCGAAACGCCTTAAGGTTTGTAAATAAAATGGTGGGGAGGGGGGGGTGTTCTTGACTTAATTACTATACTATACCTCTTACAGGCCGGCCTCCCAGCTTTCCTCTGCATGTAGTTTTTAATGAATCAGCCAGTAGGATTGTATGTCTGCCTCTTTCATTCTCCCGGAATACGCCATTTAAACGGGTGCCGGGTGGCGTAGATGTGCCATCTCCGCTGTTAACCCCCGAGAGTCTAGACCGTGCTGGGCTCATGGTGTGGTCTAGACCGTGCTGGGCTCATGGTGTGGACTGTGGATTGCTAATAACATCATAAAACGGCATGGTATACACCTCACTGAATTTGGGGTAGTGGAATTGTCGTCTAGCCTTCTCGGACTAGTCCAACAAACGTTAAACATCCCTCGACATTTGGAAGCCGAAAAGAGCAGACCGAACAGGCCGTTGTGTTTTGCGTGCATTGAAGCGCATTGTGCATATGGTGCCAGACGCATATTTCTGTAGACCAATGGGCACCGACTGGGTGATGTGTTCAGTGTTACGTCACTTCCCCAGACATTCCCTGGTACCATATTTAGGCTGGGTCGATCTGCGAGCCCAGGACAAATTTCAAATATTCAAATCCGCCCCATGACCACAGGGCAGGCAGGCGAGTGTCTAGCCACTACCATACCACGGCTCCCACTTGACAAGTTTAAGAGAAAGTCAGTTGACAGGACGTCGTAGTCAACCCCAGCACCCATACAATTTCGTAAAAAATCAACACAAGGCGGTCTGCTGCCAAATCACCCGCAGCTGTGTTTCGAACGCGGGTATGCGGGATCACGAACTGCGTCCGTAACGCAGTCGCCACGGAGGCGACCGCTTGGCAAGACTGTCCTTATAACGGCCGTTATATCCTCAAGACTTGCCGGATTATTCGGACCGTTGCTTTGTGAAGAAAGTGAACACGTTTCTTGCAGTAATTAACCACTCTACGTTAATCAGAGAAATTGCACCACGAATGCGCAGCAACAAGGCGTGCTGTGACAATCAAAACTGTTGCTGTTTTTTGCACGGAAGTTTTGTCCGGGTTACTTTTTTTAAAGTCTTTTTTCTTTAACTCAGATTCTTGAGTTTGTCTTGTCACGTCCAGGCGTCTGCTTCGCTGGGCTTGAGAATTAGCTGGAAGTTGTAATTAAAGTGGAGAGGCGAAATGGTACATCGAATGGGGTGTGTGGACTGGCGGTGTTTGGGTACAGTGTTAAACATATGGTGGGTAGAGTGGACAACAAAGGCTGATGTATTGGACTGATGCGGTTTTTTTTTAAATTTTCGCTTTCTTTACACTCAAGTTTAGAACATAGCGTGCTACTTCTTCTAGTGCACTGGACTGATTTTTGCTTGTGGGATAACTTTCCCTATTACCAGTGTCCCTCGCCATCAGGTGAACCCATTCCGACTTAAGAGATACTGGTAATTTATGTCCTCAAGTCAAGGACATTTAGACTGACTCCTTACCTCGGCATCAGCACACTGGGTTTTTAAGAACTAGCGATCTTATTCATTCGGTCATGCTGGTCTCCTTGCGGGCGTTATTAGATCAGTTGTCAAAACTTTAAGGAAAAGACTTTGTCACCGTCGAGGAGATATAGAGAATGTAGATTTAATTGGTAATTGCCAGGCTAAAGAAGCAACGGGAAACAGAGAAATGTGTGCGTGTAAAGCTGGACAAGAAATAATAATTTAAGTATTAAAATGTGAGTAGACCGAGAGACTTACATAGCTGGAGTCACGATAAGCTATGACTAATCCAGACTGGACACCGAAGGATGGTTTGTACAGGGAGACGGATAGTTCACTATGTAGGTAGGAGGGAGGGCTGGAGATTGCTAGAATGAGATAGGTTTGCTTGCTGTTAGGAGAGCATTTGTGCTTTAAACCATAAAGCAGCTAAAGTGAGTAAGTTTAGAATATGTAACGAGACAGTAATATCGACAGCTGTTGGTGTAGACAGAAAGGTTATTTTCTGTATCACAGTGAGATCTATGTCAGTTAACGTATGCATGTTGCAAACTCATTGTCGTATTTTAATGACAGTTTTAAGGAATGTTAGTCTGTCTGTCTGTCTGTCTGTCTGTCTGTCTGTCTGTCTGTCTGTCTGTCTGTCTGTCTGTCTGTCTGTCTGTCTGTCTCTCTCTCTCTCTCTCTCTCTCTCTCTCTCTCTCTCTCTCTCTCTCTCTCTCTCTCTCTCTCTCTCTCTCTCTCTCTCTCTCTCTCTCCTCTCGACGTTATGCTCATTCACTCGTCTGTTTATCCAGATATCTGTCAACTACTGCTACCTACTATTAGCTCCTCTGTCTTAAGACGCGCAATTAACAAACTAATTTCTCTCCCTAAGCTAACTGTTGTAATTTCTGACCATTAACTACTCTTCAATGGCGATTTCTCGCTAAAATCTAGCGGTAATACTATAGCGAATACCACCGCTCAAGCATTAAATACTATGAGTTTCGCATAAACTACTTCATAGCTTTCCTCGCGGATGTGTCTTTTCGTAATTTTCATTGCTTGCTTGCTTGCTTGTGTTCGTTGGCTTGAGCTCCAACGCGAAGTCCTGTATGTCGGATGAAGGCATCCTGTTGTCCAACATCAGTGTGATGTCATACAGGACCTGAGTTTTGCGTGAGTATCCGTTGTCCCATGTCTGGCTTATTGGTGTGCAGACTGGTGGTTCCTCGCCGTACAGGCAGACACTCTCCGACTTCGGAGGAATCGGCGATCCTACTGACTTCAGCCAGGACCCCGAAGGGACCTGTTGCCCAGGACGCTCGACGAGGACGCGTCAATAGGTCTTGGCCAGTATATAACCCGGCCCTGGTGCCTTGGAAACACCTCTGCGTCCCAAATTCGAACAGGTCAACCCCTGCATCAGTCAGTTGGACTTCAGCGCTGACTTAGAAACACGGCAAACTACTGAACGTAAACTTGCGCAGAACATCTGCCTGGGTTGAGGTTGATCGAAACGTCCGGAAAAGGACATGGAACATTAAAATTAAACCCTAAACAAAGTTAGATACCCATTCATCACTTGGAGGGAGTAGCAATTCGTGCAGTGACCTATCCCCATATCGGTCACTGTAGACATAGGAGCCAGGAAATCATGCGGCGATTTTCTCTTTTCTAGTGGATCTATACTTTAACAGACAACCCCCTCCCCCCATCCTTGCTTCTCAAGCCACATCTCTAGGGTCTCAATTCATACACACGCAAATACACAGCTCTATCTTAGTATTGAGTCCACAAGGACATGCCAAAACCTCACCGTCCTTGGATCTGTCCACTGATTAGTTTGGGAACCATTGCCCCATTTGCAACATGTACAGCCGAGTATCAAGACAGCCGTGGTGAGAAATGCAATTGTTGCCAACAGACAGCAGAGGATTGATACTGACTCATTTTGAGTTAGGTAGAAACTGAATGAGCACAAATTATGACACGAAAGCTGCAGCTCTAACATGTGGACGATTTGTCTGCTTGTTCTGTGTGATTTCAGTTTTCCAGCTAAGTATTCGTAGTTTTCTTCCTTTGTAAGCCGTTTGTCGAAACGCCCGCTTACATCTGTATCCGCTTTCTCTTTTGTTGAGCTTCCTTGTTGTAGTGTGTGTTCGTTGGGTGCCAGTATCAGCTTTACAGCATTCATCGCGCTTACCGGTGCCATTTGGAGTTAAGCAGGAGTGTTTTGATTGCGTTGATTCACTGACTGAGAATGTCGTCATATCGAGTTGTTCTGTCTTGTGCAGATGGGTATAAGCCAGGATTGTTGGTGGCTTGGTTCCTACTCGGTGGGCTGGCAACATGCTCTGCCCTAGCTACATCGTGGACTCTTTATCTTTTCTCACCATTATCCGTGAGGACAAGACACAGATCCACTATACGGCGATGTGGCGGAGAGGTGGGGGGGGGGGGGGGGGGGGAGAGTATAACATAGATGGGTTGCTCCAAAGTAAAAAATGTTGTCCTGAGGATATTGTTCTCAACTTTTGAAATGAGAAACCTGGTTGTTTCTGAGGGGCAATGACCGTAGTTTTATCATCTCCACATACTGGGTTAGAAATCAGTCGCAGGGGATTTAAAAGCAGACCTCATTGCTTTGATTTTCACTGTAGTATGAGCTTAGGTCGTTCAGAAAGCCATGGCAAGCTACTGAATGTAAAACTGCCTAGAAAATTAGTCAAACAGTGACGGGGCTGATGGCGAGGTCCTGTAAAGAGCATGCAACTGACAACACCTCCCCCGCCTCTCTTTAAATTTATTAACTTTTAAAGATCACAGGCCATGATTGTAGGGCCGATATTTACATGCGTTATTGATTGAAAGAATTTCTTCTTCTTCTTCTTCTTCTTCTTCTTCTTCTTCTTCTTCTTCTTCTTCTTCTTCTTCTTCTTCTTCTTCTTCTTCTTCTTCTTCTTCTTCTTCTTCTTCTTCTTTGTTATTGTTCACATTCAGACGCTAATATATAATAAAATATGAATAAATGCAAAGAAAACATCAGATGACTTAGAAAAGTGGGAAAGTTTAGACCCATTTGGTAATGAAGTTAGTGGGTATAGCTAAGCGTGTTTTTGGTTTTATATCTTGAATCCCTTAATTGCATGGTTCCTTCCAATTCATTTGAGACTCCTTTCAGTAACGCTGATCCAATCCTCGGACTGCTAAAATTCCCCCATTGTTCCTATTGCTGTCTGTTATGACTGTTCCTATAAATGAGTGTGCATGTCTCTGTATATACCCGTTATTGTGTGCCGGGAATCTTCTTGTTATCATATGTAGTTATCGTGCATGGTCCAGTCATTCACCTGACCCATATAATAATAATATCTTGCGTCGCGCAGACCAGAACGTTTAACCTCGAGTCCAATGTCCTCGGGTTATCTTATGTCTCGTTGAAGTCATCTGGTAACAGACGTCGTTGTTTAATACCCCAGCATCTCTTGTGGTTTTCTCAATCTTCTGAATGATACTTTTCATCACCATTATCATCATTATCAAATTATATAGTTCATGTACCTTTTTATTTGTTTTCCGAAGTTCGTTTTCTGTCCGTTCGTGGTATTCGTTGTATTTTTGTCAGAAACCACATTTCCACTGCCGTTAGATGTTTCTTAGCTTCTTGTCCATGTTTCGCATGCATACATCAGTATAGGTTTTTGTATAGCACCTGAATACATATTGCCTTACTGCAAGATACAGTTTTGTATCGGTATGTTGTCCGTCTTGTGAGAGGCAGCTTTTGCCATGGAAATTCTTGTTCTAACCTCTACAAAGCAACTTACATAAGATGTTATGATTATTCAAGATAGTTGTACCGATTCACCTATTTAAGAATGTTCTCCATTTATTTGGATGTTACTGTGTGGTATTTCTTTCGTCTTCGATATGTCTTTCTTCTTGAAGGTGACCATAATTTCTGTTTTCCTTTTGCACTTTATTTCTACCTCACGGTGTACCATCCATCGCATGCTGCAGATCCTGTTCCTTGTCTGCAATCAATACTGTATCATCTGCATACGTCTAATAGATTGCTCAAATAAACAGAGAACTCGCTGGGGCCATCAGTGCAGCAAGGCTAATGTGTTTACAATTATGGATTGCTTCTCATAAAGCAAACGCCATGCTGGCACAATGGTTAATGCGTTTGCTTTACACTGCGGTATTGGTTCAGCGCCCAGATGTTGCAGGATTTCCCTCCACATAATGCAGCGATGGTGTCTGCCAAGACTCCTCAGTTGAGTATAAGAAAGAAAGCAAGGGGCCCTGTTTGCACTCCTTGGGGAGTGTAAAGCAAATGGAGCTAGCTCCGTTTTGTTACAGACCATTCGGCATACAATGGTTAATTTACGCACTACCACACTGGGAGCTTTTGCTCCCCAAAACATTCCGGGTACCTATTATAAGCTGGTCGATCTGGGAGCTAAGGTACATGCTTTAATCCGCTTCGAAGGGAATATGAACGCATGTCCACCAGACCGGCAGGAAAACTTGCTAGCCACTACGCCATCGAAGTTTTCCATGCACCTGAACGTTTTGATCATTTTCTGGAAATTGTGTGGGGAGGAAGGACTTCCAGAAGGAGGCGGGTCACCTGTAGACATGAACATGAGCCAACCCTCCTCCAGCATGTGGTTCATCGAGACCAAAGTGTTTCTGGAAAAGAGAAATTCGATAAGTTATAGAAATGGACACATGAGACTGGAGTGGTTCTAGAAAAGTGAAATTAGAAACGGTTGCTGTGAGTCAGTCTGCAGCCGAAAAATGATGTTGTGAAATGAACGTATCTATGTTACATTGCTGATAAAATTATTACGATCCATCTTATCTTACAGGGACATCTGTCCCGTTCTCTCATAATAAATCCAGAACAAAATGCAGACACGTGCGAACAACTTTCGTGATCCACAGGTATTGAATGCGGCAGTCCTTGGCTTCACTTGATGAGATCACAGTATCAGATCACGTCTGTGGGTTACATTTAAGTTCCTTGACTGAGAATTATGTTTAACCTATGTTACTGTAAACTGGCGATGTTGATGGTGCATTATTTGTATGGAAATTGTGGTCTTGTCACATGGGTTAACAAATTATGTCACCGTCTCTGTGAGGATTCATACATTTGACATGCTGTGATATCTGAGAGTAACCTTTGACTGCAATTTGTCGCATAAACACCACGTTGATAACAATATACAGCCGTACAAACAGGGGTTGGAGGAACTGGGAACTATATCAACAGTTCACGTGGAACAGAGATTTCAATTCCTCCTGTATCATTCTTGTTTTGTTCGCTATTCAATACGGTCTGGGTATACTCCCGCTGTCGGCAACACACTACGATGGTTTGAAGGGGTACATGCTTGGCTTCATCACAGTCAAATTCAGATATGCATTGCCCTTGCCAAAGGTTTATATACAAGTCGCAAGTAACATCAGAAATGTCCTCGGTAGAAACAACAATGACAACAAAGGAGCAAGACTTTTAAGAGGAAGTTCATGGGTGACAATGACAAACATGATAATTACGCAAGAGATACGGGTTGAATATGTACCTAAGAAGGAGAAATGGATTTTCACACGCGAAGATGGTAAAATGGAATCAGGCCCTTGTAACACTTGGCAGAGAATGTAGGGAGTGGTGCATTGGAAGAGCAGAGTTGGAAATAAAGCAGCTGGTAGATGACGATTAATTTGCATATATCGACGTATCAGTGCAGCTAGGTGAGAGATATGGATGGGGCTTCGCGTCAAAATGGAAGAGGCAAGATAATTTCAGAGCAAAGAGGGGAATAAGTCAAATAAGGCACCCAGCAGGAGAATGGAAGTGGAGGTGGTCACTGTGGCTCATAAATGGCTTTCTGAGACTCAATTCAAAAAGGCGGTCTTTAATACTAACTCTGGGACAATGCTCCGGTAGCTTCGGTTCAGATATATCTGACCTGAATGATTGAGAGACGCAGTAATCATACCTACAAGAACTGAAACGCCTCACCGTCCAGGACATGCCAGCGTACGTGAAAATGAAAGGTGGGCTTACATAACACCTCCAGGAGAACACAGAGGTTGATCAAGGGAAACTGATAGTGCCAATAAATGGTCATTTGTTGCATGAAGAAATACAAATCACTGACTGCTTGTGGCGACGACTGATGGGGAATCAGTAATCGAATTCGACAGTAGCAGGAAGGATCGTGGTAAAGGACGAAGCAGAAGCGTACGTACCCAGTTGACCACTGGTACTGTAAGTGTACAGACTCTTCAACATTTTTATTATTTATTATAACAGTTTTTGACAATTGTTGCTAATAATTACGGCCTAGCCTCGTAAAATAGGTGCTGGCTTGTGATTTTAGAATTTTTGGAGGAACGAAATTTGGCGAAGACGTAAGCTGGTCACTCTACCTCGTTTCGCGATCCTAGCTGGCATTAAAGCTTATTACCCCAGATTTCTACAATAGTTTTTGCCTTGGTTTACATTTTACTTCATACAAAAATAGTTACAAAGGCCATCAGACGTGATAGATGGTGTTGCTAGTCGAAATACAAGACAATTTATAGTCGAATGACTAGGTCCTTGAGGTAGCCATCGCTATTCTAGAAGTTTATTTGTTCCCTTGTTGACACAAGGATCCCCTCTAATTAAGAAGACTTCGTCAGTTGGTAGCAAAGCCTGTATACATTACGTATCTAACAATGTTCGTTTGAGCATTTGATTTCATCCTTAAATTTTCTGTATCACTGCATTCAGTATATGAGTCTGAAACTTGAAGTCCTCAGTCTAACTGCATGGTTTAACATTTGTGATGTGTGAGGCGAAGTGGTCTATGGTTAACCAAGCCAGCATGTTTATTCACGAAATGGTTTCTAGTTAGCCACAGTAACATATTGTTAGTAAGTTATGTTATGCTTGACCCCGGTAACATGGTTATAAGTAAACTGGTTTATGTTTCTTCCAATAGACTATACCGTGTGGCGTTCATAGTCATGTCTGTCCACAGCCTTCTTTCTCATACACTGCTGTAAGTTCTGATACTTGTGTTCTCCCATGCCATAAGGTCAAACTGCCCAGCATCTTCTCTCTCAGTCTCCCCCTACCTGTCCTCTTTTCCAGCTTTCCCGTTGTCGCGACGTATCCTCTTCTCGTGACATACCCAAAGAATATGGAATGCCGTCATCTGATGCGAGCAACCAGTTCTCTTTGTGAATGAATTTCTTTGGAGATATCATCATGACTGTTTCTATCCGTCCACGATATTCTCGTCGTGCTTATATCAAACCACACCTCAGCAGCTTCCCCATAGTTCCTGACTTGTCAGCTTCCGTACATCAGGATCTGCTTTCATGTAGATGTTTAGAACTCCTGTTTTGTCACTTCCGTTGACAAAGATACATTGCAGAGAATATTCTTCATCTGATGAAATTCCACCTTTGCCTTTGCCATTTTACAATTAACTTCCTTAATACATCTTCCATCTGCTGCTTTTAAAGAACACACAAACTTTGGATACGTTGATTTGTGTATGAATAGTCATGCTACTGTGTCTATAAGTGAAGTAGTGAAGGACTAGCACGACTGACATAGTTATCAGTGAATACAACATCTGTGCTACAAACGGTGAAAGCAGCGATAAAATTGGGATGCTGGTATTTTTAATTGCGCAGATGTGCCGAGTACTGTCATGTCACAAACATACCAATGCTACATAAAAGGACGAAAGCCCGTACTAAACCCTCTGTAATCTGTAATATACAGGGGTACAGATGGGTTTACTTTTTGCCGTGAGAGATAGAGAGAGAGAGAGAGAGAGAGAAAGAGAGGGAGAGAGAGAGATAGAGAGAGAGAAAGAGAGAGAGAGAGAGAGAGAGAGAGAGAGAGAGAGAGATATGTTAGACTTTCACATATTCTAGGTCACAGACTAAGTAGGTTGGTTGGCCATTTCCCTTCCTCGCCGTTGCACCTTCTCAGAGAATTTCTAGAAAGTTCTGAGCATTATCCGGTACTCATCTTATGAAGCTGGATATGGGGGTGGGGGTGGGGGGTGGAGTGTGTGAACGTCTATGTCATAAACTTCACTAATAGAAACGATATATAAATACACAACAACATTTGACTATGAAGATCAGCGAAACAAAATAAAGGGGAGAGGAAAGACACACAGCTACAGGTAAACGTTTCGGCAAAATCATTATTTAAAATTGTAAATAAAACAAAACAAGAATATTTAACTCGGGGTCTGAAAGTTATTTGATCAACAACACAAAACTCAAGGGGTGAGACACCACATCGCCAGTAGCCAGACTAACCACAGTGCACGGTCATTATCACAAACTGCACTGGCAACACTGGTGTACCCATCTGCGTCACAAACTCCAACAAATGACAACATTTATACAACGTGCATATCACAAACTCCAACAAATGCAGACATGCATGCAACATACATATCACAAATAACAACAAATGCAAACACGTATACAACGTGCATATCACATACTCCAAGAAATGTAAACATGTATGCAACATACATATCACAAACTCCAACAAATGAACACATGTATGCAACATACACATCACAAACTTCAAAAAATACAAACATGTATGAAACGTTCACATCACATACTCCAACAAATGCAAACATGTACGCAACATACATATCACAAACAACAACAAATGCAAACATGTACGCAACATCCATATCACCAACTCCATCAAATACAAACACGTATGCAAAGTGCATATCACATACTCCAACAAACGCAAACATCTATGCAACATACATATCATAAATTCCAAAAAAATGCAAAGATGTATGCAACATACGCATCACAAACTCCAACTAATACAAACACGTATGCAACATGCATATCGCATACTCCAAAATACGCAAACATGTATGCAGCATATATATCACAAACAACAAATGCAGACATGCATGCAACATAATATCACAAACAACAACAAATGCAAACATCTATTCAACATTCATTTTCACAAACAACAAATGCAAACATGCATGCAATGCCAGCATCGCCACACTCGAAGAACAATGGAAATTAATACAGCACACGCATCGTAAGCTCGCAGAACTGGACATGGCGGATGTAACACGGGGGTCATATTTTCCACGGACTGCAGAGCTGAAAGGCTCATTTGCATTGCTTGATAAAGCGGCTGTGAGCTGACATAGCTTCTGTCGTACATTGATCAATGGGAGTATGATAACACACGGAACTATCAGTGTGGGGTCTGGTAGAAAGTGATCTTGGTAGTACCCTAAGTTCTGGGGAGAAAGTGCTTGTGGGGTGGCTGTAAGGTGTGGCATGTTGAGACATATATACGCTGAATAAACTTCCTGTGTGTTGAGGGCGGGGAACGGGGTTTATTCTCTTCACCTGTCACTTGGACTTAAACGATGAATTCTCGTTTAGAAAGCAATGGTAAACCGTCATCCACTTTTGCCGTCAAGAGTCGTGGGGAGGAAAAGCTGATGTTCCAGCACCCGAGGGGTGGCACTGAATAGTGTCATTCCGTGTGATTGTTCAAAGTGTTTGATGTCGTCAATCTATGTTCTTTTCGAGCGTCCTGTGCTCTCGTATCAGATCATCTTTGATGTATTGCCAATGCTGGCAACTGATGATGTGGCATTCTAATGAAATGGCCGAACCATCTGATCTTCTGCTCTTCGGTAAATGTGGCTCAAGATGTTGATCCCACTGTTTGACTGGTAAAACATTTCTTACTTGGTCTCGATTAGTTAAGTTCACAGTTCTTCTCAAGCATCACGTGTCTCAAGTGTTGATTTTACATCAGTGTGATTATGATAATGTTCAAGTTTGACAATGATAGCATAGGATGTTTTTTTTAAAGTTGCATATCCCTTAAAGGACGTTGCAGTCAACACCAGCATCTTTCAGTTGTTGTTGATGTTCTTGACAAGATTACACTCAGTAGTTTTCCATTGCTATCTGAGCGACCGGTTCACATACCCCGTAAGTAACCAACGCGACGTGATCCGCTGTCGAATCTCGCGCAGCTGTGTTCCTCACGTGGATATACGGGATTACGAAGAAAGTCGTTAACTACTTCGCCAGGAAGACGGTAACCTAAGATTGGTGTGAATATATTATGTTTTATCAGTTCTTTTGGGGACATAGGTATATTTGGATGTTTCAGTATTGCTGATAGTTGATATATAAGCTCATTGATAGTTGATAATATAAATGCATTGATAGTTGATATATAAGCGCACTGATAGTTGATATATATATATATATACGCATTGATAGTTGATATATAAGCGCATTGATAGTTGATATATAAATGTATTGATTGTTGATATATAAGCGCACTGATAGTTGATATATAAGTGCATTGATAGTTGATATATAAGCGCATTGATAGTTGATATATATAAGCGCATTGATAGTTGATATATAAGCGCATTGATAGTTGATATATATAAGCGCATTGATAGTTGATATATATAAGCGCATTGATAGTTGATATATATAAGCGCATTGATAGTTGATATATAAGCGCATTGATAGTTGATATATAAGTGCATTGATAGTTGATATATAAATGTATTGATTGTTGATATATAAGTGCATTGATAGTTGATATATAAGCGCATTGATAGTTGATATATAAGCGCATTGATAGTTGATATATATAAGCGCATTGATAGTTGATATATAAGCGCATTGATAGTTGATATATATATGCATTGATAGTTGATATATATGTGCATTGATAGTTGATATATAAGTGTATTGATAGTTGATATATAAGTGCATTGATAGTTGATATATAAGCGCATTGATAGTTGATATATAAGCGCATTGATAGTTGATATATATAAGCGCATTGATAGTTGATATATAAGCGCATTGATAGTTGATATATAAGCGCATTGATAGTTGATATATAAATGTATTGATTGTTGATATATATGTGCATTGATAGTTGATATATATATGCATTGATAGTTGATATATAAGCGCATTGATAGTTGATATATATATGCATTGATAGTTGATATATATGTGCATTGATAGTTGATATATAAGCGCATTGATAGTTGATATATAAGTGCATTGATAGTTGATATATAAGTGCATTGATAGTTGATATATAAGTGCATTGATAGTTGATATATAAGCGCATTGATAGTTGATATATATATGCATTGATAGTTGATATATATGTGCATTGATAGTTGATATATAAGCGCATTGATAGTTGATATATAAGTGCATTGATAGTTGATATATAAGTGCATTGATAGTTGATATATAAGTGCATTGATAGTTGATATATATGTGCATTGATAGTTGATATATAAGTGCATTGATAGTTGATATATAAGCGCATTGATAGTTGATATATATGTGTATTGATAGTTGATATATAAGTGCATTGATAGTTGATATATAAGCGCATTGATAGTTGATATATATGTGCATTGATAGTTGATATATAAGCGCATTGATAGTTGATATATAAGTGCATTGATAGTTGATATATAAGCGCATTGATAGTTGATATATATGTGCATTGATAATTGATATATATGTGCATTGATAGTTGATATATAAGTGCATTGATAGTTGATATATAAGCGCATTGATAGTTGATATATAAGTGCATTGATAGTTGATATATAAGCGCATTGATAGTTGATATATAAGCGCATTGATAGTTGATATATAAGCGCATTGATAGTTGATATATAAGCGCACTGATAGTTGATATATAAGTGCATTGATAGTTGATATATAAGTGCATTGATAGTTGATATATAAGCGCATTGATAGTTGATATATAAGTGCACTGATAGTTGATATATAAGCGCACTGATAGTTGATATATAAGCGCACTGATAGTTGATATATAAGCGCATTGATAGTTGATATATAAGTGCATTGATAGTTGATATATATGTGCATTGATAGTTGATATATATGTGCATTGATAGTTGATATATATGTGCATTGATAGTTGATATATATGTGCATTGATAGTTGATATATATGTGCATTGATAGTTGATATATAAGCGCACTGATAGTTGATATATATGTGCATTGATAGTTGATATATATGTGCATTGATAGTTGATATATATGTGCATTGATAGTTGATATATAAGTGCATTGATAGTTGATATATAAGCGCATTGATAGTTGATATATATGTGCATTGATAGTTGATATATATGTGCATTGATAGTTGATATATAAGTGCATTGATAGTTGATATATAAGCGCATTGATAGTTGATATATATGTGCATTGATAGTTGATATATATGTGCATTGATAGATGATATATAAGCGCATTGATAGTTGATATATAAGTGCATTGATAGTTGATATATAAGTGCATTGATAGTTGATATATAAGTGCATTGATAGTTGATATATAAGTGCATTGATAGGTGATATATAAGTGCATTGATAGTTGATATATAAGTGCATTGATAGTTGATATATAAGTGCATTGATAGTTGATATATAAGTGCATTGATAGTTGATATATAAGTGCATTGATAGTTGATATATAAGTGCATTGATAGTTGATATATATGTGCATTGATAGTTGATATATATGTGCATTGATAGTTGATATATAAGCGCATTGATAGTTGATATATATGTGCATTGATAGTTGATATATAAGTGCATTGATAGTTGATATATAAGCGCATTGATAGTTGATATATAAGTGCATTGATAGTTTGATATATAAGTGCATTGATGGTTGATATATAAGTGCATTGATAGTTGATATATAAGTGCATTGATAGTTGATATATAAGTGCATTGATAGTTGATATATAAGCGCACTGATAGTTGATATATAAGCGCACTGATAGTTGATATATAAGCGCATTGATAGTTGATATATAAGTGCATTGATAGTTGATATATAAGTGCATTGATAGTTGATATATAAGTGCACTGATAGTTGATATATAAGCGCATTGATAGTTGATATACAAGTGCATTGATAGTTGATATATAAGTGCATTGATAGTTGATATATAAGTGCATTGATAGTTGATATATAAGTGCACTGATAGTTGATATATAAGCGCATTGATAGTTGATATATAAGCGCATTGATAGTTGATATATAAGTGCATTGATAGTTGATATATATGTGCACTGATAGTTGATATATATGTGCACTGATAGTTGATATATATGTGCACTGATAGTTGATATATAAGCGCATTGATAGTTGATATATATATGCACTGATAGTTGATATATATGTGCACTGATAGTTGATATATATGTGCACTGATAGTTGATATCTAAGCGCACTGATAGTTGATATATATGTGCACTGATAGTTGATATATAAGCGCATTGATAGTTGATATATATGTGCACTGATAGTTGATATATATGTGCACTGATAGTTGATATATAAGCGCATTGATAGTTGATATATATGTGCACTGATAGTTGATATATAAGCGCATTGATAGTTGATATATATGTGCACTGATAGTTGATATATATATGTGCACTGATAGTTGATATATAAGCGCATTGATAGTTGATATATATGTGCACTGATAGTTGATATATAAGCGCATTGATAGTTGATATATATGTGCACTGATAGTTTATATATAAGCGCACTGATAGTTGATATATATGTGCACTGATAGTTGATATATAAGCGCATTGATAGTTGATATATATGTGCACTGATAGTTGATATATATAAGCGCATTGATAGTTGATATATAAGCGCATTGATAGTTGATATATATGTGCACTGATAGTTGATATATAAGCGCATTGATAGTTGATATATATGTGCACTGATAGTTGATATATATGTGCACTGATAGTTGATATATAAGTGCATTGATAGTTGATATATAAGCGCATTGATAGTTGATATATATGTGCATTGATAGTTGATATATAAGCGCATTGATAGTTGATATATATGTGCACTGATAGTTGATATATAAGCGCATTGATAGTTGATATATATGTGCACTGATAGTTGATATATATGTGCACTGATAGTTGATATATAAGTGCACTGATAGTTGATATATAAGCGCATTGATAGTTGATATATAAGTGCATTGATAGTTGATATATATGTGCATTGATAGTTGATATATATGTGCATTGATAGTTGATATATGTGCACTGATAGTTGATATATAAGCGCAATTTTTGATATATGATAACGGGAAACTAATGAACGTAAAACTGACTAGTAAATCAACCTGGGGTTGAGGTTGGTGGCAAAGTCCTGCGAAGGACATGCAAAATAGCCAGTGGTTACAGCAGTGTTTCCCAACGTGGGGCCCACGCCCCACAGGGGGGCAATTCGATTGTTAAGGGGGACAATTCGAAAATGGAAGAAATCGGCTGGATATAACAAAACGGGGAGACTTGTGACTGAAGTTAACTAAATTAGAACCTGACATAAAATCTCTTTTTTCAGCAAGCATCAAGCGCAAGGATCTCACTAAATTCAAATAATAAATTATTACTAATAATTAAAATAATATAGAAAAATCTTTCATTAAAATTATTTTGTACTTGAATTTCAGTTCTCCATTATATGTTTTGAAAATTTACTTACTATGTTTGCTCAATAATTTCCTATTGATTTCTTCCTAACACCTATCATTCAGGTTTCTTTAGTGAACATTTCAATTTTTGAATATTAAAAATAATGTATATCTAATGTGAGGGGGGGAGGGAGGGAGGGCATAAGAATTTAGAAAGACTTAGGTGGGGCATAGCACAAAAAAGGTTGGGAAACACTGGGTTACAGCCTTCGTGTGTTTGCGTACTGTGTTTTCCCTTTGCCCTCCACACTAGACATGGAATGCTGGAGTGACCAGACTTTTGCATAGACTGGTTTGAAAGAATCGATCTTTCCTCGTGGAGCCGGACAGAAATTGATTCACAGAATAGGAGCCGGCGTCCCGGCCAGGGTAAATCTATGGCCCCCGGTACAGAAGAGTGACATAGATGTGTGCTGGGCCGGGGACAGAAATCAGCCGGCATTTAATTCATTTTCTGTGGGAGATTGATTGTAGAAATAGGGCGGATGTTGAGAATGAGGAGAGTGAGAGACAAGCCGGTACACATACTCAAACATACAGAGAGAGAGAGAGAGAGAGAGAGAGAGAGAGAGAGAGAGAGAGAGAGAGAGGTGAATTCATACAACTGAGCGAACCACCTATAAAGAAATCGTGTGTATGTGTTTGTATGTGTGTGCGTGAGATAGATAGAGGGAGGAGCGGGGGCGGGGTGTGTGCATACAACCGAGCGAACGACCTGTCAATAATAAATCTTGTGTGTGTTTGTGTGTGCGTGAGAGGAAGAGAGAGAGAGAGAGAGAGAGAGAGAGAGAGAGAGAGAGAGAGAGAGAGAGAGAGAGAGAGAGAGATGAATTCATACAACCGAACGAACGACCTATAAATAAATCATGTGTATGTGTTTTTATGTGTGTACGTGAGATAGAGGGAGGAACGGGAAGGTGGGGGGGGGGGGGTGCATACAGCCGAGCGAACGACCCGTCAATAATAAATCTTGTATGTGTGTGCGTGTGTGCGTGAGAGGAAGATAGAGAGATTAGGGGGGGGGGGGGGGGGGAAATTCATCCAACCTATTACGCGATCGATAAATAAATCATATGTGTGTGTTTTTATGAGAGAGAGAGTGAGAGAGAGAGAGAGAGAGAGAGAGAGAGAGAGAGAGAGATTAATGTACGGGGAAAATTGCGGGAGGTGCCCGTTTTCAAGTTTAAATGCGATGTGATCATATTTGCAACTGTGAGGACGTTTCCTGTCCCAGGGGATGGGAGTGACAGGAAGAGAACATCCCTCTGCCTATATAATCGATGGCTAGATCAGTATCACTGCGTCGGCTGGCGTCGCATCTTCGCCCCATCTATCTCTGTCTTTCTCGCCGGCTTATCTACGCAGGATCTGTGTTTCCTACTAACAGGCTTGTGGTGTAGATCCAGTCGCCTCATTAGATGAGTACCGTTTAATTTCCTCATTTTCTGGGGGTTGTCTGCGAAGGAAAGACCGCGAGAATAGAAACAGTTCACGCCACCTCATTATGTCGTGATCAAGACTATGTGAAATCAAAAGTTCCGCACCATTAACGGGAGCACCTGGCGTATGACTACTTTTACCTACTTCTCTACCCCGTCCGGCGGGCGGACAGACAGACAGACAGACAGACAGACAGAGGGGCGGGTGGATGGATGGATGGATGGATAAGATTGATAAGACAGGACATAACAATGAAATACCATCTATATCATAGGTTCAAGATTGATTCTTCGGGTATATGGGTGCTGCGGAAATAGTTCATGAGGGCCTTTGTTTAATGCCCCGGAGGGACACAGGAAGTCAGTAGAGATAACCCTTCTGTCGCATAGTTCCACCTGTGAAGTTTCATTAGGGATATCTCTTTCTATCGCATAGATCCACCTGTGAGGCTTCAATGGGGATGTATCTTTATATCGCATAGTTCCACCTATGAGGCTTGAGTAGGGATATATCATTATATCGCATAATTCTATCTGTGAGGCTTCAGTAGGGATATCTCTTTCTGTCGCAAAGTTTTATAGGTTCCGTGGCCCTGCTACTGAGTTGAATGCGTGGCGCTACGCTGTGAGCTGTGAATTTCGTGTGAAATGCTTTTAAATCTGCCCGAGGTTGTGGAACGTGATCTGCATGTTCAGAGCAATGGCGGATGGCTATGTCCCAGGGTTGACCGGTTTTTGTGCTTCATGCGGAAATGTGTGGTTGCTGGTCTTCTGGTTGACTGCCGCTTCTTTTGACGATGAACCGTGCTTTCGTGGAGGACTGTTGTTTTTGACATTCTGGAGACGGCATTATGTACAGTGAAATGTTTTTTACATCTGTCCGAGGTATTGTGGTGTGATCTGCATGCTGAAAATGGCGTAGCTGGCTAGATAACATCTAGAAACGGAACAACAACATCCAGAAATATCTGACTATGTGGCGGCTGGTGTGTCGCAGAAGCGAGCGGTTTTCTTGCCTTATGCGGAAATGTGTGGCTGCTGGTTTTGCTAGTGACTGCCGTTTCCATTGGTGATGAACTGTGTTTTCGAGGAGGACTTTTGTGTTGGCATTATGCCGACGGCATTATGTACAGTGAGGTGTTTCTTTGTATCTGCTCGGGGTTGTTTTGTTGCGTGATCTACATTTCGGAGGAAAAATGGCGTTGTAGCCAGAATACATCTAGAAACGGAATGGCAATATCTAGAAACGTCGAGACTTTGTGGGTGAACATCTGGTTGAGAAAGTGACTGCCAATTCCATCAGGAGTGAACTGTTTTGTTCGTAGAGGACTTTTGTGGTGACATTCTGGAAGTGGCATTTTGCACAGTGTGCCTGAGCGGGCCGTTGTTTGTCGAGACTCATGTCTTTTCCACTGTTCACATGGGGCAGTGAGAAACATGTTATGTGATATTCACTGGCACGGGAACGGAGCATAATGGGGACGACCCTTTGATGTGATGTTGGAACCGCGACTAATGATTAATGACTAATAGTTTTATCTGTGAGGCTTCAGTAGGGATACATCTTGCTATCGCATAGTTCTGTCTATAAGGCTTCAGTAGGTATGTCTCTTTCTATCGCAGAGTTCTATATGTGAGGCTTCAGTACGGATATATCTTTCGGTCGCATAGTTCCACCTGTGACGCTTCACTAGGGGTATATCTTTCTGCCGCATAGTTCTATCTATGAGGCTTCAGGGGGGATATATCTTTCTGTCGCATAGTTCCACTTGTGAGGCTTCTGTAGGGATATATCTTTCTGCCGCATAGTTCTATCTATGAGGCTTCAGGGGGGATATATCTTTCTGTCGCATAGTTCCACTTGTGAGGCTTCTGTAGGGATATGTCTTTCTATCGCATAGTTCTATCTGTGAGGCTTCGGTGGGGATGCATCTTTCTATCGCATAGTTCTATCTATGGGTCTTCAGGATACGGCAGTGGCAGATGCTACAGTCCCTCCCAACGCACAATGACCCGTGGGAACAGATGGCAGTAATCAACTTCCGTGCGCCAGACATGAACTAACTACTGCTGTAATCCAAGTCATTAACTTGGAAGTCTTGAATGCGAACGAGGAAGAAGAGTATCATTAAAAGCACACATTGTTCACCCTTGTAAGAAGCAAGGAGGACTGTCCCGTCGACACGTTGAGAATTTAAACAGAACGGAGCGCGAATACATTATCGGAATACACATGTGCTGAACAGTGCTGCATCGACATGCAAACGTAATTTGCCTCTTCAGCAATTTTTATCTGCCACTTCCCCGCCGTGGTGGCATCGCTGCTTGGCCACATAATGCGAAAACATAACTGTAAATTGTGAATGCATAAACAATCCAGAGAGAGCAGGCAGACAAAAGCAAGCAAAGTGTGTGGAAAATCGACTGTTGGTTATTGCTGTGGATGCTGTGTGCTGGCGATCGCTCTAGCACATTTCTTGCTCACTTGATCGATTTTCTGTTATTGATTTACTTTGTGGGCGTGCTGTTCAGGGTGCGTTTGTCTGTGCGTACGCAGGGCGGCAAGACGAGGGAAATCACCTTAAGTTGTGTGTGGAGTGCTAGATTTGTCACATGTTAACGCAGGGAGGCAAGACGAGGGAGATCACCTGAAGTTGTGTGTGGAGTGCTAGATTTGTCTTACAATGACGCGGGGCGGCAAGATGTCGGAGATCACCTGAAGTTGTGTGTGGAGTGCTAGATTTGTCTTACAATGACGCAGGGCGGCAAGATGAGGGAGATCACCTGAAGTTGTGTGTGGAGTGCTAGATTTGTCACATGTTGACGCAGGGCGGCAAGATGAGGGAGATCACCTGAAGTTGTGTGTGGAGTGCTAGTTTTTTATCTTACAATGACGCAGGGTGGCAAGAAGAGGGAGATCACCTGAAGCTGTGTGTGGAGTGCTAGATTTGTCTTACAATGACGCAGGGCGGCAAGAAGAGAGAGATCACCTGAAGCTGTGTGTGGAGTGCTAGATTTGTCTTACAATGACGCAGGACGGCAAGATGAGGGAGATCACCTGAAGTTGTGTGTGGAGTGCTAGATTTGTCTTACAATGACGCAGGGCGGCAAGATGAGGGAGATCACCTGAAGCTGTGTGTGGAGTGCTAGATTTGTCTTACAATGGCGCAGGGCGGCAAGAAGAGAGAGATCACCTGAAGCTGTGTGTGGAGTGCTAGATTTGTCACACATTGACGCAGGGCGGCAAGACGAGAGACGATTGCCTGAAGCTGTGTGTGGAGTGCTACATCTGTCACATGTTGGCGTGTGGATGTCTATGTATGACCATAGTTGTGTGTGAACTAGTAGAATACTTTATGTGATGGTTTCCGCATGTTTAATTTCGGAATCCAATGAATAGTAATTCTCTTTGTATGATCATGTGATCCTAGTATTGCTTCCTTCGTCGCTGTGGCCTAAGGTCAGTGCCCGCGTGTCACAATTCCCTGACATGCAAGTAGAGGGGTCGAAATCAGCCGCAGACGATTTTCAGGCAGACTGCATTGCGTTGATTTCGATTATGCAAGCGTCTGTGGCTCAGAAAGCCATGGCAAACTACTAAAATTGAAAATTACCTACTATATAACAAACAGCAAACAAAAGCTGGGACTGACTGCGACGTCCTGTAAAGTACATGCAATTAACTGCTTCTTTATTATATTCAGGTTGTACTTCCAGCAGTTTCCACATCTTGTGTCCAGCAGTGTGGTCTAAATTTTGTTCCTTTTCAACTTTCTTCTTGTACGCATGAAATTTTTTCATCATGTTTCCTGACTACTGTGATTTAATCTTGTCAGTGTTTCTTTCCTCGGAAAGGTGTGGGATTTTTTTCTGTCGGGGCAAAAGGAAAATTTTAACCTGCACAGCTCGCGGCGACTGCACTAGCCAGGCGGCCTTTAATTCCTCAGGCTCAAAGAGCCCTCTGCCATACACCTCAAGGTACTATGTTGGCAGTAAATGACAGATGACAGTGTTTCACACAATATTTATTGTCTACAAACTAGTGCATGTCGTGTGCAGGATTTGAAGTCGTCTCCAACCCCAGGTTAATTTATTAAACAATTTTACGTTCAGTAGTTTGCTGGAAATGGCAAACTACTGAGCGTAATCTTGCCAAGAGATCAACAGACAGCTGAAAGATGCTGCTGTTGACAGCGATGTCCTGTAAAGGATATGCGAATAAAAAAAAATTTTAAAAAAAGTTTGCTGGAAAAAAAACATGGTTGTGGAAATGCGGTTTCTGAGGAAAATGCAAAGAATACCATGAACAGCCAGAAAGACCAATGAACAAGTTCTTCAAGAAACAAATGAAGATCGTAAACTGATTAGGATCATTAGACGTAGACAGTCAAAATTTTTTGGGCATGTTATGAGAAGAAATGACTTGGAGAACTTGGTGACGACTGGCAAGATCGAAGGGGAGAGACCAAGGGGAAGACCGAGAGGTAAATACCTGGATGGCTTGGCCACATGGCATGATCGAGACAGGAACACGGAGCTGATCCACGAATCTGGTGATCGAGTGAGATGGCAGAACATGACCGTCCACGCTTATCGGCATGCACATGAAGGATGGATGGAGTTTGCCTTTGCTCGCTCCGTGGTGAAGAGGTTACAGACGCGGTTCATGATCCCGCATACCCGCGATAGAAAAACTGCTGCGCGCGATTTGGCAGCATGCAAATTGGTTTCTTTTTTACGAAATGGTATGGGTGCCGGTAGTTCAGAAAGCAATGGCAAACTACTGAACATAAACTTGTCAAAAGATCACAAAAGCAAAAAAAAGGCTGTTGTTGACTGCAACGTCCTGTAAAGGATATGCAACTAACTAACTTTAACTTTAGTTTGCCTGTGCTTTAAGTCCAACTGGCCGGTATAGAGAATGATTCCGCCATCCGCACACCGCCGGTCTCTCTGGCCGAGGGGTTACACCACTTTCTCCGTAATCCCGTTTATCACGCAGAGTCTTGTAGCGGGCGAGAACTGGAAGCGGTTCTACCCCCGCTGGTGACTTGCGGGATAACTGAGCCGGCCACTCAGAAAGCAATGGCAAACTACTGAGCGTAATCTTGCCAAGAAATCAACAGACAGCTGAAAGATGCTGCTGTTGACAGCGATGTCCTGTAAAGGATATGCGAATAAAACAATCCGCACACCAGAAGCTTGAGAGCGAGCGCTTGTATCCATTCGGTCACGCTGGCCTATGTTCATTGTGACTGTACTGGACATTACTGTTATACTTTGCGTGTCCGCGGTAGGTTCATTCTGGAGCTACAGTACTACTTCGGGGGGAAGTACCGGGACATTGCTCACGCCTTAAGGCGCATGGGGCGTGTGGTACTAGACCCACATGTGTATAGACCCATCGGTACTAGGTGGGTGGTGGGGTCAGTACCACACCGGTTCCCTTTTCTTCCCATGACATTTTAAGCTGGGTTGACCTGGCAACCGATCTCAATTTGTAAAATTGAAATCCGCCTCTGTGTGGATCGAACCGAAGACCACCGGCCAGAAGGCGAGCATCTAGCCATCACGCTACCTCACATCCCGGCTGTTTCCATCTTCCTTCATTTACTGCTTCCAATTGTTTCCTCGGCACATTCATCTTGTACTTCCAGGAATTAGTTATTCTATAATGTTCATTTCCACCATACATCCTCCTTCGCATTATGCTGATTGTTTTACTTAGAGTGATTGATCAGATTCCCTGGTTGCATGCTTCCATAATTGTTCGTTGCTTCCATTTACTGAATTAACAACAACAAAAAACTATGTTTGTCTCCTATGTATTGTTTATCTCTCGTTGACACGCGTTGACATTTGATATTGCATGAATAACGAAGACACAAACATTACATTGCACAGTTTACTGCTTGGCATATTCCGCTGCATCTCATCAGGTGCATATTGCATCGATCACACATTATCATCATCATCATCATCAAGTTTTCTTCCAGCTGGCGTAGGCGTTAATGACTCTCCACAGATCTCTGTCTTTGGTGTTCTGAATCAACTCTGCTGATGATATTCTCCCCACGCCACCGTCTCATTCCATTCAGCATCATTTCTGTTGGTCTGTTTCTGTCACTCTTCTTCCTCTTCTTCTTCTTCTTCTTCTTCTTCTTCTTCTTCTTCTTCTTCTTCTTCTTCTTCTTCTTCTTCTTCTTCTTCTTTCAGTCGTCACAATGTTCTCCAATGCCTCTCTTCTCATCACATGAGTAAAGAAAGCCGTTAGCCTCTTTCTTACTGTTCTATATAATGTTCTAGTTTCATTAGCCTCTTTTGTCGTTAGTTACTATGGCAGTCCAAGGAATTCCAAACATTCGCTTCAGGAACCACGGCTCTGTTGCTTCATAATTCTTCCCAATTTGTTAATTTACATTCCAAGATTCACTGCCATACAGTACAACATGTTCTATATAGCATTTCAGCACTCTCTGTCTTACATTCAAAACAACATACACTAAAGATTTGAGATAAACCCTTCAAGCTGAAATTGTCAACACACACATATTCCCAACGTAATTTAAATTATTTATCATTGTAATTTTAAATTGACTTATCTCATTTCTTATGTTTACGGTATATGCATTCTTCATTATACATCTCTCGAGATTCAGCCAAAAATGCCAGGCATTAAATTTTGCAATCTATTATTTGTGTCTTCGTTATTCACGTTTGACATTGTTGTCGCTCGTGTTAGTGTGTTCTATTCTGGTATGCTATTGTGCTTTAGCTTACACTTATTTGATAGAACAAGAAATTGAGTTGTGTGGAACTATACATGTGGCTGAAATTGCACTAGTCACACAGTCTTTAACTGAGATCTATGCTAGCGGTAAGACATTTTAGCGTGTCTAGGTGGTTCAGATGCATGCGTTTCTTCAGCGAAGCTACGGCATTACTTGAAGGTGAATGTTCCACACTGGCGTGACAGTAGCTTTCCTCGGGTATGTTGTCTAGTTTGTTGTTCGATATGTACTTTTTGTTTTTGTCGTTTCTTCTTTGAGCACCAGTCAATACGCGTGTTTCTCTTCGTGTTCATGAACTGTCTCTATATAAAGAGAGATAGACGAAGACAGCGAGAGAAAATTCTTGACAGTCTTGTTTCATGACACGGAAGAGAGTCAACAAATGCATTGGTCCGTGCCGTCAGAGATCGCAGTCTGTGGAGAAGCCTGATTGCCCTCGCCAGTCGACTAGGCACTTGATAGTGATGCGCGGCGAAGGTCGTGGGTTCGTTTTCTGACTACGTCATTTGGTTGGCGAGTGTAAATTTGTCCAGGGATCTCATGGGGTCGTCTCTTAATATACGAAGTTCATGTTTTGAGCCACGCAGGCAGCTTTGCTGAAAGAAACCGTGACATATGGAAGAAAACGCGGTGCTTACAGATGAGTTATCGTGTGATGTTTTAACATAATACATGTGTTTCTTTGTATACTATTTATAACACCATGTTAGTTGGATGAAGAAGTGCGATGAATTGTATTAAGGTGAAGAAGAGTAGCGCAATTCGTCGACCAGACTCTCTCGCCTGAGTCTATCTGAATCCAGTGGCAAGACTATTCAAGACGTCTTGGGAGAAGAAAAACAAAACAGGTGCAGTGGCGCTCTACAGGGCGCTCTACGCGCCTTAACATGCTAATTGCGTTCCACAACGCTTTGCAGGCAAACGCCGTCTTTCCCGTTGAATCATCAATGATTTCTTCTGCACAGTCTGCCGAATCCTGTCTGCACATGCTGGGTAGGCATACCCTTCTTCACTGATTGGTTTAACACCATAATAAAATGTTGTAAGACATAATTCTAGGACGCCAGGAAGTAGTTAAATTGTTTGAATGATTGATTGTCACGGAAATTACAATTGTGTCAGATGGATCCATCTGTTGTACATGGTAATCCCTACAGAATTAGTTGTTCTCCTGAAGCGCATGCACGTTGGTCTCTTTAATCTTGCTCGATCCTTCTGTCATAAGGCACTGTGCATCAATACTCACAGAAGGTTGCAGTGACTTTCTGTGAGAGCAGTTCCCATACAGGACGGGGATTTCTGGACATTGTGCCTATGATGGTGTCATTATGCTGAGCTAGCTCAGCTACAGTGATGATTAGTTATACACGTTTTCAGTGGTTCACCACTTTAACCCACCCTATCTGCTGTGACATCGTGTAACCTTAATCAGAATAAACGGATGCTGCACTCCTGCCCGCGAGGTGTCTCACAGGCTTGTGGATGGAAGACGGCGTTTTAATCTTCTGTTGCTGATGTGGGTTTTTAGAAAAATGCTGAGAATATCTGGAAGAAGGCGTTTCAATCTTCTATTGCTGATGTGGGTTTTTAGAAAAATGCTGAGAATCTCTGGAAGAAGGCGTTTTAATCTTCTGTTGCTGATGTGGATTTTTAGAAGAATGCTGAGAATCTCTGGAAGAAGGCGTTTTAATCTTCTGTTGCTGATGTGGATTTTTAGAAGAATGCTGAGAATCTCTGGAAGAAGGCGTTTTAATCTTCTGTTGCTGATGTGGATTTTTAGAAAAATGCTGAGAATCTCTGGAAGAAGGCGTTTTAATCTTCTGTTGCTGATGTGGATTTTTAGAAGAATGCTGACAATATCTGGAAGAAGGCGTTTTAATCTTCTGTTGCTGATGTGGGTTTTTAAAAGAATGCTGAGAATATCATGGACAGAGGATACAAATAAAACACTTTGGGTGTGACAACTTCAGGTTGGCCTAGGTACGTTGCCAGTGTATGCTAGGGAGCAGGCAGGCACTAGAGGAAAACGATACATATCAGATTGTATTTACCTTGGTGAAACAACACTAATAATGTAACCTTCTTGACTCGCGAACAGAAATGTGACAGCTGTTATTCTGCTCGTAACAACTTAGTGTTGAAATGAATTACGATGTACCTCAATGAACAAATCTCACGTTTGTTGTTGTTGTTGTTGTTGTTGTTGTTGTTGTTGTTGTTGTTGTTGTTGTTGTTGTTGTTGTTGTTGTTGTTGTTGCACAAATGTAGCCATGAAGATCGCGCTGGTGGCCATAATCATTTACGTAGCTGACGACCGCCTACACAAACGATGAAAACATCAATCCCTTCTCTTGAATCAGTACCTCGCAACGCAGAATGCGACTATTGTGGAACATCCTCTATATCTCCCGACCTTGCACCGTTTGATTTTTGTTCTTCTTGTTTCCTCATCCCAAATCGACACTGGAATAGCTGCGATTCTAGAATGTCGAAGGATCGAGCAAGAACACCAATGTAAACAATGCATTTGAGAAAGGTTTCAAAGACAGGTCCCAGGAATGTTTCAAACAGCCGAATGAATGTTAGCAAACGTGTGTAATTGCCCAAGGGAACTCTTGTGAAGGAAATGTAATATAAATTACTGTATTATTAACGTCCGTTTGCGCCAATGGGTGCTTGTGTTAATGTGTTTTGTGTATGAATTTTTAAAAAGCCCAATTAATCAAAAGAGCGCAGGAAAGACCCTTCACTAATGTGAGATGTTCATTTGAGCTTGTCCGTTTCAAGAACACCGCGGCACAGCCCACCGAGACAGAGAATACTTCGTACTAGTCGAGTCTGTCCAGGTCTATTGATTATTTTATTTCTATTTAAGTCTGCTACCTAATTCCTTGCACTAGAACGCATTCGTGGTATAACCGAACACAGTACAAAGTGGAGAGAGAGAGAGAGAGAGAGAGAGAGAGAGAGAGAGAGAGAGAGAGAGAGAGAGAGAGAGAGAGAGAGAGAGAGAGAGAGAGAAGAGCTAGAGAGAGAGAGAGAGAGAGAGGAGCTAGGGAGAAAGAGAGAGAGGAGGAGGGCTGCAGGCATATAGACATTTTGGATAGTATTAAAGCACCCTTGTACACGTCGCACCCCACATTGGGTATATGGTGCTAGGCTCATATTTGTATAGACCAGTCGGCACTCGTGGTCAGTGTCACGTCCCAAGATATTTCTTGGTACCCCTTTTAGGCTGGGTCGACCTGGAGCTCAGGCCAGTTATACAAATGTGAACCCGCGCCCATGCGAATGGAACCCGCGACAAGCGAGCCGGCAGGCACGTGTCTAGCCGCGACGCTAGTTCGACTCCCAGATTGAGTACACTGAGAATGAAGTCATGATCCCGCCAGAATTGCTGCAACACTTGTAGTACAGTAACCGTGAAGGACCGCGCATTGGGCTTACGATGCTCACACCATGTTTTAATCCAATGGGCGTTCCATGGGCAGTGGGGGTCAGTATCCAGCCGGTCTCCTTTACTTCCCAGACTCTTTCCTGGACTCATGATCTATTTAGGCTGGGTCGGCCCGGGAGCCCAGGTCAGTGGGGAGAGGGGGAGGGTGGAACTTCGAAGAGGATTGGAACATATGAGCACCAGGTCGTAGGCAAGAATGCTAAACTAAGCACAAGTGGGAGATGTTATTTCTACCAGAAACACAAAGTGTATTGAGGAAGGGGATCAGAGGAACTTTAAACTATATTGGAAGCATTCATCCAGTAGGTGGATGGAGAAAGAATACTTCCAACCAACAGAAGAAAATAAAAGATTATAATGGAGGGGGGGGGGCATAGAAAGCACCATGACTAACGGATGGATAATATGAAAATAAGAGAGAGAGAGAGAGAGAGAGACAGAGAGAGAGAGAGACAGAGAGAGAGAGAGAGAGAGAGAGAGAGAGAGAGAGAGAGAGAGAGAGAGAGAGAGAGACTATACGGTGTATTTTTAATGACT
Source organism: Cepaea nemoralis (assembly GCA_014155875.1). Taxonomy (NCBI): domain Eukaryota; kingdom Metazoa; phylum Mollusca; class Gastropoda; order Stylommatophora; family Helicidae; genus Cepaea; species Cepaea nemoralis. Next base: position 669,477 of record JACEFZ010003057.1, on the reverse strand, counting down.
GTGGGGTGTTTTGGTAAAATATTGCCGTTCAAAGTTTTATATTTACCTTTTGTGACAGGCAAATACAAAACTTGGAACGGCAATATTTTCAAAAACAATTTTTAAAAAAGTCAATAAAAAATACACCCTGTAGAAGTCAGCAAATCGTACTTGAGGGGAAGGCGAGGTTGTTGATTCATAACTCTATCACAAGCGACGTATCTACGTGTCTGCTTCCACCCGAACGCTGTAGGCTTCAAGCGGTACTGTTCCCTCTAAAGACGTAAAGATCCACTGGGGAATTGTACAGTATAAGTGAGACGCCGCTCCCTGTGAGCAGTCTTCCCAATGGCTACGTTACACGTCGAATCCTTGTATGTGCATCATTGGCTTCACGGCCTGGACGTCGGGTTATATAACTGCCAATGTCTGCACACCGCTTGGCCTAAATAATCAGATTGCTTCCAGTTCTTTCCGTTGTCAGTTTTCATAAGTGGGCAGTTGTAACATGTTTATCCGCTTTAATAGTCTCTTGTTTACATCAAAGAGTTGGGGTTTGTTTCTTCATGGCGTAAACAGCCACTGGATCGTACTATTAAATTGACTACAGTTACGTTTGTTTTCTTAATGCGGGCGATTGTTTTTGAAGTTTTCAATAACATTTTGAATTCGTGGATTGATTAATTGGTAAGTTTGGTGAATCTGTTGAGCTTCAAAACAATGTTTTCCAGTAGTGAATTTGAATAACGAAGACACAAACAATAGATTGCACGATTTATTGCCTGGTGTGATTTCTGCGGTATGTACCTGACGAGATGCAGCGAAATATTCCAGGCAATAAATCGTGCAATCTATTGTTTGTGTCTTCGTTATTCAAAATCTGTTGAGCCCTGTTAGCTTATTTTTGGGTGCTGATGAGTCAGTTTGATATTTTTAATAGTAATTTGTTTAGTCCGTTGGGTACAGTGATTGATAATAAAGTGAGTAATCTGAGATCGTTAGCTGCACACGTGCGCGCGCGCGTGTGTGTGTGTGAGTTAGTTAGTTAGTTAGTTAGTTAGTTTACTTAGTTACTTAGTTATTTAGTTACTTAGTTACTTAGTTAGTTATTGTTTTTATGTAATTTGTTAATTCAGTTACATACTGTTTGATTTTTTAATGTCATTTGTTGAGTGTTAGCTATTGTGTTTTTTTCTGGTTTTTTTTCTTTTTTGTTTATTTAAAAAAGCATGTTTAGTTAGAAACTGTTCAGTTTTTTTTTTAAAGTGATTTGTTGAATCTGGTTGCTTGTCTTTGAATATTTTAGTGGTGATTTTGAGTTCCTTAACTACAGTTTGATTTTTTTTTTTTTTTTGTAGTGACTTCCTGGGTTCATTAGCTTGTCTTTGTTTGTTTGTTTGTTTGTTTGTTTGTTTGTGGTTTGTTGATTCTGTTCGATACCATCTGGGTTTTTTTTTCATACACGTGTGCGTCCGTTAGATATTTTTGTTTTTAATTTGTTGAGTCCGTTTTGGGTATTTTTAGGCATTTTGTTTTGTTGTCTGTTCAATTATTTTTTATAAAGATTGATTAAAGTTACTAAACCTTTGAAAGTCGCGTCTTGTTGTTGTTGTTGTTGTTGTTGTTGTTGTTGTTGTTGTTGTTGTTGTTGTTGTTGTTCTTCTTCTTCTTCTTCTTCTTCTTCTTCTTCTTCTTCTTCTTCTTCTTCTTCTTCTTCTTCTTCTTCTTCTTCTTCTTCTTCTTCTTCTTCTTCTTCTTCTTCTTCTCCTCCTCCTCCTCCTCCTCCTTTTCCCCATTGTCCTACTTCTACTTCTGCTTCTGCTGCTGCTGCTGCTCTTCTTCTTCCTCCTCCTTCATCTTCATATCTGTTTTTAAATTTGTAGTCGGGCTTGCACTTCTCTCATCGTCATGCACTCAGTGTTTCTCTACTGGTTTGGGGATGCCCGTGTTGTCACTTGAGTCCTCTCAAGGAGTTGAAGGTCTTGGGGGGGGGGGGGGGGGGGACATACGCTGTTAGTCCTGTACACGAGGACATATGTATGCCGCATATAGCAAGGTGCAACACGGAACAGAAGCCATTCCGCCCAAGTTGAAGCGCCCATTGACAGCCGCACCAACTCGTGGCAGCAGTGTTTGTCTCAGAATTGGTGCAGTCGCAATTTATTTCTGTCTTCATTTCCATGAAATTCATTTTTATTCTTTCAGGCAAACCCTCGTTTTTGTGGCTCTCTCTCTCTCTCTCTCTCTCTCTCTCTCTCTCTCTCTCTCTCTCTCTCTCTCTCTCTCTCTCTCTCTCTCTCTCTCTCTCTCACACACACACACACACACACACATACACACACACACACACACACACACACAAATGATTCGACATCTCACACGATCCCCAGAGTTTCACATCAATCAGGTCTGAATTTTTTTTCTTAGGCTGTTGCCGAATACTTCAAAGTATTTATCTCTTTGTTTCCTATTTGTCTTTGTTTTTGTATGTTCTGGCCAGATGTGACTGTTCTCACCAAATTTTCTAGTCTGTCTCTAATCATAATCTCATAACATGCCGAAAGAATCTTGCCTGTCTGCGTACATCTCTAATGAATTGTCTAATTACAGTTGCTTCTCAAAGGACTGCTTCATTTGTTTCTTCTGCCCGTCTGTTGTACCTTTTTCATTTTCTTCGAGAATCACATCAGCTCTGCTAACGGGTTTTTTCTCAAAGGCAATACTTTTAACAGTTCAAGCTCGTCGTTTCGCGGTAACACCCCTGTTCGCACTGCGGTCAACGGTTGTTTTAATTAATGAGCACCTTACACATATAATCAACACACACACGCACGCACGCACGCGCGCGCACGCACACACACACACACACACACACACACACACACACAACACCTCACACACCTAGAGCGTTTGTTGTCGTTTACGTTGAAGAATACGAAATGGGTTATCTATTTGTCTAGTTCAGACAGTTAATTATCATCTTGGTAATGTATGATGGTCGGTCTACATTTAATATCAGTATTAGGAGGAGAAGGAGGAGTATCAATAGTAGTAGTAGTAGTAGTAGTAGTAGTAGTAGTAGTAGTAGTAGTAGTAGTAGTAGTAGTAGTAGTAGTAGTAGTAGTAGTAGTAGTAGTAGTAGTAGTAGCAGCAGCAACAGCAGCAGCAGCAGCAACAGTAGTAGTTGTAGTGGTTGCGGCGGCGGTCGCGGTGGCGGCGGTTTTTGTAGCAGTAGTAGTTGTGGCGGCAGCAGTTTTAGTAACAGTAGTAGTATCTGTAGCAGCAGACGCAGCAGCACCATCACCACCACCAGCAGTAGTAGTAGCACCACACAATTGTATTTACCCGGGTTATAAATATTGCCACGGGAACGAACGAACGATCGAACGAACGAACGAATGAACGAACGAAAATCTTTATTGTCAAAGGGTTAAGAATTGGGCACGCAGGCCTATCTGACATTCTGCCCTTCTTCTCTATTTCCTCTCATACATTCTTTCAACATCACTTATGAAGCAAATTTTTGACAACAAAAGAACAATAAGCATTAAAACGCATGAAAAATAATCAATAACAAATGACTCACTGGGGCAATGTTTAACATGGGCATTATAAATACCTAAGGAAGGTGTAACTTACCATACATGTGGGAATTTTTTTTTGTTTTTTGTTGCTAGTAGTGTTCAAACAGGTTGCGAATGTATGTATAATGATTGGTGGTGTCTTTGATTACTTATGGAAAATTGTTCCAAAACTGCGCGGCAGAGTATGCTAAGCTTGTTTTATATAAGTCTATCCTAGGTTTAGGGACAAGAAGTATATTTAGTCGTTCGATATGTCTTGCGTTATATTTAACTTATGGCCAAAGGTAGCTTGGAGCATTTTGAAATAGAATGTTGTGAATTAGTTTAGCCTTATTAAAAAATAGGCGTTTGTGGAGTGGCAGTAACCGAAGACGTTTATGTAGGTTAGAATTGAGGTAAGCTTTTCACCATTAATTAAACGTACTGCCCTTTTCTGGAGTGAATAAAGGCGTTTTGTTATTGATTTGGAGCATCCATCCCAGATTGTGGAGCAATAATCAATATGTGTTTGTATATGGGAAGTATAGAATATCTTTCTTGTGTTTTAAAGGAAATTTGTAATTTTGGCAAGTTGGTATACTTTTGTAACTATTTGTTTAAGGAGAGAATGAACATGGGAGTTAAAGGTCAGATTTTTATCTATGATAAGACCCAGTGCCTTGTGCTCGGTTACACTTTCTATAGGCATGCTACCAATGTGCAGTTGTAGAGTTCTCTGCCTGTTTAGCGTGTGAAGTCTTTGCCTAGTTCCTATTAACATAGATTTTGTTTTAGAAATATTAATTTGCATGCGGTTTGCATGACTCCAGTTAACTACACTTTTCATTTCCTGTTGCAAGGTTAATTCTAGCACATTACGATCAATAGCGTTTGTATATACTGTGCTGTCGTCTGCAAATAGATCGCAGGACGACGACAGATATAAGGGAAGATCATTTATATAAATGGCAAATAACAGAGGACCAAGAATAGACCCCTGAGGTACTCCAATATTAATGGTAACGGCTTGAGATAAAGATTTATTGTGTGATACTAGTTTTCTGTCTAATAAAAATGATTTTTATTAATGTTACTATATTAAAGCTTACTTTCATTGTTTCTATTTTTTTTTTTTAATTAGAATAGTATGATCTATTACATCGAATGCTTTTCTAAAGTCTATAAACACCGCTACACATAGGGTATTGTTGTTAATATTTTGATGCTCGTTTTCTATCATGTTTGTTAGGGCCGTATGACAAGAGTATTTTGACCGAAATCCTATTAGTCAACTATTAGTTTGTGGCGAACTAAGTGCTCTAGTGGTGTTTTGTGGATGTGCTTTTCTAGCGGTTTTGATAGTGAGGATAATATGGAAATTGGCCTATAATTACTCATGAGACGATCGTCTAGAGAATCAGTTTTTAGATGAGGATATACTTTAGCGATTTTAAAGGCTGATGGGAAGTGGCATTTGGTGAGACATTGATTATATATACAAGTTAGTGACTCGCAGATCGCCGGTGCGGCATGGTGAAGGATCCGATTACTGATTCCATCTAGTCCTGATGAGTTATTGTTTTTTTAGGTTACTGAGATGAGTAAATACTTCAGTGGTCGTCATTAGTGGTATGTTGGAGGGAATGTCGCCATAGCATTTGTTCTCACAGAATGATGATAATAAAGATATGTCATGAGGCGCATCTGGTATTGCAGCCTTCAGTTGGTTTATGTCGGACTGAAAGAATCTACTGAATTGATCACATGTAACCTGATTTGATGGTAATGATTGTGATAATTTGTTTTTGTTTCTCAAGATATTAATTGTTTTCCATATATCTTTAGTGTTGGTTTTATCTATTATTAAGTTCTTAAAATAGTTTTTCTTTTCCTTTCGAATAACATATTGAGCTTTGTTTCTCAGACTGCGGTACATAGTTATATCTCTATTTTTATGTGCCCTGTCCCGGTCTCTCATAAGTTCAATTACCTCCTGTGTGATCCACGGGCGCTTAGTATGATGTTTAACACGAACTTCCTTAAATGGAACATGCTTTTCAAATGACTTTGAAAGGTCCTCAGCCAGTGGTCCAGAGCATCGTCTGGGTCAGGAAGTTGGTAAACATAGCCCAGAGATGAGTTGAGCACGTCTTGTTAAAAAACATCTCGATTGAAATTTTTTATAATTTATTTATTTATACTTATATGTTTGCGTTTTGGAGTTTTGGTACCCCTTTTCGACCACGTGCAACATACTGGGTAGTGATCGCTCATTACATTAATAGGTACAGTACATTATGAATAACGAAGACACAAACAATAGATTGCACGATTTATTGCCTGGCATATTTAGCTGCATCTCGTCAGGTACATACTGCAGAAATTACACAACTTACGTGAATTAACTAGATAAATCCTTCAAGTACATTCACAGTACATTCTGTCATGTTGTCTGCACATGTAGTATAAATATGATCTAGAAGTGTTGCAGGTGATTTTGTTATTCTAGTGGCTTGTTTGGCTAACTGTTGGAAGTTATATGACTATATTATGTTTTCCCATGTTTTGTTTGATTTGTTAGTGTCTATGTTTGAGTCACCTAGCAGTATTATTTCTCTCGCATTACTAAAGACTACATGCATCATAATGGTCTAAAGACTACATGCATCATAGTGGTGAATTTTTCGTGAATCTCCATGGTCGGTACATTGAAAGCACAATGCTTCTATGATACCATTTATACTATAGGCCCACATGCTCCTCAGGGTGCTCACTGGGAAAGTGGTGCGTCTTCTTCTGCTGTTGCTGTTAAATTTGCTATCACCACGGCTGGTTCTATTGCTACAGTTACTACTGCTATTGCTGTTAAATTTTATATCATCATTGCTGGTTCTATTGCTAACTAATGCTATCACTGCGACTACTTCTGTTGCTGCTGCAGCTAATAATAATAATAATAATAATAATAATAATAATAATAATAATAATAATAATAACCTTACCAAGAAGAAAACCAGTTGTAGTTATTTTACTATCTGACGATTCCTGCAATAGTTATTTGTTTCGGTTTAATTCTGGTTGTACACTCTCTGCACCAAGTCACTAAACGTTCACAATTTATGGCACCCATTATCGTAGAAACGCACCGGAAGACTATGACCAAGTGCGCTTATCCATTTAGCCACGTTGGTATCTAGTTACATAATACAGGAAGAGAAAATGGGATTTTATTTTTTCCATAGATTTCGAGTATTTGACAATTCAAGCAGAGGCAGATCCTGAAGCAATCAGTGGAAAACTCAACTTTAATTTCTTCTTCTTCTTCTGCGTTCATCCGGAGTTGTTTTTTTTTTCGGACGTGATTGCGTTGTGTCTGTTTACAGCAGAGCTGCGTTCTTGCGCCGTTAGGTCGACACATCCGCGACTTCTGCGGGCATTTGTTGACCGGGTTAACCTTCTCGGGGCAACTTTAATTTAAGAGTTAACAGCTTATTCTGATCCTATTGTAACATGAATTCACTCAATCGAAATCATTACTTTAACTCCTTCTGTCCTTCGATGATAACTCCCACAGACACAGTAGCTAATTACTAGTAGATAATACTGTTTTGGGTGGTAATTGCACGGGACAGAAAATGGAAATCTATATTAATATTTAAAGGCGAGCAGATCGAGAAAGGAACGTTTCGTGTGGAATGGCTATCCTCGCTTCAGAGGTCACAGATTGTGAGAATTGGATGGATTTTTTGCCCTGGCCATGCGGGAGTGTGGGGGAATAAACAGGCTGATAAGCTCTCAGGGAATGCACCTCTTGAAGATAGATTACCTAAGGACAAGGGAGAGGTGATCGGGCGCATGTGGGACCAGGTGGAAAGGCGGGGGACAAGACTGAGAACCCATATGTGGAAAGAATGAGATTGCGGGGGATCGGCCGGGGCTCTGGAAGAATCTCAAAACTGAGAGGGAAGATCAGGAGAACTTTCAATTAGATAGTGGTGGGAACGATTAGTAGTACAACTCTTCGCTGGCTGTTGAATGAGGGGACGGAGCACGTATGGGGATGTCCTTAGTGTAGTGACGTCGGTTCTTAGCTGAACTCAAGATCGACTTTATTTCACTGGGTTTTAATTACCCCATCTGGATCGGGCAAACGGCCAGCTGCATGAAGAGAGCATCGAACAATGCACGAACTCCCAAGTACCTGAGGTCTCCAGAAAATTGGCACCCGTGTTCTAAATGAAGCAGCCGAAAGCAAACCTTCGACCTTGAGAGGGCGAGGCAGCGACCACTTCGCCACGGAGTACCGGGTGTGTGGAGAGATTGTCAGCTGCTGCCGTACTGGGTGGGGTGGGGTCGCTTGGCTTGTCACGTGACAATACGATATTGTTTGTGTGTGCGGTAAGTTCTTTTTAATTCCGGTAGTTTAGTTATTTTGAAACCATATAGTTGGGTATACACACGCACGCGCACGTACACGCACGCGCGCGCGCACACACACACACGGCTGGAAGTAGCACATCATTGATTTCTTCTCTTGGAGTATCCGTGGCGAAGTGGTCAAGCCGTCTTTCGGTTCACGAGGGAATTTTTCTCGGAGACTCTTGGAGGTCTTCGCTGGAGCTACGGAGTTCGTAGTAGCTAAGCGCCCTTTTTTAAATTTCTTGTTCGTCTCATCCTCATCCTCATCCTCCTCCTCCGCCTGCTCCTCCTTCTCATCCGCCTGCTCCTGCTCCTCCTCCTCCTCCTCCTTCTTCTTCTTCTTCTTCTTCTTCTTCTTCTTCTTCTTCTTCTTCTTCTTCTTCTTCTTCTTCTTCTTCTTCTTCTTCTTCTTCTTCTTCTTCTTCTTCTTCTTCTCAAATAATCAAACCTGTCGCTTTTTAAAGTTAACATTAGGACTCAGGTTCCCTTGGTCACTCTATAGTCCCTCTGCCTTTGTAGTTGGTTCCCTTCATCACGTACAGTTCCCCTGCCTCTTTAGTGGGTTCATCTCGTCGTCACACAGTGTCTCTGTCTCAACGATTGGTCAAGACAAGTGTCCCCTCCTCCCCCCCCCCCCCCCCCAACACCCCACGCAAAGCCGACACTACTAACTCAACAACTGTAGCATTGGACGTTCAACATGTGTCGGTGTCTGTTGAATAAATAACACATAATGAGGTTATATTTTAATGTTAATGTATAGTCAGTTGAGCTAGCCTACACATGTTGCATCCCAGATGGTAAGAATGCTACAAGTGCTCAACATAGCTGACATGACCAGGTCAGATAGTGAGCGGCTCGGTGATTGGAAGATAAAGCACACTGTAATATTATCTGTCAGGGGGCGAATAGATTTACACGCCGGCTACCGGGTACCACTCTTGTCACAAGTGATGCGTTCACCTCGTGCATGGGTTGGTCGTGCAGTGATTCCTCATCGAAATCAACTCCTGGGGACTATTTGAAGGCAGGTGAGGATGGGGCAAACATGAGGACATTCTGGACTCATTTCCTTAACTGTGTCTGATCCATGCAGTTTATCGTCGAAATGTCATAATGAGTCAGATGTAGTTGAAGTAATAATTTTTCCGTGGTTCAAATATAGGTAATGTTTTACCTATCTGTAGCTCAAAATTAGGTAAAGAAACCCTATGTGTGATTCAGAACTATTTAATGTAATAGTTATACATGGTTCAGGGAGTGAAAGTAATTATTATTTGTGGTTCACGCGTGATTAGAGTAATAATTGTACACGGTTCAAAAGTAGTTATTATAATAATTATCTGTGGTTCAAAAATAGTTAACGTAATACTTATCTGTGCTTCAGAATTAGTTAAAATAATACCTCTGTGATTCAGAACTATATAAAGTAATAATTACATGTGGGCCAGTAGCTACAGTAATTGTTATGTGTGGTTCAGAACTAATTAGAGTAATAATTACATGGTCTAAAAGTAGTTAAAATAAAAACTTCCAAAATAAAAACTCCCTGTGGTTAAGAAGTAAAATCGTTCAACCGTAGTTAACGTAAGCGTCTCTAGCTCAGAAATTAGTTAAAATTAGTTACATATCCTTTAAAGGACGTCGCAATCAACGCGAGCATTTTTTTGGGGGGGGGGGGGGGGGGGGGGGGGTGGGGGGCTGTTAGTGATATCTTGGCAAATTTACGTTCAGTAGTTTGCCATTGCTTTCTGAACGACCGACACCCATACCATTTCACAAAAACCAATGTAAGGCGGTCTGCTGCCAAATCGTTTATTGTTGCATTCCCAAGTACATTCCCAAATGCATTCCCACGTGCATGATGTATGCATGGGTCTACTCTTTGTATCCCAACCATCGCGTCTTGTATATACACATACTGACGAAATCGGCCGTCCCCTGTTGACACTATACTTGTATAATTTGTCTGTTTGAAAGTAATGCACTGATGATTTCTTCTCTCTCTCTCTCTCTCTCTCTCTCTCTCTCTCTCTCTCTCTCTCTCTCTCTCTCTCTCTCTCTCTCTCTCTGGTGATTTCTTCTCTCTCCCTCTCCTCTCTTTCTCTCTTGCTTTCTCTCTCCTTCTCTCTGGCTCTCTCACTCCCCCCTCTCTCTCTCTCTCTCTCTCGCTCTCCCTCTCGCTCTCTCTCCCTCTCTTTCTGTGGTTGCTCCGAATACCCGTGAATGTATGTCTCCGGAATACCCAGTGACTTGTCTTTCTTTTCTGTGGGTGCACCGAATGCCCGTGAATGTATGTCTCTAGAATACCTGAAGGTTTATATGTCCTTTCTATGGGTGCACTGAATGTATGTACTGCTTCACTACAATGATGGATAGAGTGTTTACAGCAGGTAGAGAAGTTATGATACTAGGTGACTTCAACATAGATATTAGTAAATCCAACCAGACATGGGACGATATCATTCTTTCTTACAATTTCAAACAACTAATAAACCGTCCCACAAGGGTTACTGACACGTCCTCAACTATAATTGATCATATATATGTTACTTGTCCAGATAATATTATTGAATGTTCTGTTCCTGTTTGTACAGTTAGTGACCACTACCCGATATGTTGTACATGGTCAAGAATTGGGTTCAAACCTCTTAAACATAAACATGTAAGTATCAAATTTAGGAATTATAAAGCATTCAACCAAGATTTATTTTTGCAAGACTTAAGAAAAGCAGCCCTTGATCACGTTTACCAACTTCCTGACCCGGACGATGCATTAGCTTTCTGGACGAAGACAGTCTACAATGTGTTCGATAAACACGTGCCAATCAAAGAAGTTCGAGTCAAAAATCAACATAAATCCCCATGGGTCACTAGAGAAGTACTGGAAATCATGAGAGGGCGAGATACAGCACACAAAAATAAAGACTTCATCAATTACCGCAGACTAAGGAATAAAGTTAAATATGAAATTCGTAGGATAAAAAAAGATAATTTTAAAAATTTGATTGTAGATAATTCAAACAGTACAAATATATGGAAGGCTATTAACTTGCTAACCAATAAACGCCCTACAGAATCAGCAATACCAAATTCTATAACATGCGATGAATTCAGTTGGTTCTTTCAATCAGAAATAGAGAATCTAAAGTCTTCAATACCAGACTCATCGTGTAATTTAAGTTCACTGGCATCATTCTGTGAGGAGAAGTGCGCCAGAAATATTCCCGCTGAGATTCCTTTAATGTCTGTTGCAGACGTTTATAAATATCTCTTGAACCTCAAATCAACAAACTCACACGGCCTAGATGGTATCAGTAATAGAATTCTTCGTTGTGCTGCACCAGTCATTAGCGAGTCCTTAACGTTCATATATAACCAGTGCCTGGCCAAAAACTACTTTCCATCTGTATTTAAAATTGCTAAAATGTTTCCGCTTATTAAAAATGGCTCAATCGATAATAGCGTTTTGGGTAATTATAGACCTATTTCCTTACTATCGTCGCTATCAAAACCACTAGAAAAACACATTCATAAATAACGTTACACCATTTAATTAACAATGATCTAATAATTAACAGTCAATCTGGGTTTCGACCTAAATATTCTTGCCATAGTGCTCTAACAAAAATGACCGATAACTGGCACTTAAACATCAACAACGGTAGAATTTGTGGAGCGGTGTTTGTAGACTTTAAAAAAGCTTTTGATATGGTAGATCACGATATTTTAATTAGAAAACTAAAGCAAATGAAGACAAGCACCAACATGGTGAACATAATTACGTCATTTCTATCCGACAGGCAACAAGTCGTGTCCTTCAACAACTGTCTATCAAGACCCACACAGCTTAATATTGGTGTGCCTCAGGGCTCAATACTAGGTCCGCTGCTTTTTGCAGTTTATATTAATGATCTTCCTTTATATATCAATACAACTTGTGATCTATTCGCAGACGACTGTACTATATATACTAGTCAAGAAAACCGTAGTGAATTAGAGAATTCTTTACAAAAGGAACTTGATAATCTTACTAGATGGAGCAATGAAAACCGCATGCAAATTAACATCGACAAAACCAAATCCATGCTAATAACGACCAGACAAAAACTACAGACACTAGCCATAACTGGTTCACCACTCGAACTCCGCATGGGCACGTTACCTATAGTTAATGTGACAGAACATAAAACACTAGGGCTTTTAATAGACAGCCATTTGAACTGGAGCTCTCATGTTCACGCTCTTACCAAGAAAATAGCACAAAAAGTTTACCAACTTGCTAAAATTCAGCACTTCCTGGACGAAAGCACACGAAAAATATTCTATACATGCTATATCCAATCACATCTCGATTACTGTTCCACAGTTTGGGATGGTTGCCCTAAATCTAATTTAAAACGACTATGTTCTCTACAAAACCGCGCTATTCGTCTGGTTTCTGACATAAAGCACGTTGAAAGTAATAATTTGTACAGTCATCTAAGACTTCTACCACTACAAAAGCGCTTCCTTTTCAACAAAGCCAAATTAGTGAATAAAATTATATCTCAAAATACCCCAGAGTATCTTCTGCCGCTGATTCAATCTAATGCAATGAACAGCAAGCGCCTAAATTTGTTACATGTCTCAAAGCCTAGATTGGACCTATACAAAACATGTTTCGCCTATTCTGGTGCTCACTTATGGAATGATCTGCCTCCAGATCTGAAAACTCCAATGAGTCCCTACACATTTAACCGAAAACTCTTTCAATACTTAATCCATACCGACTATATGCCACCATAATTCATTTACTGGTATAATTGTTCAGTATAATTGTTCATTATAATTGTTTAACTATAATTGTTCACTATAAATGTGTGTGCGTGTGGGAGCGAGAGAGAGAGAGAGAGAGAGAGAGAGAGAGAGAGAGAGAGAGAGAGAGAGAGAGAGAGAGAGAGAGAGAGAGAGAGAGAGAGAGAGAGCATCACTATTTTTACGTCACATACATTTTATGTACACATTTTTCTCCATGTTTAACATTTTTATGAGACTGCTCATGACAAGTGTCAGTGTATGTGTGTGAGTAAAGTGTGGGAGTTTGTTCATACTAGTTTCAATACTAACGTGAGACATTTTGTATGTGTCTAGATGTGAGGAAGTGTGAGTGTATGTGGAGGATGTGTGTGAGTGTGGGGATATGTGTGGGTGGGGGTGTGTGGGTGGGGGTATGCATTTGGATGGGTTGGGGTGTGTGGGTTTTGGTGGGTAGTGGTATTTGTTGGTGTTGGTGGGATGTGTGGATGGATGTGTGGGGGTGAAAGTACGGGTGTTGGAAGTGATATTGTGTGGGTGAAGTATGTGTGTGTGGGTGGGGGATTTTTGTGGTGTGTGAGTGGGGGTATGTGGGGTGGATGGGTAAGGGTATCTGTGTGGGTGTGGGTGGGATTATTTTGTGGTATCTGGGTGGGGGATATGTGTGTGGTGTGTAAGTGGGGATGTGTTGGTGAGGGATATGTGTGTGTGTGTGGTGCGTGGGTTGGGAATAGTGCGTGGTAGGAGGTGTATGTGATGTGCGGGTGGGGGATTGTGTGGTGGGGGATTAGGTTAAGGCATGTGTGGGTGGGTGGAAGTGTTATGTGTGGGTGGTGGTGTGTGTGAGTGGATTGGGGATGTATGGGTGGTTAGGGAGATGTGTGTGTGTGTGTGGGGGGGGGGGGGGGTAGGGACAGGTCAGTTGGTGGGGATGTGTGTGTATGGTTTGGGGATGTGTGAGTGGATGTGCGATGTGTGGGTTGGTGGGGGATTGTGTGTGTGGGTGGGGAATATGTTGTCGATGGAGATGTGGCTGGGGGAAGGGTGGTTTGAGGTGTGGGTGGGAGAGAGGATGTGTGGGGTAGAATGTGGATGGGCGTGGGATGTGTGGGTTGGTGGGGGAATGTTTGTGGGTGGCGAGTGTGTTTTGGTTGGGGGATCAGGTGAGGGCAGTGTGTGTGGGTGGGGGATGTGCGGGAGGGGGATGGGTCGGTTGGTGGGGTATGTATGTGTCCCTTGGTGTGCGTGTGTGTCGGTAGGTGGGGGTGTGTATGTGTCCCTTGGTGCGCATTGTGTGGGTAGGTGGGGGTGTTGTGTGGGTGGGGTGATGTATGGATAGGTGGGAGATGGGCTTCATACCATGGTAATTAGCCTTGTTTATGTTTACAACATTCATTTCACAATGTTTATTTTTCTTCCTATGCAAATGTATAATGCTCTTGATGAACGAAAGACGAGTGATTGGAAGGGCCGAATGTAAGACGGGCCTGCGCGCCCAATTTGTGACCCTAATAAAGTTGATTTGATTTGATTTGATTTGATTTGATTTGTCTAGAATACCCGGTGTCTTATGTCTTTTCTGTGTGTGCACTGAATACCCGTGGATGTATGTCTCTATAATACCTGGTGGTTTATATGTCCTTTCTATGGGTGCACTGAACGTATGTCTCTAGAATACCCAGTATCTTATGTCTTTTCTATGGGTGCACCGAATGCAGGTGAATGTGTGTCTCTAGAATTCCCAGCGTCGTCTTCTTCTTCTTCTTCTTCTTCTTCTTCTTCTTCTTCTTCTTCTTCTTCTTCTTCTTCTTCTTCTTCTTCTTCTTCTTCTTCTTCTTCGTTCATCCGGAGAGTTTTTTGGGACGTGATTGCCCTGTGCCTGTTTACAGCAGAGTCTGGTGGCCTGGATGCTCTGATTTCCATTTGGTTCTATAAGTGCTTTTTATAAACCTCTGCCTCATTATAGGTTATGTCTATTTCAGGCTGTAGTAGTCGTCCCCCTCTTTTGCTAGTCTGTCAGCCTCTGCATTTCCATGTATACTGCAATGTGAAGGGATCCACTGTATTACAACGTTTTTGGATTTCTGACATAGTCCATGGAGTGCTGCTCTTAGGTCTGTTAGTTCTATGCTGTTTTTGCTCTTCAGTATTGACACAGCTGCCTTTGCATCTGTGAAGATAGCTATCTGCTTCTCTTCATTTTCCTCCAACAAGAGCATTTCTGCTGCAGTTTTTAAAGCCTCTGCCTCTGCTTTGAAGTTATTTGAAAATTTTCCAGTTGCCACTGACAGTGTTTTTGTCACTCCGTTTTTGTTTTTTTGTTTTTTTTTAAATTTAGGAGAATTCCTCCTCCTCCATTTTCTACTGAAATTGTGGCTGATCCATCTGTATATGCATGGGCCCAATTGCTACATGGGTAATGTTCTTTAATGTAGTTTAAGGCTAATTTTCTTCTTTCAGTTTCATTCTGAGTGTTCTTGTTCTCAATACCAGGAATGTTTTCTATCAGCTCAGGTAGTTGCTGCTGTCTCCAAGCTGAGAACTTGTGTGCATTGTAAATGGGTTTGACTGTTGATATGTTTAATATAGAATCTGCCCTAATCTTTCGTTTTGCGGTTTCTACAAAGTTGCAACGCTTCAGTCTTCCCTTTCCAAAACCTTTTATACATAGGGTGGTCTGTCAATCTTCTAAATTTTTTCTGCTTGTTGTTGGGCTCTGCTATCTCTTCTATCCTGCATTGGTTGTAAAGAAGTGATCTTTTCTAGTTCGTTAATAGGCGTTGTCTTCAGGCTTCCAGTTATGATCCGCATTCTTTGATTTTGGAATCTACTTATTTTGTTATAGTTTGACTTAGCTGCTGTTGCCCAAGCTGCGATGCCATATTCCAATACTGGCCTCACCCGTCCAGTGCATGACTTCTTGAAAACTTTCTCATCTGCTCCCCACGTTGCACCAGCAAGCTTTTTCATGATTGCTATTCTTTGCCTTGCTCTTGTTCGATTTTTCTCAACCTGTCTCTTTCATGTAAGGCGACGATCAAAGGTAACTACTAGATATTTCCTTGTTCAATTGTTACTTGTTTGTTTCTGGTTCCTTCATTGTTCATAGCTTTCACTAGTTTCCATAGTTTGTTTCTTTCCATCCCTGTCAAAGTTCAGGTTTTCTGTTTTTTTCCCTCCAACAATCTCTTGTTATTTGATTTACTGTTCTTTTAATATTTTTGCTGAGATGGCTTTGCGAGAGTTGTTCGCTTCAGTTGTTTGTTCTCTCTCTGCTGCCTTTCCTGGCATCTTCAACTTTGTCCTCCAAAATGTGTAGTTCTTCAGTCCAGTATGGTTTGTAATTTATCCTCGCCCCTCTTTTAATGGGCTCAGTGGCCGCCTGTATTATTGCTTTGTTTAGACTTTCCACCATTCGTTTCATGTTACCATGTCGTGTATTTATGTTTTCACAATATTTGTCTGTTAGTATGGCAAATCGCGGATGATTGTATGTAGCGATACTTTTATAGCTTTAAGTGTGCAGGTATGTTTGACGTCACAACGGTTGTTTAGAGAGGGGAAGTGGGTGACAGGGCGATAACCCAGGCGATATCCGACTTGTCAATAACAAGTGAGGGCCCTTGTTGCGTTCTGTGACAAAAGCACGGCCACTGTGTGTTTGTACAGCCAGTCTCTTCTGTTCAGCGTGGCAGCCTTCTTGTAGGTTTTCCATGAGGATATGTGCCAGTTGTGGGATGTCCAGGTTGCATAATGTGAGTTGATCATGTTTGGGGGTCAATTAGTCCTTGGTCGTCTGTCTGTCTGTCTGTCTGTCTGTCTGTCTGTCTGTCTGTCTGTCTGTCTGTCTGTCCATGTGTACACACATGCATGCATGTGTGTAGGTAAGTAGGTAGGTAGGGAGGCAGGTACGTATATATATATGTATATATATATATATATATATATATATATATATATATATATATATATATATATATATATAGTATATATGTGTGTGTGTGTGTGTGTGTGTGTGAGAGAGAGAGAGAGAGAGAGAGAGAGAGAGAGAGAGAGAGAGACAGACAGACAGACAGACAGACAGACAGACAGAGAGAGAGACAGAGAGAGAGAGACAGAGAGAGATTAATAGAGCACAGTGCTCAAAATATTTGAAGGTTCACTTGCTTAGATTGTGTTGTGTCCGCCTTACCTGGGATGCATTCGCCTTACCTGGTTATGTCCGCTTTACCTGCTTATGTTCACCTTGCCTGACTGCATTCGCCTTACCTGGTTGCGTCAACCTTAACTGGTTGTGTCCGCCTTACCTGGTTGTGTCTGCCTTACCTGGTTGTGTCTGCCTTACCTGGTTGTGTCTTCCTTATCTGATTGCGTCCTCCTTACCTGGTTGTATCTGCCTTACCTGGTTGTGTCTTCCTTATCTGATTGCGTCTTCCTTATCTGATTGCGTCCTCCTTACCTGGTTGTGTCTGCATTTTTGCATCTACCTTACCCTGTTGCATATACCTTATCCTGTTGCACCTACCATGTCCCGTTGCATCTACCTTACACTGTCGCATCTACCTTACCCTGTTGCATCTACCTTAGCCTGTGGCATGTCTTTCTCTGTTGGGTTGCCTTATCCTGATGTGTCTACTTTACCTTGCTGGGTCTGCTTTTTGGGCCAGTTTTAAAAAAAACAAACTGGATATGCTTTATGTTATTAAAGAAGATTGTGCACGTTAATTATTTATATTTTAACCGCTTAACACCCTGATTTGTGTCAATTTCCCACATTAGCGCTGGATGGAACTAGTAGTGTTGTGGTCTGGCTTCAGTGTCACCGTCTACAGTCTTTATTAATGGAGTAACGTATTTGAATAATCCTACGATAAGGGAAAAGCTGGAGTATGTCGTCACAACGGGGAAGTTGGAGGGGAACTAAGAGAGAAGATGCTGGACAGTTTTATATCGTAGAATGAAGGAATCTCGGTATCAGAAATTATTGACGGCAGAAGGATGTGAAAAAAACATGATCATCAACGCCACACCGCATGGACTATCATTTTTTTTTATTTTTTTTTGAGGCCTCTAAATCCCACAATGAGATTTTGGGCCTAATGTGGTCCACCGCTGTGCGGTTGCCAGTGTTAATAGTTAGTGGTTCGTTATCCGTATTTGTTAGGGCTCAAGGTTCCCCAGGGACAAGAGCCGCCCCTGAAGTTCCAAGTCCCTGATGCCATCTGGATGACGCCTCTGCTGATGGCCAAGAGTAAAACCAGCCTTGTACAACTGAAATAATATATTTCACTTGGAAGTTAAGTCAGCGATGAGGATAGATGATTGACTCATTTCATAATGTGGTGGATGAGAATATGTGAAGATGAATCACACCCGTAGCAATATTTGCAATATTTGCCATTGAAATTTCTTTATTTGTAACACTGATAGAGTGTCCGGCTCTGGTCTGAGCAACAAGGCTGCAATCTTCTAAAGAACTGAAATAGTCATCATCAAGTGCCATGCCAGCTGGCGTAGGCGTTCATGCCTTTCCACATATCTCGGTCCTTAGTGTTCTGGATCACCTCTGGTGCTGATATTCCTCCATGCCACCATCTCAATTCATCCAGCATCATTTCTCTTGGTCGACCGTTCACTGCCTCTGATATGTGACTATTCATGAAATCTTTGGAAGATACTGTAGTGGTTTCCCCTTACTTCCACATCCACATCGGAGTCTTTTACCGCTGCCGTTGACAGTCGTTTAGACTTGGGGACGTAAATTACAAGTATCTCTGACGTCGGAGTGGGTTCGCCCAATGGAGTATGACATTGGTAATGGGGAAAGTTAACTAACACGTTAACATCAGCTCAGTGTAGTCCAGAAGTAGTATCTCGTGTAATGATTGCGCTTGGGTTAAAAGTCATCTGTCGAATACGACTCGAGGCGTGTAGAAAGGGCCTTTTAATTTATCTTGTGTAGTTGATAGAACTTTGATCAATTGTTTGGTGTGTGATGGTTTGTCCTGTAACATTTTCTGTCACGTATTCTGGAAAACTTTATATTTCCCGTGTAAGAGCGACGTCTCTATAGTTTTGTTCAACTCTTTCTGTCACAAGCAATGAGTGATATTTGATTGGCTCCTCATTATGAATCCCAAACATGGCATAGTATGTTGTCTTATTTTTTACATTTGGTGAAAGCTTGTTAAAGACACCTGGCTTCCGACTGACCGCTTCACTCTTTGTTTTATTCAAAGTGTATGTTGCCTCATTGAAACACATGCCTTCGTATGTGTTTATACTGGTTATTTCTCTCCTTATTCATTTGCTGTGAACGATTCTTGAACTGACAAAGATGGTAAAACAACTAAACCAAGATAAATTGAACTCTTTCTTTTAGTTGTTAATCATATCGCGTAGATACTTTTATTTTTCATATTCATTTCGTCAGAAACTTATGAAGTTGCTCTTCTGCTCTTAATCCCATTCATGTTTTAAACCAATCAGCATTCCATAAGCAGTGTAGTCAGTATCCAGCCGACCCCCTTTACTTCCCAGACTCCATCCTGGTACCTATATCCTCTGCCTTTCATCCCCAGTTAGTACATGGACCCTCACCCAACTCAAGCCAAGTCGTCCTATCTTTGCTATCTCCTGCAGTCAGCTTGATGTCCTCCCCCATAGTATTAATCTGTGCCTTTCTTCTCTTCTCCGTGTATTAGGTGTAACTACATGTTGTGTGCTCTACAGGTTCCAGAGAAGAACTTGATAGTTGTTCTACAGTTCTCTCTGTGTGTCGGCGCTGGCGTCTTCCCTTACCTCTTGAGTTGCTGGAGTATGTCAGGTTGTCTTCCCTCAGCTCCACATGAGTGATTCTGTCATACAGTGTGTGATCCTTCTATGCTGCACAGAAAGCAGTTAATGAACGTTTGTAGTGTATTAGTAATTGTGTTAGTCATTTCCCATGGTTCTTATCCATACAGTATTAGTAATTTAGCGTTAGAGTTCAATACTCTAAGTTTGTTACTATTTATCATTTCTTATAACTTGCATAAATGTCCTTGTGCTTTGAAAGCTACTCCTGACGCTTGCATTCTTATTTTAACATCTTCGCCTGTTCCACAGTCGTCGTCTACAAAAATATTTTTATACAAGGTGTATATATTTACCTTCTGACAGTCCGGCACTTGTGATTGTTCATTGTTTTATTCCCCCTTTAGACATTTGCTGTGAAACCTTCATGGATTGAAAGAGCTAAAACGGGAATGATAAAACAAACTGTAGCAAGATCAGGTAACTGATTCAGTGCCAAACAGACAGAAGGTGTGGACAAAACGTGGTACACAGTCATATGAACTAGTATTATAATGTAAATCTCCGTACACTGAGCGTGGAAATTACGGAAGATACCACGAAACAAAACAAATAACACGATTACCCTAGTATCGCGGTATAACGTCCTACTGTCCAAATGGGATGTCACAATTAGCGATGTATTATCCTTCTGCAGTTTATCAGTTAATCTGTATGTTTGCTGTGTTCAGTATGTTTCATAGATATGTTTTGTGCTCATGTTTCAGACACGTGAAAAGGTGCTCTAAGCTGTAATAATGGATGCGGCGGGGCCTGGCCCCGGTGGGGCCACTTTTGGCCTCACGGTGGAGGAGTTACAGACCCTCATGGAACACCGAGGTCAGGAGGGCATGGATATACTGACCAATAATTTTGGAGGAGTTCATGAATTATGTAAACTGTTGAAAACATCGCCAACGACGGGTAAGTTATCAAGCAAGACACGTGGTCTGATTTTGTTTCAAGTAATTGATTTGTCTGCCGGTCTCCGTTGCCTAAAGGCTTACGAACGCTTACCACGTGTTCGAAACACAGCGGCGACCGATTTGGCAGCAGACCGTGTCGCGCTGGCGTTTTAGCGTGTTGGTATGTTTAGTTTAGTTTAGTTTAGTCGTCGGATCAACATCACGGCACACGGTTTAACCCATAAGTGCTCCGTTTTCCTCCTAACTCAAACCTAAGTCTGGAGAAACTCAGCTCAATGCACGAACTCCGTTGCATCGGCGAGGATCCTGAAATACTTTGGGTAGATTTTTAACTCGAAATTTTGCCCAGGCAGCGCCGTTAGGCTACTCTTTTTCGATTTCCAACTGCCTAGGGATTTTTTACGTGCGCAACAATACACACGGGCGTCCGATCTCACTACCCAGAGACCAGGGGAAATTTTATTACTGGAAGTCCAGGTGGATTTTTTTAATAAATCCCGGTCCTCACCGGGGCCTGAACCCGGGACCTCCAGCACTCGAGGCGGACACCATACCTCGAGACCACGCAGCCCCCTGTTGGTATGGGGGCCGGTCGTTCAGAAAGCAATGGCAAACTATTGAACGTACAACTTGCCAAGACATCAACAACAGCAGTAAAATGCTGGTGTTGACAGCAATGTCCTGTAAATAAAATATGCACACACACACACACACACACAAATTGTTTACAAGCGGAAGATAATGGTGGCCACAACATTAAAAAAAAATTATCTTAGTTATTTAGTCAGCAGATTGTCCTCAACGCACACACACGAGACCATTCAGTTCATCAGTGCTCGGGTCCTCTCCTCAATTTCTCCCTCAGCATGTAACGTTGTTGCTCCCACCCCTTCCTTTGCATAATGCTCCTGTCTGGCTGCACCTCTTTTCACTTGATGTTCTTTCTTGCTTACCTGTCAAGGTTTCAGGATCACGGTTGTTGTTGATTCATTTAATCGCCCTGACTCACTGGTGGCACTCAGTATATACAAATACAAAAGCCTGTGTCATCATCATCATCACCTTCATCATCAAGTATTACAAAGGTTCGAGGCAGGCCATGAAGCTGTCTGAGAATACCATTCAGTATAAGTACAGGGTGTTTGTAAAGTCTCACTAGACTTTGTATGTAGAATAAGTTTGAAAACTGAAGTACATGACGTCATTAAAAATGTGCTATAGAATTCATTAAATTAGGTACAATAATTACATCTATGGTCTAACACTGTTTTGGGGAAGCTGAAAAGTACCAATGAAGTATTCATTATAACAGGTGTTGGAAATGTCCACCACTGGCTTCAAGACATGACTTTATACGTCTCTTCATATTGTCAAATACCTTCTTCAATGTGTTTATTGTTATTTCTTGAATGGTAATTCTGATTGCTTCTTTCAGGTCCTCAATTGTCAGTACATTATTTTTTGTAAACATTCCCTTTCAAGAAACCCCATAGAATTACTCCAGCAGACGACACCCATTCGCTGCACATTGCTTCACGATGGACATATATTTCCCTATTCATTCTCAAGTGTTATATGTTATTTTTATAAATGTGAAGTAAAGGGATCTATCAAACGTCCTGAGGCACATTGAGCATATGGCGCTATTTCCATTTCCCCATAAGCCAATTGGAACTGAGTGGGTGATGTGGTCGGTATCCTGACTTTACTTTCCAGGATATTTCCTGGTACTCATGTTTGTCTCTAAATACACTCTTTGCCATTCTAGTTTCAGGAAGACTGTATGGAAGGTAAAACATACAATACAAGTAATATCATCATGATCATCATCATGCGCCATGCCTCTAAGCGTGGGCGGTCATGTTTCGCCATCTCGCACGATTACCAGAGTCGTGGACCTGCTTCGTGTTCTTGACTCGACCATGTCGTGGCCACGC
This sequence comes from Cepaea nemoralis, assembly GCA_014155875.1. Lineage (NCBI taxonomy): Eukaryota > Metazoa > Mollusca > Gastropoda > Stylommatophora > Helicidae > Cepaea > Cepaea nemoralis. The sequence continues at coordinate 647,022 of JACEFZ010003057.1, read as the reverse complement.
CATCTAGATATTTACTTATCTGCCTTCCCCTTGTTCTTTTACACTGAGTCTCGCCAGTTTTTTTCCAAGATCCCTAATTTATTTCTTCTTACAACGTGATCAAAACATTGTGACTGTCTACGTCTAATTTCTCTAATCAGTTTACGATTTTCATTTGTTTCTTGTATGTTAGCTTCCATACAGAAGTATAGGTTCTATGCAGCACTTCAACGTTCTTTTTCTCGTTGCAATTGTTATTGGTCAGTATGTTTTCCATCTTCCAAAAGGCTATTTTCGCTATAGCAATTCTTGTTCTAACCTCTTTAAGGTACCCCTTCTCCCCCATCTGATGTTATGACTGTTCCGAGATAGGTATACCGATTCACTTGTTTAACAATATTCCCATGTATCCGTATATTACATTTTGGTATTTCATTTTTCCTAGTGGTGACCATAATCTGTCTTCTTACAATTTAATTCTAACCCTAGTTGTTCACTGTGTGCAACAACCGCATCTACTAAATATTGCATATCCTAAAAGTAATATCATTTACTTGCAAATAAAGCAAGTGGGGGGGAGGAAGACATGCAAACCTATGCTCCATCCTGACCCCAAATATAATATCAGGCTTCTAGCAAACAAGAATCAGGACATGCTTTCCAAATTGCAACACAACATATACTTAAAACGCATGTGAGCAGAATTTGACCACGGTGCAGCTGTGTAGCGCATGCATTGGCTTGTACATTTGCCTGTCAGCCCAGCTGTCTGGACTCTTAGTTCAACTTAGTCTCAGATGAACATCAGGAAATGTCATGGGAAGTAAAGGTGGCCGGCATGCTATTGTCCACAGAACTTACCCAGTGCTTATTTGTCTGTACAAATGTGGGGCCAGCACATATAGCCAATATTCCTCATAACTCGCCCAGTGCTTATTTGTCTAGAAAAATGTGGGGCCAGCACATACACCCAATATTCCTGATAACTCGCCCAGTGCTTATATGTCTAGAAACTCGTGGGGCCAGTACATACACCCAATATTCCTGATAACTTACCCAGTGCTTATATGTCTAGAAACTCGTGGTGCCAGTACATACACCCAATATTCCTGATAACTTACCCAGTGCTTATATGTCTAGAAACTCGTGGTGCCAGTACATACACCCAATATTCCTGATAACTTACCCAGTGCTTATATGTCTAGAAACTCGTGGTGCCAGTACATACACCCAATATTCCTGATAACTTACCCAGTGCTTATATGTCTAGAAACTCGTGGTGCCAGTACATACACCCAATATTCCTGATAACTCGCCCAGTGCTTATATGTCTAGAAACTCGTGGTGCCAGTACATACACCCAATATTCCTGATAACTCGCCCAGTGCTTATATGTCTAGAAACTCGTGGGGCCAGTACATACACCCAATATTCCTGATAACTTACCCAGTGCTTATATGTCTAGAAACACGCGGGGCCAGCACGTGTACCCAGCATGCCTGCTGGCATGTAAACTGGTCAGCCTGGGAGCTCAGGTCAATTTTAACAATCTGCGTCGATAAGAATTGAACCCATGACCACAGTTTTATAATATCCAATATTGTGTTAGTGGACAGATTCACCCTGTACTGGTCTTAATGGATATATTCACCCTGTAATTGTGTTAATGGGGACATATTCACCCTGAAATTGTGTTAATGGAGAAATATTCTCTCTGAAATTGTGTTAATGGACAGCTTCAACCTGTAATTGTGTTAGTGGACACATTCACCATGTACTTGTCTTAAAGGATATATTCACCCTGTAATTGTGTTAATGGAGAAATATTCTCTCTGAAATTGTGTTAATGGACAGATTCACCTTGTAACTGCGTTAGTGGACATGTTCACTATGTACTTGTCTTAATGGATATATTCACCCTGTAATTGTGTTAACGGAGACATATTCACCCTGTAATTGTGTTAGTGGAAAGATTCACCACGTACTTGTCTTAATGAATATATTCACCCTGTAATTGTGTTAGTGGACAGATTCACTGTGTAATTGTGTTAGTGGACAGATTCACTGTGTAATTGTGATAGTGGGCAGATTCACTCTGTAATTGTGTTAGTGGACAGATTCACCTTGTAATTATGTTAGTGGACAGATTTGCTCTGTAATAGTGTTAGTGGACAGATTCACACTGTAATAGTGTTAGTGGACAGATTCACACTGTAATTGTGTTAGTGGATGGATTCACACTGTAATAGCGTTAGTGGACAGATTCACCCTGTAATTGTGTTAGTGGACAGATTCACCCTGTAATAGTGTTAGTGGACAGATTCACTGTGTAATTGTGTTAGTGGCCAGATTCACTCTGTAATTGTCTTAATGGACATATTCACTCTGTAACTGTGTTAATAGACATATTCACCACTTAATTGTATTAGTGGACGGATTCACCCTGTAATTGTGTTATTGGACAGATTCACCCTGTACTTGTGTTAGTGGACAGATTCGCCCTGTAATTGTGTTACTGGACAGAGTCACCCTGTAATTATGTTAGTGGACAGATTCACTCTGTAATTGTATCAATGGACTGAGGGGAACAGCACACAACCTTGTCGTATCCCGGATCTTAAGGTGAAGGGTTCTGAGTGTCCTCCATTTGTTTGTACCGTACATTCACAGCTGCTGTATAAACTTCTACATAAGTTTCTTAGATGTGTACTTACTCCATATCGTTTAAGGATTTCCTACGGCTAATCTGTATCTACTCTATCAAATGCCTTTTCTTTGGTCGACAAAGGCTAAGTAGAGTATTTCAATAAATTCGATTGATTTTTCTATATGCTGTATACAAGTAAATATGGCATCTCTGCATCCTTTAGTTTTCTTAAACCCAAGTTGTGTTTCACTTAGGTGGAGTTCTATTGTAGGTCGTGGTCTTTTCTCTAGAATTTTGCAGAATATGTTTCCAGTATGACTTAAAATTGAAATGCCTCTGTATTGGGTGCAGTCTCTCTTACTGCCTTTGTGTTTCCAAATTGGGATAACTATGGCGTTTCCCCAGTCTCGTGGTGTCTGTTGTTCTACCAGAGCATGGTTAAATAGTCTACGTAGCCATTGTGTTCCTACTTCTCTTGCTGCTTTAATTAGTTCATTTGTTATTATGTTTTGTCCCAGTGATTTATTCAATGGGGCCAGTCGTATGGCTTTTCTAATGTCTTCCTTCAGTATGTTTGGTTCTAGTTTTTCGATGGCATTTGTGTGTCACTTTCTTAGATTCCTGTGGCATTTTATGGGATGTTGAGAAGTTGTTCGAAGTATTGCCTCCATCTTTTTAGGATTTGTTTTTGTTCACTTATTGGTTCTAATTTTTCATTGTTAATTATTTCAGTTGGGTCAAAGGGTATTCTCTGGTTCTCATTGCACTAATCTTTTTGTAGAAGTTTCTAGTTGCCTCCTTATAGTTTTTATTTAGGTTTTCTTCATATTCCTTCCAGTCTTTTTTTGTTTTTCTCTCTTTATTATTATATTCACATGTCTTCTTGCTATTCGATGTTCGGTCTGATCATAATCATGTTTGCTTTTCACCCACTTGTTAAGCTTTTCCTTTTTGTCTTTTACAGCTGTCTTTACCTCGGCGTTCCACCAACTTATTTTCTTTATCCGTGTTTTTGCGATTTTTCTTGTGGTTCCATATGTTATTTTTGCAGTAGTTACAATTACTTATTGAACATCTCCCATTCTTCTTCCACAAGTTTTTCTTTCTATATGGTAGTTTTACAAAGATTACATTTAATTCTTTCTCACTACTTTTCCCTCCTATCTTGTCTTTGAGCTTTTTTAAAGTTTACTAATTAGCATAGGTATGTGTTTCCTGGTCTTTACTTTCTCATTCTATTGGTTCTTATTGGTGTAATAACTGCTTTGTGGTCTGTGTTTATACTTAAGTTGGGCACTGCCCTTGCATCTGATATATTGTCTTTCTGTTGTCTCTTGTTTATATGAAATCAGTTTGCTTTTTGTGTCTAGATAGTTCAATTTCTGCCAGGTGTATATTGTGAGTCTTTGTGTTTAACAAATGTGTTTGTTATAAAGAGGACTGTTGAGTGCATAGCTCTATCAATCTACTTCCATTATCATTTCTTTCATTGTGTTGGTCTCCAAAGGATCCAAGATGTTTATCTATGTCCGTTATGTTATGTTCAGTAGTCTTGCCTTGAAGTCTCCCATAACTATGATGCTGTCTTGCTACTCTATTTTATTAGGTATATCATGGATGTCATAGAAGAACATCTCACATTCTTGCTCATTGTTGTTTGTGTTACATGGTGTGTATATTTGTACATATATAGTTATTGTCTGTTCTTTAATTCTCACTGTTATAATTGTTTCTTATATATTTTGTTTCTAATGGTCTTCTTGCTGGCCGTGGTTCAATGACTATTCCTACACCTTGCCGTGTCTTTTCTTGTTGTTCCACTCCGGAGACGATAAACGTATAACCGTGGTCAATCTCCTTGCATCCCCTTCCTTTTATTCTGGTGTCCGCTATTCCCATCAGTCCATTTTTTTTCTCTTTTCCATTGTTTGTTCTTCTTCTGCTGCTTTCATCCATCCATCCATCATGTGCCATGCCGATAAGCGTGGGTGGTCATGTTCTGCCATCTCACTCGATCACCAGAGTCGTGGATCAGCTCTGTGTTCCAGTCTCGACCATGCCACGGGGCCAAGCCATCCAGGTATTTACTTCTCGGTCTTCCCCTTGGTCTCTTCCCTTCGATCTTGCCAGTCGTCACCAAGTTCTCCAATTCATTTCTTCTCATGACATGCCCAAAAAATGTTGACTGTCTACGTCTAATATCTCTAATCAATTTACGATCTTCACTTATTTCTTGAAGGACTTGTTCATTGGTTTTTCTGTCTGTCCATGGTATTCTTTGCATTTTCTTCAGAAACCACATTTCCACAGCAATAACCTGCTTTTCAGCTTGACTGCTTATTGTCCACGCTTCACATCCATACAAAAGTATAGGTTCTATGTAGCACTGCAACACTCTTTTTCTCGTTTCAATTGATATATTTTTATTGGTCAGTATGTATTTCATCTTGCAAAGGCTACCTTCGCAATGGCAATTCTTGTTCTAATCTCTTCAAGGCATCTCCCATCAGATGTTATGACTGTGCCGAGATAACGGTATCGATTCACTTGCTTAAGAATATGCCCAATTACTCGTATATCACATTGTGGTATTTCCTTCTTCCCAGTGACGACCATAATCTGTGTCTTCTTAATATTCAGTTCTAACCCTAGTTGTTCACTGTGCTTCTGCGTTCATCCAGAGTTTTCTTTTTTTTTTCTTTTTTTTTTTTTCAGACGTATTTGTGGTGTGTCTCGTTATGCACCTTTGGATCGAAACCCTTAGGCCAACACATCCGACTTTTGCGTGCGTTTTTTTTTTTTACCATGTTAGCATTCCTGGGGGACTCTCACTGTTGTGATTCCGTCCACATCATAGCTGATCAAGTTAGAACGGTCGAAGACTTCACGGCAACCCTCACGGGAAGGCAGGGGAGTCGATGGGCATTTTCCGCCATCCAAGGAGGCTTCCATAATTGCAGATCCGACACATAGCGCTCTGGTACTGGGCTCACCCAAGGAATCGCCACGTCCTGCACATGTATTCCGCACTTCCATGTATTGGGCATTTCGTTCGCCACAAGCCAATCATCGCACAAATTAGGAAACGGTCAGTCTGCAGACGACATCCACTCAGCGACATTTCGGTTCGGACTTGTGCTGGACGCTGTGCTGTTCCGGGCACGAAGGACATTTCACTCGGACGTTTTTGCGTTGTGCCGATTCATTTGCAACCTTTAAGCTGGCACATCCGACTTCTTTGGGCGTTTTTTAATCAGGTTAGCCTTCCTGGGGTTTCGAGGAACATTATGTTGTGGTGTCTCCCACATCTCAGCTGGTCAATGTAGAACGACCAAAGACATCACGGTCAACCCTCAAGGGAAGGCAGGGGAAGACCATGGCATTCCCCGCCATCCAAGGAATCTTCCATATTTGCAGAGCATGCACGTTGCGCTCTGGTACTGGGCACACCCAAGGAATCGCCACGTCCTGCTCATGGCTGCTTTAATTCCACACTTCCATGTATTGGGTATCTCGTTCGCCACTGGCCGCTCCCCAGACAAACCAGGAACGGTCAGTCTGCGGACAACATCTATTCAGCAAGCTTCCGCTTCAGACCTCCACTTAATGGATTCACTAGCCAAGCATTCCATTTCGTGTTAATGAGACGTTTCTCCACCTTTGACTATACTCACTCATGAGTTTTTTAATACAGACTTGTATCGTAACCATTTCGTGCAATTGGGATGCTTTTACACCTTTAGTAACACTCACGAAGTAGGCTACATGTCCTGCCGGCTCAGCACCTTACCTCCATGCATCAGAGACTGAATAACGGCCAGGTCCTCTCATCCTGGGGATCCCTCATATCCCTCGGATGAGAGCCTTCGAACAAGTGTCTGAGCATGTAGCAGGCTCAGCATCTCACCTTCATTTTACAGTGGATGAGTATCGGCCGGCTGTCACATCCGGAGGTTATTGACTTAGAGGCGTTCAGCCATATCCCTCATCAGAGAGCCGTAGAATATGTGTCTGGACCAAGAATGTTGTGGCATCTTACGCCTGATTCGGACTTTGACTGCCTGTCCTTAGTCTACCTGCAGGGCAGCAGGTGTGTGTCTCTCTTGGTCTGGTTCATATCCCTTGACCTGTCCGACTTGTAGCTGTGCTACTGTCGGCATAGCACATGGAGTCATTGGAACACGCAAGCTCCTCTATCATGACAAGGTGGAGACACGTCAGAAAGAAAAAAAAAAGGGGGGGGGGGGGCATTGTTTCTATTAGTTCTTCTTTACTATCGTTAACACCGCAGATGTTCAGTGTGCCCATGTATTATAATCGCTCATCTGTGTCTTTGTCCTTCAACATTGCCGGGTCCGTTACCATTGCTTCTTATTATTTCTTCGAGCAGGAAAAACCGTCTGCCGGTACTTCAATTTTAATTCACCGCAACAGACGTCACGAGGCTATATTTAGCTTTAGCAGCTATATATAGCGTAGTTAGCAGCTATATATAGCACTGGCGGGGGATCTCCGTTCAATTAAAGTTTTTGTTCAGTGCGTGTCATGGCGCGAAAAAAGCTAGTATTTATTAGAGTAATTACCTACGGGAGGTTTGTGCCAACACACTTTTAGTCAATCCTGCAGTGATAGGAGGGCCAAATACCACTGTTGAGATTGATGAGAGCCTATTTACAAGGCGCAAAAATCACGTGGGACGAGTTTTTCCACAACAGTGGGTTTTTGGTGACATCTGTCGTGAAACAGGCGACTGCTTCATGTTCTGTGTTCCAGACAGAACAGCAGAAACACTCTTGCCACTTATCAGCACACACATTCGGCCTGGCACAACAGTAGTCTCCGACCTCTGGCGTGCATACGGGGAAATTAGAAATATTCCCGGGTTGACGCATCTCACCGTCAACCACTCTGAAAACTTTGTGGACTCCACCACCGGTGCACATACTCAATGCATCGAGCGCATGTGGAGAACGGCCAAGGAGAGAAACAAGAGGCAGAATGGAACACACAGGCATCTACTCGATTCCTACATGTGCTAATTCATGTGGCGTCGTCGCACTAAATGTGCTGGCCTAGATGTGTTCAACACCATTCTAGCTGACAATGTTCGATTCTGGCCACCCCAACAATAGTCTGCAGTCTGGCCACCGCCGCAACACTAGTCTGCAGAATATGATTGTCAACTCATGCATACAGCAGTATCATCCAGCAATGGGCCCTTTTCAGGGCCACTAGAAGAATGCCATAACGGAACGGGCCCTTTTCAGGGTCACAAATTAGCACACAATAACAGCCCCTAAGTGTGCACAAGAGTATACTTCTTCTTCTTCTTCAGCGTTCCGAGCCATTGTATACAAGAGTATACAACCACTGAAATATTCAGGTCAACTCACACACATAACTAAACCATTTGCTGCACACCGACAACGTTATTCCGGTCAAGGTCATGCACACCGAGATACAGCGCGAATAAGGGGACTAAGTGTGCCCTGGAATTCCCTTTGTTTGCGGTGAATTAAAATTGAAGTACCCGCCTGCCAGCTTGCTAGGCAAGTCACAGGTTTAATACGAAAAAAAAAAAAAACTGACCAAGGTTGAGTCCGTCCTCCCCTGGCGAGCCACAGCCCCGTTGACCCTTGACCTCGCGGTCATGGTTTTCCCGGTCTACATTATGGGGAGATAAGGTTGACTTGTGTAGTTTGCGAATCATCAGCAGGCTACTGTCACTTTTCAATATACGGGTAAATGGGAATATTCAAGTGAATCGGTCGTAAGTCATAAAATCTGATGGGATGAAGAGATTAGAACAAGAATTGCCATGGAAAAGGTAGGCTGTTGCAAGATGGAAAATATACCGACCAATATCCATTGCCAATAACAGTATGTCAGTTGCAATGAGAACAAGAGTGTTAAATTGCTACACAGAATATGTACTTTTGTATGGAGATGGAATGTGGACAATGAGTAGTTACAAGTTAGTTGCATATCCTTTAAGTCAACACCGGAATTATTTGGCTGTTTGATAAGTTGGCAAGTTTACGTTCAGTAGTTTGTCTTCGCTTTCTGAATGACTGGCACCCATACCATTTTATAAAATACCAACACAAGGAGGTCTGCTGCCTAATCTCTCGCAGCTGTGTTTCGAATGCGGTATGCGGGATTACGAACTACGTCCGTAACACCTTCGCCAGGGAGCAGGCAAGCTGAAAAACATCTAATGGCAGTGAAGATGTGGTTTCTAGAGAAAGTACAAAGTATACCAAATACAGACAGAAATACCAACGACCAAGTCCTACAAGAAGCAAATAAAAACCATAAACTGATTTTAGAATTTAGATGTGGACAGTCAAATTTGTTTGTGTGCACGTTAGAAAAAAAACTAGAGAACTTGGTGACAGCTGGAAAAATTGAGAACAGAACAAGGGGAAGGCAGAGAAGTAAATAACTGGGTTACTTAACCACCTGGCACGGTCGAGACAGGAACACAGCTGATCCACAACTCTGGTGATCATGTGAGATGGAAAAACATGACCGCCCACGCTTATCGGCATGGCACATGATGCTGATGAGTGCTGTGTCTCAAGTGTTGTTTGTTGAAGCTAACACGTGTCCCCTTTTGTTTGCAGGTCTGGATGGCACTGACATTGAGCTAAGACGGGCCTATTACGGCTGCAATGTGATTCCCCCCAAACCTCCCAAGAGCTTCTTTCAGTTAGTATGGGAAGCATTACAAGATGTGACGCTGATCATCCTCATTGTTGCTGCTATCATCTCACTAGGATTATCCTTCTACAAACCTCCCAAGGAAACTGCTGGTAATGATCTCTGTGTGCTCTTCTAGATTATATACAATATGTGGGTAGTTATGTGTGTTGTGTTAGATTACATACCTTATATGGGTAGTTGTGTGTGTATTGTGTTAGATTACATACCTTATATGGGTAGTTATGTGTGCATGTGTGTGTGTGCTGTGATAGATTACATACCACGTATGGGTAGTCATGTGTGTGTGCTGTGTTAGATTACATACCATATATGGGTAGATCTGTGTGTGTTTGTGTGTGTGCTCTGTTAGATTACATACTTTGTATGCTTTGTTATGTGTGTGGTGTGTTAGATTACATACCTAATATGGGTTGTTATGTGTGCTGTGTTAGATTACATACCTGATATGGGTAGTTATGTGTGTTGTGTTAGATTACATACCTTATATGGGTAGTTATGTGTGTGTGTTGTGTTAGATTACATACCTTATATGGGTAGTTATGTGTGTGTGTTGTGTTAGATTGCATACCTTATATGGGTAGTTATGTGCGTGTGTTGTGTTAGATTACATACCTTATATGGGTAGTTATGTGTGTGTGTTGTGTTAGATTACATACCTAATATGGGTAGTTATGTGTGCTGTATTAGATTACATACCTAATATGGGTTGTTATGTGTGCTGTGTTAGATTACATACCTAATATGGGTAGTTATGTGTGTTGTGTTAGATTACATACCTTATATGGGTAGTTATGTGTGTGTTGTGTTAGATTACATACCTTATATGAGTAGTTATGTGAGTGTTGTGTTAGATTACATACCTTATATGAGTAGTTATGTGTGTTGTGTTAGATTACATACCTTATATGGGTAGTTATGTGTGTGTTGTGTTAGATTACATACCTTATATGGGTTGTTATGTGTGTGTGTTGTGTTAGATATACCTTATATGGGTAGTTATGTTGTGTTAGATTACATACTTTATATGGGTAGTTATGTGTGTGTGTGTTGTGTTAGATTACATACTTTATATGGGTAGTTATGTGTGTGTGTGTCTTGTGTTAGATTACATACTATATATGAGTAGTTATGTGTGTGTTGTGTTAGATTACATAGCATATATGGGTAGTTATGTGTGTGTTGTGTTAGATTACATACCTTATATTGGTAGTTATGTGTGCATGTGTGTGTGTGCTGTGATAGATTACATACCACATATGGGTAGTCATGTGTGTGTGCTGTGTTAGATTACATACCATATATGGGTAGATCTGTGTGTGTTTGTGTGTGTGCTCTGTTAGATTACATACCTGGTATGCTTTGTTATGTGTGTGGTGTGTTAGATTACATACCACCTATAGATAGTTATGTGTGTGTGTCTGTGTATGTGTGTGTGTGTGTGCTGTGTTAGATTACATACCTTGTATACTTTGTTATGTGTGTGCCGTATTAGATTACATACCATATATGGGTAGTTATGTGTGTGTGTGTGTGCATGTGTGTGTGTGCTGCGTTGGATTACATACCATATATGGGTAGTTATGTGTGTGTGTCTGTGTGTGTATGTATGTGTGTGTGTGTATGTGCCATATTAGATTACATACTATATATGGGTAGTTATGTGTGTATGTGTGCTGTGTAAGATTACATACCTTATATGGGTAGTTATGTGTGTATGTGTGTGTGTGTGCTGTGTTAAATTACATACCTTATATGAGTAGTTATGTGTGTGTGCTGTGTTAGATTACATACTTTGTATGCGTAAATATGTGTGTGTGTGCTGTTAGGTTACATACCTTGTATGCATAATTGTGTGTGTGTGTGCTGTGTTAGATTACATACCACATATGGGTAGTTATGTGTGTGTGTGTGTGTATGTGTGTGTGTGCTGTGTTAGATTACATACCATACATGGGTAGCTATGTGTGTATGTGTGAGTGTCTGTGTATGTATGTGTGTGTGCTGTGTTAGATTACATACCTTGTATACTTTGTTATGTGTGTGCCGTATTAGATTACATACCATATATGGGTAGTTATGTGTGTGTGTGTGCATGTGTGTGTGTGTGTGTGTGTGTGCTGCGTTGGATTACATACCATATATGAGTAGTTATGTGTGTGTGTCTGTGTATGTATGTATGTGTGTGTGTGTGTGCCATATTAGATTACATACCATATATGGGTAGTTATGTGTGTATGTGTGCTGTGTAAGATTACATACCTTATATGGGTAGTTATGTGTGTGAGTGTGCTGTGTTAGATTACATACCATATTTGAGCCAGTGTGTGTGTGTGCTGTATTAGATTACATACCACACAAGGGGAGTTGTGTGTGTGTGTGTATGTCTGTGTCTGTGTGTGTGTTTGTGTGTGTCTGAGTGTGTGTGTCTGTGTTTGTGTGTTAGATTACATACCTTATATGGGTAGTTACGTGTCTGTTTGTGTGTGTGTGTGTGTGTGTGTGCTGTATTAGATTACATACCTTGTATGGGTAGTTATGGGTGTGCTGTGTTAGATTGCATACCTTAAATGGGTAGTTACATGTGTGTTTGTGTGTGTCTTTGTGTGTGTGTTTGTGTGTGTGTGTGTGTGTTAGATTACATACCTTATATGGGTAGTTATGTGTGTGCTGTGGTAGATTACATACCATAGTTGAGCAGTGTGTGTGTGTGTGTGTGTGTTAGATTACATACCTTATATGGGTAGTTATGTGTGTGCTGTGTTAGATTACATAGCATATTTGAGCAGGTGTGTGTGTGTGTGTGTGTGTATTAGATTACATACCTTATATGGGTAGTTATGTGTGCTGTGTTAGATTACATACCATATCTCAGCAGGTGTGTGTGTGTGTGTTTTTAGATTACATACCTTATATGGGTAGTTATGTGTGTGTGTCTTATGTTAGATTACATACTATATATGAGTAGTTATGTGTGTTGTGTTAGATTACATAGCATATATGGGTAGTTATGTGTGTGTTGTGTTAGATTACATACCTTATATGGGTAGTTATGTGTGCATGTGTGTGTGTGCTGTGATAGATTACATACAACATATGGATAATTATGTGTGTGTGTCTGTGTATGTGTGTGTGTGTGTGCTGTGTTAGATTACATACCTTGTATACTTTGTTATGTGTGTGGCGTATTAGATTACATACCATATATGGGTAGTTTTGTGTGTGTGTGTGTGTGTGTGTGTGCATGTGTGTGTGTGTGTGTGTGTGCTGCATTGGATTACATACCATATATGGGTAGGTATGTGTGTGTGTCTGTGTATGTATGTATGTGTGTGTGTGTGCCGTATTAGATTACATACCATATATGGGTAGTTATGTGTGTATGTGTGCTGTGTAAGATTACATACCTTATATGGGTAGTTATGTGTGTGTGTGTGCTGTGTTAAATTACATACCTTATATGGGTAGTTATGTGTGTGTGCTGTGTTAGATTACATACATTGTATGCATAAATATGTGTGTGTGTGCTGTTAGGTTACATACCTTGTATGCATAATTATGTGTGTATGTGTGCTGTGTTAGATTGCATACCACATATGGGTAGTTATGTGTGTATGTGCATGTGTATGTGTGTGTGTGCTGTGTTAGATTACATACCTTATATGGGTAGTTATGTGTGTATGTGTGTGTCTGTGTATGTACGTGTGTGTGCTGTGTTAGATTGCATACCACATATGGGTAGTTATGTGTGTATGTGTCTGTGTATGTGTGTGTGCGTGTGCTGTGTTAGATTACATACCTTATATGGGTACTTATGTGTGTGTGTGTGTGTGCTGTGTTAGATTACATACCTTATATGGGTAGTTGTGTGTGTGTGTGTGTGTGTGTGTGCTGTGTTAGATTACATACCTTGTATGCATAATTATGTGTGTGTGTGTGCTGTGTTAGATTCCATACCTTGTATGCGTAATTATGTGTGTGTGCTGTGTTAGATTACATACCTTATATGCGTAATTATGTGTGTGTGTGATGTGTTAGATTACATACCACATAAGGATAGTTATGTGTGTGTGTGTGTGCTGTGTTAGATTACATGCCACATAAGGGTAGTTATGTGTGTGTGTGTGTGTGTGTGTGTGCTGTGTTAGGTTACATACCACATAAGGGTAGTTATGTGTGTGTGCTGTGTGCGATTACATAACTTGTATGTGTAATTATGTGTGTGTGTGCTGTGTTAGATTACATACCTTATATGGGTAGTTATGTGTGTGTGCTCTGTTAGATTACATATCACATAAGGGTAGTTATGTGTGTGTATGTGCGTGTGCTGTATTAGATTACATACCTTATATGGGTAGTTATGTGTGTGTGCTCTGTTAGATTACATATCACATAAGGGTAGTTATGTGTGTGTATGTGCGTGTGCTGTATTAGATTACATACCATATATGGGTAGTTATGTGTGTATGTGTGAGTGTCTGTGTATGTATGTGTGTGTGCTGTGTTAGATTACATACCTTGTATACTTTGTTATGTGTGTGCCGTATTAGATTACATACCATATATGGGTAGTTATGTGTGTGTGTGTGTGTGTGCATGTGTGTGTGTGTGTGCTGCGTTGGATTACATACCATATATGAGTAGTTATGTGTGTATGTGTGCGTGTCTGTGTATGTATGTATGTGTGTGTGTGTGCCATATTAGATTACATACCATATATGGGTAGTTATGTGTGTATGTGTGCTGTGTAAGATTACATACCTTATATGGGTAGTTATGTGTGTATGTGTGTGTGCTGTGTTAAATTACATACCTTATATGGGTAGTTATGTGTGTGTGCTGTGTTAGATTACATACTTTGTATGCGTAAATATGTGTGTGTGTGCTGTTAGGTTACATACCTTGTATGCATAATTATGTGTGTGTGTGCTGTGTTAGATTACATACCACATATGGGTAGTTATGTGTGTATGTGCATGTGTCTGTGTATGTGTGTGTGTGCTGTGTTAGATTACATACCATATATGGGTAGTTATGTGTGTATGTGTGAGTGTCTGTGTATGTATGTGTGTGTGCTGTGTTAGATTGCATACCACATATGGGTAGTTATGTGTGTATGTGTCTGTGTGTGTGTGCTGTGTTAGATTACATACCTTATATGGGTACTTATGTGTGTGAGTGTGCTGTGTTAGATTACATACCATATTTGAGCCAGTGTGTGTGTGTGTGTGTGTGTGTGTGTGTGTGTGTGTGTGTGTGTGTGTGTGTGCTGTATTAGATTACATACCACACAAGGGGAGTTGTGTGTGTGTGTGAATGTCTGTGTCTGTGTGTGTGTCTGAGTGTGTGTGTCTGTGTTTGTGTGTTAGATTACATACCTTATATGGGTAGTTACGTGTCTGTTTGTGTGTGTGTGTGTGTGTGTGTGTGTGTGTGTGTGTGTGTGTGTTGTATTAGATTACATACCTTGTATGGGTAGTTATGGGTGTGCTGTGTTAGATTGCATACCTTAAATGGGTAGTTACATGTGTGTTTGTGTGTGTCTTTGTGTGTGTCTTTGTGTGTGTGTGTGTGTGTGTGTTAGATTACATACCTTATATGGGTAGTTATGTGTGTGCTGTGTTAGATTACATACCATAGTTGAGCAGTGTGTGTGTGTGTGTGTGTTAGATTACATACCTTATATGGGTAGTTATGTGTGTGCTGTGTTAGATTACATAGCATATTTGAGCAGGTGTGTGTGTGTGTGTGTGTATTAGATTACATACCTTATATGGGTAGTTATGTGTGCTGTGTTAGATTACATACCATATCTGAGCAGGTGTGTGTGTGTGTGTGTGTGTGTGTGTGTGTGTGTGTGTGTGTGTTTTTAGATTACATACCTTATATGGGTAGTTATGTGTGTGTGTCTTATGTTAGATTACATACTATATATGAGTAGTTATGTGTGTGTTGTGTTAGATTACATAGCATATATGGGTAGTTATGTGTGTGTTGTGTTAGATTACATACCTTATATGGGTAGTTATGTGTGCATGTGTGTGTGTGCTGTGATAGATTACATACAACATATGGGTAGTCATGTGTGTGTGCTGTGTTAGATTACATACCATATATGGGTAGATCTGTGTGTGTTTGTGTGTGTGCTCTGTTAGATTACATACCTTGTATGCTTTGTTATGTGTGTGGTGTGTTAGATTACATACCACCTATGGATAGTTATGTGTGTGTGTCTGTGTATGTGTGTGTGTGTGTGCTGTGTTAGATTACATACCTTGTATACTTTGTTATGTGTGTGGCGTATTAGATTACATACCATATATGGGTAGTTATGTGTGTGTGCATGTGTGTGTGTGTGTGTGCTGCGTTGGATTACATACCATATATGGGTATGTGTGTGTGTCTGTGTATGTATGTATGTGTGTGTGTGTGCCGTATTAGATTACATACCATATATGGGTAGTTATGTGTGTATGTGTGCTGTGTAAGATTACATACCTTATATGGGTAGTTATGTGTGTATGTGTGTGTGTGTGCTGTGTTAAATTACATACCTTATATGGGTAGTTATGTGTGTGTGCTGTGTTAGATTACATACATTGTATGCGTAAATATGTGTGTGTGTGCTGTTAGGTTACATACCTTGTATGCATAATTATGTGTGTATGTGTGCTGTGTTAGATTGCATACCACATATGGGTAGTTATGTGTGTATGTGCATGTGTCTGTGTATGTGTGTGTGTGCTGTGTTAGATTACATACCATATATGGGTAGTTATGTGTGTATGTGTGAGTGTCTGTGTATGTATGTGTGTGTGCTGTGTTAGATTGCATACCACATATGGGTTGTTATGTGTGTATGTGTCTGTGTATGTGTGTGTGTGTGTGCTGTGTTAGATTACATACCTTATATGGGTAGTTATGTGTGTATGTGAGAGTGTCTGTGTATGTACGTGTGTGTGCTGTGTTAGATTGCATACCACATATGGGTAGTTATGTGTGTATGTGTCTGTGTATGTGTGTGTGTGTGTGTGCTGTGTTAGATTACATACCTTATATGGGTACTTATGTGTGTGTGTGTGTGCTGTGTTAGATTACATACCTTATATGGGTAGTTGTGTGTGTGTGTGTGTGTGTGTGTGTGTGTGTATGTGTGCTGTGTTAGATTACATACCTTGTATGCATAATTATGTGTGTGTGTGCTGTGTTAGATTCCATACCTTGTATGCGTAATTATGTGTGTGTGCTGTGTTAGATTACATACCTTATATGCGTAATTATGTGTGTGTGTGATGTGTTAGATTACATACCACATAAGGGTAGTTATGTGTGTGTGTGTGCTGTGTTAGATTACATGCCACATAAGGGTAGTTATGTGTGTGTGTGCTGTGTTAGGTTACATACTACATAAGGGTAGTTATGTGTGTGTGCTGTGTTCGATTACATAACTTGTATGTGTAATTATGTGTGTGTGTGCTGTGTTAGATTACATACCTTATATGGGTAGTTATGTGTGTGTGCTCTGTTAGATTACATATCACATAAGGGTAGTTATGTGTGTGTATGTGCGTGTGCTGTATTAGATTACATACCTTATATGGGTAGTTATATGTGTGTGTGCTGTGTTAGATTACATATTTTATATGTGTAGTTGTGTGTGTGTGTGTGCTGTGTTAGATTACATACTTTACATGTGTAGTTGTGTGTGTGTGTGTGTGCGCGCACGCGTGTGCGCTGTGTTAGATTACTTTCCATATATGGGTAGTTTTGTGTGTGTGTATGTTAGGGCTGTACCGGATTAAAATTTTTGAAATCCGGCCGAAGCCGGATTTGGCCGGATTTATGAAGTGAGATCCGGCCGGAGCCGGATTTGGCCGGATTTATGAACTGACAGCCGGCCGGAGCCGGATTTACAAATACAAAAATAAAAATGAAATAACGTACTACGTCACTTGACTTAGGTGAGTGGAGTCGCTCGACTGTTCATTACTGGAGTTCATTACTATAGACATGACAATGATGACATATACTCATATTAAATCATTTAAATGTAAAATAATTACATTTACGTTAGAATAAGTAATTAAGTAATATTAAGTTCCATAAGTTCAAGATGAAACATAATACATAAGCACATAATGCTAATTTAGTAATTTTAATTTTTAGTTTTCAGTTTCAGTTTTTAGTTTTCACATTGTTTTCAGTTGGCAAATTGGCAGCTCAGTTACAACTCACAACAACAGTACATTGAACAGATTGAATTTATTGAAATACATTCATTCAGTAATTTCACTATTTCAGTCAGTCAGTCTTCATTATGGCTGTGAAGTTGAACTCTCAGAGTCAAGAAGGGACGAGTTGTATTTCAGGAAAATCAACGTCTCCACATTTTGTGGTAAAAGGCTACTACGGTAGTCAATGATAATGTCTCCTGCAGTACTGAACAGCCTTTCCGATGGCACACTTGTAGGTGGTGGTGCAAGAAATGCCTTCGCCAGTCTAGCCATACTTGGAAATCTTTGCTTATTGGCATGCCACCATGAAACTGGATCTGACTGTCGAGTTTGAAGTGGCTCTGACAGGTACTGTGTCACCTCAGTGTTAATGCCTTCGGCTCTTGCAGAACGATCTGTGGTGGGATTTTCCTCGACAATTGTGTCAAAACAGCTCCATAGGCTGGACTCGTACTGTGTGGCAGTGCTCACAGAAGTCAAAACACTACTACTACTACTACTACTACTACTACTACTACTATACTACTACTACTACTACTACTACTACTACTACTACTACTACTACTACTACTACTACTACTACTAGTAGTAGCTGATGGATCCTGTGGACTGACTGTGTTTACGGAATCAATAATGGAGTTAGCTGCTAACAGACGATGGGCTCGTGCATCACTTCTACCACGTTCGGAGAAGAAGCACAGCTTGAATCGAGGATCCAGTAGTGTGGCACAGGTGTAAATACTGTTGGATTCAATGTCCGCAAATCTGCTGCTAACAGCTTCAAGCAGGGCTGCTTTCATAGTTTTGATCCCAGCATCACTACCTTCTTTCTGGAAGAAAGCCATGAGTGTTTTCACTAGGGCTGTACCGGATTCAAATTTTTGATTTGGCCGGATTTATGAAGTGAGATCCGGCCGGAGCCGGAGCCGAAGCCAGATTTGTAAAAATGGCCGGATTCCGGATTTTCCGGAGCCGGAGCCGAAATCCGGTACACCCCTAGTGTATGTCTGTGTGTGTGTGTGTGTGTGTGTGTGTGTGTGTGTGTGTGTGTGTGTTAGATTACATACCTTATATTGATAGTTTTGTGTGTGCTGTGTTAGATTACATACCTTATATGGGTAGTTACTTGTGTGTGTGTCTTTGTGTGTGTGTGTGTGTGTGTGTGTGTGTGTGTGTTGTGTGTGTGTGTGTGTTGTGTGTGTGTGTATGTGCTGTATTAGATTAATACCTTATATGGGTAGTTATGGGTGGGCTGTGTTAGATTACATACCTTATATGGGTAGTTAAGTATGTGTCTTTGTGTGTGTGTGTGTGTGTGTGTGTGTGTGTGTGTTCTGTATTAGATTACATACCACACATGGGTAGTTGTGTGTGTGTATGTCTGTGTCTGTTTGTGTGTGTCTGTTTCTGTGTGTGTGTGTGTGTGTTAGATTACATACATTATATGGGTAGTTGTGTGTGTGTGTGTGTGTGTGTGCTGTATTAGATTACATACCACACATGGGTAGTTGTGTGTGTGTGTGTATGTCTGTGTCTGTGTGTGTGTTTGTGTGTGTCTGAGTGTGTGTGTCTGTGTTTGTGTGTTAGATTACATACCTTATATGGGTAGTTACGTGTCTGTTTGTGTGTGTCTTTGTGTGTGTCTGTGTGTGTGTGTGTGTGTGTGTGTGCTGTATTAGATTACATACCTTGTATGGGTAGTTATGGGTGTGCTATGTTAGATTACATACCTTAAATGGGTAGTTACATGTGTGTTTGTGTGTGTCTTTGTGTGTGTCTTTGTGTTTGTCTGTGTGTGTGTTAGATTACATACCTTATATGGGTAGTTATGTGTGTGCTGTGTTAGATTACATAGCATATTTGAGCAGTGTGTGTGTGTGTGTATGTGTGTTAGATTACATACCTTATATGGGTAGTTATGTGTGTGCTGTGTTAGATTACATAGCATATTTGAGCAGGTGTGTATGTGTGTGTTTGTATGTGTATTAGATTACATACTTTATATGGGTAGTTATGTGTGCTGTGTTAGATTACATACCATATTTGAGCAGGTGTGTGTGTGTGTGTGTTAGATTACATACCTTATATGGGTTGTTATGTGTGTGTGTCTTATGTTAGATTACATACTATATATGAGTAGTTATGTGTGTGTTGTGTTAGATTACATAGCATATATGGGTAGTTATGTGTGTGTTGTGTTAGATTACATACCTTATATGGGTAGTTATGTGTGCATGTGTGTGTGTGCTGTGATAGATTACATACCACATATGGATAGTCATGTGTGTGTGTGCTGTGTTAGATTACATACCATATATGGGTAGATCTGTGTGTGTTTGTGTGTGTGCTCTGTTAGATTACATACCTTGTATGCTTTGTTATGTGTGTGCCGTATTAGATTACATACCATATATGGGTAGTTATGTGTGTGTGTGTGTGTGTGCATGTGTGTGTGTGTGTGTGTGTGTGTGCTGCGTTGGATTACATACCATATATGAGTAGTTATGTGTGTATGTGTGTGTGTCTGTGTATGTATGTATGTGTGTGTGTGTGTGTGCCATATTAGATTACATACCATATATGGGTAGTTATGTGTGTATGTGTGCTGTGTAAGATTACATACCTTATATGGGTAGTTATGTGTGTATGTGTGTGTGTGTGCGCTGTGTTAAATTACATACCTTATATGGGTAGTTATGTGTGTGTGCTGTGTTAGATTACATACTTTGTATGCGTAAATATGTGTGTGTGTGATGTTAGGTTACATACCTTGTATGCATAATTATGTGTGTGTGTGCTGTGTTATATTACATACCACATATGGGTAGTTATGTGTGTATGTGCATGTGTCTGTGTATGTGTGTGTGTGCTGTTGTAGATTACATACCATATATGGGTAGTTATGTGTGTATGTGTGAGTGTCTGGGTATGTATGTGTGTGTGCTGTGTTAGATTGCATACCACATATCGGTAGTTATGTGTGTATGTGTCTGTGTATGTGTGTGTGTGCTGTGTTAGATTACATACCTTATATGGGTACTTATGTGTGTGTGTGTGTGTGTGTGTGTGTGTGTGTGCTGTGTTAGATTACATACCTTATATGGGTAGTTGTGTGTGTGTGTGTGCTGTGTTAGATTACATACCTTGTATGCATAATTATGTGTGTGTGTGTGCTGTGTTAGATTCCATACCTTGTATGCGTAATTATGTGTGTGTGCTGTGTTAGATTACATACCTTATTTGCGTAATTATGTGTGTGTGTGTGCTGTGTTAGATTACATACCACGTAAGGGTAGTTATGTGTGTGTGTGCTGTGTTAGATTACATACCACATAAGGGTAGTTATGTGTGTGTGTGTGTGCTGTGTTAGATTACATACCACATAAGGGTAGTTATGTGTGTGTGCTGTGTTCGATTACATAACTTGTATGTGTAATTATGTGTGTGTGTGCTGTGTTAGATTACATACCTTATATGGGTAGTTATGTGTGTGTGCTCTGTTAGATTACATATCACATAAGGGTAGTTATGTGTGTGTATGTGCATGTGCTGTATTAGATTACATACCTTATATGGGTAGTTATATGTGTGTCTGCTGTGTTAGATTACATATTTTATATGTGTAGTTGTGTGTGTGTGCTGTGTTAGATTACATACTTTACATGTGTAGTTGTGTGTGTGTGTATGTGTGTGCGCGCGCACGCGTGTGCGCTGTGTTACATTACTTTCCATATATGGGTAGTTTTGTGTGTGTGTATGTCTGTGTGGTGTGTGTGTGTGTGTGTGTGTGTGTGTGTGTGTGTGTGTGTGTGTTAGATTACATACCTTATATTGGTAGTTTTGTGTGTGCTGTGTTAGATTACATACCTTATATGGGTAGTTACGTGTGTGTGTGTGTGTCTTTGTGTGTGTGTGTCGTGTGTGTGTGTGTGTGTGTGTGTGCTGTATTAGATTAATACCTTATATGGGTAGTTATGGGTGGGCTGTGTTAGATTACATACCTTATATGGGTAGGTACGTATGTGTTTTGTGTGTCTTTGTGTGTGTGTGTGTGTGTGTGTGTGTGTGTTCTGTATTAGATTACATACCACACATGGGTAGTTGTGTGTGTGTGTGTATGTCTGTGTCTGTTTGTGTGTGTCTGTTTGTGTGTGTGTTAGATTACACACATTATATGGGTAGTTGTGTGTGTGTGTGTGTGTGTGTGTGTGTGTGTGCTGTATTAGATTACATACCACACATGGGTAGTTGTGTGTATGTGTGTATATGTCTGTGTGTGTGTTAGATTACATACCTTATATGGGTAGTTACGTGTCTGTTTGTGTGTGTCTTTGTGTGTGTGTGTGTGTGTTGTATTAGATTACATACCTTGTATGGGTAGTTATGGGTGTGCTGTGTTAGATTACATACCTTAAATGGGTAGTTACATGTGTGTTTGTGTGTGTCTTTGTGTGTGTGTTTGTGTGTGTTAGATTACATACCTTATATGGGTAGTTATGTGTGTGCTGTGTTAGATTACATACCATATTTGAGCAGTGTGTGTGTGTGTGTGTGTTAGATTACATACCTTATATGGGTAGTTATGTGTGTGCTGTGTTCGATTACATAGCATATTTGAGCAGGTGTGTGTGTGTGTGTGTGTGTATTAGATTACATACCTTATATGGGTAGTTATGTGTGCTGTGTTAGATTACATACCATATTTGAGCAGGTGTGTGTGTGTGTGTGTGTTAGATTACATACCTTATATGGGTAGTTATGTGTGTGCTGTGTTAGATTACATACCATATTTGAGCCAGTGTGTCTGTGTGTGTGTATGTGTGTGTGTTAGATTACATACCTTATATGGGTAGTTATGTGTGTGCTGTGTTAGATTACATACCATATTTGAGCAGGGGTGAGTGTGTGTGTGTGTGTGTGTGTGTGTGTATTAGATTACATACCTTATATGGGTAGTTATGTGTGTGCTGTGTTAGATTACATACCATATTTGAGCAGGGGGATGTGTGTGTGTGTGTGTGTGTGCACGCGCGCGCGCGCTATGTCAGCATACATACCATCTATGGGTAGTTATGTGTGTGCTGTGTTAGATTACATACCACATATGGGTGGTTATGTGTGTGCCATGTTAGATTACATACCTCATATGGGTAGTTTTGTGTGTGTGTGTTTGCGTGTGTGCATGTGTGCTGTATTAGATTACATACCTTATATGGGTAGTTGTGTGTGTATGTGTTTGTGTGTGTGCGTGCATGCTTGCTTGCATGCGTGCATGTGTGTGTGTGTGTGCATGTGTGCATGTGTGTGTGTGTGTGTGTGTGTTAGATTACATACCACATATGGGTAGTTATGTGTGTATGTGTGTGTGTCTGTGTATTTGTGTGTTTGTGCCATATTAGATTCATTCATTCATTCATTCAGTAGCATGTCCTTTGCAGAACCTCGCTCCCATAACAACCTTCCGGAAAACCTCTCGATCATAAGCAAGATGTCCCGCGTCTGATACACCCATCTGGAGATCATCCGCCACATCCTGCACCCATCTTCTCTTTGGCCTTCCTCTTCCTCTCTTCCCAGGCATATACCCCTCCATTATTGTTCTCTCCAAACTTTCGTAACGTTTCAAGTGACCAAAATATTTCAATTTTCTTTGTTTTATCGTCTTTAATAGCCAACCTTCTTCAATATTCAACTCTTGAAGTATGGATGTATTTGTTCTTTTCTTTACCCAAGATATTCTTAGAACTCGTCTATAACATTTATATTCAAAGGCGTTTATGCGCTGTTCAGCTTGTTTAGTAAGTGTCCATGTCTCACAGGCGTATGTTGCAATGGGAAAGATGCATGCTCTTAAAAATCTAATTTTTGTAGTTCTATCTGTCCCACTCCATAATTTATTCAGCTGTTTTAGTCTTTGAGGAGCAATTGATAGTCGCCGTTTAATTTCTTTCATTGTGTCACCTTTGTTGGTAATCAATGAACGAAGATATTCAAAATTTTCCACTACCGCCAATTTTTCCCCATTAATGTATATTTCTTTCTCCATAGTAGTTTTATCTGTATGCATTATCTTTGTTTTTGCTATGTTAACTATATTGACTCACTTAAAGGAAAAAGCCCAACAGATGGGGCTGGTTATCAACCAAGATAAGACAGAATATATGGTAATTTCAAGAGACGGAATGGCTAAAAACTCTGGCCACATACAAATAGATAATATGACCATTAAAAGAACGGAAACATACAAATACCTGGGTACAATCTTCAACTGCTCCAACATCATAAGGTAAGAAATACAAACTAGAATCAACTCTGGAAATAAGATATACTATGCACTACAACATCTACTAAAATCAAAGGCGCTATCTCGTAACACCAAAATCACAATATACAAAACACTGATCAGACCAGTTGTGCTGTATAGCTCTGAAACCTGGAGTACAACGAAAGGAGACGAAGCCTTGTTACAAACCTTTGAGAACAAAATTTTAAGACGCATCTTTGGACCCATTAGGGATACACAAAGTGGAGAGTGGAAAAGAAGAAGTAACAAAGACATTTATGATTTGTTTAAGTCCCCGCTAATCACTGGTATCATGAAGGCTAATAGACTACAATGGCTGGGGCATATAGAAAGAATGGAAGATAATAGGGAAACAAAACTCGCTTACACTCAGGAAATAAATGACCGTAGACCCCGAGGTAGACCAAGAAGGCGGTGGAGAGATAATATACATACAGACCTACAAGCACTTGGAATCAACGACTGGCAAGAGAAGGTCCACCAGAGAGACGAATGGAGACAGATTGTATTTGCAGCAAAGAACCTCAATGGCTTGGAACGCTGAAGAAGAAGAAGAAGAATTGGGTTGAAGCTATTAGGTTTTCTATGCCATTCTGTGTTGTGGATAGTAATACTGTATCATCAGCATATCAAATCTCCGGTATGTCATGACCGCCAATATTTAGGGCATCATATAGCTCCCTGTTTATATCATCTCTTACATTTCTCATTATATTTTCGGCGTACAGGTTAAACAAATAGGGTGACAGCACGCAGCCCTGACGGACTCCTTGCTTGATGTCAAACCAACCTGATGCCTCGCCATCTATTCTAACTGCTGCTTGTTGGTCTAGATAGAGCATTTTTATGAGTTGTACTACATGTGATGGAAAGCCCATATTCCTCATGATTTCCCAAAGTTTCTGATGTTTTACACAGTCAAATGCTTTTGAATAATCCACAAAACATGAGAATAGGTTTACATTAAATTCTCTGCACTTCTCTATTATTAAACGCATGTTGAATATGTGATCTCTTGTTCCTCTTCCTTGTCTAAATCCAGCTTGAACTACGTTAATCTCTTCTTCCATTTTCTTACGAAGTCTTCCCATTATGACTTTTAGTAGAATTTTACTTGCATGACTGATCAGGGCAACAGTTCTATAGTTGGTGCATAATTTCAGGTTGCCCTTTTTTGGTATTGGAATGAAGATAGTTCTCTTCCAATCTTTTGGCCATATACCATATTTCCAAATCTTTGTACATAATGCATTATATATGTGTATGCTTTCTTCTCCTCCCGCTTTAATTAGTTCAGCTGGTATCTCATCACATCCAGGTGATTTACCATTCTTCAGTTCTTTATAGCCCAAGCAATTTCATCTAATGAGGGTTCAGGTTCTGTCTCTGCTGCCATTGGTTCATGTATCTCATTCATATCCTCACTGTCACTCATATCATACATTCCACTGCAGTACTCCCGCCATCTTTCTAGAATTTGTCTAGATTCTGTTAAGGTATCTCCCATCTTGTCACAGATAACATTCAATTGAGGTTGAACATTTCTTGTCAATAACTTCATTTCTTTGAACATTTCATAATCTCTTCCAGTCCTTATGATATTGCTCTATTCTGGTACAGCAATCTTGTATATATTGATTTTTGTCCTTTCTTGTGTTCTTTCTTATTTCTCGAGTTAAAGATTTATACTTCATCCTGCTGTTATCAGATTCACCTCCTTTCTGTTTAAGTTCCCTTCGTTGTTTTATTAATTCTAATGTGTCTGATGTAATCCATGGCTTAATCTGCTTTTTCTTGGTCGGAATTAAATCTTTGGCTGCAGTTATCAAGATATCTCTAGCTTGTACTGCCAGTTCATCAGGTGTCATTTCTTCTTGTACAGACATCAAGACCCCAAAGCGATTCCTAACTTCTACAGTGTATGCATCCGGTATTTTTGTGAGATCAAAACGAAGTGGCCATGGTCCTCGGATAAGCTTTTTGAGTTTTAATTTCAGATCTGCTTCTAATAACTGATGATCTGTATCACAGTCTGCACTACGTAGGGTTTTTGCAGATGTTATGCTTGATCTCCATCTTCTTTGTATTAAAGTTTAATCTATCTGATTTTTGGTAATTTTTTTGTCTGGAGACTTCCATGTGAAGAGTCTTCTTGGATGTTGTTTAAAAAGCGTGTTGGCTATCGTTAACTCATTTTCTGTGCAAAATTCAATTAATTTGTCACCTGCATCATTTCTATTTCCTAATCCAAATTTTCCTAAAACGTGTCTCTCATTTTCAGCTCTTCCTGCACCAACTTTTGCATTAAAATCTCCCATTATTATTGTTATATCATGATGACCAATCTTATTTAATGTGTCTTGTAGTGTGTTGTAAAAATCTTCAATTTCGTCCTCCTCTGCTGTTGAAGTAGGTGCATATATCTGTATGAGAGTTGTGTTTTTGGGACGGCTTTTAAGTCTAGTAGTGAGGATTCTATCACTAACTGGATTATATCCCATTAAAGTTTTTGCAGTTGTCTTATCTAAACAAAATGCCACTCCACTCTGGCCTCCGGCGTCTCTACCAGAATAAATGAAAATACTTCCATTTTCAGTTGTAAAATGTCCCTTCCCGCTCCAGCGATGTTCACTAATTCCTAAAATTTGAATGTTTAACCTCTCAATCTCATCACACACTACTTTAAGATTTCCCTCATACAGACTTCTCACATTCCACGTTGCTATTCTCACTCTGTTTCTTAGTCTGACACAGGGGATTTCCTTGGTAACACAGTCAGGATTAACTCCGTCATCACGATTACTAGTACTGGTCCCTGTGTCACACTCCTCCCCAGTGTTATCTGATCTGCCTGGCCGGGGGGTCTCGCCACCAGATCTCTTTCTTATTATGTTTTCTTTCATGGTTGCTATGGTTTCTTGGCAAGTTTTGCAGAAGGTAGTTTGCCATTGCTTTCCTTCTGGGCAGTGACTGTATTAGTCGGTGGCCATAGCCATTGTCTCATCATATTAGATTACATACCATATATGGGTAGTTATGTGTGTGTAAGGGTGTGTGTGTGCTGTGTTAGATTACATACCTTATATGGGTAGTTATGTGTGTGTGTGTGTGTGCTGTCTTAGATCACATACCTTATATGGGTATTTATGTGTGTGTGTGTGTGTGCTGTGTTAGATTACATACCCTATATGGGTAGTTATGTGTGTGTGCTGTGTTAGATTACATACCTTGTATGCGTAATTATGTGTGTGTGTGCTGTGTTAGATTACATACCACATAAGGGTAGTTATGTGTGTGTATATGTGTGTGTGCTGTGTTAGATTACATACCACATAAGGGTATTTATGTGTGTGTGCTGTGTTAGATTACATACCTTGTATGTGTGTGTGTGCTGTGTTAGATTACATACCTTATATGGGTAGTTATGTGTGTGTGCTGTGTTAGATTAAATACCTTGTATGCGTAATTATGTGTGTGTGTGCTGTGTTAGATTAATACCATATATGGGTAGTTGTGTGTGTGTGTGTTGTGTGCTGTGTTAGATTACACACCTTATATGAGTAGTTATGTGTGTATGTGTGCCGTGTTAGATTATATACCTTAAATGGATAGTTATGTTTATGTGTGTGCTGTGTTAGAGTACACACCTTTTATGGGTTGTTATATATGTGTGTGTGTGTGTGAGTATTGTGCTAGATTACATACCATATATGGGTAGTTATCTGTGGATGATAGATTATGTATAGAACATGAGTAGTTATATGTGTGTTATAGAGTATATACAGCACATGGGTAGTTATCTGCATGAGCTCTGATACATTATATTCAGTGCATGGGTAGTTGTATGTGTGTCCTAGATGATATACAGTAAGTGAATAGTTATCTATATGTGATAGATGATATACAGTAAATGGATAGTTATTTGTATGTGCTAGATGGCTTAAATGGATAGTCATCTGTATGTGCTCAGTGATATACAGTATATGGATAGTTATGTGTGGTAGAATATATACAGTGCAATGAATAATTAATCTGTATATTTAAAAGAGTTTTTTAAATGCAAGAGGTTTGCACCAGATTTGTGCCCTATAGCTCTGTCTTTTTATACAGAGTGGTCTGCCAAAAGTGCAGCATAGTGCATGGAATCCATAGCTCATGTGATGACCTCCAGGAGTCTCAGATACAATAGCACTTGTGAATCAAATGTTGGAGTCCAAACACGAACCCACGACCTTTAGGGCTAGATTATGTACATTACATGGATAGTTCATTTGTGTGCTAGATTATGTACATTACATGGATAGTTCATTTGTGTGCTAGATTATATACATTACATGAATAGTTCATTTGTGTGCTATATTATATACACTACATGGATAGTTCATTTGTGTGCTATATTATATATACTACATGGATAGTTCATTTGTGTGCGAGATTATATACATTACATGGATAGTTCATTTGTTTGCTAGATTATGTACATTACATGGATAGTTCATTTGTGTGCTATATTATATACACTACATTGATAGTTCATTTGTATGCTAGATTATATGCATTACCTGAATAGTTCATTTATGTGCTAGATTATCTACATTGCATGAGTAGCTCATTTGTGTGCTAAATTATGTACATTACATGGATAGCTCATTTGTGTGTTGTATTATATACATTACATGGATGAGTTCATAGTTCATTTGTGTGCTAGATTATGTACATTACATGGATAGTTCATTTGTGTGCTAGATTATGTACATTACATGGATAGTTCATTTGTGTGCTAGATTATGTCCATTACATGGATAGTTCATTTGTGTGCTAGATTATATACATTACATGGATAGTTCATTTGTGTGCTAGATTATGTCCATTACATGGATAGTTCATTTGTGTGCTAGATTATATACATTACATGAATAGTTCATTTGTGTGCTATATTATGTACATTATATGGATAGTTAAATTGTGTGCTAGATTATGTACATTACATGGGTTATCAGTGTGTTCTAGATTATATACAGTTTATGGGTTATTAGTGTGTGCTAGATTATATAAAGTACATGGGTTACCAGAGTGTGCTAGATTATACACAGTTATGGGTTATCAGTGTGTGCTAGGTTATATAGTGTATGGGTTATCAGTGTGTACTAGATTATGTACAGGACATGGGTTATCAGTGTGTGCTAGATTATATACAGGACGTGAGTTATCTGTTTGTGCTAGATTATATACATTACATGGGTTATCAGTGTGTGCTAGATTATATACAGTTTATGGGTTATCAGTGTGTGCTAGATTACATTCAGTACATGGTGGCTAGATTATACACAGCACATGGTGGCCAGTATGTATGTATGTATATGTATGGCATATTTTTTAATAAACCTTGCCCGGGTTTGAGATGTGTTTACAAGTATAGGTCTTGCATGTAATTACCAGCATCTTTAGTTAGATATTGTGTAAGTTCTCATTTCTCATACCTTAACACTTAAGTTAGGCTTTATGTAAATCATTGTATTACCAGAGTGCCTCAAAACAGGCAATTTGTGCCTTTATTCAAGTAAGTTATGGACACTAGTTTATTTAGTTTATTTTTCCATTTGAAGCAGTTCAAGTGTGCATTGTTATTTGTTTGGTGAGAAATTTGTGTTAATTGTTTTTTTTTAGTTTAGATGTTGAAATTATAAAGTTGCATTCTATTCACGGTGAAATTAAACTTAATTTAATGATGAATATCATGAATTAAGCTTAAAATGAAATTAAAATTAAAGAGTGGCATAATTGTTAAATCTAGTATCATTTGATGTGGCAAACAGATAGTGCCCAAAGGGATTTTCTGTGGTTATACATACACAGGTACCTCTAGTTGGTCACCCTTACTCTAGAAGGCTAGACATTTGATCCACTCCCTCAGAATCAGTTAAATGCTGGGGAAGAGAAGGCCTCCATAACAAAGTAGTCAAACCACTTGCCTCAATCTCTGAAGGTCATGGGTTCATTCAGACTACAAGTGCAGTGGGGATGTCGTCACTGGAGCTACAGTGTTTGTGTTCTGTGCGATGCTCTCGGCAGGACAGGAAGGACAGGAAAGTGTATCATCCTCTGACCTTTCAACTGTAACACAGGAAAGTGTATCATCCTCTGACCTTTAAACTGTAACACAGGAAAGTGTATCATCCTCTGAACTTTAAACTGTAACACAGGAAAGTGTATCATCCTCTGACTTTTAAACTGTAACACGGGAAAGTGTATCATCCTCTGACCTTTAAACTGTAACACGGGAAAGTGTATCATCCTCTGACCTTTTTAAACCGTAACACAGGAAAGTGTATCATCCTCTGACCTTTAAACTGTAACACAGGAAAGTGTATCATCCTCTGACCTTTAAACTGTAACACAGGAAAGTGTATCATCCTCTGACCTTTAAACTGTAACACAGGAAAGTGTATCATCCTCTGACCTTTAAACTGTAACACAGGAAAGTGTATCATCCTCTGACCTTTAAACTGTAACACAGGAAAGTGTATCGTTCTCAGGTTTCTAACATTGTAAAAATCCACCCTCAGAAGGGTTTCTAGCTGTAAAATATATCCACTTTGAATTGTATGGGGTCTGTTCTAGCTAGAAGTGAACTCCATCTCTCTAAACCACTCTGCTCTCTCTCTCTTTTCTCTCTCTCTTTCTCTCTCTCTCTCCCTTTCTCTCTCTCTCTCTCTCTCTCCCTCTCTCTCTCTTCTCTCTCTCTCTCTCCTCTCTCTCTCTCTCTCTCTCTCTCTCTCTCTCTCTCTCTCTCTCTCTCTCTCTCTCTGCTGCCTAGAGTGTTATCCCTGTGCCTTACTTTCTTTTAGAAGTTGTGATCGCAACAGGTCTAGTATTTTGCCAAGAAGATAGGCCTTCAGATTCAAGATACCAGCCCCCAGCTGTGCTGAGTGACTAGTTCCTCATTTTGCCGTTAGTTGTTAATAAAAGCACCCTTGAACATGCCTTGAGGCATCTGATGCTTGCCTCACATTTTGCCAGACCAATCGGCACTCGATGTGTGCTGTGATCACAGTCATGCCGGCTGCCTTTATTTCCGAGGACATTTTCTGGTACCCCTGTGGAACGGCTCACCTCGCTTCAGAGGTCACAGATTGTGAGAATTGTATGGATTTTTTGCCCTGGCCATGCGGGAGTGTGGGGGAATAAACAAGGTGATAGGCGGGCAGGGAATGCATTTCTTGGTGGTCGATTACCTATGGACAAGGGAGAGGTGGTCATGTGCCTCTGAGACAAGGTGGAGGAACAGATTGAGAACCCGTATGTGGAAAGGATGATATTGTGTGGGATTGGCAGGAGTTCGGGTAGAATCTCAAAACTGAGAGGGAAGACCAGGAGAACTTTCAGTCTGATAGCGGTGAGAACGATTAGTAGTGTGATTCTTCGCTGGCTGTTGAACGAGGGGACAGAGCGCATATGGGAATGTTTGGAATGCACTGATGCAGGTTCTTAGCCCAAGTCAACTCAACTTAATTCCTGGTACTCATTTCAGGTTGGGTGGATCTGGGGTCTTAAGTCAGTTTTTACAAATCTGGCTCGATGAGTATTAGAATGCTAGCCCCTTCATTACCAATGCTTCTATGCTCTCTCTCTCTCTCTCTCTCTCTCTCTCTCTCTCTCTCTCTCTCTCTCTCTCTCTCTCTCTCTCTCTCTCTCTCTCTCTCTCTCTCTCTCTCTCTCTCTCTCTCTCTCTCACTCACACACACACACACACACACACGCACACGCACACACACACACAAGGTATGTAATCTAACACAGCGCAAACACACATACATAACAACCCATGTCAGGTATGTAATCTAACACAGCGCGCGTGCACACACACACACACACGCACACACACACACACACACACACACGCACATATGCACAGAGAGAGAGAGAGAGATTTGACCTTATGTTGTCATATAATTTCCAATGTCATGCAACAGCAACATGAAGTATTTACATATGCATGTCTTGATACAAAGTCATTATCCAAAGATTCTTGTATAATTATAAATATCTTTATAACGTATCTTTGTCCAAAGATTCTTTTATAAAAATAAATGCCATTATACCATGTAGTTATCCAAAGATTCTTTTATACACATAAATGTCTTTATACCATATATTTATCCAATGATTCTTTCACACACACATATATATATATGTAAAAGTCTTTATACCATGTCCTTATATAAACAGACGTTTCTGACATTGAACATCATAAAATACAGTTATATCATGACAAGTACACAAATCTGCTATCTGAATAGTTGTGCGTGGCCTCTCATTCTTTATGGATGTGAACGATGGACAGTGAGGAAAATGATGAAGAAACTGGAGACAGTGGAGGTGGTCATTTTTAAGAAGAATGTGGAGAATATCATGGACAGAAAAGAAAGAACATACTCAAGTACAGACACCTGCAGGAGCTGCCATATCACTCATCAAAAACACAGGGAAAAGACAAATGAAATTTATGTGACATGTCAACGGAAGGGATGAAATAGAGAAATTGACCATTTGTGGGAAAATACTGAGCAAAAGAGGCAAGAGAATACAGAGAAAGATGTATGTAGACAGTTTAAACAGATTGGCAACACATACTAGTATAAAACAACCAACTAGTTTAAAAGACCCACTGGACAGATTTCAGAACCAAAACGCAAATAAGACAAGAGACTAAGCAAGACATTGTATCCAATTTTATAAGAAAATGCCATTGAAACTACATCGGCCATGTACTCAGAATGGACAAGACAAGACTCCCAAACCAAGCCCTCTTATGGGCACCAGTAGGGAAAAGAAAACGGGGAAGACCAAGAGAGACCCTGCGTAGAAACATCATCAGAGAAGGCTCATTCAACGGCCAAGTGAACGTCCAGGATCTACAACAGGTAGCAGCGAACCGCCAGACATGGAGAGCCATGACTTCTGCCCTATGCACCGCTTTAGGCTCAAGAGGAAAGGCTAACTAGACTAACTAAGTTTAAAAGAAATGTTAGTTGCATAGCCACATATGCGCCAATAACCTTTTTCTAAGAGAAACTGAAACATGACTAATAAGATGATAAATTATAACGCCTAACATGTGAGCAAAACATGACAGATTTTAAATGTGTCTGTGCTTCTTTCTTTTTGCAAAATCTCAGTATTGCTTTTTTGTTTCATGTTAAGTTGTCATATCCTGTTGCTGGTAAGATCTTTCTTATTCCTAATTATTTTAAGAATCTCTGTATAGAAAGAGGTAAAGTAACTCTTGGCCTAGAAGGTGGTATGGTAAGAAGTATTGAAACAAAAGAGATGCAGTAGCTCTTGGAATAGAAAGTGGTACAGCAACAACACTTGGAATGGAAAGCAGTACAGTAACAACTCTTAGAATAGAAATCAGTATAGTAACTCTTGAAATATAAATAAGTACAGTACTATCACCTGGAATAGAAAGTGGTACAGCAACAACTCTTAGAATAGAAATCAGTATAGTAACTCTTGAAATAGAAATAAGTACAGTACTAACACTTGGAATAGAAAGAGATACAGTACCAACTCTTGGAATAGAAATAAGTACAGTAATAACACTTAGAATAGAAAGAGATACACTAACAACTCTTGGAATACAAATAAATACAGTAATGACTTATGGAATAGAAAGAAGTACATGTGCAACACTGTGAATGGAAATAAGTACAGTAACAAAAAGTGGATTAGAAAGATGTACAGTAACAGCTCATGGATTAGAAAGAGGTACAGTAACAGCTTATAAAATATATATATATATATATATATATACGTACAGTAACAACAATTGGAATAGAAAGAGATACAGTAACAACAATTGGAATAGAAAGAGATACAGTAACAACACTTGGAATAGAAAGAGATACAGTAACAACACTTGGAATAGAAAGAGGTACAGTAAGAACTCGTGGAATAGAAAGGGGTACAGAAATAACTCATGGAATAAAAAGAGGTACAGTAACAACTCATGGAATAGAAAGAGGTACAGTTACAACTCATGGAATAGAAAGAGGTACAGTAACAACTCATGGAATAGAAAGCAGTACAGTTACAACTCTTGGAATAGAAAAAGGTACAGTAACATCTCTTGGAATAGAAAGGGCTACAGTAAATCTCTTGGAATAGAAAGAGGTACAATAACAACTCTTGAAATAAAATGAGGTACAGTAACAACTCACAGAATAGAAAGAGGTATAGTAACAACTCTTGGAATAGAAAGAGGTACAGTAACAACTCACAGAATAGAAAGAGGTATAGTAACAACTCTTGGAATAGAAAGACTTACAGTAACATCTCTTGGAATAGAAAGGGCTACAGTAAATCGCTTGGAATTGAAAGAGATATAGTAACAACTCACAGAATAGAAAGAGGTACAGTAACAACTCATGGAATATAAAGAGGTACAGTAACAGCTTATAAAATATATATATATATATATACGTACAGTAACAACAATTGGAATAGAAAGAGATACAGTAACAACAATTGGAATAGAAAGAGATACAGTAACAACACTTGGAATAAAAAGAGATACAGTAACAACACTTGGAATAGAAAGAGATACAGTAACAACACTTGGAATAGAAAGAGGTACAGTAAGAACTCGTGGAATAGAAAGGGGTACAGAAATAACTCATGGAATAAAAAGCGGTACAGTAACAACTCATGGAATAGAAAGAGGTACAGTTACAACTCATGGAATAGAATAGAAAGCGGTACAGTAACAACTCATGGAATAGAAAGAGGTACAGTAACAACTCTTGGAATAGAAAGAGGTACAGTAACAACTCACGGAATAGAAAGAGGTACAGTAACATCTCTTGGAATAGAAAGGGCTACAGTAAATCTCTTGGAATAGAAAGAGGTACAATAACAACTCTTGAAATAAAAAGAGGTATAGTAACAACTCACAGAATAGAAATAGGTACAGTAACAACTCTTGGAATAGAAAGAGGTACAGTAACAACTCTTGGAATAGAAAGAGGTACAGTAACAACCATCTGGCACAGTATGATGTTAATTTTTCAGCTGGATGATAATGTCTTCTATGGTTGTAATTGTTAAAGTGTAACGCTGAAAATGGCGTAAGTGCAACATTGCTTTCACTGGGATATATGTGGACGTGTAGTTAAGACCCTAGTGCTCCTTAATCCGTGTAGGACGATGACTCTATCTTGTTAGCACACAACAAACCATTTATCTGTAAATCTCAGGTCTAGTAAAATAAAATGTGTTTGGGGTAAAAGAAAAAATCTGGCCGGTATAGGGTGTGGTGACAGCATGGATAAGTGACGTAGAAATCTCAGTCCTTGTGAGGTGTGAAATATGATACCTGGCCAGCTCACCACATGTAGCAACAATCAGAACAATGTCTCAGATGTTTAAAATCTGGCTAGCACCAGTAGTGGTAACAAAATACTGATGTTATAGATATATGGTAAATATATGTTGTTATAGATGTATGATTGGCTTTCCGTCTTATAACATGGCATGGGCACCTTATGAGAATGTAACCTGATCAACTACTGACGAGTATGTAACCTAAGAAGATCTTGATAGAGAAGGAGAGGAGTATGAAGAACAGTGGATAGATAACCTCAACGGCACACTAAATAAATACTGATATAACACCTACAAGGCAACAGATCTGGGCATGGAAACAAAGCTGAACCTCCCTCAACCACTACACTTAATGGCAAGTGTGGATAAGGAGAGGTTACCAGCGGCCCTGTCAGGTGCCTCCCCATCGGCACAACTCTATAGTCCTACAGGACTTAAAAGAGGCCTACTACTACTACTACTACTACTACTACTACTACTACTACTACTACTACTACTACTACTACTACTACTACTACTACTACTACTACTACTACTACTACTACTACCTACTTACTTCAAGGAGATGAGACATCATGCACCTAGGGCTGACCACTAGATGTTAGATAGTGACTGAATAGATTCCTTGTGATGTTGTGTTAGGTAGTGACTGAATAGATTCCTTGTGATGTTGTGTTAGATAGTGATTGAATAGATTTCTTGTGATGTTGTGTTAGATAGTGATAGATAGTGACTTAATAGATTCCTTGTGATGTTGTGTTATGTAGTGACTGAATAGATTCCTTGTGATGTTGTGTTAGGTAGTGACTGAATAGATTCCTTGTGATGTTGTGTTAGGTAGTGACTGAATAGATTCCTTGTGATGTTGTGTTAGGTAGTGACTGAATAGATTCCATGTGATGTTGTGTTAGATAGTGACTGAATAGATTCCATGTGATGTTGTGTTAGGTAGTGACTGAATAGATTCCTTGTGATGTTGTGTTAGGTAGTGACTGAATAGATTCCTTGTGATGTTGTGTTAGATAGTGACTGAATAGATTCCATGTGATGTTGTGTTAGGTAGTGAATGAAATAGGTTCCTTGTGATGTTGTGTTAGGTAGTGACTGAATAGATTCCATGTGATGTTGTGTTAGGTAGTGACTGAATAGGTTCCTTGTGGTGTTGTGTTAGGTAGTGACTGAATAGATTCCATGTGATGTTGTGTTAGGTAGTGACTGAATAGATTCCATGTGATGTTGTGTTAGATAGTGACTGAATAGATTCCTTGTGATGTTGTGTTAGATAGTGACTGAATAGATTCCATGTGATGTTGTGTTAGGTAGTGACTGAATAGATTCCATGTGATGTTGTGTTAGATAGTGACTGAATAGATTCCTTGTGATGTGTTAGATAGTGACTGAATAGATTCCATGTGATGTTGTGTTAGGTAGTGACTGAATAGATTCCATGTGATGTTGTGTTAGGTAGTGACTGAATAGGTTCCTTGTGATGTTGTGTTAGATAGTGACTGAATAAGTTCCTTGTGATGTTGTGTTAGATAGTGACTGAATAGGTTCCTTGTGATGTTGTGTTAGGTAGTGACTGAATAGATTCCATGTGATGTTATGTTACGTAGTGACTGAATAGGTTCCTTGTGATGTTGTGTTAGGTAGTGACTGAATAGATTCCATGTGATGTTGTGTTAGGTAGTGACTGAATAGGTTCCTTGTGATGTTGTGTTAGATAGTGACTGAATAGGTTCCTTGTGATGTTGAGTTAGATAGTGACTGAATAGGTTCCTTGTGATGTTGTGTTAGGTAGTGACTGAATAGGTTCCTTGTGATGTTGTGTTAGGTAGTGACTGAATAGGTTCCTTGTGATGTTGTGTTAGGTAGTGACTGAATAGATTCCTTGTGATGTTATGTTACATAGTGACTGAATAGGTTCCTTGTGATGTTGTGTTAGGTAGTGACTGAATAGATTCCTTGTGATGTTGTGTTAGATAGTGATAGATAGTGACTGAATAGATTCCTTGTGATGTTATGTTACGTAGTGACTGAATAGGTTCCTTGTGATGTTGTGTTAGGTAGTGACTGAATAGATTCCTTGTGATGTTATGTTACATAGTGACTGAATAGGTTCCTTGTGATGTTGTGTTAGATAGTGACTGAATAGGTTCCTTGTGATGTTGTGTTAGATAGTGACTGAATAGATTCCTTGTGATGTTATGTTACGTAGTGACTGAATAGGTTCCTTGTGATGTTGTGTTAAATAGTGACTGAATAGATTCCTTGTGATGTTATGTTACATAGTGACTGAATAGGTTCCTTGTGATGTTGTGTTAGATAGTGACTGAATAGGCTCTGTGTGCTCATTAGTGTTTCCTAATTCATGTGTTAACATACATTAGTGCCATCATTAAGGGTCTTGCTGACTGGTGTTGGTAATCACTCATCTTGCAATCTCTAAACCCATGTATGAATTTGTATCTTCTGTACCATGACACAAGACTGTCAAGAATTTGTTCATGCTGTTTTCTTTCATATCTTTTTCCATACATCTTTTTAGTTGTTACAGCATGTTCCAGTTTGTCTGTTCTTATAATGTGGCCAAACATGTTGAGTGTCTTTTTTCTGATGTTTGTGCAAAGTTGTCTGACTGCATTTCAAAATGTTTAGATGACTTATTTTGGCTGTCCAAGGAATGTTGAGCATTCTTTATATCTCTGAGGCCTCAAACTATGTTTTTGCTGTTTATTAATTGTCCTGGATTCAGCCACATGCTAAAACTGGTTCTATGTAACAAGCACAAATTCTTGTTCTAGCTTTCAATGGCAGGGTTTTAATGCATAAGATGTTCTTCATTCTATAAAATGCAGTTTTTCTTGGTCCTACTCTGTTGTTTATTTTTGTGATACATTTTCCATCTGATATTATCCATGTGCCTAAATATTTGAATGCCTGTACTTGCCCCACATTGCCACCATTGACTTTAATGCACTAGTGCTCTTCTCTTAACACAGCCTCAATGAAGGAGGAGGACACATATAAGGAAGACGTTGCTGGTCTTGAAGAGGCCGCTGGCTGGATTGATGGTCTGGCTATTCTGGTGGCTGTGGTGGTTGTTGTTGTGGTGACTGCATTCAATGACTGGAGTAAAGAGAAACAGTTCAGGGGTCTCCAGAGTCGAATTGAAAATGAGCACAAGTTTGCAACCATTCGTAAAGGTGTCCTGGAACAGATTCCAGTGAGTGAGCTGGTGGTCGGAGACATCTGCCAAGTCAAATATGGTAAGTAGATCTTGGGTGGGCTGATCCCACCTGGGATCTGGTGATCTGAGGTTGTGGGGTCAGCAGTTTATCATGTTGTTGTTGTTGTTAATGCCTGCTTTCTGTTAGTGCCGGATATTGGGCAGCACACAACCAAACCCAGCATGCCACATTGTGCCAATGGCTTTGGGCAGAGGAGAGCTATTGGGAGGGTACAAGACTTACTCTAGTGTGAGGAAATACAGCCTAAGGACAAAATGACATGGCAGCGCAGACCAGGCCCTAAGCCAGGGCCGGCAACTGGTTGAAGCTCCAAAAGGCGGACATTCATAGTATTGCTTTGTTGATCCGGCAGTTTCTACAGCGTTTCTTGTTCCAGACGTATTGGTGTTACCTTTCCTTTGGAGTAAACTAGGCAGGCCAAGAGAGTAATCATACTGCTTGGGCAACACATGGTCTATATATTCAGTCCAGACTTTGTGCTATGGAGAGTTATAACTCCATTTTACAAACTGTATTCTGGCAAGGTGCCACTTAGTGTTGTTAATGATTACACCCTTCTGCTCTATGCCCTGTTGTGGTATTTGCAATTGTTTTATGTTCAAAACAACAAAATAGTAACCACGTCACAAATCTTTGTGAATCTAGCACAACAAAATGGTATCCAGGTGTTCATCAAACTATTTTATATAGATACATACTGTCTGTTAGTTCTAAGGATTGTGTGTAGCTAGATCTGCCATTATACCCGGGCATTGCAAAAAGAAACCAGACTTACAAAACAATATTGCAGTTAATTTGGTCAGCTAGGTAGCTTCTACTGTTACATGTATCAGGAAAATTTACCTTCAGTCTAAGAGAGCTGTATGACAGTGCGGTGGTTTAGTCATTGATGTACTGCCTGTAAAGTGAAGGCACATCTAGTGTACTTGGCCATTTTTAGAATGCTCAGCAATGGAGGATCTTGAAAAATAGTGAATTTGCATGAAGTTCTGTATCAAAATAAGTACAGCTTTTACTAGAACTTTGAAACAGGCTTATTTCAATAACTATTTGAGTCGTTCGCAATGCCATGAGTGACACCAGTATTTCCAGCCAGGGAGGATTCCCACAGCAGACAATCAGAAATCCAGACGACAGATTTTGTGGCAACATGATGCATGTAACATTTGCCTTTTAAAATCATATGCCTTAAACCTGTACAGATCCCTGCATTCTCAGATCCTTCACAAACAGTCAGGTGCCAGTTTGCACAAATCACAGAACTCACTTTCTCAATGTAAAATACATCCATGGATGTGAAAGGTCATCTAAATTAACAATCTTCTGCTGTGGAAGAAATTCCCAATTCAAAACACTGATACTACATGCAGATTCTAAACATTGATCTGGGCTCCCACTTTGACCCAGCCTGAAATGGGTACCAGGAAATATCTTCAAAAGTAAAAGCAGCTGGCATCATACTGATCACCCAAGTGACCATTGGTTAATAAAAATATGGGTCTGGCACTATATTCCCATTGTGCTTTAGGTGTGTAAGTGTCCTTGGCCTACTTTTGCTATATCTTATACCTTATATTGTATATTATTTACTGCTGCCATCTGAAAGTGTTCATTAATTTTATTAATCTTTATTTTTTTTTGTTCCCTCACTTTTAATTTGAACGTAGTCCATGCTAGACTTATTTTTGCATGTGGGCTAGATTTCCCTACTACCAGTGTCCCTCGCCACCAGGCGAACCCTCCCCGACTCTGGCGGTATTTTATTAATCTATTTAAAGCTGACCTATTCTGGTATCAACTAAGCTGTGTGTTGCGTTGTTTGTAGATACAAGTATGAAGCACACAAGTAACTATTACCACTGCTTCTTGAACAGGTGACCTGTTACCAGCCGATGGTGTCGTCATCCAGAGCAATGACCTGAAAGTGGATGAGAGCTCTCTAACTGGAGAGTCAGATCATGTCAAGAAGGGCGAGAACGCTGACCCCATGCTGCTGTCAGGTCAGCACTGTTGCACAACTGTATTTGTCCTTGTGACTGTTAAGTGTGTCCTGTCATACAACTGTATTTGTCCTTGTGACTGTCAAGTGTGTCCTATCATACAACTATTTCCCATGTTACTGTCAAGTGTGTCCTATCATACAACCATTTCCTTTGCTACTGTCAAGTGTGTCCTGTCTTCCAGCTTTCTGCTGTGTTACTATCAAGTGTGTCCTGTCTTACAGCTATTTCCCTTGTTACTGTCAAGTGTGTCCTGTCTTACAGCTTTCTGCTGTGTTACTGTCAAGTGTGTCCTGTCTTACAGCTTTCTGCTGTGTTACTGTCAAGTGTGTCCTGTCTTACAGCTTTCTGCTGTGTTACTGAGATTTGTGTTTGGTTGTCCTGGGCTCTCAGGAAGACCCAGCCTAAACATGGGAGGCCAGGAAGTATTCTGGGAAGTGAAGGTGTTTAGGTGTGATCTTGAACCCTGCCATATCGCATTCTGATTGATTTCTAATATTATAGAACTAGCACCTCATGCCCACTATACCTCAAGACATGGAATAGGATCCTTTATTTACTGTCAGATATGTCCTGTCATACAACTGTTTTCCTTATTACTGTCAGATATGTTCTGTCATACAACTGTTTTCCTTATTACTGTCAATGATGTCCTGTCATACAACTGTTTTCCTTATTACTGTCAATGATGTACTGTCATACAACTGTTTTCCTTATTGCTGTCAATGATGTCCTGTCATACAACTGTTTTCCTTATTGCTGTCAATGATGTCCTGTCATACAACTGTTTTCCTTATTACTGTCAGATATGTTCTGTCATACAACTGTTTTCCTTATTACTGTCAGATATGTTCTGTCACACAACTGTTTTCCTTATTACTGTCAATGATGTCCTGTCATACAACTGTTTTCCTTATTGCTGTCAATGATGTCCTGTCATACAACTGTTTTCCTTATTACTGTCAGATATGTTCTGTCACACAACTGTTTTCCTTATTACTGTCAGATATGTTCTGTCATACAACTGTTTTCCTTATTACTGTCAGATATGTTCTGTCATACAACTGTTTTCCTTATTGCTGTCAATGATGTCCTGTCATACAACTGTTTTCCTTATTGCTGTCAATGATGTCCTGTCATACAACTGTTTTCCTTATTACTGTCAGATATGTTCTGTCATACAACTGTTTTCCTTATTACTGTCAGATATGTTCTGTCATACAACTGTTTTCCTTATTACTGTCAATGATGTCCTGTCATACAACTGTTTTCCTTATTGCTGTCAATGATGTCCTGTCATACAACTGTTTTCCTTATTGCTGTCAATGATGTCCTGTCATACAACTGTTTTCCTTATTACTGTCAGATATGTTCTGTCACACAACTGTTTTCCTTATTACTGTCAATGATGTCCTGTCATACAACTGTTTTCCTTATTGCTGTCAATGATGTCCTGTCATACAACTGTTTTCCTTATTACTGTCAGATATGTTCTGTCACACAACTGTTTTCCTTATTACTGTCAGATATGTTCTGTCATACAACTGTTTTCCTTATTGCTGTCAATGATGTCCTGTCATACAACTGTTTTCCTTATTGCTGTCAATGATGTCCTGTCATACAACTGTTTTCCTTATTACTGTCAGATATGTTCTGTCATACAACTGTTTTCCTTATTACTGTCAGATATGTTCTGTCATACAACTGTTTTCCTTATTACTGTCAATGATGTCCTGTCATACAACTGTTTTCCTTATTGCTGTCAATGATGTCCTGTCATACAACTGTTTTCCTTATTACTGTCAGATATGTTCTGTCATATTACTGTTTTCCTTATTGCTGTCAATGATGTCCTGTCATACAACTGTTTTCCTTATTACTGTCAGATATGTTCTGTCA
Source organism: Cepaea nemoralis (assembly GCA_014155875.1). Lineage (NCBI taxonomy): Eukaryota > Metazoa > Mollusca > Gastropoda > Stylommatophora > Helicidae > Cepaea > Cepaea nemoralis. Next base: position 604,600 of record JACEFZ010003057.1, on the reverse strand, counting down.
TACAACTGTTTTCCTTATTACTGTCAGATATGTTCTGTCATACAACTGTTTTCCTTATTACTGTCAATGATGTCCTGTCATACAACTGTTTTCCTTATTGCTGTCAATGATGTCCTGTCATACAACTGTTTTCCTTATTACTGTCAGATATGTTCTGTCATACAACTGTTTTCCTTATTACTGTCAGATATGTTCTGTCATACAACTGTTTTCCTTATTACTGTCAGATATGTTCTGTCATACAACTGTTTTCCTTATTACTGTCAGATATGTTCTGTCACACAACTGTTTTCCTTATTGCTGTCAATGATGTCCTGTCATACAACTGTTTTCCTTATTACTGTCAGATATGTCCTATCATACAACTGTTTTCCTTATTACTGTCAGATATGTTCTGTCACACAACTGTTTTCCTTATTACTGTCAGATATGTCCTGTCATACAACTGTTTTCCTTATTACTGTCAGATATGTTCTGTCACACAACTGTTTTCCATATTGCTGTCAATGATGTCCTGTTATACAACTGTTTTCCTTATTACTGTCAAATGTGTCCTCTCATACAACTATTTTCCTTATTGCTGTCAATGATGTCCTGTCATACAACTATTTTCCTTATTACTGTCAAATGTGTCCTCTCATACAACTATTTTCCTTATTACTGTCAAATGTGTCCTCTCATACAACTATTTTCCTTATTGCTGTCAAATATACCCTGTCAGATAAGTTTCTTTGATATTATATTGTCAGTTATGTCCTGTCACACAACTAGTTTCTTTGATATTATACTGTCAGTTATGTCCTGTCACACAACTAGTTTCTTTGACATTATACTGTCAGTTATGTCCTGTCACACAACTAGTTTCTTTGATATTATACTGTCAGTTATGTCCTGTCACACAACTAGTTTCTTTGATATTATACTGTCAGTTATGTCCTGTCACACTAGTTTCTTTGATATTATACTGTCAGTTATGTCCTGTCACACAACTAGTTTCTTTGATATTATACTGTCAGTTATGTCCTGTCACACAACTAGTTTCTTTGACATTATACTGTCAGTTATGTCCTGTCACACAACTAGTTTCTTTGATATTATACTGTCAGTTATGTCCTGTCACACAACTAGTTTCTTTGATATTATACTGTCAGTTATGTCCTGTCACACAACTAGTTTCTTTGACATTATACTGTCAGTTATGTCCTGTCACACAACTAGTTTCTTTGATACTGTCAAGTATGTCCTGTCTCACAACTAGTTTCTTTGATATTATACTGTCAGTTATGTCCTGTCACACAACTAGTTTCTTTGACATTATACTGTCATTTATGTCCTGTCACACAACTAGTTTCTTTGACATTATACTGTCAGTTATGTCCTGTCACACAACTAGTTTCTTTGATACTGTCAAGTATGTCCTGTCACACAACTAGTTTCTTTGATATTATACTGTCAGTTATGTCCTGTCACACAACTAGTTTCTTTGACATTATACTGTCAGTTATGTCCTGTCACACAACTAGTTTCTTTGATATTATACTGTCAGTTATGTCCTGTCACACAACTAGTTTCTTTGATATTATACTGTCAGTTATGTCCTGTCACACAACTAGTTTCTTTGACATTATACTGTCAGTTATGTCCTGTCACACAACTAGTTTCTTTGATACTGTCAAGTATGTCCTGTCACACAACTAGTTTCTTTGATATTATACTGTCAGTTATGTCCTGTCACACAACTAGTTTCTTTGATATTATACTGTCAGTTATGTCCTGTCACACAACTAGTTTCTTTGATATTATACTGTCAGTTATGTCCTGTCACACAACTAGTTTCTTTGATATTATACTGTCAGTTATGTCCTGTCACACAACTAGTTTCTTTGATATTATACTGTCAGTTATGTCCTGTCACACAACTAGTTTCTTTGATATTATACTGTCAGTTATGTCCTGTCACACAACTAATTTCTTTGTTACTGTCAAGTATGTCCTGTCCTCCTTAGAAGCTGGAGGCAGTGGACATGTGGTTTTTTTTTTAAAGAATGTTGGACAGAGAAGAAAGTGATGTTCAGGATCCTCACCGGTGCCACAGAGTTCATGCACTGAGCTGCGATTTTCTGGACTCAGGCTTGAGTTAGGAGTAGAATGGAGCACATGTGGGTTATACCCGTGTGCCGTGATGTTGATCTGTTGACTAAACAGAAAGTGCTGAGATATTGTATGCTGTAGGTGTTAAAGGATCTCTCATCAAACCATAAGCAACAGACAGATTTATGATATGGAGCATGTCAACAGAAGGGGTGTAACAGATAACTGATGTCTGAAAACACTAGGCAGTAATAAGCAACATCAGTTTCATTCATTGATCTGAAGACAGACAATTACCAATGTCTTGATCCTTTTATTGGTAAAATGTGTGAGGCATACACTAATCAGCACAAGTGCTATGTCTTAGGGGTGGTGAACGGAGTTTTACAATATGCACATCTTTGTGTTTTTTTTTTTTTTTGGCACTTGCTCGCTTTGAAATCAAGCGTAGTCCATAACACTACTTCTAGTACTGCTGGACTGAATTTTGCGTGTGGATTAGCTTTCCCTATTAACAGTGTCCCTAACCTATCGGGTAACCCACTCTGACTTCAAAGGTACTGGTAATTTACGTCCCCAAGTCAAGGACAATAGGTCAACATTTTAGTCCAATCTGTCTGGTGTAGGGGTTGAACCCCTACCTCGGCATCAGCACATCGGATGTTTAAGATCACATGTTCTTATCCATTTGGCCATGCTGACCTACTGCACGTCTTTTCATGTTATTGTATTCAACATCTAAGATATTAAATAAGGTCTTACTTTATATATACACATCACTTCATGTAGTTGTATTTAATTTATACAGCACCACTCAAATGACTTTTTTTTCTTCTTTGTCTTCTACCTCCAGGTACCCACGTTATGGAGGGCAGTGGAAAGATGGTCGTCACAGCAGTGGGTCCCAACTCACAGACAGGCATTATCTTTGCTCTCCTCAATGAATCACCAGAGGAAGAAATGGAAGACAACAAAAAGAAAAAGGGGGATGATGATAAGGAGTCAGGTACAGTTTTATTATCGTCGAACAAGCTGGTAACTTGAGATGGGGATAACATAAGAGTAAGCTGTACAGGCTTTGATCATAAATCAGTAGGGTGTGGCCAAAATGCCTTCATGAGCCAACCAAAAACTTGCAAATTTATAAAAATCAGTATAGTTAAATTCTTGATATTGAATTTATTATTTACATAATGATTTAAGTTTTATTTCCGGGTGAGTTAAAAAACAAAAGTCGCTTAAAAGTCGACAGGGTCGACTTCATTGCACCGGGTTTTATCCCATATGGCTCGGTCTTTTTCCGCAGCACGGAAAGCGTCGCACACAGCACGAACTCCGTAGCTTTTAGCGACGACCCACAGGAGTCTCCGAAACATTTAACTCGTAAACCGAAGGGCACGGCCCGGAATCGAACCCACAACCTTCAGAGCAGGAGTCAAATGGCTTGACCACTTCGCCACAGAGACTCTGGGTGAGTTATGAGTGTCTGCTTAAGTGTCTGATTGATAGATATTTAGGAGGTGAATTTGAACAGGTATCTTGGAGCCGAAATAATATCTGATGGAAGTTGTAGAGATTAGAACAAGAATTGCCATGGAAAAGGTACTCTTTTGTCAGATGGAAAAGATACTCACCAATTAAAAAAACTGTCAATTACAATGAGAAAAAGGGATTTGTAAATGATATATATAGTTTATATTTTATGCCTGTGAGACATGAACAATAAGTAGACAAGTTGAAAAATATCAAATGGTAGTGGAAATTAGGTTGATGAGGAAGATGCAAGGAATACCATGGACAGACCAAAACATGAATAAGGCAGTCCTTCAAGAAACAAAGGAAAACTAAATTGATTACAGAAATTAGACGTAGGCGATCAAGATATTTTGGGCACATAATGTTGAGAAATAACTTGGTAATGTAGTGACAGTTGGCGAAGTTTATGGGCAGAGAGGATGGTCAAGGCAAAGAGATCAATACTGGATGGCTTGGCCACACATTGCTTGTGTGGGGCAGCAGACTTTATTCAAGACTTGTGATGAGAGATGGAGAACCATGACCACCTGTACTTACCAACCATGCACTTGATGATGATGGATTTAATGTGAGAGAAGGATAGCTTAGAGGTTTGACAAGCTGTCTTGCCTGCCAAAAGCCTCACACAGACCATAAGTTTCACAGCTCTGATGATTACCTGCAGTGGTCTAAATAAAAAATTCCACTTGTGAACTAAATGAAGCATGATTGTTTAGGGATAAATATAGCGGTGGCTTCCCCGTTGATTTCCGCCAGCTTGTGTATGGTTAACTTCACTAACCTTTGTCTTAAAAGGCACATCCTGCAAGACAGCAGGGAGGAGAGATTATGTGTGGTGCCCATTTACCTGTTGATGACCATGTCACAGAGTTTGGAGGCTGCTCCACCTACCACAAATTACTCACCATGTCCACAGTTAACATCTAGAGCAGTGTTTCTCAACCTTTTTTGGTCCATGCTCCCCTTCACCATATATTCAGAATGTCACTCCCTCCCTTTCGTATTTTCTCCCTATAAGTTCCCTCCCCCCCCCTTACATAGTATATGTAGAAATGGAAGCTAAATTTATTAACACATACCAGAACAAGTCTAGACTCCTTCATAAAACGTGATTTGCGGGTCTACTTACATTATAAAATGAATTTCAGAATGGTGAGAAGTACAGAACTGTAAAGTATGGAGGGAAAAAACAATATCAAATAATTGGTTCTTGTATTAACGTGATCTTGAAATAATCTTAATTCCCCCCCCCCCCCACCCGGAAACCCTAAAATTCTCCCCTGGGGGGAATTCCCCACTGGTAGAGCCAGCATTTCTAAGCCACGTTTTCACTTCACATTCAACTCCAGCGTCATTCGCGAAATGTCTCCCGCCAAGGTGGGTTGTCAGTGTTTATGCTGATAAATGCTTGTCCAGTAAAGCGGTGCATAGCTGGGTAGAAAAAGTTACAAGGGCAAGTCAATAAGTAAGTCACACAGTTCTGTAGGACGGCCAGTAAATGAAAACAAAGCACACAGTTCTATGCAGCCAGTTTGGGAGGACTGATAAAACGATGGGATAAGTACATCAATGTTGATGTTGATGGAGATTATGTTGAGAAATAAAGAGACAATGTATGTATAAAAATAAACTGATTTCAAGTTGTTATCATGTGTAGTTATTTTTCTACAGCCATTTGTGACTTACTTATTAACTTTCCCTCGTAATTGAACTGGAGACATGATTCCCAGCTAGGATGTTGGAGTTCTACAATAAGAGCATCAGATTGGTGAAGAAGAGAAGGTGAAGGGCATCGCCTTGAAGGGTGAATATGTTGAGAAGGATTCAAGTTTGCACCCTGTTCCATGCACGTGTCTTTACGCTTTTATATTAAAGTGGAAAAATTTTTGGCTGCCCTTCGTTAATGGACATATTAGAGATGGATATTGAGAGCTTGACTTGAGATAGTTGCAGGCCTGTATTCCACTCGGGAGCAGAAGAAAAATATTGAAATATGGAAGTTCTTTAGAACACATTAATGTTTGTCAGATTAACCAGAATAGACACCATTGGACATGAAACTTGCTGGGATTAATGTAAAACTATGAGTCCAAGGACAGCTGAAAGAGAAGCATAGGTGTCTAGTGTTTTATGTACATTTTATAAATGTATATATATATGTCAAGAATGGTTCCAACGTGTAGCTAACCAGTTTGTAGAGAGAGAGAGAGAGATACACACAGTCAGGCACAAGTGGAGACAGAACATTAAATACTCCTTGGATATTTATATGCGCGAAGCAGGAGAACTGCCAGAAGACAAGAGTTCCCGGCTTGCCATGATGTGAGGAACATTCTGCCAAGAACATGCCACATGATGGTTGCTATGTTTGTTTGGTCTGCACTGCCACTTGAAGGGGTTGACCAGGCTTGCTAGTTTTGGTAATCTGTATGAACTAATCTTCATGTTTGCTATCATTGTCAATGTAGGTGTCAACATGAGAGATCAAGAACAGAAGAAACCACGTAAGTCTTGTCTGTCGTCCTTGTTCATTTACTCACAGCATGACAAGTCCATATTGGCATTGGCTGTTGGTTCAGGATGTATTCATGTTGGGTCTGATTAATTTTCATTATCTTCTCTTGAATATATTTTTGTTGGTTTTTGTTCAAAATTGACATTAATTCAACATTGATCAGTTGATGATTTTGATTTGTTCTGTATTTTATTTTCTGATTTGTATTATGTTCTTTTTGTGTTCTGTTTCCAAGTTTTACTGCTAACAAGTAGTAAGCTTATAACACAGCAAGCATATAGCCAGTGATAAAATTTTTCTTCCTTTATAGGTATAATCTAGTGCTTGTATTTGATGCACACTAAGAAACTGTTCATGTAATTTGTATGCGTAACTAGCACTGCCACTGATCATAGACATGCCATAGTAGACTGAAATCAGTCGTCACTGATGTAGTCTACTCCAGGTGTCTTATATAAAATAAACAAAACAGACTCAGTGTCCACGTGTGTTGTGGGGTAAACAGATGAAGGATTATTTACATGAAAGGATATTTTATTTTATTCTCATTTGTGATATTAATATACCATTACATCCATAGTTTGGTTCTGTTTATATGTTTCATTAAAATGCTCAGTGCATTAGTTGTTATAAAAATATTAAGCTTTGTATTCATCAGTGATAATTTTTTTTTGGTTTACATATTTTGTAATATAGTTTGGTTTTTTTTTTTGGGGTCCGTGGTTTTTAGTTGGTTTACGTGTTGTATGTGAGTGTGGCCTGAGGGTGGGAGGTAATGATGACCAGGCATTAATTTCCAGTATTCTTCCTTGCATACATATATATTATGTTAATTCATAGTTATTTTTGAATGTCAATTAATTGATTTTGTTTGTTTGCCTTCAATGAACTGATTCACTATGTCAGAATGTAGTGTGCTTGCATGTAAGTACAAACTACCAAGCTCCATGTAAGAAGAAGTGATAACCTGATAATAAATACATTGGATCCATAATTGTTTGAATGCCACTCTGTACCTTGCAACTCACCATATGTTTTATTAACTTCATAAGCACATAAATTTCTTAACTCTTTCTATCCAAGGTCGTTATAATTTCACAGTAATAAGTGTCTGGATAAGAAGCAGTTAAAATAACAACTCTCTCCTTCTGAAGGGAATTCAGTAACAACTGTCTGGACAGAAGGAGTTAACTTAACAATTAGGATAGAGTAGCTAAATTCTAAAAGGAAGCCAGATGAGTTTTCAATGGTCATGGTAGTGACTTGAGTTACTTTTCTTTTGTTTCATTCTGTCCTAGTTACAGATTTTAGATTATCCCTTCATAGCAATGGGTTAAGGTTAGTTGCATATCCTTTACAGGACATTGCAGTCAACCCCAGCATTTTTTGGCTGTTCGTGATTTCTTAGCAAATTTATGTTCAATAGCCATTTCTTTCTGAACGACTGGCACTCATACCATTGTATGGGAACCAACACAAAGTGGTCTGCTTCCAAATTGCCCGCAGCTGTGTTTCAGACTCGGTGGGCGGGATTACGAATTGTGTCCATAACCCCTTCATCACAGAGCTGGCTAACGGTGTGTAGCATCCATATAAAGTCAAGTCAAATAAAGGACCTGGTCATACACCATGGGGCGTATTGGTATATGGTCAAGTAAATAAAATAAATGAGACTTTTACACACACCATGGGGCGTATTGGGTATATGGTCAAGTAAATAAAACAAGACTTTTACACACACCATGGGGCGTATTGGGTATATGGTCAAGTAAATAAAACAAGACTTTTACACACACCATGGGGCGTATTGGGTATATGGTCAAATAAATAAAACAAGACTTTTACACACACCATGGGGCGTATTGGGTATATGGTCAAGTAAATAAAACAAGACTTTTACACACACCATGAGGCGCGTTGGGTATATGGTCAAGTAAATAAAACAAGACTTTTACACACACCATGGGGCGTATTGGTATATGGTCAAGTAAATAAAACAAGACTTTTACACACACCATGAGGCGTGTTGGGTATATGGTACATAAGTAAAGAAAAAGACATTTTTACACACCATGAGGCATGTTGGTTATATCATACATAAGTAAAGTAAAGGACACTTTTACACACCTTGAGGCGCATTGGATATATGGTACATAAGTAAAGTAAAAGACACTTTTACACACACCTTGAGGTGCATTGGGTATATGGTACATAAGTAAAGTAAAAGACACTTTTACACACCTTGAGGTGCATTGGATATATGGTACATAAGTAAAGTAAAAGACACTTCTACATACCTTGAGGCGCATTGTGTATATGGTCAAGTAAATAAAATAAGACACTTTTGGACACACCTTGAGGCACATCGGGTATATGGTACAGTAGTAAAGTAAAAGACACTTTCACACACCTTGAGGCACATTGTGTATATGGTCAAGTAAATAAAGTAAAAGACACTTTTGGACACACCTTGTACATAAGTAAAAGACACTTTCACACACCTTGAGGTGCATAGGGTATATGGTACATAAGTAAAAGACACTTTCACACCCCTTGAGGCGCATTGGGTATATGCTCAAGTACATGAAGTAAAAGACACTTTTGGACATGCCTTGAGGTATATAGGGTGTATGGTGCTAGCCCCATATTTGAATAGAGCAGGAGGCACTCAGTGGATGATGTGCTCAGCTCAGGCAGCACATCAAAATGTACATATAAACCACCTGACAACAGGGGCACTCAGCATTCACACACTTCATCTTCAGATGGCAAAGACTAAGAGCGTGTGGGCTTGTCTCAAGTGCAGTAACTATCATCCGCCATCATAAAACGTAAACTGTGAGAATTAGTCCAGTAGATAAATCAAATAAGTCATTGCCAGCTCTACTGAGTAGAGACCAGCGCCATGGCGAAGAGGTTACAGACGCATTTTGTGATCCTGCATACCCGCGTTCAAAACACTGCAATGGGCAATTTGGCAGCAGCCACTTTATGTTGGTTTTTTATGAAATGGTTTGGGTGCCAGTCGTTCAGAAAGCAATGGCAAACTACTGAAGGTAAACTTGTCAAGAAAGCACCAATGGCCAAATATGCTGGAGTTGACTGCTGCATCCTGTAAAGGATATGCAACCAACTGTAACTTAACTGAGTAGAGACATTTATACTTTTTAAATATATTTGTTCCTTATAGCTGCTTATTTTGGCCAGTTTTTCTTAGGTACACTTTATTGTTATCGTAATATCTCCTAGGAACTTGAACTAGCTTTCAGTGATTCCTTGGGCACTTGAGATGCCCGGTTAAAAAATACTATTATAAGGCTTACAAAAGTCTCTTGGTGTTGATGTTGGACTGAAGAAGTTTGCAAGCCGTTTTTAATTTGACTTGTTTAGAATTTATTTTTTCTTGGGAGTCTGTATCGTTACTTTGTATAATCTTAGATTTATATTGATTATCTTTAGTCTGAACATGGCTATAATAGTTGTCTGACAGTTATTATTTGTATTCTATTGTTTACTTAATTTTACTGTTTTATTTCATCACTGTTTATTTCCTTTAACTGATTTTATCTTTTGATTTGTAATCTTGTTTCAGTCTTTGCTTATCATTATCTGTTCTCTCTCTCTGTGGATGTTTTCTGTCTGTCTCTGTCAGCTTGTTCGTCATCAGTTTATCCTCTCATGTCAATTTCCACATGTGTTTCATGATGATTTTGAAATGCTGAACAACATTACAAGTATGAAACAAATATACAACAAATGTAAGGACTAATGCATTCAAATGATGCAGAAGCTCCATCAAATTCATTTCATCAGTTATGTTTTTGAGACAGCAGTTGCCCATAGATTATCTAAGTTGAGTTATTTTTATTTTTTATTTACTCTAGTTACTTTTCCCATGCTTTATATTCCCAGTTTTGAATTGTGCTGCAACTAAATTTGTATAGACAACTCTCAGTAAGGAGAATGTGGATTTGAACGTAGAGCAAGAGTGGAGTTAATTTCAAGTAGTGATACCTTTACACTATTTTTTGCATGAAAGTTTGCATAGGCACAGTTTTTAGCAAACACATTTGATGACCTGATAGGTCAGGGTGTTTCAGAAGTGAAGTGTCAACATATGCATTTCTTTGGCTAGTTAATTGGGATGTAGCAGAATGTTCACTAAATACATTTGATTGGCTAATAATAGATCTGGGTGTATCAGTTTTCAAAACAAAACATCTGATTGGCTTATAGATTAGGGTGTGTCAGCAGGAAGTGTTAGAGTTTTCAATAAACACATTTGATTGGTTAACAGATGAAGGTGTGTCAGAATTTTCAAAAACATGTTTGATTTATTATTTAGACTAAGGTGTGTCACATTTCAACAAGCTTATTTGATTGGCTAATAAATTGGAAAATATGTGTCAGAGGTTTGAGTCTTTAGGTGGGTGAAAGCTGTTTAATTGAAGAAAAGATTGATATAGTTTTCAGATTAACAAAAATATTGTCTTGTGAAAATCATAGGTGCATGGTGTGATAGTAAAGGAAACTTATATGGCTGCCAAAGCATGGTTTATTTCCTGTTTCATATCTCAATACATAACATGTAACCTCCCTAGTATGCCTACCCAGTCTTTTGTTTCCAGACCAGTGATAGCCCGAAACTTACAGCTGTTAGCTGTTATTTTTTTTCTCCTTGCATGCAAACTACATTTTGCATGGTCAGCATTTATTTGTTTAGCATCTGCATCATTTGTTTGCATTACTGAAAATGTCATTTTTGAACCCGAGTTTTTGCAGTCTCATACATATATTCCCGAATCCCCGAATTCCAGATCCTGTTTTCCTCTAGCACTGAAGCATTTATGCAACTAACACATGTTGTTACAAATAAATGGGGAGTAAGAAGAAATAAACATAATTGATTTATACCTTTCTACTGTCAAACAAAGTCATCCATTTATTCTACAGACACAGAATGTAGTTTATTATATGACCTCTTTGAGGACAGGAAGAGCTATTCCCATGTTGGTGCCAGATTTGTCTCTCCTAGTTTGCCTACACTGTTAAAGTTCGAGGACTAGATATCTCCATGTCTTCTTCTTTTCAGACATACATTGATGTTATACATGCTCAGGGAATAGGATACATTACCATAACCAGGACAGAATTAAGAAAGAAGTAGAAGAATTAAGACTGTACTGGCCACAAATATTGGCCTATTGTTACTAAAGCTTAGAGAGCACATTAGTGTAGTTGCTAGGAGTTTATGCTGGTGATATCATGAGCATGGTAAGATGAAGGTTTGATCCACACGCTTGTGTATAAGAAGTGGAAAGGAAAAGATAACAAAATAAACACCAGAAATGGGAAATAGATGCATGTATGTCAATATATGTGCATAAATAGACAAATACCCACCATTAGGAAAAAAAAAAAAAAACACAGAGAGAGAGAGAGAGAGAGAGAGAGAGAGAGAGAGAGAGAGAGAGAGAGAGATAAGGTCCCCAAAACATCACATTGGGAACCAGCCTTGTGTCTGTGATATGATAAAGCCATCACATTTTGTAGGCTTCAGTGCATATCACATTCTGTAGGCCTGAATACATATCACATTTTGTAGGCCTGAATACATATGACATTTTGTAGGTCTGAATACATATCACATTTTGTAGGCCTGAATACATATCACATTTTGTAGGCCTGAATACATATCACATTCTGTAGGCCTGAATACAGATTACATTTTGCAGGCCTGAATACATGTTACATTTTGTAGGCCTTGAAACATATCATATTTTGTAGGCCTGAATTCATATCACATTCTGTAGGTCTGAATACATATCACATTTTGTGGGCCTGAATGTATATCACATTTTGTGGGCCTGAATGTATATCACATTTTGCAAGCCTGAATACATATCATATTTTGTAGGCCTGAATACATATCACATTCTGTAGGCCTGAATACATATCACATTTTGTAGACCTGAATACATATCACATTCTGTAGGCCTGAATGCATATCACATTTTGTAGGCCTGAATACATATCACATTTTAAGGCCTAAATACATATCACATTTTGTAGGCCTGAATACATATCACATTTTGTAGGCCTGAATACACATCACATTCTGTAGGTCTGAATACATATCACATTGTGTAGGCCTGAATACATATCACATTTTTTAGGTCTAAATACATATCACATTTTGTAGGCCTGAGTACATATCACATTTTGCAGGTCTGAATATATATCACATTTTGTAGGCCTGAGTACATATCACATTTTGCAGGCCTGAGTACATATCACATTTTGTAGGCCTGAGTACATATCACATTCTGTAGGCCTGAATACATATCACATTTTGTAGGCCTGAGTACATATCACATTTTGCAGGCCTGAATATATATTACATTTTGCAAGACTGAATACATGTTACATTTTGTAGGCTTGAATACATATCACGTTTTTTAGGCCTGAATACATATCACATTTTGTGGGCCTGAATGTATATCACATTTTGCAAGCCTGAATACATGTTACATTTTGTGGGCCTGAATACATATCATATTTTGTAGGCCTGAATACATATCACATTCTGTAGGCCTGAATACATATCACATTTTGTAGGCCTGAATACATATCACATTGTGTAGGCCTGAATACATATATCACATTTTGCAGGCCTGAATACATGTCACATTCTATAGGCCTGAATACATATCACATTTTGTAGGCCTGAATACATTATATTTTGTAGGTCTGGATACATATCATATTTTGTAGGCCTGAATACATATCAATTCAATTCAATTCAATTCAACTTTATTTTAAAAAGGGTTACAAATTGGGCACGCAGGCCCGCCATATCATATTTTGTAGCCCTAAATACACAGAGGAATAGGGGATCAGTCTTTTAAGCGCCCTTATATGCAAATACATACACTTAGGCATTTTTTTTACACACACACATAAAGAGATATGGATTTATTACACTTACACATATAGAATGGCAGAGTTCATGTGTTGTTCAGTCAGAACCACAGTCACTGTCTTAAATATTCACAGTATTCCAAAAAGCATAGCCAGCTGCGTTGAGAACAGGCAGAGTGTTAGTGGTTTTGAAGTTGCTGTACCTGAAATATAAAACAAACTCAAGAGGGAATTAAAACTTGTGTGTTCTTGTATTTAATGGAAGGGAAAATTAGCATATCTGTCAGCCCTTTGTCTTTGTCAATGGGGTTGAGGAAAAGAGTTCTTGAGAGCTACATTGAGATAACCCTGATGAATGGAAGCAAATTATGGACAATTAGTATACAAGAGAGGAATTATGTGAAGGCTGTGGAAATGTGGCTTTATGGAAGAATGATGAGAACGCCACAAGAAAAAGCAATGAAGATATCTTTACAGAAGTTAACTCACAAAGAGAACTGGTGATTCTCATCATAAGAAGAAAGTCCACATACTTTGGGTCTGTCATAAGAAGGGGAACGCTTGCGTATGTCATCACAGTTGGAAAGTTGGAGGGAAAAAGAGGCAGGGGAAACAAAGAGAGAAGATGCTGGACTTGACATCATGGCATGGAGGAACATCAGTATCACAAACGATTGGCAGTCACAAGACAGAGGGCTGTGAACAGACATGGTCACCAATACCACATGGTGTAGAGGTTGTTGGACTTTTCTGTTGATATTGTAGTCCTGGGTGTAAACTCCTCTCAAGATAAGATTTGTTCAAGATCACATGACTCTGGGAGCCCACACTCAGGCTAACACTCTTGAATGGTAGTCATGTGTTCAAATCCTACTTTAGTTAGTTAGTTACTTAGTCTTTTCTCTTGAGCCTAAGGCGGCGCATAGGGCAGAAGTCATGGCTCTCCATGTCTGGCAGTTTGCTGCTACCTGCTGTAGATCCTGGACGTTCACTTGGCTGTTGAATGAGCCTTCTCTGATGATGTTTCTACGCAGGGTCTCTCTTGGTCTTCCCCATTTTCTGTTCCCTACTGGTGACCATAAGAGGGCTTGGTTGGGGAGTCTTGTCTTGTCCTACTTTAGGTACCAGGAAATATCCTGAGAAGCAAAGGTGGTCAGCTGATATGGACCACATCATGCATTGAGTGCTGAATGGCCTTGTCAGCAATGGGGCTAGCACACCATACCCAGTACATTAGGGGGGCTGCGTGGTCTCGAGGTATGGTGTCCGCCTCAAGTGCTGGAGGTCCCGGGTTCAAGCCCCGGTGAGATCCGGGATTTTTTCACGTGGACTTCTATTAATAAAATTCCTTCTGGTCTCTGAGTAGTGAGATCGGACGCCCGTGTGTATTGTTGCGCACGTAAAATATCCCTTGGCAGTTGGAAATTAAAAAGAGTAGCCTAACGGTGCTGCCCGGGCAAAATTTCAAGTTAAAGTCGCTTAAAAGTCGACAGGGTCGACTTCATTGCACCGGGTTTTATCCCATATGGCTCGTGTCTCAAAGTGCCTGTCCTCTAAATCCAACGGGACCGGACACTCAAAGCATTTCAAATCGAACTCGTTAAGAATAGATCAGAACAACAAAACATGTTCTATCTTACGTGAACAGGATCATGAACATATGGCAGACTCAAGTCGAGCAAACGATTTTCAGACGTACATTTATTCCGCCGCCGGACAAAAGATATACTCTTGTAGAAACATGAGCTGATCCCTATACGCAGGATCGGCGCTCACTTAAATAACATCTACCTACGAGCTCCGAGTCCAGCTTCGCTGCCCTTGAGGCCTAATCATCCTAAATCCTCAGTTCAAACGCTTGAATAATAATCTAGGTATCCACACCCGGTCTTTCTACCGTTGTGTTGTCTTCAACAAATTCCTCTCCTGGACTCCCAGCTGTCTCATTATGAAATCACCGCCTCCAGGTGTCACCTTCACACGGCAGCCTTTAGAAACACATCCTTTCGAATCCACGAATTCACAGTGTCCTCCGTTGCCGTCCAATGAAGTTGTTTTCCTTTCCTTGGTTTCTTATATTTGTCGTCCAGTTTTGTGACTGTCTGGGAAAATCCAGTAAGGTCTCTTCTTTATATTTGGTGGCGCGTGTGCCGTTATGTGGCAGCTCGGTCTCTTTCTGTAGCACGGAAAGCATCACACAAAGCACGAACTCCGTAGCTTTTAGCGACGAACCCACAGGAGTCTCCGAAAAATTGAACTCGTAAACTGAAGGGCGCGGCCCGGAATCGACACAACAACCTTCGGAACACGAGTCAAATGGCTTGACCACTTCGCCACAGAGATACCTAAAGTATTTTCAGGATCCTCGCCGATGCTATGGAGTTCGTTCACTGAGCTGAGTTTCTCCAGACTCAGATTTGAGTTAGGAGGAGAACGGAGCATTTATGGGTTGCACCCATGTGCTGTAATGTTGATCCATCGACTAAACTAAACCCAGTACATCTCAAGGCTTGTAACAGGGTCTATTTAACTGTGCTTGCCTGACTCTGGAGTGGACCCACCCTCATATAATGGGTGCCTGAATTATTGGCCATGCCATCCTTTGAGTGGTAAAGAAAATATGGGTTGGCACCATATTCCCAGTTTGCCACAAGAGCCTGGAAATTATGTCCTTACCATGTTACCTTTTACAGCTCATGGTGTGCACTAGCAACAGTTATGAGTTGGACAGCTCTTACCAAGTTGTTATATATTTAGAAACAAATAAATTTGTCAGAACAGTTTTTTCAACAAACTAATTAATTGACCCAAACTCTTTCTAGCGCTTTGAAATACATTAATTTAAGAAAACAACAGTGAACTTCTTGCAGCAGATAGAATTAGCAAAATTACCATGCTGGCTGAGTGGCTAGAATGCTGGGCTCTCATTTGGGCGACCCAAGTTTGAATCTTCTGTAAGGTGTGGAGTTTTTTCTGTCCAGGGCAAAAAGAAAATTCTAACCTGCACAGTTCGCGGTGACTGCACTAGCCATGCGGCCTTAATTCCTCAGACCCAAGGCCACCCCCCTGTCCTACACTGCAAGGTACTATGGGCAGTAAATGACAGTTTTTATTTGTTACCATTGATACTACACTCTGACTTACTTTCCAGTTGATGTAGGCCACTTAACTAATTGTGGAATTCTTTATAAAATCTCTGTGTACTCTAAAATGCTTAAAAAAAAGTCTTGTAGGGTTTGGTTCTGTTAAAGATGCATTCATAAGTTGATGATTAAGCTGTAGTCAGCAAGCATAATGATATTTTCACACAACTATCCCATAATTTGAAAGCACATAGGTGCCATCATTTGGTTATTCCTTATTTCACACATGGCTCAAAAATACTTCACACAACCATACATTAACAATACAGTACAATAATACCTTTTCATCGCTATTATTAATGTTTTACAACAATTAAATCTTGTTTTACATGTTGTTAATAATATTTCATTACAGTTACACCTTCAGACAGTTACATCTTGCAGTTATATCTTCACACAAAAGTACCTTCTCATGGCTATCATTAATGTTTTATCACAATGAAACCTCGTTTCAAATGTTGTTACTATTATTACAGTTATACCTTCAGACAGTCATCCTTCACATTACATTGCAATGATATCTCCATACAAAAATTCCCTTACATGAATTATTGTAATATTATACCACAAAGATACCTTCACATAGTCCTTTTATATTACATTACAATGATACTTTGATATTCACTCTGTCTGTCCAAATATTATTGTTGAATTTGTCTGACCATGTCCCTGCGTTGTCTTTTTATTCTCAACAACTCTCTTCAGCTCAGCACATATCTGTATTCCAACATCTTTACATGTTTTATGTAGTGTAGTTTTTCCTTGGAAGTCGACTTTTCTCCATCCCTGGATCTTATCCTTCAATAGTCTGATGGACCACAGGCCTCTCTCTCTCATTGTGGCCAAACCAGGCGTGATGGTTTTAATTACCCCTAGTTATTTAAATGTATTAACTTGGTTAAGTATTTTCCCTTCTATTGATTCGAAACTGCCTGAACAGTTCCCAATGCAGGCTGTTATAGTGATCACAGATTAATTCCAGGCACATTGAGAGTAAAGTTAAAGAAAGTGGAATATACAACAGGAACAACTACATATGATTTGTGCACATTGAAAAGTGAAATTTATGACTGACGAAATTTTACAACTAATGGAAACAAGAAGACACAACAAAAATAATCCTGCCAAATATGAAGAAATTCACAGAAAAGTCAGAATATTATGTAAGGGTGCAAAAGAAGCATGGCTTGAGAAAAATTACACAGAAATTTAAAAACAACACAACAGTAAAAATACCAAATTAATGCATAAAAGAATTCAGAAGCTTACTAATCAAAAAAAAAACTTTCATAAACAGGTTGCCTAAAAACAACAGATGGAAATTTCATAATAGAAAAAGATAAGATTTTATATGTATGGTAGAATTATGTGAAAAACCTTTATGATGATAACAGAAAAGAACAGTATGATATTTAAAATAATAATGAAGGACCATCAATTTTGAAGATGGAGGTTCAGAATGCTCTTAACCATATGAAAACTAGCAAGACCCCCGGTTCAGACAACATCACAACAGAAATGATTAATGTTTTAGAAGAATATGGAATAGATCAAGTCACCAGACTGCTGAATACAATATATGATACTGGAGATATACCTCCTGAGTTATGTAACTATGTATTTATTGCAATCCCAAAGAAATCAGGAGCCTTGAAAAGTGATCAACATCGAACAATTAGTATAATGAGTCACATCATGAAGATTTTGCTAAGAATTATGCAAAGAGTTAGGAAGAAATTACAACCTGAAATAGGAGAAGAACAATGTGGGTTTGTAGAAGGCAAGGGTACAGTAAGTGCTGTGTATATGCTGAGAACAGTAATTGAATGTACTGTGGAAGTAAACAAAGATCTATATCTTTGCTTTATTGACTACACAAAGGCTTTCAATAAAGTAAGACATGTCAGAATGATGAAGATGCTTGAAGATCTACAAATTGATGTGAAAGACCTTAAACTTGTAAAAAAAAAAATATATTAGAAACAACAAGCTGCCATAAGAATTGATAATGAAGTAAGTCAATATCAGCTTATTAAGAGAGGTGTGAGACAGAGATATGTAATGTCTCCAGATTTTTGTTTCCCTGTACAGTGGAAATATTTTTAGAAATATAGAAGATATGGAAGGAATCATCGTTGGGGGATGATACATCAGTAACATTAGATATGCAGATGATACAGTCTTGATTACAGACAATGAACAGGACCTGCAAATTTAGTAGATGCGGTTGTTGCACACAGTGAACAACTAGGGTTAGAATTGAATTGTAAGAAGACACAGATTATGGTCGCCTCTGGGACGAAAGAAATCTACAGTGTAATATACAAGTAAATGGGAATATTCTTTAACAAGTGAATCTGTAAAATTATCTTGGAATAGTCTTAACATCTGATGGGAGATGCCTTGAAGAGATTAGAACAAGAATCGCCATGGCGAAGGTAGCCTTTTGCAAGATGAAAAACATACTAACCATTAATAAGATGTCAATTGCAACGAGAAAAAGAGTCGTTGAAGTGCTACATATAATCTGTACTTTTGTATGGATGTGAAGCATGGACAATGAGCAAACAAGCTGAAAAAGATCTGATGGCTGTGGAAATGTGGTTTCTGAGGAAAATGCAAAGAATACCATGGACAGACGGAAATGCCAATGAAAAAGTCCTTCAAGAAGCAAATGAAAATCATAAACTGATTAGAGACATTAGACGTAGACAGTCAAACATTTTAGGCATATTATGAGAAGAGATGGATTGGAGAACTTGGTGACAACTAGCAAGATCGAGGGGAAGAACAAAGGGGAAGGCCGAGAATTAAATACCTGGATGGCTTGGCCACATGGCATGATCGAGAACGAACGAACGAATGAACAGACTTTATTTTCAAAGGGTAACAAATTGGGCATGCAGGTCCATCTTACATTCGGCCTTTCCAAATCACTCATCTGTCATTCATCAATAGTGCATAATACATCCACATAGGAAAAAAAAATTGTCAAAAGAAAGTTGTAAACATAGACAATGCATATTACCAAGTTATGAGACACATTCCCCATCCACCCACACATCCCCCACACACACATCCCCCACCCAACCACAAAAACACACACCCCAGGCACATAATTCCCCCACCCATCTGCAGATCCACCACATCTCACACCCTGACCTAAACACATCTCCCCACCCACACACATCTCCCCACCCACATACATCTCCTCACACACACACATCTCCCGCTCACCACACATCCCCCACCCACCCACACACTCCAGGCACACATACATGCACCCACCCACCCATCATCTACCCACACATCCCCAACCTACACACATCTCCCCACTCACACACACATCTTCCACCAACCAACACTCACCCACCCACCCACATATCCTTCACCACCCACCCACACACCCTCAACCACCCAGTCAAACACACATCCCCCAACCACACATCCCTCACCCACACATCCTGCACCTACCCACACACAAAACCTGCATCCACCCACATTTCCCCCACTTGCACACATCCCAACCCACACAATCTTCACCAACCCACCAAAACATCCTGACCCCCCCCCCCCCCCCCACACACATACACACATCTCCTGCACACACATGCTCACCCACCCACCTAACCCCAGTTACCCATCCCCAATCATACATTCCCTAACCACACATCCCTTAACCACACACCCCCACCCACACTCACATCCCCCACACACATATTGTCACCCAACAACACATCCCCCATCCACAAACACACATCTCCCATCCACAAACACACATATCCCACCCACACAAACCCCATCACCCACATATACCCCCACACATCTCCCCACCCACACACATCTTCCTAACCACACACACATCTCCCACTCATACCCATCCCTCAACCACTCACACCCACACATCCTCCACCCACCCATCAACACATACATCTCCCATCTACCCACCCACACTCACACACCCCAACCACCCAGCCAAACACACATCCCCACCCTCACATACATCCTTTACCCATCCACACATCCCACGCCCAATCACATCTCCCCCACCACCCACACAAACCTCACCCACACACATCTCCCCTCCCTCACAACACCCAACCCATATACACATCCCCCACCCACAAACACGTCCCCCACACACATCCCCCATTCACATCCCCACTGACACATCCCTCACCCACACACATCTCCCCACCTACAAACACCCTCACCACCCAAAATACATCCTCCACCCACCCACATACACCTCACACTGGTCGCATCAGTGGCTCAGAAACTAACACACCCTGCCCACATCAATAGCTTAGAAAGAACAGTAACCAAAGGCATTGTCGAGACAGGAATGCGGAGCTGATTCACAACTCTGGTGATCGAGTGAGATGGCAAAACATGCCCGCCCATGCTTATCGGCACGGCACATGATGGCTGATCCAAAACATTACAGGACACCTGACCTTCACACAGCTTATCACCGCAATCGGGTAGTATGTCCTTTGAAAAATGTCTTTTTATCATAGTTTGCCAAAAAGATTTACAAACCTTCACAAGAACTCCTGCTTTGCAAATTTTCTTCTTGTCTCACGTTTTTTTATGCCTAGGAGATGTTTTATTGTTCTGTATCTGCCATCATGTTGGTAGGCTTGTATTCCAAGTACTAGAAACTATTCCTTTGATTACTGTTCTTTCTAAGCTATTGATGTGGCCAGGGTGTATTAGTTTCTGGGCCATTGATGTGGTCAGGGTGTGTTAGTTTCTGAGCCATTAATGTGACCAGGGTTTGTTAGTTTCTGGGCCATTGATGTGGCCAAGGTGTGTTAGTTTCTGGGCCATTGATGTGGCCAGGGTTTGTTAGTTTCTGGGCCATTGATGTGGCCAGGGTGTGTTAGTTTCTGGGCCATTGATGTGGCCAGGGTGTATTAGTTTCTGGGCCATTGATGTGGCTAAGGTGTATTGTTTTATATCCATTGATGTGGCCAGGGTGTGCTATTTTCTGGGCCATTGATGTGGCCAGGGTGTGCTAGTTTCTGGGCCATTGATGTGGCCAGGGTGTATTAGTTTCTGGGCCATTGATGTGGCCAGGGTGTATTAGTTTCTGGGCCATTGATGTGGCTAAGGTGTATTGTTTTATATCCATTGATGTGGCCAGGGTGTGCTAGTTTCTGGGCCATTGATGTGGCCAGGGTGTATTAGTTTCTGGGCCATTGATGTGGCTAAGGTGTATTGTTTTATATCCATTGATGTGGCCAGGGTGTGTTAGTTTCTGGGCCATTGATGTGGCCAGGGTGTATTAGTTTCTGGGCCATTGATGTGGCTAAGGTGTATTGTTTTATAGCCATTGATGTGGCCAGGGTGTAATAGTTTCTGGGCCATTGATGTGGCCAGGGTGTAGTAGTTTACTGAGCCATTGATGTGGCCAGGGTTTCCTAGTTTCTGAGACATTGATGTGGCCAGGCTGTGTTAGTTTCTGGTCCATTGATGTGGCCAGGGTGTGTTAGTTTCTGAGCCATTGATGTGACCAGGGTGTGTTAATTTCTGGGCTATTGATGTGGCCAGAGTGTGTTAGTTTCTGGGCCATTGATGTGGCCAGGGTGTATTAGTTTCTGGGCCATTGATGTGGCCAGGGTGTAGTAGTTTACTGAGCCATTGATGTGGCCAGGGTTTGTTAGTTTCTGGGCTATTGATGTGGCCAGGGTGTGTTATGTTTTCTTTCATGGTTGTTATGGTTTCTTGGCAAGTTTTGCAAAAAGTAGTTTGCCATTGCTTTCCTTCTGGGCAGTGACTGTACTAGTGCATAAACGCCTTTGAATATAAATGTTATAGATGAGTTCTAAAAATATCTTGGGTAAAGAAAAGAACAAATGCATCCATACTTCAAGAGTTGAATATTGAAGAAGGTTGGCTATTAAAGATGATAAAACAAAGAAAATTGAAATATTTTGGTCACTTGAAAAGTCACGAAAGTTTGGAGAGAACAGTAATGGAAGGGTATATGCCTGGGAAGAGAGGAAGAGGAAGGCCAAAGAGAAGATGGGTGCAGGATGTGGCGGATGATCTCCAGATGGGTGTATCAGATGCAGGACATCTTGCTTATGATCGAGAGGTTTTCCGGAAGGTTGTTATGGGAGCGAGGTTCTGCAAAGGACATGCTACTGAATGAATGAATGAATGAGGGTGTATTAGTTTCTGGGCCATTGATGTGGCCAGGGTGTGTTAGTTTCTTATACATGATGCTGTTTGCTAGCCAATGTTTTTTTATGTGCAGATCTTGTGTCAAAGATTCTTCATGTTTAATCTAATGCATTGGTATAATCAGTCTCCGTCCAGCTTCATTTGAGCAGTTCTCTTGTTTGTTAATTGTGGAGCCATGGTATTCAAAGTGTGAGACATTTTCAAATTCGTTATTGTTGAATGTAACTTTTGGCTGACTGGTGGGTTTGTCTGTGGACATTATCTTCTTCTTCTTCTTCAGCGTTCCGAGCCATTGAGGTTCTTTGCTGCAGATACAATCTGTCTCCTTCGTCTCTCTGGTTGACCTTCTCTCGCCAGTCGTTGATTCCAAGTGCTTGTAGGTCTACCTCGGGGTCTACGGTCATTTATTTTCTGAGTGTAAGCGAGTTTTGTTTCCCTATTGTCTTCCATTCTTTCTATGTGCCCCAGCCATTGTAGTCTATTAGCCTTCATGATACCAGTGATTAGCGGGGTCTTAAACAGATCATAAATGTCTTTGTTACTTCTTCTTTTCCACTCTCCACTTTGTGTATTGTATCCCTAATGGGTCCAAAGATGCGTCTTAAAACTGTATTCTCAAAGGTTTGTAACAAGGCTTCGTCTCCTTTCGTGGACATTATCATTGCTTTTTTAAAATTCAGAAAAACAGTGTTATCTTCAGGGTGGCTTACAGCTGATAGGATTAGCTCTGCTTCTATCCTTAATAATTTAGCACCTCACGTGGCTATTTTTGACTTTATAGTACAAATTTAACTTGTCTGTCTCTTATGTGGGTTTTAATCTGCCGTGATGAAATTGCCTCTGGTAGCAGATGAATGTTGGTATTTTCTATTATTCTATATTCTAGGATATTTTCTATTTTCTATGTGAAGTAACATCTCAATGGTCTCTTTTTATCTTTCGACTGGTCTGTCCTACAGCTGCTGCTGCTACTACTACTATTGCTGCTGCTACTTCTACAATTACTACTAATACTGCTAAAACTATTTCTTCTCCTTTTCCTCCCCCTTCTCTTCCTTCTACTTGTCCTCCTTCTGCTTCAACTCTTCTACTTCTTCAGGTGCTTTCCAGGAAGAAGGTATTGACAATCATGGTTCTCAAATCCTGTCTGCCATCTGATGTTTTGATGACGTTGATGTTGATTATATTATGATTTGTTTCTCAGCTGTTTCAACTTTCCACCATCTTTCTGTTGTCTTCTGCCTTTCTTGCCAAGTATTTTTCTCACATGAAGCTAGTGTCCTTATTCGTCTTCTTATGTTGATGTACCTATACATTTTATGTGCCTTTTATTTATAATTTTGAGGAATGATTTACTAACATCTGCAGCTGCCATAACATTCTTCTTAAAAACCCCATATCTGCCATCTCCAGTTGCCAGACTTCTAATATGTGTATATGTATCTGATATCTTTATACATAATGGGACAGAAATGTTGAATAATTGTATTATCTCCCTTAAGATAAGTGACTAAAAGTTAAATAAAGCACTTTTTTCCATTCATATTTTTCTAGACCAGTTGACACTTGGTGGATGATGTGGTCAATATCACACCGTCCAACTCTACTTCCCAGACTGTACCTGGCACCCGCTTTAGGGTGGTTGACCTGGAAGCCTGAATTAATTAAGAAAAATCTGCCTCAATTGGGATTTAACCACTGGGCTCTCAGGCAAGCATGCTAGCCACTGCAACTGTCGCTGCCTGGGTATATAGGGCTAGTCACTGTTACTGTAGCTCCCTGGGTATATGGTGCTAGTTACTGTAGCTCCCTGGATATATGGTTCTAGTAACTGTAGCTCCCTGGGTATATGGTTCTAGTAACTGTAGCTCCCTGGGTATATGGTGCTAGTTACTGTAGCTCCCTGGATATATGGTTCTAGTAACTGTAGCTCCCTGGATATATGGTTCTAGTAACTGTAGCTCCCATGGGTATATGGTGCTAGTTTACTGTAGCTCCCTGGATATATGGTTCTAGTAACTGTAGCTCCCTGGATATATGGTTCTAGTAACTGTAGCTCCCTGGGTATATGGTGCTAGTTACTGTAGCTCCCTGGATATATGGTTCTAGTAACTGTAGCTCCCTGGATATATGGTTCTAGTAACTGTAGCTCCCTGGGTATATGGTGCTAGTTACTGTAGCTCCCTGGATATATGGTGCTAGTTACTGTAGCTCCCTTGGTATATGGGGCTAGTTACTGCTACTGTAGCTCCCTGGATATATGGTGCTAGTTACTGTAGCTCCCTTGGTATATGGTGCTAGTTACTGTAGCTCCCTGGGTATATGGTGCTAGTTACTGTAGCTCCCTTGGTATATGGGGCTAGTTACTGCTACTGTAGCTCCCTGGGTATATGGTGCTAGTTACGGTAGCTCCCTGGGTATATGGTGCTAGTTTGTTACTGTAGCTCCCTGGGTATATGTTGATAGTTACTGTAGCTCTATGGGTATATGGTGCTAGCTACTGCTACTGTAGCTGTCTGGGTATATGGTGCTAGTCACTGCTACTGTAGCTGTCTGGTTATATGGTGCTAGTTACTGCTATTGTAGCTGTCTGGGTATATGGTGCTAGTTACTGCTACTGTAGCTGTCTGGTTATATGGTGCTAGTTACTGCTATTGTAGCTGTCTGGTTATATGGTGCTAGTTACTGCTACTGTAGCTGTCTGGGTATATGGTGCTAGTTACTGCTACTGTAGCTGTCTGCTTATGTGGTGCTAGTTACTGCTACTGTAGCTCCCTGGGTATATGGTGCTAGTTACCGCTACTGCAGCTGTCTAGGTATATGGTGCTAGTTACTGTAGCTCCCTGGGTATATGGTGCTAGTTACTGTAGCTCCCTGGGTATATGGTGCTAGTTACTGCTACTGTAGCTCCCTGGGTATATGGTGCTAGTTACTGTAGCTCCCTGGGTATATGGTGCTAGTTACTGTAGCTCCCTGGGTATATGGTGCTAGTTACTGTAGCTCCCTGGGTATATGGTGCTAGTTACTGCTACTGTAGCTCCCTGGGTATATGGTGCTAGTTACTGTCTCTCCCTGGGTATATGGTGCTAGTTAATGTAGCTCCCTGGGTATATGGTGCTAGTTACTGCTATTGTAGCTTTCTGGGTATATGGTGCTACTTACTGCTACTGTAGCTTAATGGGTATATGGTGCTTGTTACTGTAGCTCCCTGGATATCTGGTGCTAGTTATTGCTACTGTAGCTCCCTGAGTATATGGTGCTAGTTACTGTAGCTCCCTGGGTATATGGTGCTAGTTACTGTAGCTCCCTGGGTATATGGTGCTTGTTACTGTAGCTCCCTGGATATCTGGTGCTAGTTATTGCTACTGTAGCTCCCTGGATATCTGGTGCTAGTTATTGCTACTGTAGCTCCCTGGGTATATGGTGCTAGTTACTGTAGCTCCCTGGGTATATGGTGCTTGGTACTGTAGCTCCCTGGATATCTGGTGCTAGTTATTGCTACTGTAGCTCCCTGAGTATATGGTGCTAGTTACTGTAGCTCCCTGGGTATATGGTGCTAGTTACTGTAGCTCCCTGGGTATATGGGGCTAGTTACTGCTACTGTAGCTGTCTGGGTATATGGTGCTAGTTACTACTACTGTAGCTGCCTGGGTATATGGTGCTAGTTACTGCTACTGAGGCTCCCTGGGTATATAGTGCTAGTTACTGTAGTTGCCTGGGTATATAGTGCTAGTTACTGTAGCTCCCTTGGTCTATAATGCTAGTTGCTGCTTCTGTAGCTCCCTGGATATATGGTGCTAGTTACTGTAGCTCCCTGGGTATATGGTGCTAGTTACTGTAGCTCCCTGGGTATATGGTGCTAGTTACTGCTACTGTAGCTCCCTGAGTATATAGTGCTAGTTGCTGTAGCTCCCTGGATATACGGTGCTAGTTACTGTAGCTCCTTGGGTATATGGTGCTAGTTACTGTAGCTCCCTGGGTATATGGTGCTAGTTACTGTAGCTCTCTGGGTATATGGTGCTAGTTACTGTAGCTCTCTGGGTATATGGTGCTAGTTACTGCTGCTCTAGCTCCCTGGATATGTGGTGCTAGTTACTGCTACTGTAGCTCCCTGGGTCTATGGTGCTAGTTACTGCTGCTCTAGCTCCCTGGATATATGGTACTAGTTACTGCTACTGTAGCTGTCTGTGTATATGGTGCTAGTTACTGTAGCTCCCTGGGTATATGGTGCTAGTTACTGTAGCTCTCTGGGTATATGGTGTTAGTTACTGTAGCTCCCTGGCAATATGGTGCTAGTTACTGCTGCTCTAGCTCCCTGGATATATGGTGCTAGTTACTGCTACTGTAGCTCCCTGAGTCTATGGTGCTAGTTACTGCTGCTCTAGCTACCTGGATATATGGTACTAGTTACTGCTACTGTAGCTGTCTGTGTATATGGTGCTAATTGCTGTAGCTGTTTGGGTATATTGTGCCAGTTACTGTAGCTCCATGGATATATGGTGCTAGTTACTGCTACTGTAGCTCCCTGGGTCTATGGTGCTAGTTACTGCTACTGTAGCTCCCTGGGTATATGGTGCTAGTTACTGTAGCTCCCTGGGTATATGGTGCTAGTTACTGCTACTGTAGCTCCCTGGGTATATGGTGCTAGTTACTGCTACTGTAGCTCCCTGGGTATATGGTGCTAGTTACTGTAGCTCCCTGGGTATATGGTGCTAGTTACTGTAGCTCTCTGGGTATATGGTGCTAGTTACTGCTACTGTAGCTCCCTGGGTATATGGTGCTAGTTACTGTAGCTCCCTGGATATATGGTGCTAGTTACTGTAGCTCCCTGGGTATATGGTGCTAGTTACTGCTACTGTAGCTCCCTGGGTATATGGTGCTAGTTACTGTAGCTCCCTGGGTATATGGTGCTAGTTACTGTAGCTCATTAGGTATATGGTGCTAGTTACTGCTACTGTAGCTCCCTGGGTATATGGTGCTAGTTACTGTAGCTCCCTGGATATATGGTGCTAGTTACTGTAGATCCCTGGGTATATGGTGCTAGTTACTGTAGATCCCTGGATATATGGTGCTAGTTACTGTAGATCCCTGGGTATATGGTGCTAGTTACTGTAGATCCCTGGGTATATGGTGCTAGTTACTGTAGATCCCTGGGTATATGGTGCTAGTTACTGTAGATCCCTGGGTATATGGTGCTAGTTACTACTACTGTAGCTCCCTGGGTATATGGTGCTAGTTACTGTAGATCCCTGGGTATATGGTGCTAGTTACTACTACTGTAGCTCCCTGGGTATATGGTGCTAGTTACTGCTACTGTAGCTCCCTGGGTATATGGTGCTAGTTACTGTAGCTCATTAGGTATATGGTGCTAGTTACTGCTACTGTAGCTCCCTGGGTATATGGTGCTAGTTACTGTAGCTCCCTGGGTATATGGTGCTAGTTACTGCTACTGTAACTCCCTGGTTATATAGTGCTAGTTACTGTAGCTCACTGGGTATATGGTGCTAGTTACTGTAGCTCCCTGGGTATATGGTGCTGGTTACTGCTACTGTAGCTCCCTGGGTATATGGTGCTAGTTACTGCTACTGTAGCTCCCTAGGTATTTGGTGCTAGTTACCGCTACTGCAGCTGTCTGGGTATATGGTGCTAGTTACTGTAGCTCCCTTGATATATGGTGCTAGTTACTGTAGCTCCCTGGGTATATATGGTGCTAGTTACTGTAGCTCCCTGTGTATATATGGTGCTAGTTACTGTAGTTCCCTGTGTATATGGTGCTAGTTACTGCTACTGTAGCTCCCTAGGTATTTGGTGCTAGTTACCGCTACTGCAGCTGTCTGGATATATGGTGCTAGTTACTGTAGCTCCCTGGGTATATGATGCTAGTTACTGTAGCTCCCTGGGTATATATGGTGCTAGTTACTGTAGCTCCCTGTGTATATATGGTGCTAGTTACTGTAGTTCCCTGGGTATATGGTGCTAGTTACTGTAGTTCCCTGGGTATATGGTGATAGTTACTGTAGTTCCCTGGGTATATGGTGCTAGTTACTGTAGTTCCCTGGGTATATGGAGCTAGTTACTGCTACTGTAACTGTCTGGGTATATGGTGCTAGTTACTGCTATTGTAGCTCCCTGGGTATATGGTACTGGTTACTGCTACTGTAGCTGTCCTGATATATGGTGCTAGTTACTGTAGCTCCCTGGGTATATGGTGCTAGTTACTGCTACTGTAGCTGTCTGGATATATGGAGCTAGTTACTGCTACTGTATCCCCTGGATATATGGTGCTAGTTACTGCTACTGTAGCTGTCTGTGTATATGGTGCTAGTTACTGTAGCTCCCTGGATATATGGTGCTAGTTACTGCTACTGTAGCTGTCTGGATATATGGAGCTAGTTACTTCTACTGTATCTCCCTGGGTATATGGTGCTAGTTACTGTAGATCCTTGGGTATATGGTGCTAATTACTGTAGCTTCCTGGGTATATGGTGCTAATTGCTGTAGCTGCTTGGGTATATTGTGCTAGACTTATTTGAAGAGACCAGTTGAACTCAGTTTGTAGTGCGGTCAGTAGCTTGTCTGCCCTTTTACTTAGCAGAACATTTCCATGTAGCCATGTTATACTGGGTTGATCTGAGAACCCAGGTCAATTTTTGTTTTAGTGGGAATTCATAAATATAGCTCTGTAATATATAAGATAGAAATATCAAATAAATATTTCCATTCTCTTCTGACAATTTGTTCAACGCTTACACCTAAGGGTTATGCACAGTTGTGTTTATGGACAATCATAGGGGCACTTTAGTAGTCATAATTACTGACCGTGATATCATACCTTGGAAGTAACTTTTAGATGTATATTAAAAGTTTCATCAATTGTGAAGAGTCAGTCAGTCTCTCTCTCTCTCTCTCTCTCTCTCTCTCTCTCTCTCTCTCTCTCTCTCTCTCTCTCTCTCTCTCTCTCTCTCTCTCTCTCTCTCTCTCTCTCTCTCTCGCTCTCGTTCTCTCTCTCTCTCTCTCTCTCTCTCTCTCTCTTTTTTTTTCCCCCTCTCTTATCTGCATGTATTTATTTGTGTGATTGTGGCTTGGTAATTTCCCCCTGTCTCCTTTGTCACTTTCTGACATGATTCTCTAATACGTACACGCATAGATATATCCACCACACCGATGTACACACAGAAGCAGAGAGAACACACACCATAATCTGTCTCAATCACACACACATACGTAACCATATAAACGCAGAGGAGAAATATAGCCAAACAATTAGTCCATCTCACACACTCCCACTCATAAACACATACACATATAGGCAGAAGCATACACTCACAGAAATTAAAAAAATAAAAAATAAAATATCCACATACACATAGAAGCAGAATTGTGCAGGCATAAACCTAGACACATATTTTCGCTATGATCAGTTGCATTTTACTATATAGAAATGAGTGCTTGTACTGACCAGGATGAGAGGTATGGAGTCTAGTCATGTTAAATCTGTTGCCAGCAGCAACTCCTTTAAAGCAGGGACTCCCTGGTCGATTGTGTGTACGCATGCACACACCACACACACACACGTGCACACACACACATATACATGTGCACACATGCGCACGCACAGACACACACACACACACACACACACACACACACACACACATGAAATAGGTGTTTACAGCTGGTTCAAAGATGACATTCTTACCCAACTATTGTATTCAAGCAACAGCAGCAGAATGTTAAATATTTCATCTTATGTTATTTCATTCTCAGCATTCCTTTCAGGAAAGAAACATCCTCCACAGTAGGAGATTGAACTTCTACCAATGTGCTTATTAACTTGTGCACTATCCACTGTGCTCCTATGTTGAGTTAAATACATTGTCTTTATCTACAATGTTGTCTCTGTTATAAATTTCACTGTCTTTTTAGGTGGGCCATAAAATTTAGCATCTACCGCTGTTTTTAGGTCCAAAGTATGTTCCCTCATATGTTTAATTTAGAGCAGTCTTGAAGTGTGTGATCTGCTGTCAGGGCTGCCAGTCCACCTGTGCTCGGGGCTGATTTGCCAATCTTATATTTTTATATAGTTGGCTGTGTAATCGATTGTGTCCTGGTGCTGAAGTCACATGAGGCTCAAGTATCTAACTCCAATATTTAAAATAGATGTTGCACAGCATCACCAGACTATTATTGTTTTTCATGTTTCGATCTTCTCTCGAATGTCTTCTAGCTGTCATTGCTACACTAATGTATCATTAATTCCTTGTTAATTTTTACTTTCAGCAACCATACATTTTTTTGCAGGAGCCTATTCACATTTATTGTAATTAGGTTACATTTTTTATATTGTCTCGAATAGGTGTATTTGTTTCAGATTATTTGCTGAATGAAATAGGCGTGTATGTATATTTATTACAGATGCCTTGCATTTATTTCTAGATTTCTGACAGATTTTCGTATTTCTGAAAGACTCCTGACATATATAATCAACTTATTTAGATCCCTGACATACATAGATATGTTAGAAGCAGTCCTGACAGATACAGGTATTTCTTTGTTTTCCTAGGACGTATAGGTGGCTTGAAGTGTTAGGTTTGAAGCTTCTTTTTACCATCAGAGATATGTTGGTTAATATAATAGAAACTGGTGTTGATCAATGACTGCCATAGCAGGATTAGCATTAAGATTCACTAGTGTGTTAGTCCTAGAAAACATACTTCTTAGGAAGTGAAGAAGAGGTCAGTCAAGGAACACATTCATTTTCCAGTCATTCAGAGACCAAGTGGAGATGTGCAGCATGCAAGTGAGTAGTAGAACAGACACCATTGGTGAGGCATAATTCACAGCTTCAGAACCAGCTGAAGGACTACAACTCAACGATGATGATGATGAACATTGATCTGTAGTCTTTCCGCCCAGAGGTAGAATTTCTTACGGATAAATGGGGAAGGAAACATTCATTATACGTATATTCCTGTCAGTTCATATTCTAGTAATATTTATGAGAAACATTTTGGCATTGCTTCATCTTATTGTGGCATATGAAACATTCCAAGGAAACACCTTTTCCTCTCATGCTGCAGCTGGGAACATTCCTAGCTTAAAAACATCCTAATATGAAAGTTGCTTCTATGTGAGTGATTCATTTCTTCTGCACTTCAAGTGTCCTGCAAATAAATTACCATAGAACATGTTACATTTGGTTTTTGATGGTAATAATTCTGTAATACATTTGTTTTCTGCAAGGTGTAGGTACTGGGAATGATATCTCTTCTTCTCTGCCAAAAAATAACTAAAGTTTGAATTAAACATTCAAGATATTTGCAGATGGGGCAAATATGTGCACATTATTCTAAACGCATTTCAGATCATGTATCACAGGACTGGACTGTGTATTGATATATGTATAAAAGAGAATTATTATTATTCTTTTTCTGCTGCTGTTTTTAAGACTCCTGTTGGAGTATATGCCCGCAATCTTGTATGTCAAGCCCTTTGTAGGCCAGTTCGTGGTTGGTTGTATGTTGGTTGATTTATCCCTTTCCTGTGGTATGAAGCAGTCAGTCTCACCCCAATCCCCTTAGTTGCCTTTTAGGGCCTGCGCAGGAGAATGCAGAGCTACTATTCTTTAATTCCTCTTGTAGGTATATTTATGACAGATGCTTGAATTTATTTCCCCTTGAACACAAGGGCAAGAATAATTATAGTGGCTTTTTTTTTTTAATTATATTTTTTTCTAATGAGTGTGATGATTAATCACTGAAATTGTTATTTTATTTGTGAGGGAGCTACTTGCATCATATTAAATTGTAAACTGACATTTTTGCTTGTTGCTTGAAATGATGTCTATCTCTTTCCTTTACTCAGCAAAGACTTGGTTTGTTTTTTCCCCTTGAGACAAATCTATTGTTAGTTTTGTTTATGATTTTTCTGTATTCTTGTGTGAATTTGTGTGTACATTTTCTTTATTTTAGTGATCCCTTCTAAGGATTCTGTTGCCAAAACTGGTAGGTGAATGCATTTGTATGTGTAACAAAGTTGCATTAAGTGGATATATCATGTTTGGCCATCATCTGCTGGATGTTGTGCGCTCACCCGTTGTACTGCTGTTGATAATTGTGACTGTGCGGTCATGTAAGTGTGATTGCCCCACATCCTGGTAGTTGTGCAGGTGTGTTGTGTATTAGTGCCATTCTGTTCCTGCCTGTAACATTTCAGCATGCTAAGTGGTGTGTGCTTAATTGATGTTCTTAGATTGTTATCCTTATAGCCAACTGTATTTCTCTCCTCTTTTGCCAGATGTGTTAAAAGTTTTTGAAAATGTTTAAGTTGAGTGTTGTTGATTTCATGAAGTTTATTAGAAAATTAAAGCAGCGGGGATAATTATATAAAATAAAACAAAAACAAACTAAACAGAGCTATGTATGGATGTTCAAACCACAGTGAAAGAATTTCATGTAGATGACAGATTAAAAATGTATATTAAAGATGACAGGATTAGCGCTTCATCTGATTGAATGCACTTCAGTAGCAAAACATGATGGCTACATTAAACATTCAAAACCACATAATGTGACAAGGTGTAGGAGCATTTTATTGAGAAAATAAATACATATTGTGATTAACAAATGTTCTGTAGGTTTATTTTTTCAAGGAATGAAACCTGTAAGGTGTTAATGTAAAAATAATAACTAGTTTAAGAAATAATAATATAGCTTTTACACAACTCAAACTGTAGATGGTTTAAAGTATCTCAGGAGGAGAGACAGACAAAGAGTATACTGATACATTAATGACAGCACAGGTTCTGGTCTCGTAAACTCTTTTCATATGCATCAAATTTAAATACTAAGTCTTGGTATTTACAGAAACCTCCCACAAAAGGGGAAGCAAACTTCTTTGGTCTTTCTGTAAAGTAAGATTGGAAGGAAATGGCATAGCTGACAGCATCGAGCTTAGTGATCAATATCAGCTGCTTTGTACACAGTTCAGAATTATACCATTTTGAATTGATTCCTTTAGAATTGATTCCTTTTGGACTTTAGACAAAGACATAACTTTGGAATAACAGCGTTTTTATCTAAATAACACTGGCATAACCAAGTGAGAAACCTCAGCAAGAATTACAGTGAGAGTAAATGGGGCAACATTTAAATAGATAAAGAAATTTAACTACCTACAATCAGAGAAGTGCAACTATCTAGAATCAAATACGTAAAGACAATTTGGAATCAAGAAAGATATTTAACCATTTGGAAGCAAGCAAGAAAGAGATTTGATAGTTTTGAAGCAAGCAAGAAATAGATTTCATTATCTGAAAAAGGCAAGTATTGGCATACAAATATCTGGAATCCATCAAGTGGAGACGTGGAAATATTTAGGAGCAAAGAAATAAAGATCTGAAAAAAGGCACTATCTGAAAAAAGACACTATATGAAAAAGGCAAGTATTGACATGTAATTATCTGGAATCAGTCAAGTGGAGATGTGGAAATATTTGGGAGCAAAGAAGTAAAGAGATTTAACTATCTGAAATAGGGCAAGTATAGGCATGTAATTGTCTGGAATCAATCAAGTAGAGACATGGAAATGTCTGAAAGCAAAAAAAAATAGATATAACCATCTGAATCATTGATAACAACAGATGAAAAAGTTCATGATTCATATCTGTTTGTTGCCACGGGAAACTTGCATTTTCTCAAAGTGTTTACTTTTAAAGATCATTCAGAACAGTTTGGTAACACATCACTTTCATTGCATTTGGATATCTCCATAAGTACTCTAGTTTCCTCCCTTGGATCACACGAGGAGAATCTCGGCACAATTCATGAACTTTGTAACAACAGGGAGGATACAAATGTGTGTAAAGCAGGATCAAACGGGCTATACATTTGTTGTAGGCAGTGTTTCTTAGCTATACATGTTGCCTGGAAGGCAGGAGCCTGATCTAAGTTAGAAATGTTGTTTGGGCAGAAGCCTGTTCTAAGCTTGGCAGGAGCCTATATTCTTCTTCTTCTTCTGCGTTCATCCAGAAATTTTTGTTTGTTTGTTCGGACATGATTGCGTTGTGCCTGTTTACAGCAGAGCTGCGTTCTTGTGCTGTTAGGCCGACACATCCGACTTCTGCGAGCATTTGTTGACCGGGTTAACCTTCCCAGAGAGCCTATTCTAAGCTAGAAATGTTACCTGGTGGGCAAGAGCCTATTCTAAGATAGAAATGTTGCCTGGTGGGCAGGAGCCTATTCTAAGTTAGAAATGTTGCCTGGTGGACAGGAGCCTATTATAAGTTAGAAATGTTGCTTGGTGGGCAGGAGCCTGTTCTAAGTTAGAAATGTTGTCTGGAGGCAGGAGCCTATTCTAAGTTAGAAATGTTGCGTTGTGGGTAAGAGCCTATTCATAGTTAGAAATGTTGCCTGGTGGGTAAGAGCCTATTCTAAGTTAGAAATGTTGTCTGGAGGGCAGGAGCCTATTCTAAGTTAGAAATGTTACATGGTGGGTAAGAGCCTATTCTAAGTTAGAAATGTTCCTGGTGGGTAAGAGCCTATTCTAAGTTAGAAATGTCTGGAGGGCAGGAGCCTATTCTAAGTTAGAAATGTTGCCTGGTGGGTAAGAGCCTATTCTAAGTTAGAAATGTTGCCTGATGGGCAGGAGCCTATTCTAAGCTAGAAATGTTGCCTGGTGGACAGAGTCTATTCAGCATCCACTTCTCTATATCCAATTGCAGAGGGATTTTGACTTGTGCAGCATGATTACAGGTTCTTCACGTCTTTTGCCCTGGGAAAAGAAGGCTAGACATCCTATCCACTAACTTGGGATCGGGGGGGGGGGGAGTGTATACCATCCTTTTCCTAGTTCCTAGCAAAGAATAAGTAACAGATAATCGTGTATAATAAGAAAGAAAATAGGTGGAAGTGATGGTCTCGAGATAGGGATGGTTTAGTTAACATGACAAACAAATAAATGAAAATATTCTAGCAGGTTGTGATACATCATAAGCAAATCAATACAAGAAGAAGCCATTACAAACATAGACACTGTGAGCCAGTAGGGTAATTTTGCGGAACACCAGAAATACTGTAAGAGAAAAGCTGATGAGGAGCAGTGATTTCAACATTAAAGGATAGATTTTTTTTTACACTGTGGGATGTGGAAGTGTCATGTGTTTGGTTATTCACTGTAAAGGCTCCAGTACAGTTTCTGAATGTCTCATTCATTCATTCATTCATTCATTCATTCATTCATTCCAGATTTGTGATCTGCTTATAAATTTATTCTTGAGAAAATAATGTGTTGGTTTCCCTTTTCCTTCAACATCAACACGAGTTGTTTGTAACCTCTGCTTACAATGTTTAATGTTGATCTCAAATAGTACTGGGATTGTTGTGCTGTTCCTGGCAGTGCCCTTTCCCATCATGTGTTGTGTGAATCACAATTTGCAAACCCTTTCCACTACAAGGACTTCTTAAAGCTAGCTATTCTGTTCACTTTGTGTGGGGGATTTGGGGGCGCACATGTTTGTATTTCCATTTCATTTTAAGTTTTTTTTTTTTTTTCATGTTCACCTGAAAGATGTTTTTTTTTAATGTTGTTTTCACATTTCTGTTATAATAAGTGTGTAACTTTCCATTATTAGTGTGTTGCAGTTATTTTTGGATGAAATTATTTGTTATACACACAGTATGATACACATAAAATGATATAGCAATGAACATCATCTACATCATTTCGTAGATGCAGTTGTTGTGCACAGTCAAAAACTAGGATTAGAATTAAAATTTTCAGAAAACAGAGACTATTGTCGTCTCCAAGAAGAAAGAAATACCCCAATGTAACATCCAATTAAATGGGAAAATTCTTAAATAAGTGAATCTTTGAATAGTTATAACATCTGATGGATGGTGCTTTGCAAAGATTAAGTTAAGAATCACAATGACAAAGGTAGCATTTTGCTAAAGGAAAAACATACTCACCATTTGCTTTTTTAATATCAATTACAATGAGAACAAGTTATATAGAATCAGTACTGTTATATGCATATGAAGCATGGACAAGCTAAGAAACATATGATGGCTTTGGAAATGTGGTTTCTGAGAAAACTGCAAAGAATGCCATGGTCAGACAGAAAAACAAATGAGCAAGTCCTTCAAGAAAGAAAAAAATGAAAACTGTAAATTGATTAGAGAAATTAGGTGTTGACAGTGAAGATATTTTGTGCATGTGATGAGGAGGAATAAGCTGGAAACTTAGTGACAATTGACAAAACTGATGAGAATAGAGCAAGGAAAAGGCAAATAGATAAGTACCTGGGTGGCTTGGCCACATGGCGTAATCAGGACAAGAACACAGACCTGATCCAAGACTGGTGATCGTGTGAGATGGCGATCCATAACCACCCGCACTTTTCAGCATGGCACATGATGATGATGGTGAATGTGATAAATACAGTATGGTATATACACTATGATAAACACAATATAATACATGTAATTTCTTACACACAGTATACTAAAACACTATCAATATGAAATGCACTCTCAATATAAATACAGAATGATACATAAACAGGGAAATGTGCGCTATGACACAAGAGAATCATTTATAGTTAATCATCTTAGGTTTTGGGTTAGAATTAGCAGTAGAATGACTGTTTTTTGTTTAATAATTGACGCTTTTAACAATGTTTATTTTTCTCACTGTGGATGCAGTTGTTAGCATTAGGTTCTAGGCTTTCACAGATTAGAATAATAGCAGTCTATTTTCATTACAACAGGTTGTTTCTTTATCAATCACAGTTAATCAAATTACGAGAAGTGAAATCAAACAGGGTTAAGAATAAATCTTGTCTTTTTATGTCTTGGCTCAGTGCTTTAACTTTTGCTGACTGGCGTCAATTGCTGATGGCTTGTGTGGCCCCTGATTGTCACAAACAAAAGCATAGTACCGTTTTATGTGCCGTGATGGAATCTGAGCATAAGTGCTAGTCTCATATTTGTATAGATCAATCGGCACTCAATGGGTCATGTGATCATTATCATGCCTGCTTTCTTTACTTCCCAAAGCATTTTCTAGTGCCCAATTTAGACTGGGCTGATCTAAGAGCCCGGGTAAATGTTAACAATCTGCCTCAATGGGAATTCGAACTATGACCACCGGGCCAGCAGGCAAGCATTCTAGCCACTGTGCTGTCATGACTCTGACCCAGAATGAGCCTACCCTTATTTGTTCTCATCAACTATCTGCTTTAAACAGTTATTAACTGTTTATCTTCATGCACTGACAAAGCAAATCACTTATTTTGTAACTGCAACAAAATGCTATATAGTGTCTTTTCCATCCCCTCTTTGTCTGGCTGTCTCACTTTTCCTATCTTACTCACTCTCTTTCTGCAAAGTGTGTTTATGTGTGTAAAAGAGACACATATTTCCCTTCATTCTCAGCGGAGAGAGAGTTTGAGAGTGAAGTAGATTACATTGAGCCGTACCGTGAGTAGACTTTTGAAGATAACATTTCTATGAATATATGCTGTGACTAACATGTTAAGTGTCTCTATTGACATTGCTTATCAATGGAAGATCTCCACTTTTGGAATCATGTGCTTAGTATTGGCACTTCATGTTTTACTGCCAGTAAATGCACATTGTTTTTTGTTTAGTGAAAGTCTGTTCCTTCATTTGTTGTTCATGTGTTCTTTAATCTTACCCTTATGCCACATTATTTTATAGTTTTATTGTTCATTAATGAAGTTTTTTGTTCGAATTTATAGTTGTTATGTTTTATATATGTAAATGGTATT
Organism: Cepaea nemoralis; assembly: GCA_014155875.1. NCBI lineage: Eukaryota > Metazoa > Mollusca > Gastropoda > Stylommatophora > Helicidae > Cepaea > Cepaea nemoralis. Next base: position 566,413 of record JACEFZ010003057.1, on the reverse strand, counting down.
CTGTAATTGTATTCATGTTTTGTACATTTGTTAAATTATTCATGCATTAAGGCTCTTACTACATGCTCTTACAATACCTGTCATCTGTAAGTAAATAACATATTTCAATATCCATTCAGACTCGTAACATTTACTAGAGGACATAAAATGAGTGAAGAGGAGGGCAGTTTCTTTGTAACTGAAAATGTTCTGTCAGCATACAATTGTCATTCTTCTGTGTGTCTTCTCATCTCTCTTTCTGGCTGCCCATCTCTTCTGTCTATCTCTCCTTATGTCTGTCTCTCCTTGTATCTTTTCATCTCTCCTTCTGTCTATCTGTCTCTCCTGCTGTCTGTCCATCTCTTCTCCTGTCTGTCCATGGATTATTTATCCCCAGGTGAATGATGTCTCATTTCCTAATCGACACGTGTCATTACGCTTTGGAGATCCTCAGCTTGTGTTTCAAGGCCAGATGCCTTGCCTTGTTTGTTATCGGATTATGTTTAGTATACTCTCGAGATTGTCTATCAATCATTTCATTATGCTTCCTCTATGGTTCTAAACCAAAGTCTCTTTTGGCTGCATGCTCTAGTTGGTTGTTGGTCTGGTTTCATTCTCATAAGATGCCCCTGCCCCAACCACTTTATTTGTAGTCTCTTGATGAATTTGATAAATTAGGTCATGGTTATCATATTTCTTTTTCTTTTTTCTTTTCATATCCTGTCTCTTCCAAAAACATCAGCATCACATTTCATCTCACATGTGATGAGTTTTCTCTGATGGAATGTTGGCAGAGACCAAGTTTGGCATTCATTAGCAACTCTTGGAAGAAAAGAATGGTTTATCATTTGTCATTCAACTTCCATCATAATCTTTGATGTTTGAATAAAGGTGACAGATAATACATTTCTGTGCTTGCTTTTTGATATCTTGTGTTTATTTCTCTGTCATATCTTCTTTCCTCTGTGAAAATGATACCTAGACCTTGATATTTAAACTCTTGAGAGTTTACTTTTTGTGGTGTTTATTAGTATCATTTTATATTGTCTAAATCGCAAACAGTAGACAACAAGACTTGTTTGTCTCTCTACTGTTTATTCTTGTCCTGCATACTTACCTGTTATTGTCTTAACAAATAATTTTCAATGATGATTTTACAGAAGTCGTCCTCTTTACCCTATTTTCTTATGCATCAAGTGCATGTTTTGGTTTTTATTCTTCCAGTTTTGCTGGATTACCTCAATCAGGTCTCCTTATTTCTGCACGAAAATAGATTATAATCTGATAAAAATCTAATTCTGTGCGTATTTATTATTCCATTGGCCGGTTTTTCCCTCCAATTTCATTTTGTTTGCTACATTTTGTTTTCCTTATTAAGTGGTCTTCTTCTTGTACTACTCCTCCTCCTCCTTCTTCAACTCCTCCTTCTCCTCCACCTCTTTCTTCTTCTTCTTCTTCTTCTTCTTCTTCTTCTTCTTCTTCTTCTTCTTCTTCTTCTTCTTCTTCTTCTTCTTCTTCTTCTTCTTCTTCTTCTTCTTCTTCTTATTCTTCAAGTGCCAATCTGGAGTGAACACAACTCTCCAATCCTTTCAGTGATCTGCTATTTTGATGAAGTTTACATGCTTATATTATTATTTGTTGCCCAGCTGGTTAAACTTTCCACATGTGTTGTTCTTTCTTCTTGTGCTTCTCTTGTCTAATATTTGTCTGCATAAGGATAATTTCTCTATTGCAGCTCATCTGTTGATGTGTCCTACAATCGGCAATGGTCTTGTCCTCTACTTGTGATGAATAATCTAGTCATACCTACAAAATGTTTCCTCCAGTGTCCCTGTGTCCCTCTACATACAGCTAAAGCTCCACTGCCTCCAGTGTCTTCATCACTTTATTACTCATTGCCCAACATTATCATAGAACCTTACTCTGACAAAATGTCTGTCACTGTAGGGGATTTACAGTCTGTATGTCTGCATGTGTATGCAGACATACATGTGTATATATGTTCAGACATGCATGTGTGTGTATAACCGTAGGGAATAGAAAGCACAAGAGTTGATATTTGCAATATTCCTTAAACAGTGCACATTATTTTAACACATTGTGTAATGTTCATCATTCTGCTAAATGAGATTTAGAGTTGTTAGCAATGTGTATCAGACATTCAAATTAGTAATGTTATCCCTACAAGTTTTCAGGCTGTAATTGCTTATGTCAGAACTATAGTCACAATGAACCCCTCACTGTTACATGGCTTAATGTTTGATGTTGTCGCATTTATGTTTATACCTGTAATTATTTGTATTTCTGCCCATGTTTGACAGATTTCTAGTCTGTTAATTTTTCCGGGGCCAGATTTTACAATATTGTGTTAGCACTTATAAATGTCTCTCACATTTTTGATGTTTGTAGGCTGTTTGTAGGTCATAGTCTTGATTAGAAACTAATTTATGTGTAGATACTATTTGTATGTTATAACATTTACTAGATGCCAGACAGTTAAATATTTGATGTGTAATGTTTAAAACATTTGTGATCACAAACAGTATGCTATGTCATACTCTGTTAGCTAAGAGCGCAAACATATGATGTAGAAAGTTGTTACAACAACAACAACAATGATGTTAAGTTAATTTACTGAGTTTATTGTTTCTTCTTCTTCTTCTTCTGTGTTCATCCGGACTTCTTTTTTTTTCGGGCGTGATTGCGTTGTGCCTGTTTACAGCAGAGCTGCGTTCTTGCGCCATTAGGCCGACACATCCGACTTCTGCGGGAATTTGTTGACCGGGTTAACCTTCCCGGGAGTTTATTGTTTGATAAAGAAAAGTTGCAAGAATAAATTGTGTGCTTATGGCCAGTTCTATAATAGGAGCTTGCTGTGGGCATGTGATATTTATGACCATTATATTTGTGTAGGTTCAGTGCACAGAAACCTGGGTGGTCAGTCTGTCCCTCCCATAGTCAATGATAAGAGCGTGATGCCAGCTCTCAGTGGTGGCATTAACATTTAAATTAGGTTATGATAATTTGGTTTGTTGCTTGATCAGGTCAAGAAAACAAGAACACATAGAAAGTAATACATGTGTGAACTTCTCTCTTCTGTGCCACAATAATTGTTTATACCAGTGGTTCTCAACCTTTTTTGGTCCGTTCCCCCCTTCGCCATATTTTTAGGACGTCATTCCCCCCCCTAACCATATTTTTAGGATGTCATTTCCCCCCCCCCCCATTACCATACTTTTAGAATGTCATTACCCCCCCCCCCCTTTCGTATTACCTCCCTAAAAATTTCCCCCTGCCCCTACACAGTATATGTAATAATTGAAGCTAAATTTAATAGCACATACTAAAACAAGTCTAGACATCTACATAAAATGTGATTTGCGGGTCTACTTACGTTATAAAATGAATTTCAGAAGGGTGATACGTACAGACGCGTAAAGTATGAAGGGAAAAACAAGATTAAGTAATCGGTTCTTGTATTAACGCGATCTTGAAATAATCTTCATTCCCCCCCCCCCCCCCCCCCCTGGAAACCCCAAAATTCCCCCCTGGGGGGGAATTCCCCACCGGTTGAGAACCACTGGTTTATACTATAGATTATGCTATATAGTATATGCTATATTTGAATTTTCAATTTAGTTATGATTTATTGGTATATACCATAATAAAAAAGAAAACATCAGTGCATTGAAAGGAATATTTCTACTTATATACTGATATGTACATTTTAGCAGGGTTTTAATATTTCCTTGAAGCAATAAGTGTTAACTATGGTTAGATAGTATTTTGTTATTAGGTGAAACAGTAGCAAGGTAGTGATATTTTGTTCAGTTAGATAGTGTAACTTTGGCAACGTAATATTGTGTTTGAGAAAACCTAATGCTACTTTGATATTGTTGTTAGTAAATAGTACATTTTTTTTCTGCATACCCTATTACAGGATATCGCTGTCAACGCCAGCATTTTACCGCTGTTGTTGATTTCTTGTCAAGATTGCGCTCAGTAGTTTGCCATTGCTTTCCAAGCATAAAGTAGAGGACACTGTCATAACATTTTAAAAAAGGCTGCAAAAATGGAACTTAGCTTTTAAATTATGGGTCCTAGAGATGTCTAAATCCTAGGGCACAAAATGTTAACTCTGTACCTTGAGCTCCATAGGTCAGCTGACAGGAAATTACATAGTGAGGAAAGTAAGCAAAGACAAAATAATTGTTGGGAGAGGAAGAGAGAGAAAGAGAGGTCAATCTCTATAGGGAAGACAAACAAGTGAACAGGCACAGAGTAAAGAAAGGGAAGGATACACAAACAGAGAAGTGTAAATGACTGACAAGTGAGGAGTGAGAGGATCAGATTTTAAACAAATATTTAGTTAAATTCAACTGTACTGGATATTGAGATCATACAGCAAAAGAGAAAAAAAGCTGATATGAGAAAAAGCTGAAAAAGATGGTTTTCCTGAGTCTTAAAATAAGGAGGGGGTTGAAACAGTGATATAGTTCTGGTACAGTTTCAGTGTTCTGTGATAGAATTTGAAGAACATGTTGTCATGTGGCTGATTGTGGTGATGGTGCTGGTAGTTTTTTCATTCAGAATTTGCATGTTTCATTTTACTTGTTATCCATCTGTGTGTTATTTACTTGTTGTTGTAGCCGATTGATATGTGAAAGAGGGCTTGTGTTGGTGTGAATGTGGGTAAAGATGGGGTTTGATTGTAGATGGATGATGAGATATGAATGTTCGTTTGGTGATGGGGTGCGAGTGACAGGTTTAGAGATTTGTGGGTATTAGAGAGGTATGAATTTGGGTATTAGAGCAATGTGAAACTGGGGTTGAGAATGTTGTAAATATAGGTTATGAATGTGAAATTGTGAAGGAAATGAATGGGTACTTGTGATGTATGTAAATGTGGACTTACGAAGGCATTGTGAATGTGGAGTTATGAGCGAATACTTTTTAAAATCAAATTAATCTTACAAAGGCCAAGCTATTTTTATGAATGAGCAGTTAGTCAATTTGGGTCATGTAGAGCATAAGATAATTTCAAACAGATGCAGATATCAGAGATTGTTTCAGTATGCAAATGAGGTAGTTTCACCAATGAAGAAAGAAATAAAGGAACAAATTGTTATAAGGACTATATCAAGGATTAATATTGCTTACAACATATTTGTTGTTAAGCTTTAAATAGTATTTAATTGTGCGTTTTATATATATATATATTACTAATAAATAATTTAACAATACTTCAATACTTCATGACAAAACATTATTAAATAGCAGCTTGCAGGATGCACCACAGTTGGTTATTTTTAACATTAAATTAGTGGAATACATAATGTGCTTGCTAAAAATGTGCTTCTCATTATATTATTAAAAGTATTACATTATAAACTTTACATTATATCAGTTTTATATATTACTATTAATTTAATTACAGATTCCTAGTTATTTTTTGGTTAGTATGTACGATTTTGAAGTATGATTTAATGCAAGATATTGGGTATTGTGCAACTGTATGTTATCTTAGTGGCATAATGTTACAGAAAGTACAGATAGGTCTACACCTATCTTGGAGATATTACATAATGTACTGATCAATCTGCAACTCGATATGAGATGTTGCAAAATGTACTGATAGATCTGCAACTTGTTTTGATATATTACAAAATAGACAGATAGATCTGCAACTTGGTTTGAGATATTACAAAATAGACAGATAGATCTGCAACTTGGTTTGAGATATTACAAAATAGACAGATAGATCTGCAACTTGGTTTGAGATATTACAAAATAGACAGATAGATCTGCAACTTGGTTTGAGATATTACAAAATAGACAGATAGATCTGCAACTTGGTTTGAGATATTACAAAATAGACAGATAGATCTGCAACTTGGTTTGAGATATTACAAAATAGACAGATAGATCTGCAACTTGGTTTGAGATATTACAAAATAGACAGATAGATCTGCAACTTGGTTTGAGATATTACAAAATAGACAGATAGATCTGCAACTTGGTTTGAGATATTACAAAATAGACAGATAGATCTGCAACTTGGTTTGAGATATTACAAAATAGACAGATAGATCTGCAACTTGGTTTGAGATATTACAAAATAGACAGATAGATCTGCAACTTAGTTTGAGATATTACAAAATAGACAGATAGATCTGCAACTTGGTTTGAGATATTACAAAATAGACAGATAGATCTGCAACTTGGTTTGAGATATTACAAAATAGACAGATAGATCTGCAACTTGGTTTGAGATATTACAAAATAGACAGATAGATCTGCAACTTGGTTTGAGATATTACAAAATAGACAGATAGATCTGCAACTTGGTTTGAAATATTACAAAATAGACAGATAGATCTGCAACTTGGTTTGAGATATTACAAAATAGACAGATAGATCTGCAACTTGGTTTGAGATATTACAAAATAGACAGATAGATCTGCAACTTGGTTTGAGATATTACAAAATAGACAGATAGATCTGCAACTTGGTTTGAGATATTACAAAATAGACAGATAGATCTGCAACTTGGTTTGCGATATTACAAAATAGACAGATAGATCTGCAACTTGGTTTGAGATATTACAAAATAGTCAGATAGATCTGCAACTTGGTTTGAGATATTACAAAATAGACAGATAGATCTGCAACTTGGTTTGAGATATTACAAAATAGACAGATAGATCTGCAACTTGGTTTGAGATATTACAAAATATACTGATAGATCTGCAACTTGGTTTGAGATATTACAAAATAGACAGATAAATCTGCAACTTGGTTTGAGATATTACAAAATAGACAGATAGATCTGCAACTTGGTTTGAGATATTACAAAATTGACAGATAGATCTGCAACTTGGTTTGAGATATTACAAAATAGACAGATAGATCTGGAACTTGGTTTGAGATATTACAAAATAGACAGATAGATCTGCAACTTGGTTTGCGATATTACAAAATAGACAGATAGATCTGCATCTTGGTTTGAGATATTACAAAATAGACAGATAGATCTGCAACTTGGTTTGAGATATTATAAAATAGACAGATAGATCTACAGCTCGGTGGGAGATACTGCAGAAAAGATATGCAATTGGACGGGAGATTTTATAAAATTTACATATCTGCAACTGCTTGGGAGGAAGGGTTGTTAAAACATGTACATATTGACATGCAGCTGAGTGGGAGATGTTACCCAATGTACAGCTGCATTTTAAGTGCATAATAAATGTTACAATAGGAGAAGCAGTGAATATTTCTGAAAACACACTAAATGAGGAAATAGTGGATACAGCAGTCTACTCTAGGACTACAGAGTGAATCTCTCGTGTGTTGCCTAGCTTAGATACAGCCAGTTGGTGTTGGTTCTAAACTCGACATCCATGGATTCCTGTGAGAGGTAGAAGGGGCATGAATTTGGAGAGGATGAAAATTACATCTTGTATTCTTAGTAGTGTAGAAATTAAATGTAGTATTTCCTGCATACTTTAACTTATACAATATTATATGATTATAAATAAGCATAACTTGTTACCTTGTCACACTTTTATGTTCATACTTATTATTATTATTATTATTATTATTATTATTATTATTATTATTATTATTATTATTATTATTATTATTATTATTATAAAGTGGGCAGTATTTCAATGTTTAATTGCTTGGTAAATGTGTGTCTATTAATTCTTACACATCTTTGAAAACCGTACTAAGAGATTTGGTATGTGTGCTTCAGTACATTGCCAAGTGCTTCATAAAACAAAATAACCTTAATGGACCCTGTTGCCTGTCTTGAGGCATATTGAACTCTGACCAACTATCTTGGCAGGCAATTATTCAAACAGAAGTCAACTATTCCCACAACGTTTTTGAAGCTGCCTGATAATATTAAAGCTGTTGTGTAGGGGACCATGAATTCTTCCCACCAAGAGCATTATAAAGTTATCTTTTGGTAGATCATGGTGATTGGTGCACTTATGTCTACCCATAGCAACGTGCAGTTATTGTTTGGTACAAACAAATACACATTGTGTCCCAGAACAGTTTGTTGCTAGTGGGTCTGTGGTGCAATAGCACCATCACAATTGTAAGTCTAAGAGGAAGGAGGAATAGGTGACCAATCGTCCCTTCACTTTGACAAGTGAAGAGCCCAGGCATCAAACTGGCATCTGACCATGCTCATGACATTTCGCCATCAACTTCACTGGCACCCCCGCCTATTGTTTGGTAGATTGTGACAATTGATCACGTATGCCCATCTCTTAGTAATAGTTATTTTGCCATAAATGATGAATTCTCCCCAATCCTTTGCACCTGAGTCTTTTGGCATTTTTAGTCAGAGAAGAAAAAGTAAACTCTTTTTATTTCTTTGGTCAGACACATTGAAAATGGATTCTGAATATTAGCTTTTTCAAAAACTCAGCTGTTTTTGTGATATTATCAAATATCACTGTATAGTTATTGAAACTTTAGTGGGCTAAAGACATTAAGGCTTTCTTACCTGATGTGATCCATCTAAGGAGTGGGTGAGATAGGTAATCAGCCTCACACATCATGGGATGAGGTTTTTAATCTCCAATTAAGCCAGTAATTAATGTCATTTGGAAAATCCCAGTTTGTGGGGTGCAAGACTACTGAGAGATCAGACGATTTGTATTACTCAGTAGTTTAAAAACCTTCAGAAATACACCGGCAATGGTAGCTGTAATTATAGCTTATCAATGGTCCCTAAACTGGCATTTAGAAACCACTGGGTTAGAATGTAATCAGTAGGCAGATAATATTGCTTTTAATTGGGACTATTGAATTATGGTGTGCAGCAAGATGACAGAAATTGGTCCAGAAGATGCTATGTGTTTTGTAGCTACAGAAATTACCAGATAACTAATCAAAACTGTAAGGAAAGGATAAATTAAATTGATGGACTTATAAATTTTTTGGGCATGTTATGAGAAGAAATGAATTGGAGAACTTGGTGACAACTGGTAAGATCGAAGGGAACAGACCAAGAGGAAGACCTAGAAGCAAATACCTGGATGGCTTGGCCTCATGGCATGGTCGAGACAGAAACACAGAGCTGACCCACGACTCTGGTGATTGAGTGAGATGGCAAAACATGACCGCCCACGCTTACCGGCATGGCACATGATGGATGGATGGATAAATAGAGAAATTAGCTCTATTTGTCATATTAATTGGAAAGAGAGGCAGGGGAAGCTAGAGAGAGATGTGTGTGGAAAGCTTAAACACCTGAACAATAAATAATAATTTGCTGAATCTCATCAGGTACATACTGCAGAAATTACACAACATAACCTACAGCAATAAGATAAATCCTTCAAGCTGAAATATGCAATACACATATTCACACAGTAATTTGAATTGTCTACCACAGTAAAAGGACTTTTTGTTTGCACGTTTAAAGTTTGCACCTGAGATGCAGCGAAATAGCTAGGCAATAAATCATGCAATCTGTTGTCATGTAAAATTCACCAAGAGAAAACATTATTTGGAAATAATAATGTGACATTTGTTTTGTTAAAATACCACATGACAGAGATAATAATAGATAATATAATATAATAAATAATATAATCTATAAATGTTAACATGACGTTAACTTCATGAAAATACCACATGGCAGAGAGGACTGAAGAGTCGTGATACATATCTACTCCAGACAAGACACTGAAAATGAAGAAAAAGTTTACTGTCTCTTTTGTGTTGAAATGTTGTGGTTTGTATAACTGTTTTACAGTGAGCACTGTTGCCAAGTTTGTTTATGAAGTGACATGTCTAATAATAATCCTTGTTTCCACTCTTCATGGCATTGCAGAGACAGAAGGAGGTCTGAAGACACACGATAGGAACAGTAACTCTCACGAAGCCAGCAATGCTCACCCAGACATGGCCAAAAACCAGGTAACTGGAGCAGTCATGTCTTTGATCCTATATGCTAGTCAGTTTATCCATCACCACTATTATCATCATTACCATCTCTGTCATCATTATCATCATTATCATAATTATCATCATTATCATCATTATAATTATCATCATTATCATCATTACCATCAGTATCATTATCATTACCATCATTATCATTTTTACCATCATTATCATCATTATCATTAATATCATTATCATCAGTATCATTATCATTACCATCATTATCATTTTTACCATCATTATCATCATTATCATCATAACCATCATTGTCATCATTACCATCATTATCATCATCATCACTACTACCATCATTATCATTATCATCATTACCATCATTATCATCATTACCATCATTATCATCATTACCATCATTATCATCATTACCATCATTATCATCATTACCATCATTATCATTATCATCATTACCATCATTATCATTATTATCATCATTATCATCATTGTCATCATTATCATCATTATCATCACTACCATCATTATCATTATCATCATTACCATCATTATCATCATTACCATCATTGTCATCATTACCATCATTATCATCACTACCATCATTATCATTATCATCATTACCATCATTATCATCATTATCATCACTACCATCATTATCATTATTACCATCATTATCATCATTATCATCATTACCAACATTATCATCATTACCATCATTATCATCATTATTATCATTACTATCATTATCATCATTACCATTGCCATAGTCCGACTGCGCTTTTGACATTGGTTTGTTGAGTGCGACCTTTAAGTTCATTGCCAGCATGCGGCATGTATGGTAATAGCTCTGTCTAGTATGCCCGCCTTCATAGGGGTAATGACTGTAGGTAATTTCTTGTGCAGTCGGCACCATGGTCATTTCTCAGCATATGACTTGCTGATGGTTAATATGCAGTACTTTACACATTACACCACTCGAACACTGGTTAACTCGAACAGAAGCAAACTTAAACAGCAGTTAACTCGGATGCTGTTTATGAGTTTATACATACAATGTTCTGCACAGACGGATATCAACATTATCAAATACACAGCCACTTATTCAACGATCAATTCACAATACAACTACATCACAATTTAAAAGAGTGGCTCAATGTTGGCCATAACTCTGTATACTTCTAACCATGTCCATACTGGACGATGGATGAACACAGACTGCCTGTTCAAACCCCACTTCCTGTCACTTGGGAAGTGCATCGCAACGTTTTCACGTTGCGTGAAAAGCACCCGCTCTTCACGTTCTGATGTTCACTTGCTGAACACAGCCATAACCTTTGCCCTACTCTAAATTAGGTTATTGCAACCATCATTATCATTATTACCATCATTATCATCATTATTATCATTACCATCATTATTATCATTACCATCATTATTATCATTACCATCATTATTATCATTACCATCATTATCATCGTTATCATCATTACCATTATTTCATCATTATCATTACCATCATTATCATCATTATTATTATCATCTGTCAACAACTGATGTGTCAGGCATCATAGGATTACTTCTCCCACACCATACAAAGAACTTGCAAGTCGTGTGAGAGGAAATGAATGGTACATTTTATTGCCGTTGGCTCTTTACAATTACAAAACAGTCGCTATCAAATCACACACAAAGCCACAGAATTGCCTATCACTAGTTTCCTAACCCTATTGCTAATCTCTATCTATTTGGCTACACAAAAACTCCTATCGACACTAAACGATCTGCTCTCTACGAAGTCAGTCCCCAGTCTGACTTTTCCTACACGCGTGACTACACAGCACGCGGAAGGACCTTGTTGCGTCCTTCGGCTTTTTGCGTGCTGTTACACTTAACACGCTTGTAGCAGCCGTTCTCCTACTGAGTGGCACTCTTCTCCGTGGCTATCCCGTAGGCGTGATTCTGTCGTGACCAGAGTACTAACTAACTGGTCGTTGCCTCCGTGTCTCATGAGAGAACTAGTTAATAGTCCCCCATTCTATCATCTACCCTGCCCTTATATCGGGGCACTGTATTACCTCTAATCTACTTGAGGTTGACCACTCTTCCCGGTGGTCTTCTATCTTGAGGCATACCTCCTGCCTTTATATTTCAGTCTTTGACACACACCCTCCCCTCCTGTGTTGCGTCATCAACTTTGACTCATTGGTTGTGACGCAAGAGGTTTCTAAAAAATTAGTGTATCTAATTTTTGTCAAAGACTGCTGATAACCTGGCTTTGGGTAACTTAATAGACTTCTACTGACTATTGTCACAATGTAGTATCACTTTACTTGGCTACTGGCAATCGCCACAAACTTGTCTGGTTGGCGTGAGCCCTCTTCTCAATCGCAATATTATATTAATTAGAGGTATGTCTGAACCGGACCGTTGTCTTATAAGACCTGCCCTCAAATAGTAAATTAACTCACTACCCATACAAAGTTGACTTTCTTAGGGTCAACACATGAATTGCTTCATGTCCCCCATATAATATTAAACAACCATTACACAAGCTGTGTGCGACAGGCTTTACCTATTTCACTTCCGCGTGTAAAGTTATCTTTCACTGTTAAGTTAGTGTTTCGTTGTCTATTATGTCCCCTGACCCGGAGTTATCTCCCTTTGATCTACAAAAAATGTATGCAATTTATATGTTTGTTTTTCTGGTTGTTTGCATGTTTGCATCTAACTAATAGTATAATCTAACTTCTAACACGTGTATCTATCTATCATGTGTATGTAAGTTAGTTTTCAAGTGCCATAATTTGGTTAAATGTGGCCACAAACAAGTGTATAACACTAATTCGTGACTACGTTTCCGTCTTATGAGACTTAAAATACTTTCTCTAAGATCTACACTAAACTGCACACAACACATTCATGACAACACATTTTCAACATCGAACACAAACACCTGACGCAGAAAAAAAATAAAAAGTCGCGTTGAGCGGCAGAAAAAATCCGCTGATCTCACCCTCTCCTGTATAATTTATATTCGCTCTCACCCTCACACTTCTATCACACATCTTTTACCCTTACTTCTGTCACACATCTTTTACCCTCACAATTATTTAAAAACCCTGGAGTGACACTGTACAAATTTGGCTCAGTTTGACAAAGTTGAGCTCAATGACTGTGCGTAAATTGCTGCCCGAGTCATGTATTTACACATATTTACATGTAAGAAAAAGGGTTGATGGTTTGTACCCTGGTATTACTAACTACTATATTCTACTGAAATAATACTCTAAATACTGACATACTAATACTAGTTCTATAAATATGTATTTAATGTGTTACCTATTTTAATTTAATTTGCCACATTAATCCTAATGTTTATCTAATTTAAGGGACGTAATCTAACTATTTAAAATGAAATTGATGTGAAATGAGTTATGTACCTTTATGAAATGGGTAATGTGAAATGTAATCAATTATGTACCTTTCTAACATGGGTAATGTGAATTATAACAAAATATAACTAATGTTTGTAAATGGAAAAATATATGATTGATATTTTTACTCTAAATGGTGTAAATGATGTATGTTTAATTGTATAATCTTTTTATCCTATGATAATGATGTACATTAATCCTTATACTACATGATCACGTTTGTTAATTGGACTGGTTCATTAAGATGGGATGAACTCAAATGAAATGAAACAAAGTGAAATGTAATAAACATAAATGGTCCTAATACTATCTAAACTTTTTATTCTAGTTTATAATTAGCTGTTATTACGTTTAAATTACTATCCTATTCTACTTTTAAGGTAAGTAAGTGGGTAAATTAATGATCTATCTAATTAATCCTATCTAAACTACTTTTAAAAAAATGAAAACTATTATATTGTCTAAATCTAAATGTAAATTAAAGTGACCTAATCTACCTATAATTTATCACTATATTAAAATGTTATAATACATATCACAATAAGTTTATATATACATAGTATTTAAATACCTCAGGTTAGTCGTTGCCTTAACGTTCAGCAATTGCTTTCATTGGCATACTATATATTCACACTTGTCCTGGGTATATTAAACACATTACACAGTCATACTTGTGTCCTATGGGTATTGCACCTGTAGAGTTTGATTGTGTCGTAGACCAGTATTTTCGTGTCTGTATTTATGTAATGTTCTGACACTGTTTTTGTCTGCTTAACACAAATGATTCACCGGCACACCTATGGAGCTTAGTAAGTAATGAGTTGTTCCAGTTCATACGGTGATACATTTGTTCTCGGAGCACAGTTCTTCTTTTAATGTCTACGGACACAAGGTAGTTCGCTGTTCTTAGTACATAGTTCAGCACGTAATATCTATGTATTAGTATAAACATTTCACACAGATTATTCTAATGTACTAATAATCTATTACTCTACACTATTATGTGGAATCTCCGGTATTTCTACCTCAGATGGTCAACTTAGGGTATCAGCAAGAATGTTGTCCTTACCCTTAATATGTTCTATACTAAACGTATAGTTTTGTAGTATTAGCGACCACCTGTATATACGGTCATTCCGATGCACACCACTTTGTATGACCGTGATTGGGGAGTTGTCAGTCTGGACAACGAAGTGAACACCCGCTAGAAATCGATGGAGCTTCCTCACCGCATAGATGACGCTTAGGGCTTCCAACTCTGATATGGAATATCTGGACTCAGCAGGTGTGATCTTACGTAGCAAATCGGATGGAAGATGCCCTCATAAAATTGGCCTAGCACTGCAGCGATGGAGATTCTGCTGGCATCTGTCCTAAGATAATAAACGAGCCTAGGATTAGGCATGCGGAGGATTGGTACATTACTAAACAGGATTTTCAATTTTGACAATGCAGAAATTAATAATGCATCTTTGACATCTAATTTTACAGATGCTTTTAAAACATTGGAAAATACACTTGTAATTTCCGCTAAGTTTGGTATGAATTTGCTATAGTAATTTACTAACCCCAAAAGGCTTCTGACCTGCTTCTTTGTGGTAGGCATGGTCAGGTTCATAATTTTGGTAATGATTCTATTGTCAGTCTTTAGTTGACCTTGTGAAATGACATGACCCAAAAAATCAATTTCTTTTAGGCCCAATTCGACTTTGCTCGGTTTGACAGTGAGACCGAAGAGTCGCAACCTATCAAAGACATGTCTTAGTTTCAGTAGGTGTGTTGTCCAGTCATCAGTATGGACACATATATCATCTATATACGTCACTGTATTCGTCACTCCATGCAGTAGATCTCTAGTTAAGCGTACGAAAGTGGCAGGAGCGTTTCGGAGTCCGAAAGGAAGAAAACGCCACTCGTAAAGTCCTAAAGGTGTTGAAAAAGTAGTAAGATGAATGGATTGAGTCTGCATAGGGACCTGCCAATATCCCTTAGTAAGATCTAATTTAGAAAAGATTTTGGAGGTGGACATGTCAAGAATAAGATCTTCGCAGGAAGGAATTGGTTCTGCGTCGATCTTGGTGACGTTGTTGAGTTTTCGATAGTCCACACACAGACGAATTGTGGAGTCTTTTTTCTTAACTAGGACGATTGGAAAGGAGTACTCAGATGTAGACTTCTGGATGATCCCACTAGCTTCTAAATTAAGTATTTCCTTATTTAGATTTTCCCTATAGCTGAGTGGGATTGAGTACGGCCTGCATTTAATAGGCTTAGAGTCCGAAAGAAGAATGGAGTGCTCGATTCTGTCCGTCCTACCTGGAATGTCAGAAAATATGTCTTTATACTCCGTCACTAATTCTATTAATTGTCGTCGTTGACCGTCTGTTAGTTCCTGTTCTATCCGTATGCTATCCAATGTGGCAGTCTTGTCTACAATAGGAACAGGTAGTTCCATTCCGTCGTCGTCTACCTGATTCAGTACGGTGGTGGTGCTAAGTGCGTATTCTGTATTCTCACTAGATGTATGGATAACGTCGGAATTGCCAGTCTCGCTAACTAGTGTAGTTGCGTTATGTATGTCTGTCGTCTGATCACTAGGTGTGGGTGCACTGTGTTCGTCTGTCTCTACTTCTGTCTCTTGTCGTGAAAAGTAAGGTTTCAACATGTTGACATGGAATATCTTTAAGTGTCCGTTTATCGATATTTCATAGTCAACATCTGAAATTCTACGTACCACCTTGAATGGCCCTTGCCATGAAGTCAATAATAAATTTCGTTTGTCTGGAAGTAACAGAAGTATGTCTTGATCTACCGCCACACTCTCAAATGGCCTAGAAGCCAGTGTAGAAGGTTGTACTTCAGCTGTAGGATGTTTACCCTTACGTACTAATTGTTGACAGACATTACAAGGAACGACAAAATAATTTTATATCATTGCAAAAACCTGGCCAATAAAAATGAGCCTGAATTCTGGCCCTGGTTTTGTTGTATGCAAGGTGACCAGCAAACGGTGACTCATGTGCAATCTTTAGCACCGTTAGGCAGTGTTGTACAGGTAACACCGTTTGCTGAATCTCATGGTTACCAGTTGTATAGTACCTAGTAAGAATGCCATTATTAAGTCTAAAGAACCATGATGCGTTTTTGGTGACTTTGGCTCTTTCTTTCAATAATTTTAAATATGGAGACACACTAGGATCAGCTTTCTGCTGTTCTATAAAATTTTGTCTGGTGGTATCATCCGTGCTAGTTGGTGATAGCAACAGTAGTCTCTCATCTTGTAGTGTGTCTTGATGTTTTATAGAGTCTGCTCTGGTTGTTGCATTAGCTGCATTTAATCTTTCCCATGCAGCTATTTCATCGCTAGTACATTGTTTCAATTGGGGTAAGCAACCCAAAATTAAGTCAGTACAAGGGTTGTCAAGTATTGCACAAGTAAAGGTACCAGAAAGGAAAGGAGTGTTAATACGGGCTTTGGCCAAAGGGTAAATTTCAATGTTACCCGAAAAGGTTCGGCATTTGACAGAGTCACCTGTATAATCATCTGGACTCACCAGTTCCTTCCTAAGACCAATAAGGGTGCTGCCGCTGTCCAGCAAACATTGGCATGGTCTGTCGTTGACCATTGCATTGTGGAACACTAAATTGCCTCTGGAGGCTAATGCTGCATTTACACTCTCAGATGAGAATGGTACTGTATGTCCACATTCTAATTTTCCGTCTGCATGAAATTGGTGACATCGTTCACAACTGTCAAAGCTTAACATATCGTTTACACAACACACATCTTCAGCTTGGTTAACAGGTAATTCATTTTCAACTTCACACTCAGTCTCACTACCACTATCAGAAGATGTATCAATCAAAATAGCATTGTTGGCTTTCATACGTTGGCGGCCCAGGCACTTATTTGAATAATGGCCGTAGCTGGAACAAAAGAAGCATTTGATTGCACGCCTGTATGCAGATCGCTTGTTTTGTTGCTTCTTAATAACATTTTCAAGATGCGCCGGATAGTTTGGCGATTTATCACACATAGAATAAGTGTCATGCAACAGATGACAGTAGATACATTTCGACACTTTTTTATCTTGCTTATCAACTTTATGAAATGGTTTTTTATTACTTTGATAGTTTTTAGGTTGGTCCTTTACAAAGGAAACTATTTCAGAGTCATTTGAAGTCTTAAAAATATCTCTATTTGAGGAAAAATATGCAGAGCCTTTCTTTTCAAATTGTGCTATGTCCTCAATGTCTGACTGCTGCAAGAATTTAGCAAACGGAGATGGTATAGTGGATATGACTTTATCCATGGCTATTAAATTTTTAAGTCTATCAAAGTCTTTTCCTATGTTAGCTGCTTTAAGCCACCTATCTAGTACACTTTGCACATTTGAGACGTAATCAATGAAAGTCTCACTAGGTTTTGGTTTTAAATTTGAGAACTGAACCTGATACCCAGGGGCATCAAGTAAAAAGTGTTGCATTATCCTATCATGGATGTACTGATAGTTAGATCTAAGATCAGTTGGTATAGATTCTATCACTTTAAGGGGCTCACCACTCAGGTTCTTCATATAAATCATAGCCCACATCTCTATTGGAACTTGGTGATATTTAAACTGATACTCGACATTTTCTGTCCAGGCTGAGATGGAATCTTCTTTACAATATGGTTTGATAATATTTTTGTATTTGTTGAACTTATTTTCTTCTTGTTGACTTTTTAGTTTAGTGGCAGAGATCTCTGCGTGTGAGTCTACATCCATACCTTTCATCTTTAACTGTGTCTCTGATTCTACTTGAATTTGTTTTTCCTTAACTCTTGCCATTTCATCTATCTCTTTTTGCTTTAGTTCTCTCTCTTGATCTAGTTGCTTTTGCTTTAATTCTTTCTCTTGATCTAATTGCCTTTGTTTTATTTCTAATTCTTTTTGTTTAATTTCCTTATCATGTTCTAGCTGTTGTTGTTTAATCTCCTTATCATGTTGTCTTTCTCGTGCACGTTCATCTCTCTCAGCGTCCTTTGCTTCTTTAAACTTTTGATCAGCATACTGTTCTAGCTCCTTTCCTGTGTATTGTAATTCTTTACCTGCTTTTACAAAATCAGCTAAAGTAGCCATGTTGTTGGGTAATTAGCTAGCAATGCCCCGCACTGAAGTCTTTAATCACTTATTTATCTTTGGTATGTTATGTTTCTTAATATCTGAGCACTGCAAATTGGACTCTCAGTTTATAACCTGGAAAATTTTATCCTGAAAAACAGAGCACAAAAATATGCTAATGCATCACAAGCTGAAAAAGAGATGCACTATTAATCACATTGCATGCCAAATATATTGAGAATACTCAACTTAATGTTCCCGAGAATCAGGAACACCATCCGGTAACACAGGTCACCTCGTTTGGCACTTCGGCATACACACGACTTTCTAATCAGCTGTTGTTCACCCTGGTTCACAGAGCAGCAACAATTAACAACTTGTAAACGACACGTAATATTTTTGACAAATTGGTACAATCACAATGACACGCCCACGTATGAACAGAATATAGTTTAATTAATGTTAAATGTCAATGTCCTGTCTTCGTTCTAACGTTTTATGCCTTTCGTCCCTAACCTAGTTTAATCTATGGAAGTTTTGTGCAGACCAAGCCTAATTTGCATAGCCAAAAGTAGTGCCATCGCAACGGTAAACAAATAGAAAAAGTTCGAAAAACATTCAATAAATGCTTTTAAATAAATAAAAATATAATAATATTGTTTAAATAAATAAATATATTCATTCACTAACTTAAATAAACAAATAATAATTAATATAAAGCACAGATTCAGGCGGGCAGCAGCTTGTCGATTTGTAAACACTCAAATGCTGAATGCTAATGGCGTAACACAACTGCTTGTCAATCGTATTACGTCAGAGGCGCAGCGCTATTTTTAGCTTGCAAAAATCGATAATGTTGCTGGCTGTGTATCGCTCCGCCATGAATCATATTTGATAATTATTCGTAAACAAATAAATAATTACATAAATCAATGAAAGAAATTAATAATATCAATACTTACAACTTCGAAGAACACATGATTTAACTAAATAATATTTTAATAAGCACAAATAAGCATTATTTTGTTACGATAGGCACAGCTTAGCTCGCAACTTGTCCTAGTCTGCACACGTCATCCGTCACTGACACAAATTAAACCTAATTAAACCTACTAGCAACCTTAGTCAAGAGCCGTGGGTCGGTGTATTAGCTTGAACGTTTGTCCAAGCCACACTTCTGACACCACATTAATCCTTGCCTGTCAACAACTGATGTGTCAGGCATCATAGGATTACTTCTCCCACACCATACAAAGAACTTGCAAGTCGTGTGAGAGGAAATGAATGGTACATTTTATTGCCGTTGGCTCTTTACAATTACAAAACAGTCGCTATCAAATCACACACAAAGCCACAGAATTGCCTATCACTAGTTTCCTAACCCTATTGCTAATCTCTATCTATTTGGCTACACAAAAACTCCTATCGACACTGAACGATCTGCTCTCTACGAAGTCAGTCCCCAGTCTGACTTTTCCTACACGCGTGACTACACAGCAAGCGGAAGGACCTTGTTGCGTCCTTCGGCTTTTTGCGTGCTGTTACACTTAACACGCTTGTAGCAGCCGTTCTCCTACTGAGTGGCACTCTTCTCCGTGGCTATCCCGTAGGCGTGATTCTGTCGTGACCAGAGTACTAACTAACTAGTCGTTGCCTCCGTGTCTCATGAGAGAACTAGTTCATAGTCCCCCATTCTATCATCTACCCTGCCCTTATATTGGGGCACTGTATTACCTCTAATCTACTTGAGGTTGACCACTCTTCCCGGTGGTCTTCTATCTTGAGGCATACCTCCTACCTTGATATTTCAGTCTTTGACATCATCATTACCATCATTATCATCATTGGACAGAGTAGCTCAGAGGTGGCAATGTCCACCTCAGGCCTGCGCAGACCTTATTTGATTTCTGGAAGGAGAGGCAGATGGTGACCAAACAGAATGTAGACATTGGACATTAAAAACACAGCAGACATGATGCACGAGGCAAGGGAACTGGCAAAAAGAATATCGAGAATCCTTCCCATGGGCTGTGATGAATGTGATGTTCTGAAAGGACATGCTACATGACAATGACAGTGATAAAGAGAAAGACTGAATTTACTATGGTCGTCTAACAAGCGGCTGGATGAGTGGCTAGAATGCCGGACTCCCATTCGGGAGACCCAGGTTCGATCCCTCGGTAAAGTGTGGGATATTTTTCTGTCGGGGGCAAAAAGAACATTCTAACCTGCACAGTTCGCGGCGACTGCACTAGCCAGGTGGCCTTAATTCCTCAGGCCCTCTGCCATACACCCTCTGCAAGGTACTATGTTAGCAGTAAATGATAGTTGACAGTCTAACAATCATTTCAGCAACATAAAATGTGTTAGCACTGCCAAGAGCCAATTTCGTACATAGAATTGTGCATCTTTCTTTACATTTGTTTTTAGGTTTTTCAAATGCCATTCAATTCTCTTTAGCCTGCATTGGTTTATAGTAGCAGCAACTAATACACTTTCTATCTAGATTTCTATTATTAAGATTCCTTTCTCTTTTCTGTGCAGGATAGTTTACTACATTATATTTTCATTTCTTATTGTCCCGTCTTGTCAGAGAATAGCAGTTACAAATGCTGTGTTCATAATCACGGTTGGGCTATGGTTTGACGCCTGTGTTCATCATCTCGCTAAATGAGGGAAAGACTGGCCACCTGTATCTCCGTGCATCCAGGCCTACAACACATGATGCTTTTATCACATCACAGGCACAAAGTAGGAAACTGCTTCGGGACCATTTATTTTCATGTTTTTTGCCATAAAATTATTTTTTCATCTGCTTTCGACAGAATTTATGTTTAAAATTGATAATGAAGAACATGTAAGTGCATATGTTTACAACCATAGAAAATTGTTCATGCAGACACGTGATTGTTTGATAAAGATTTGTCATTGTTAAAGAGCTGCCACAAATGTGTGTTGTGTATACTATTCTTCGACTCTGCAGATTGTTGGGAAAGCTGAGCATCCTGTAGATAATACCGAGGAAGTAGAGCATAAGGCCAAGAGCTCTCGAAAAGAGAAATCTGTTCTGCAGTCGAAACTAACACGCCTGGCCATTCAGATTGGATATGCGGGTAAGTGAACTATTTGTAGATTTTCATACTGTCACATTGTTATATATGAAAAGTGTACCCAGGATGAGAGTGGAGGTAGAGGCTTTCACTGCAGCTCTTCATTGTTTATTTGAGAATTCATATCCAGGGATTAATATTGTGCCTGACTCTGTGCTTCATCTTAGAAAGTTTTGGTATGAACGGTTAAGTTATATAAGTATATTCTCCACTCTGTGTTATAACTTGTCTTGTGACAGATCATTTTTTTTTTACTAGTGCAATCCCCTGCTGTGTGTTAACGGGACCCTAAAGCTAAGCAAAGAACATTAACACTACAATGAAGAAGGGTACCACACGTATGTTACCGGGACACATGTCCCGTCTGGACCAGCAGAGGAAGAAATTAGCAAAGTGATCAACCTACTGAAGGATGGGAAGCTGCTGGTCCAGATGGCATCCCTGCAGAGGCCTTTAATATAAAGTAATTGCCTCAACTGAATTACTGTACAGATTATTTAGCAGAATCTCGGAAACTGAAGAAATACCACAGACAGGAGAGAAGGATATATGGTGAAGCTGTCAAAGACAGGGGACCAACAGGAGTGTGAAAATTATAGAGGAATAATGTTACTGTCAGTTCCTGAGAAGATATTAATCAGGATCATTCTGGAGACTTGACAAGGTGCCATTGACAAACAGTTAAGGGATTAACAGGCCGGCTTCCAAACAAATAGATTCTGCACTGATTAAATAGTTACGCTGTGCATAATAATAAAACATAGCATCAAACTGAACTCACCACTTTATGTTGGATTTGTGGACAACGAAGAGTCCTTTGATGGAATTAATTAAGGAATCTCTTTGGAAACTGATGAGACATGGAATAATACACAAAAATATTAACTTGGTAAAAGCAAGCTTGGTTTAAAATTAAAAGAACAGGCCAAAGTTTTCCTTGGCTAAATTTCAAAATTTAATAAAACATATCCACATAAAGAATATTAACAGAATGTTTGATTCAGGTATACACACATGTGGACCCTCTCTGGTGCTACATGTGTCATCATCACACGTTCCATCACAGATAACTCGTTATTCTATAACAGCAAGATTATTTTAATTTGTCTTTTCTACACAGGTACAGCCATAGCTGTTCTTACAGTTATCATACTCATTGTGCAGTTCTGCATTCAAGAGTTTGTTATTCGAGGCAAGACTTGGACAGCCTCAGACACCACAAGGAACATCGAGATATTTGTGAAGTACTTCATCATTGGTGTGACAGTGCTTGTGGTGGCTGTTCCCGAGGGATTGCCTCTTGCTGTAACACTGGCTTTGGCTTACTCAGTGAAGGTTAGTTTGTAATGTGTGCTTTTTGTTTCCAGACATGTTCATTAGTGGTAATCTGTTCATTGTGTTGGGATCTCATGGCAGATATGATTGAGGAGGTGTGATGGGGCAAGACTTAACAGGTTCTGTGATTTTGACAGATTGTGCAGTGTTACGTGTATGACCCATATGCTCACAAAATGTTGTGTGTATTAATTACACTTATCATATTTGCTAGAAAGCACTCATAAATTTGTGACTGTCATAATGGCCAAGTTAGCATTGGATAAAATAGGGAGGTCTGTGGTCCCAGTCTATAGTACGAGCATGTGTCAGTCACAAAATAATGTTTAAAAACATAAAACTGTTTGAGTTGTGAGCTTGTAACCAATTTATTATTGTACTTACATCTCTCCTTATTTCTCAGCTTAATCTTTGTGAACATTGAAGCATCCATCCTATAGTTTTGTCAGTCCCCCCAATACCTCTATCATTGAAGTCTTTGCTGTAGTCATGTCTATACCAGACACTAAACTTCTTCATCATCAGCTAATCATTTGCCACCATGCCGTGTTCTGCTTTTCACAACAAACACTTGCTGCCATAGACAGGCAACATTACCTTATGAAAATCCTTGGCTTTAAGTCCTCTGGTTCAAAAACATCTTATAACATGACACAGTTCTTCAGTGCTGCAATTTCGAGTATGGTCAATATTTTCAACACCACCTGTGTGTGAAACTGCGTATGTGCATATGACAATTATCATCTGGCACACGTAGACATCAAGCTAGATGGATATACCACATAATGACACCTTTATAAACTAATAGCAACCATTTCTCAACTGTCCTAGGTCATTTTGTGACTCACAGACTGACCTGCTACTTAAAATCTAGAAACTCTGCATGTTTTTCACTTTGAGATGAGAAGCAAAGCCAGGCAATGAGCATTGCTATGAATGTTCAGATGCAACAGGAAAAAGCAAAATTGCATCTCTGCAAAAGACACAACAGAGGCAACAGACACCAGGATGTATGAAAAGTATTTCAGAAGTTTATATTCTGATGCTGTACAACATTAGTTTTTAAGAAACAGAGAAAAGGGTGCATAAAAAGAAGGATGTTGTGGTGAAGACAGCTGTATCAGAGTTGCTATTCTGTATTTATTCAGTACTTATTCCATGACTTTTAAGCATTTTTCCAGGTCTCTGGCTTGTTTCAGGGAGCCTGTTTCTGATGATAATCTACAGCAAAGAAAATATAATCATTTTCTTATTATAACTTCCCTTCCCCCCCCCCCCCCCCCACACACACACACACACACCCAACCACCCATCTGTTTTACTTCTGTCTCACTGCTTCTTGTTCACACTACACTAGTTAATATTTAGGCTGAGAAAGCAAGGATAGCCCTTGCAGTCTGCCCAGTGTTGAATCTAGCAGGTGTCCTAACAATGAAAGAAAGGATAGCTCTTGCAGTCTGCCCAGTGTTGAATCTAGCAGGTGTCCTAACAATGAAAGAAAGGATAGCTCTTGCAGTCTGCCCAGTGTTGAATCTAGCAGGTGTCCTAACAATGAAAGAAAGGATAGCTCTTGCAGTCTGTCCAGTGTTGAATCTAGCAGGTGTCCTAACAATGAAAGAAAGGATAGCTCTTGCAGTCTGTCCAGTGTTGAATCTAGCAGGTGTCCTAACAATGAAAGAAAGGATAGCTCTTGCAGTCTGCCCAGTGTTGAATCTAGCAGGTGTCCTAACAATGAAAGAAAGGATAGCTCTTGCAGTCTGTCCAGTGTTGAATCTAGCAGGTGTCCTAACAATGAAAGAAAGGATAGCTCTTGCAGTCTGTCCAGTGTTGAATCTAGCAGGTGTCCTAACAATGAAAGAAAGGATAGCTCTTGCAGTCTGCCCAGTGTTGAATCTAGCAGGTGTCCTAACAATGAAAGAAAGGATAGCTCTTGCAGTCTGCCCAGTGTTGAATCTAGCAGGTGTCCTAACAATGAAAGAAAGGATAGCTCTTGCAGTCTGTCCAGTGTTGAATCTAGCAGGTGTCCTAACAATGAAAGAAAGGATAGCTCTTGCAGTCTGTCCAGTGTTGAATCTAGCAGGTGTCCTAACAATGAAAGAAAGGATAGCTCTTGCAGTCTGCCCAGTGTTGAATCTAGCAGGTGTCCTAACAATGAAAGAAAGGATAGCTCTTGCAGTCTGCCCAGTGTTGAATCTAGCAGGTGTCCTAACAATGAAAGAAAGGATAGCTCTTGCAGTCTGCCCAGTGTTGAATCTAGCAGGTGTCCTAACAATGAAAGAAAGGATAGCTCTTGCAGTCTGCCCAGTGTTGAATCTAGCAGGTGTCCTAACAATGAAAGAAAGGATAGCTCTTGCAGTCTGCCCAGTGTTGAATCTAGCAGGTGTCCTAACAATGAAAGAAAGGATAGCTCTTGCAGTCTGTCCAGTGTTGAATCTAGCAGGTGTCCTAACAATGAAAGAAAGGATAGCTCTTGCAGTCTGTCCAGTGTTGAATCTAGCAGGTGTCCTAACAATGAAAGAAAGGGTAACTCTTGCAGTCTGTCCAGTGTTGAATCTAGCAGGTGTCCTAACAATGAAAGAAAGGGTAGCTCTTGCAGTCTGTCCAGTGTTGAATCTAGCAGGTGTCCTGACAATGTCCTTCAAACATCCCCAGAAAATGATGCATGACAACAATCTTGTGCGACACTTGGATGCCTGTGAGACCATGGGCAATGCCACTGCAATCTGCTCAGACAAAACTGGCACCCTCACCACCAACCGGATGACCGTCGTCCAGAGCTACATTGCACGTAAGTTATTTACCTGAGCCCTTCATAGCTAGTGTATTTTTATTATGAGTTGTGATGTCTAGATATAACATACATGCATCCGTCTGTGATTGCATGTATGTGTGGTATGAAAAGAGATATATGGTGACAGCAGAAGATTATGGAAGGATTTGTTGTAGTGACACAGTTGTGGAACACTAGAAACATGTGGTTATGAAGGGACATGATCCTCTGTGCCTTAACCCTACCAGACTGCTGTACCGATTTTTTGTAATTTCCTAATCTGCCGCTAAACCGATGTACCTAATTTTCGGTATTTTGCCTAGTACGTGAAAAACATGCATTACAAACTAAAAATAACCAACCAATCGTGGTGAAACTTCATGGTTAGCCATTGCAAATGTCTGCCCCAATAGGTTTGAATTGACTTTGTGTGGTTTAATGCGAAAAAAAATCTGAAAATTCACAATGAAACATGCGGCTGATGATCCAAGCACTTCTACAAGAAAGTGAAGTAGGTCTAGGCTTTTCAGTCCAACAGGTGATGGATACTTTAGTTTATTCAGACTGGATTGGCACACAAAGGTGGAATATTGGCGCTAGATGAAAGGTAGACCTATTTTCTACAATGTCCCTAAGTTACATCTTATTCTAACCACTTGTTTGCATGTAACTAACATTTTTCTATATCATGTTGGTTTTTTTCTCTTTAATGCTCAGGAGCCCAGGTATAGGGGACAGTTAGATTCAGGGCCTCAGGTCTGGTAGGGTTAATATAGATTGGAAAGATCTCAGGATAAAAATGATGATTTATATATCAGACGCAAGAATCCGTCATCAGTTAGAAAAGATAACTAAGTGATTTCAGACCAGTTTAAATATTATTTTTCCAATAAGTTTATCAACAATCACAAAGTTAGATTTGTGGGGGAGTGGCATGTTCAAACACCTTCAGGTTAAATAACTTCATGTGATAAGGATGTGTTTTTTTTTCCACCTGATCTTGTCAGCATTTACCAGAGATCAGTACTCAAAAATATCACATCTTGAGAGAGTTTAAGGCCAGACAACAAAACTTAACATTATGACATATGCAGATGACACCATTTTATTAGCAGGGTCTGAGAGTTGTCTGTGAACCGATCTGAGCAAGGTGTTAGAAGATGAGAGTATTATCAAATGTTCATAATCATCCTGCGCCATGCTGATAAGCGTGGGCTGTCACGTTTCGCCATCTCACACGATCACTAGAGTCGTGGATCAGCTCAGTGTTCTTGTTTCGACCATGCCACATGGCCAAAGCCATCTAGATTTTTACTTCTCTGCCTTCCCCTTGTTCTTTTCCCCTCAATCTTGCCAGTTATCACCAAGTTCTATAGTTTTTTTTCTTCGCATAATGTGTCCAAAATAATGTGACTGTCTACATCTAATTTCTCTAATCAGTTTACAATTTTTCATCTGCATCTTGTAAGACTTGCTCATTCTTGTAGGACATGCTCATTCTTGTAGGACTTGCTCATTCTTGTAGGACTTGCTCATTCTTGTAGGACTTGCTCATTCTTGTAGGACTTGCTCATTCTTGTAGGGCTTGCTCATTCTTGTAGGGCTTGCTCATTCTTGTAGGACTTGCTCATCCTTGTAAGACTTGCTCATCCTTGTAGGACTTGCTCATTCTTGTAGGACTTGCTCATCCTTGTAAGACTTGCTCATCCTTGTAGGACTTGCTCATTCTTGTAGGACTTGCTCATTCTTGTAGGGCTTGCAGGGCTTGCTCATTCTTGTAAGACATGCTCATTCTTGTAGGACTTGCTCATCCTTGTAAGACTTGCTCATCCTTGTAGAACTTGCTCATTCTTGTAGGACTTGCTCATTCTTGTAGGACTTGCTCATTCTTGTAGGACTTGCTCATTCTTGTAGGACTTGCTCATTCTTGTAGGACTTGCTCATTCTTGTAGCACTTGCTCATTCTTGTAGGGCTTGCTCATTCTTGTAGGGCTTGCTCATTCTTGTAGCACATTGCAATGTGCTGTCTTCACAGTGAGCTGCCCTGGTAATGTCATGAGCATGGCCGGGCGCAGCTTCGACGTCTGGCTCATCAGCTAACATTGTGAGTGAAGGATTGGCTACCTATTCCTCCGTGGATTCAAGCTTAGAAAATGTGTTAGTCTTTTCTCATCACAGACCCATAACTGGAAATTGCTTTCAGACAATTTTTGGGGGGTAACTGAATGCATGGTGATTTTCCAGAAGGCACAATTCCAATGTGCTCTCTTCATAGTCAAAGTAGACATAAAGGAGTCTACCACACCGTAGGTCTGTTGGCTATATGGTATCAGCCTCATATTTTTACAGTCCAATCAACACTTGATAGGTGATGTGGTCAAGATCACTTCTTTACTTCCAGAACATCTTATGGTACCCATTTTAGACTTGGTTGACCTAGGAGGTAATTTGTTATTAAATCCACGCCTCATGGGGATTTGAACACATGACGACCAGGCAAGTATGCTAGCCATGTTATAGCTTGTCAGTTTAGTTCCTCCACTCATCTGACTTTTCCAATAGCACCTGCCAGACATCTAATTTTCTCTGTTTTGTGTTTACAGGAGTCCACCATAAAAGTGTTCCAGATTTTACATCTTTCAATGCAAAACTTAGCCAGCTGATCCTAGAGTCCATCTCTGTCAACTGTGGCTACACGTCTAAGATAGAGGTAAATAGCGTTTCTTGCTGTTGGTTTGTGAATGTCCTATCAGTGTATGTTTATGTAGACAGTTTTTATGTGAAAGTCGAGGGATACCCACCACATTATTTTTCAAGTAGGTTTATCAGCAGGCACAAAGTGGGACTTGTGGTGGAGTGGTATGTTCTAAAGTGTTCAGGCTAAATAACTTCATATCACGACTCGACACTCTATCGAGAACAGATCACAATCGGATAATGCAGAGGATGTCTCGCATTAAAAGTACTGCGCAGAGACATGCATTATATGCAGCCGGGAAGAAGAAGGCAGAGGCGAAGAAGGCTGCGGCGACTGCTGAGCCCATATCTCTACATACAGCAGTCCTGCTCCTACACCAGCTGAAACCGCTCCCGTCACTGAAGAAACCACAACTGAAGCCAGCAGCAGCCGGGAATTTCTCAACAGCAACAAGATGATGCAGCCCAATTTACCAGAGACCGCAACACAGGAGGAAACAACAACAACGTAGGACTTCACCGGCAAATTACTGCTAAAACAGACAAGCTTGGGAGAAGCCAAACTGTTGGCGCTACCAACAGACAAGATAATCAGTCTGTTGGACAACGAGCTGGGAAGAAACAGCATCTACCAGCTCCGCAAGACACCTGATGGAGTAGTAGTCTCCATCAACAAATAACCCAAAGACCACAGCACTTATGCAGACGATTGCACAAGGAGAGAAGGTCGACATCAAGCTTCACCACGGCATCTTATTGGAAGCCACCCGGCACCACACAAGTAAATGATGGGTCATTAAATGAGTCAAGACCCATCTTACCAGCGACCAGATCAGGGAGACGCTGACAAGGGAGAACAAGAAACTCAAGATCACCAGTGCTGAGATGATCATTAGGAAGAACAACATCCCCTCCACAGTCGTCATAGTAACATCAGAGGACCGAGTGATCCCTCAATTTATCAGATGGGACAAGAGAGACCAAGTTCCAGAGCACTACATTCCGAGAGTGCTACAGTGCTCTAAGTGTCAACAGTTTTGGCACATCTGTGCCACCTGCAAGAGTGAGGTGGAGGAATGCAGATACTGCTCTGGACAATCAGTGCCAGCATGCAAAGATCAACAAGGACTTCAGGAGGCCTAACACTAACAGAAAATGTGCCAACTGCCTCGGCAACCATGGCGCCAGGTACCTCAGCTGCCCCTGACACCAAGACAGCAAGGATCTATGAAGGTCACCATTAAAACTAACCTGCCCTATAAAGAGGTTAGGAGGCAGTACGAGGCCACCAATTGACTCACAAAAAGCGACAAAGCGCAATTGGAAGGCCAACTGAAAGACCTGCTATCAAAGTTCAACAGCATGGAGGAAGAAAAAGACAAGACGCAAGAGACACAGATAACAGCTGTTCAGCGCATCCTGGATGAACTGAAGCAAGTTCAGCAAAAGATTGAGCAGGATGTGGCTTGGATGGCTGCAGTCAAGACGGAGTCAGAAGAAACTCTATCAAAAATCCAAGATGAAAGAGAAAAGACAGAAGAAACTCTCAAGCAGATACAAGAAGAAAGAGCACAAATAGAATCACTGGATGAACTGAAGCAAGTCCAGGAGAAGATTGAGCAGGATGCCGCTCGGATGGATACTATAAAGGCTGAGAAGACTGAAGAAAAGTTATCAAAAATACATCAAGCAAGAGACAAGACAGAAGCAACTCTAGAACAGATAGTAGACCTGCTCAAGGCCGAGACCAAACCAGAAGTTGCAAGAAAACAGACAGAAGAAGAAGCAACAGATGAAGAACGATATCGCTCACTACCAAGATCGAACTGGCTAACACAGAGAAGATTCGAAGGCAACTCAAGACGGGGAAATAGGAGGAACACCAGGAGAGACGACAACTGGTAAAGCTCCCTGAAGGAAACAGCACCATAGGATGGGGTGGGGGACACGATTACTCCAGGCCTTAACAAGTGCGCGACTCTGGCCAGACATGAAAACCTAACAAGAAAGGAATGAACACAACCCATCAGAAGCCTGGAAGCTGACAACAAGCAGTCCAAAGTACGAAAGACAAACTACAAGCTGCACCATAAATACCCCAATTATAGCTAAGTCGAAAACTCAAAGGCTGAAAGGGGGTATTTGTACCAAAAATTGGATTGGATTGGAATAACTTCATGTGACAGTAAATCTTCACTGCTGCTGAGGAGTTGATGTACAGTGCTGAGATTCTCCTTGTGTCATCAATGGGAAAAGACTGGAGCACTTTTGGAGATATCCATGTGTGATCAATGGGAGAAGACTGGAGCACTTTTAGAAATGTAAATGTGTGATCTGTGGGAGAAGACTGGAGCACTTTTGGAGACATCCATGTGTGATCTGTGGGAGAAGACTGGAGCACTTTTGGAGA
This sequence comes from Cepaea nemoralis, assembly GCA_014155875.1. Taxonomy (NCBI): domain Eukaryota; kingdom Metazoa; phylum Mollusca; class Gastropoda; order Stylommatophora; family Helicidae; genus Cepaea; species Cepaea nemoralis. Next base: position 535,631 of record JACEFZ010003057.1, on the reverse strand, counting down.
TGTACATATGTGATCTGTGGGAGAAGACTGGAGCACTTTTGGAGATGTCCATGTGTGATCTGTGGGAGAAGACTGGAGCACTTTTGGAGATATCCATGTGAAAGAGAAGTGTTCCTTTACCAAAACAAACAAACAACAAAAATCCAATTAGATACATTGTTATTTAACTTGGAATACAGAATACAGCAACTGATTTTTGTAGACAAGAAAAGGAATTTATCTGCCCAGATATCTATTATTAAAGATCACATGAGTTTACTTATAACAATGGAAATCAACTACTGTGGGTCACAAGCTTTTTCTCTAGCCATAATGCTGCAGTCCTGACATCTGTCCAGTTTATGTTTTCTTTCACATGTTCCCACTTGTGATTGGTTGTTTGGCTGCAAGACTGACTTTTAGCTCGTGAATATGATGCATTGACATTCGAGGTATCTGAGTCCTACAAAGGGCTGGTGTCTTTTGAAGCGAGGTTGGTGTAGAAACTTCTCCTGCCCCGGTACCAGAGTACACCTGCACGAGCGTTATGTTGCAAAGCTAAAAAGCCAGTGGGGTGTGCAAGGCTAGTACCGGAACTTTACATCTGCGGAGAGGCATATTAGGATGTAACCTGGTCATAATTCAGAACAACACATACAGACTGGCTGGGATTAGGCCTAGGCTGGTCATGTTGCCTCCACAGGCTTTAGGTATTTCATTGTCAACTCATTTGTGATGTTGTTTCTCATTGTGAAAGTTTCAGGTTCTTTCAGAAAACATGATCTCCAACATCAAAAAGGTATAAAAAGGGAGATATAAAAAAATTATACGCACTTTTAATCTTCCAGTCAAACAAAGGCAATGCTATATGATAACAGTCCAGTGGCATTATTTCTTTCTTCCGTCTGCTTGTTCATAATCCATGTCTCCCCACCATGTAATAATGAAGAGTTTGCATTGTGTAAGATGAATCATTTATAGAGAATTAAGGTAACAATAGAACGAACAACCCGTGTGATCTCTGATTCCAGTTTTGTTATGAGACAGAGCATTACTGCATGCAGGATGCACAAAAACATAGTCTATTCAAAGACCTTGTCAGTTAATTAGTGGGTCAGAACACTTGTGTTACATTGGGTAAAGGCAGATCCATAGCAGAATGGGCTGTTATCACATAATATAGGCCACAATATAATAGGCTGTAAAGTGTTAGGTCAGTCACATAACAAAGGCCACAGTATAATGAGGTTGAATGACCAGTTTCCTTCCTTGTAAGTCAATTCCCAGAGCATTTGATGAGACCGGGTCAACCCGAGAAGTATCATCATCATCATCATCCAGTGCCTTGCCGGCTGGCACGGGCGATCATGCCTCTCCACAAATTATGATCTCTGACATCATGGATCAATTTGTGTGTTGACTCGCTACCATGCGATGACACAAGACTGTAAAGAATCTTCTCATGCTGTCTTCATCTGTCTCTCTTTCCGTAAATCTTTCCAGTTGTCAAACATGTTCCAGTTTGTGTCTTCTCACAACATGGCAAACAACGATGTCTGCCACTTCCTGATGTTTGTGATAAGTTGTCTTTGTGACTTAGCTTCCCTTAAAATGTCCAGATTGCTCATTTTTGTTGTCCAATTAATTTTCAGCATTCTTCTATACAACCACATCTCCAAGGCTTCTTGAGATTTGTTCTCCTGTTTACTAATAGTCCAGTATTCGCAGCTGTATGTTAAAGCTGGTTCACTACTGGTTTTACCAGAATTGTATTGGTAATGAAATAATAATTCTGCCTCTGCTGGGAATTGAAGTCGGATCACTGTCTTGGCAGGCAAGTGTGCTAACCACTGTGCCAATGAAGCTTCTTGTTTTACATAACAATAGAACAGTCAAGATAAACATTATCAAGTGTAATGATCTCTGCTTCAGTTTCCTCATGGAAAGGAATGGAAATCTATGAATGTTATTGTATGGCTGTCGGAAGGTAAATCAAGTCAACTCAAGGATCCTTTTCTATGCCCTTAAGTGTGCAAGTGTGCTGAGTACCTGGTGCTATCTGGATATTTGTATAGGTCAATCGGCACTCCATGGGTGATGTGGTCAGTATCACATTTTCTGGTGGGCATTTTAAACTAGGTCAACCTGGGAACCCTGGTCAGTTGTTTTTGTTTGTTTTTATCCATGCCTCAAACGAATTTGAAGACATGACCACTGCCATGAGCCTGACGACGTCATGGCATGGTTCAGTTATAGCCTGGGTCACAGAGTACAGGTTGCGACTGTGTTCAGAATTGAACACGGGAACGTGGAAAGCAGGGGCTTTCCACACAACGTGAAAAACGTTGGAACTCACTTCCCAGGTGACAGGAAGTGAGTTCGGGCCAAGGCAGTCGGCGTTGATCCATCGTCCTGTGTGGACATGGTGAAAAGTAGACAGCGTTATGGCTCTATATTGAGCCACGCATTTTATCTGTGATGTAGTGTAATGTGATGTGACTGTCGAATAAGTGATGATATCTTCGATTATGTGATTGTGTATATTATACGTAGGAAACTTATAACAGTCTTTGTGTTCACTCTTGTTCGAGTTAACTGCAGTTCGAGTGGGTGAGGTTTATGACGTATGATCGAGTAACCAAGATATACTCATGTGCTGCGAGATGACCAGGGTTCTGACTGGAGAAGAAGAGAAGAAAGAATCATCCCCTGTTGGACACGAGAAGTGTTGCTACACAAGTATGGATAGTAGCTCATTCAGATAGACCCAGACACAGACCCTGGCACTTGGGTGTCTACTTTTCACCATGTCCACACAGGACGATGGATCAACGCCGACTGCCTTGGCCCGAACTCACTTCCTGTCACCTGGGAAGTGAGTTCCAACGTTTTTCACGTTGTGTGGAAAGCCCCTGCTTTCCACGTTCCCGTGTTCAATTCTGAACACAGTCGCAACCTGTACTCTGTGACCCAGGCTATAACTGAACCATGCCATGACGTCGTCAGGCTCATGGCAACCACCACCAGGCTGGCAAGCATGCAAGCAAGTCATTTGTTACCGCAGCAACCTATGACTGCTACCGCAGCTCCCATGAATTTTACCACAGCTCCCATGAATTTTACCATAGCTCCCATGGCTGTTACCACACTCCCATAACTGTTACCGCAGCTCCCATGGCTGCTACTGCAGCTCCCATGGCTGCTACCACAGCTCACATGACTGTTACCACAGCTCCCATGACTGTTACCACAGTTCCCATGACAGTTATTGCAGCTCCCATGACAGTTACTGCAGCTTCCATGACTGTTACCGCAGCTCTCATGACTGTTATCACAGCTCCCATGGCTGTTACCACAGCTCCCATGACCATTACTGCAGTTCCTATGACTGTTATCACAGCTCCCATGACTTACTGCAATCCCCATGACTGTTACCACAGCTCCCATGACTGCTATCACAGCTCCCATGGCTGTTACCACAGCTCCCATGACCATTAATGCAGTTCCTATGACTGTTATCACAGCTCCCATGGCTGTTACCACAGCTCCCATGACCATTACTGCAGTTACTATGACTGTTATCACAGCTCCCATGACTTACTGCAATCCCCATGACTTTTACCACAGCTCCCATGGCTGTTACCACAGCTCCCATGACCATTACTGCAGTTCCTATGACTGTTATCACAGCTCCCATGACTGTTACCACAGCTCCCATGATATTTATCACAGCTCCTGTGACTATTATTGCAGCTCCCATGACTGTTACTGCAGCTCCCATGACTGTTATCACAGCTCCCATGACTGTTACTGCAGTCCCCATGACTATTATTGCAGCTGCCATGACTTTTATCACAGCTTCCATGGCTGTTACCACAGTCCCATGACCATTACTGCAGTTCCTATGACTGTTATCACAGCTCCCATGACTTACTGCAATTCCCCATGACTGTTACCACAGCTCCCATGACTTGCTATCCACAGCTCCCATGGCTGTTACCACAGCTCCCATGACCATTAATGCAGTTCCTATGACTGTTATCACAGCTCCCATGGCTGTTACCACAGCTCCCATGACCATTACTGCAGTTACTATGACTGTTATCACAGCTCCCATGACTTACTGCAATCCCCATGACTGTTACCACAGCTCCCATGGCTGTTACCACAGCTCCCATGGCTGTTACCACAGCTCCCATGGCTGTTACCACAGCTCCCATGACCATTACTGCAGTTCCCATGACTGTTATCATAGCTCCCATGACTGTTATCGCAGCTCCCATGACTGTTATCACAGCTCCCATGACTATTATTGCAGCTCCCATGACTGTTACTGCAGCTCCCATGACTATTATTGCAGCTGTCATGACTGTTACCACAGCTCCCATGACTGTTACCACAGCTCCCATGACTGTTATCACAGCTCCCATGACTGTTACTGCAGTCCCCATGACTGTTATTGCAGCTGCCATGACTGTTACCACAGCTCCCATGACTGTTACCACAGCTCCCATGACAGTTGCCACAGCTCCCATGACTGTTACTGCAGCACCCATGACTGTTACTGCAGCACCCATGACTGTTACCACAGCTTCCATGACTGTTACCGCAGCACCCATGACTGTTACCGCAGCTCCCATGACTGTTACACGGCTCCCATGACAGTTGCCACAGCTCCCATGACTGTTACTGCAGCACCCATGACTGTTACTGCAGCACCCATGATTGTTACCACAGCTCTCGTGACTATTACCGCAGCTCCCGTGACTGTTACAGCAGCACTCATGACTGTTACCAGAGCTTCCATGACTGATGATGATGCTACATAATTGTTTAGGCTGTGGCAGGAATATGTTTCTACTTTTTTGTTTAATCCTATGACAGGAAAGTATAGAAGGTGGTCACGCGAGACAGCTGGGCAACAAGACAGAATGTTCTCTGTTAGGGTTTGTCTTGGCTATGCATCAGTCTTACGAGAAGGTGAGTATAGCTGGTGTATAGCTTAATTAATGCGTGCATTTGTGGAGAGAACATCATGTCTGACATTGTCTCTGTTTGAACCAGTGTTTCTCAAATACATGTTGCCTTGGGGTTGCACTTTCAAACTAAACGTGCACAGTTGGTTGGTTAGTTAGTTAGCTAGCTACTTAGCTATGATACTATGTTGAGTTGATTTAAGAACCGACATCACTGCACTCAGGACATTCCCATATGCGCTCTATCCCCTTGTTCAACAGCCAGTGAAGAGTCACACTACTAATCGTTCCCACTGTTATGTGGTTGAAAGTTCTTCTGGTCTTCCCTCTCAGTTTTGAGATTCTACCACAACCCCTGCCAATTCCCTGCAATCTCATCCTTTCCACATACATGGTTCTCAATCTGTTCCTCCACCTGGTCCCATTATACTATTAAGTAGCATAGACCAAAAATAGGTTAAAAGACCTTAGAAGCTTTAAGGATGTGGTTTCAGCACAGGTTGCCAAGAGTGCACTAAAGTAAAGTAAAGTAAGTAAAACCCCTTTGTACATACCTTGAGGCACACTGGGCATGCGGTGTTAGCCTCATATTCTTATTGACCAACTGACATTCCAGGTGTGATATGGTCAGTATCTGCTTCAATATGAATGCGAACCCATGACCACTGGGCTGCAAGCAAGTATGTTAGCCACTATGCTGCAGCAGAAAGAGTGGGCTGAACAGCATTGACAAGTAACTCTCTTGGTTTGGAGACAGCTTGCGGCGTGGAGGTCTGCTATTGAAAATACAGTAAAGTCCATGGGGAAAGAGGACATCTTAGAAACAACTACATCTCACAGACATGCAAGAATATTGATGTTCACGCTTGCATTTTAAACAATTTAAAGGAATCATTTAAACGCCTTGGGGCATGTTAGGTATATGGTGCTATTTCCCAATTCTTATAGACCAGTCTGCACTCAGTGGATGAGGTGGTCTGTATCTTGTCAGCTGCTTTTACTTCCCTAGATATTTCCTGGCACCCATTTTAGACTGTGTCAGCCTGGGAGAGCAGGTAGGCTTGTGGGTAGCTGAAGATAATTGTGTACAACAGGGGGCGATAATTGTGTACAACAGGAGTCAATAATTGTGTACAACAGGGGGCAGTGAGTGGTACTGTCCAATGACTTCAACATTCCTCCTGGGACTGGCTAACCTGAAGGTGATCATTTCTGCACCAAGTCAAGTTGTTATGCTTCATCTTTTGTTGTTTTTATCCTGTCTAAATAAAACCTGGTCGTCAACCAGCACGTTTAGTTGCCTCTGAGAGCAGCATACTCTTTGTTCTTAACAGCAGATGTAAGGTTATTTGGATTATTTGCCAAATTATGTCCAGTGTGTGTCGTCTAGGCATCCAGACTTCAACATTAAATGACACCAACAATTGTTTTCCTTATTTCTATAGAAAGAAACACTTGGTTGCCATTCTTAGTAAATGTATACAGAAGCATTAGTTGCCATTATTATACAGGATTGGAAGCTTTTTTAATTCTTTATTTTTTTGTTAAATTATGTGCTAAGGAAATACAAATCACCTGCCTAAGCGGTTACCATACTGTACACATACTAGGATATTTATTTCAACCTCCTGAAAATATGATGAATATCTGAGAAAATATTGACAAGGAACAATATTATTATCCCATTATAATCAAATCTTTGTCAACATGCCGACACAGTATTACTGTCAACAACACAAATGGGAATGGAGGAACTAATCAAGTCAGTCCAAGAGCAAAGTGAACAACAAAATGTGTCAAAAACCAAAATAATGGCAACCATTACAACAAATATGAAACCAGATATAGTTATCAATGGAGAGAAATTACAGAAAGGGAGCAGTTTTAAATATCTAGGTTCACTGCAGGCGTATGATGGAAATGTGATGACAGAAATTAAAAGAAGAAACAAACATTGCTCACCAAAAGACAAAAGAAAAGAAAACATTTATGAATTAGAACAGCTAGAACAATTAAAGTCAGAATACTAAGAGCATATTTCCTGTGGCAACATACAGTTGTGAAACTTTGAAAATTAACAAAAATCAGCTGAAAAGTGCATGTGCACTTATCAAGATAAATGTTAGAGAAGAGTATTTTACACACACGCACGCACGCATGCATGCACGCACACACGTGCGCGTGCGCGCACACGCGCACACACACACACAAACAAACAAACAAACAAAGGGATTTATTTAACAAAACCTCAATATTGAACAAGACTGGTTATTAAGACAAATAAAATTGAGGGAAATTATTGTGATCAGGTAAAGAGACATGAATGTCGGGAAAAGATCACTATATGATCAATGTGTACCGGGAAGTGTAGAAAAGGAAGACCACATGTAGATATATTCAAGATGTGATAGACAATTTCCAAAGGACAGCAACAGGGGCAGGACATGTGACATTTGATAGAGAGACATTAGGACAAGCTGCAGAATGATGATGGGCATTGCAATCATCACACACACACACACAGACAAATGGTGTGAAACATTGATAGCTGGTGTAAACTGACATCACACACGCACACACAGACAAATGGTGTGAAACATTGATAGCTGGTGTAAACTGACATCACACACACACACACAGACAAATGGTGTGAAACATTGATAACTGGTGTAAACTGACATCACACACACACACAGACAAATGGTGTGAAACATTGATAGCTGGTGTAAACTGACATCACACACACACAGACAAATGGTGTGAAACATTGATAGCTGCTGTAAACTGACATCACACACACACAGACAAATGGTGTGAAACATTGATAGCTGGTGTAAACTGACATCACACACACACACAAATGGTGTGAAACATTGATAGCTGCTGTAAACTGACATCACAGACAAATGGTGTGAAACATTGATAGCTGGTGTAAACTGACATCACACACACACACACAAATGGTGTGAAACATTGATAGCTATTGTAAACTGACATCACACACAGACAGATGATGTGAAACATTGATAGCTGGTGTAAACTGACATTACACACACACACACACAGACAAATGGTGTGAAACATTGATAGCTGGTGTAAACTGACATCACACACACAGACAAATGGTGTGAAACATTGATAGCTGGTGTAAACTGACATCACACACACACAGACAAATGATGTGAAACATTGATAGCTGGTGTAAACTGACATCACACACACACAGACAAATGAGTGTGAAATATTGATAGCTGGTGTAAACTGACATCACACACACACAGACAAATGGTGTGAAACATTGATAGCTGGTGTAACTGACATCACACACACACAGACAAATGGTGTGAAACATTGATAGCTGGTGTAAACTGACATCACACACACACAGACAAATGATGTGAAACATTGATAGCTGGTGTAAACTGACATCACACACACACAGACAAATGGTGTGAAACATTGATAGCTGGTGTAAACTGACATCACACACAGACAAATGGTGTGAAACATTGATAGCTGGTGTAAACTGACATCACACACACACACAGACAAATGGTGTGAAACATTGATAGCTGGTGTAAACTGACATCACACACACATACACAAATGGTGTGAAACATTGATAGCTGGTGTAAACTGACATCACACACAAACACAGACAAATGATGTGAAACATTGATAGCTGGTGTAAACTGACATACACACACACACACAGACAAATGGTGTGAAACATTGATAGCTGGTGTAAAACTGACATCACACACACACAGACAAATGGTGTGAAACATTGATAGCTGCTGTAAACTGACATCACACACACACAGACAAATGGTGTGAAACATTGATAGCTGGTGTAAACTGACATCACACACACACACAAATGGTGTGAAACATTGATAGCTGGTGTAAACTGACATCACACACACACAGACAAATGGTGTGAAACATTGATAGCTGGTGTAAACTGACATCACACACACACACACACACACAGACAAATGGTGTGAAACATTGATAGCTGGTGTAAACTGACATCATACACACACACAGACAAATGGTGTGAAACATTGATAGCTGGTGTAAACTGACATCACACACACACAGACAAATGATGTGAAACATTGATAGCTGGTGTAAACTGACATCACACACACACAGACAAATGGTGTGAAACATTGATAGCTGGTGTAAACTGACATCACACACACACAGACAAATGGTGTGAAACATTGATAGCTGGTGTAAACTGACATCACACACACACACAGACAAATGGTGTGAAACATTGATAGCTGCTGTAAACTGACATCACACACACACAGACAAATGGTGTGAAACATTGATAGCTGGTGTAAACTGACATCACACACACACACAGACAAATGGTGTGAAACATTGATAGCTGGTGTAAACTGACATCACACACACATACACAAATGGTGTGAAACATTGATAGCTGGTGTAAACTGACATCACACACAGACAGATGATGTGAAACATTGATAGCTGGTGTAAACTGACATTACACACACACACACAGACAAATGGTGTGAAACATTGATAGCTGGTGTAAACTGACATCACACACACACAGACAAATGGTGTGAAACATTGATAGCTGCTGTAAACTGACATCACACACACACAGACAAATGGTGTGAAACATTGATAGCTGGTGTAAACTGACATCACACACACACACAAATGGTGTGAAACATTGATAGCTGGTGTAAACTGACATCACACACACACAGACAAATGGTGTGAAACATTGATAGCTGGTGTAAACTGACATCACACACACACACACACACAGACAAATGGTGTGAAACATTGATAGCTGGTGTAAACTGACATCACACACACACAGACAAATGGTGTGAAACATTGATAGCTGGTGTAACTGACATCACACACACACAGACAAATGTGTGAAACATTGATAGCTGGTGTAAACTGACATCACACACACACAGACAAATGGTGTGAAACATTGATAGCTGGTGTAAACTGACATCACACACACAGACAAATGGTGTGAAACATTGATAGCTGGTGTAAACTGACATCACACACACACACAGACAAATGGTGTGAAACATTGATAGCTGGTGTAAACTGACATCACACACACACACACAAATGGTGTGAAACATTGATAGCTGGTGTAAACTGACATCACACACAGACAGATGATGTGAAACATTGATAGCTGGTGTAAACTGACATTACACACACACACACAGAGACAAATGGTGTGAAACATTGATAGCTGGTGTAAACTGACATCACACACAGACAAATGGTGTGAAACATTGATAGCTGGTGTAAACTGACATCACACACACACAGACAAATGATGTGAAACATTGATAGCTGGTGTAAACTGACATCTCACACACACAGACAAATGGTGTGAAATATTGATAGCTGGTGTAAACTGACATCACACACACACAGACAAATGGTGTGAAACATTGATAGCTGGTGTAAACTGACATCACACACACACAGACAAATGGTGTGAAACATTGATAGCTGGTGTAAACTGACATCACACACACACAGACAAATGGTGTGAAACATTGATAGCTGGTGTAAACTGACATCACACACACACAGACAAATGGTGTGAAACATTGATAGCTGGTGTAAACTGACATCACACACACACAGACAAATGGTGTGAAACATTGATAGCTGGTGTAAACTGACATCACACACATACAGACAAATGATGTGAAACATTGATAGCTGGGTGTAAACTGACATCACACACACACACAGACAAATGGTGTGAAACATTGATAGCTGGTGTAAACTGACATCACACACACACACAGACAAATGGTGTGAAACATTGATAGCTGGTGTAAACTGACATCACACACAGACAAATGGTGTGAAACATTGATAGCTGGTGTAAACTGACATCACACACACACAGACAAATGATGTGAAACATTGATAGCTGGTGTAAACTGACATCACACACACACACAGACAAATGGTGTGAAACATTGATAGCTGGTGTAAACTGACATCACACACACACAGACAAATGATGTGAAACATTGATAGCTGGTGTAAACTGACATCACACACACACACAGACAAATGATGTGAAACATTGATAGCTGGTGTAAACTGACATCACACACACACAGACAAATGATGTGAAACATTGATAGCTGGTGTAAACTGACATCACACACACACAGACAAATGAGTGTGAAACATTGATAGCTGGTGTAAACTGACATCACACACACAGACAAATGGTGTGAAACATTGATAGCTGGTGTAAACTGACATCTACACACACAGACAAATGGTGTGAAACATTGATAGCTGGTGTAAACTGACATCACACACACACAGACAAATGGTGTGAAACATTGATAGCTGGTGTAAACTGACATCACACACACACACAGACAAATGGTGTGAAACATTGATAGCTGGTGTAAACTGACATCACACACACACAGACAAATGATGTGAAACATTGATAGCTGGTGTAAACTGACATCACACACACACACAGACAAATGGATGTGAAAAAAACCACTTGATAGCTGTGTAAACCTGACATCACACACCACACAACAATGGGTGAACATGATAGGGAACCGACTCATACACACATACACAGACATATGGTGTGAAACATTTGATAAGCTGGTGTAAACTGACATCATACCACACACAGACAAATGATTGTGAAACATTGATAGCTGGTGGTAAACTGAACATCACACACACACAGAGACAAATGATGTGAAACCATGATAGCTGGTGTACACTGCGCTCACCACACAATCACACACACACCACAAATGGTGTGACACATTGATCGCTGGTTGTAACTGACATCACTACACTACACACAGGCACACAAATGGTGTGAAACATTGATAGCTGTGTAAACTGACATCATACAACACACAGACAAAATGGATGTGAAACATTGATAGCTGGTGTAATCTGACATCACACACACACAGACAAATGGATGTGGAAACATTGATAGCTGGGTGTAAACTGACATGCACACACATGTAAACTGACATCACACACATACAGACAAATGATGTGAAACATTGATAGCTGGTGTAAACTGACATCACACACATACAGACAAATGATGTGAAACATTGATAGCTGGTGTAAACTGACATCACACACATACAGACAAATGATGTGAAACATTGATAGCTGGTGTAAACTGACATCACACACACACAGACAAATGATGTGAAACATTGATAGCTGGTGTAAACTGACATCACACACACTCACAGACAAATGATGTGAAACATTGATAGCTGGTGTAAACTGACATCACACACATACAGACAAATGATGTGAAACATTGATAGCTGGTGTAAACTGACATCACACACACACACAAAAATGGTGTGAAACATTGATAGCTGGTGTAAACTGACATCACACACACACAGACAAATGATGTGAAACATTGATAGCTGGTGTAAACTGACATCACACACACACACACACAAATGGTGTGAAACATTGATAGCTGGTGTAAACTGACATCACACACACAGACAAATGGTGTGAAACATTGATAGCTGGTGTAAACTGACATCAGGACTTAATTCTCAGGACACTAGGCTTCACATTATAATGTGGTTTGGCTGTATCCAACATCATCATCCTCAAGGCCTTTTCCGCTGGCATGCGTGATCAGTCTTCTCCACTTCTTGTAATCTCCAACAGCATGTATCAGTTCATGTGCTGACACCTTTCTATGCCATGACACAAAACTACCAACAATTGTCTCTTGCTGTCTCCCTACATCTTTCTTTGCATAAAATTGTTCAGTTGCCACAATATGTTCTTGTTTTTCGCCTTCTCAAAATTTGACCGAAAGATAACGACTGCCTTTTTCTGATGTTTGTAATAAGGTGACTTTGTGTCTTAACCTCTTTTCAAAAGGTTTAAATAATGTACCTAACACACAAGCATAATGGTCATGAGTTGTGTGAACAGGTTGCATGGGGCGAGGTAACCATTTCTTGGCTTTTAGTGTGAAGTGTTATTTTGATTTTTTTTTTTTTTTTCATTCACTGGTATGGAACATAGTCCACGTATGCGCTACAGCTTATACCAGTAAGTGCACAGGACTGATTTTTGCATGAGGGTTAACTTTCCCTTTTACCAGTGTCCCTCGCTATCATGCCAGTCCACTCAAACTTCTGAGGTACATTTATGAGAAGTCAACATTTAAATCCAGCTGACCAACATGTGCAATGAACCTACTCTGTCACAGTTAGAAGAGAAAGTTTCAGCATGTTGAATCTCTCAGCCGCCCTGACCTCAGTGTGTAGTGTGTCAAAGCAACCTGTGTTGACATGCCTTCTACACCTCTTCTAATCTTCTTGTACAGATCCGTGAGAAGTACCCTGAAGAGAAGCTGGTCAAAGTGTACACCTTCAACTCTGACCGCAAGTCTATGAGCACAGTTATCAAACTGGACAACAGGGAGGATGTCTACAGGCTTTTATGTAAAGGAGCTTCCGAAGTTGTAGTGAAAAAGTAAGCACATGCTTTAGCATCAGTCTCTTCAGATTGATAATTTACAGATTTGTGACCTGGTTTTCTGTTGCTGCACTTCCTGCACTTAGTGCATGAATGATAATGACAATTGTAGTTTACCAAATGACGATGACAGTTTGCCAAATGACAAAGTTAATTTACCACACGACAATAGTAGTTTGCCACAAAGGAACAGTAGTTTGCCAAATGACAATGGCAGTTTGTCAAATGAGAATGGTAGTTTGCCAAATAACAATAAAAGTTCACCAAATGACAATAGCATTTTACCATATATCAATGGTAGTTTGCTGAAGTTAATTGTTTATCTATGGTCACTTTGTCTGTTTTTTCCATGTGTGTCATTGAAGATACATTTCATGTTTGTGTACCCTTGATATTAGGTAGCTGTATTGTCTGTGATGTCTTTTAACAGGCAGAATCTGCTTGTAATTGCTGTGTTTCCGGTTGAAACACTGGTTTATCAGTACAGTGTTCTGTTTTTCAAACCTAGTAATAGCCAGATTGCATTTTCTGCTCCTGAAAAGAGCGACCAGAGTGACAGTTATCTTTGTGATTTGCATTTTTGTTTCAATAGAGGGTTGGCTTGAGACTGACTGCCCCATCCTATAGAAAACTTCAGCTGCAAAATCCAGCCAATCATGAGCAAGTTTACAAAAGGATTGGTGTGAGTTAGTTGAGAGCCTTTGTTCCATTGGAAATTAAAGGCAGGAAGAAGAACAAGCTGCAGAAGATAAATGAAAAGCCTACCTGTAAATTTGAATGGCAAAGCTGTAATTTGAATGGGTTTTAAGGCTGCTGTTGGAGACATGACCGTCCATAGGGGACAATAACACTAGGTCACATTGTCTCTTATATCATGAATGGTAGATTGCATCATTACTATGCTTTGCTTTCCTACTGGCCCCAATGACACATGATGTGGCAAGGTTTTCATTTCTCTCTGACAATAACATATTTAATAACTGACACATCAGTCAGTCAGGTGCTGCTTTCACATTGAAGGTTGGTGGTTATGAATCTCCAACACTATGTCTCCCCCTGGTTGTACACTCTGACAGACTGCTGTTTGTTCTTCTATAAGAAGTTTCCATCAGAGTGTTTAGTCTTTTAATGCAGCCAGTGCATTTCACTTGTCTCTGTTTGATTCCAGCTTCTCTAGGATCAGCTTCTCTGTATTTTATTTGTCTTGCTTCAGTGGATTTCAAGATATTCTTCTGTATATCTGCATTTCCAGGGCCTCAGTTCATTTTTCTAACTGCTTGTTCTTAACCAGGTTTCTGCACAATATAGTAGGGTAGTTTGTGCTTAATGTGACGCTTTCGGCGGGTTGCCCTGCGGATAGAGACAGAGCCATGTGAGAAAACCTGGGTCAATGAGGTCTTTCTGGTGACTGCTGATTCCATCGACGATGAACTGTGGTTTCCGTGGAGGACTTTTGTGTTGGCATTCTGGCGGCGGCATTGTGCAGTGTACTTGTGCGGGCTGTTGGATTGCCAAGACTCCTGTCTGTTCCACTTTTCACATTGGACAGTGGGGAGCATTTTGTGTGATATTCACTGGCACAGAAACGGAGCATAATGGGGACAAACCGTTGCCGTGAAGTTGGAAACCTCGACTAACCAACAAACAAATATACACGCACGCACGTGATGGTGGGAGACACCTACAGGTGTCACTGATCAGCTACCGCCTGCCTCAAGCTGGGCAGTCCCCGGCAAATTGGGTACTGATCCGCCACAGCCTGCCTGCTTCAATTTGTGCTTGGGGCTAGGACAAAATCTGAATCGCAGGATGTTAAACCAATGCACCAAGTATTACTAAAAAGAAAAATAGAAACCTTAAGATACAGCTTGCAACCTGGAACATAAGAATCATGTGTCCAGGATTTTCCATTGACCTGATGAATATTGAGGATGTGAGAAAAACAGCTGTGATTGATGCTGAACTCAATTGTCTTAACATTGATATTGCTGGCCTGCAGGAGACTCGCCTCGCTGAGGAAGGGTCACTCAGGGAAAACAATTACACCTTTTTTAGGAAGGTTAGAAAGCAGGCAGATAAAAGGTAACATGGTGTGGGCTTTGCAGTGAAGAATTCAATACTGGGAATGATTGAAATTCCAGCTGGAGGTAATGAAAGCAACCTCTTGTGGTTTTGCCACCATTATTACTGCATATACGCCAAAACTCACTTCCCCTGATGATATGAAGGATTTGTTCTATGAGGAGTTAGACTCTGTGATCAAGGCAGTTTCAAAATCTGACTACACTTATATGTTTGGTGATTTCAATGCTCGTGTGGGCAAGGACTCGAGTTCATGGTCAGTGTGCCATGGAAAATACAACATCAGTCGCATGAATGAAAATGGGCAAAGGCTGTTGGAGCATTGCACCTGACATGACCTATGTATTACAAACTCCTTTTTTGAAACAAAGGAGCTGCTTAAGGTCACATGGAAACATCCAAGATTGGCATCAGCTGGACTTCATCATCACACAGAGACAACATCTGAACAAAACATCATTGACTCGAAGTTACTAGAGTGCTGACTGTGATACGGATCATTCTTTGGTTGTTGCAAGGGTCAGACTGAGACCAAAGAGAATCTACACGTCTAAACACAAATCTAGCCCCAGGATTAATATTATTAACACCCATGATCCTGATAAGTGCTTTGAGTTCCAACAGCAGCTTGAAGACGCTTTCACTGATACATCGGAAAATTGTACAGCGCGTGAAAAGTGGGGTAAACTTAAGGAAACTCTTTATAGAAAAAAAACGGTAGGTGTTTACGGCACTGTTGATCATAAGAAGCAGGACAGTTTGCGGTAAACAGCCAGACACTGCAGCCCTTCATTGATTAAAAAAGATAACTCTCTTAAGAAACACGGAAAGAACAATGTGTAACACTCTCAGTGAGCTGAAGCAAGCTAGGAAGGATATGCAAAAGGCTGCCAGGCAATGTGCAAATGACTATTGGATCACTAAATTCAAAATGCGAGCTATAAGGGAAACATCAGAAGCATGTATGAAGGGATAAAGAAAGCCTGTGGTCCAATGATCAAAAGAAGTGCACCATTGAAAACCTTGACTGGAGAAATCATCACTGATAAGAAACAGCAGATGGATAGATGGGTAGAGCACTATTTGGAGCTTTATTCAAGTGAGACAAAACTAGCGGAGGATGCCCTCAACGCCATAGAGGCCCTACCAACTCTTGACCACCTGGACACACTTCCCACTTCCCACCATAACAGAAGTTAAGTGTGCTATAAATGGCATCTGGCAAGGCCCCAGGTAAGGATGGGATTCCAATAGAGGTTATCAGAAGTGGGCAAGACACACTTACTCTACAGATCCACCAGCTAATAGAGCTATGCTGGCAAGATGGACAAGTCCCATAGGATTTCAAAGATTCAAGCATCATAACACTGTACAAGAACAAGAGCGATCGGAGTGACTGCAACAACAATAGGGGTATCTCACTTCTGTGTATTGTTGGAAAAGTATTTACCAGAATTGTTCTGTGCAGACTTCAAGTCCTAGGAGATCAAGTCTACCCCGAATCACAGTGTGGCTTCCGACAGAACTGGCCTACCATTGATATGATATTCTCATTGCGAGAAATGCAAGAAAAATACCATGAACAGAATCAACCACTGTTTATTGCCTTCATCAATCTCGCAAAGGCATTTGATTTGGTCAGTCGTGAGGGTCTGTTCAAGGCACTAAAGAAGATTGGCTGCCCACCAACTCTTCTGTCCATTGTGGAATCGTTCCACTCAGGCATGAAGGGTATAATCAAGTTTGATGGTGCAACTTCTGAAGAGTTTGAAATCAAGAGTGGAGTTAAGCAAGGTTGTGTACTAGCTCCCACCCTCTTTGGAATATACTTTTAACTTCTACTGAAATATGCCTTTCGTGATCAGGATGGTGATAATACATTCACTCACACTCAGATGGCAGCCTCTACAATGCTTAGAGATTGAAGGCCAAGACCAAAATTAGGAGGGTACTGATCAGAGAGTTGCTTTTTGCAGATGATGCTGTAATTACGACCCACTCTGAGGAAGAATTACAAAGTCTACTATCTGCATTCTCCAATGCTTGTTCTGAATTTGGTTTAACAATTAGCAAACAGAAGACACAGATTATGTCACAAGGTGCACATGGGGTACCATCAATCTTTATTGATGGCACCGAACTAGATATAGTAGACTATTTGACAAATCTAGGATCAGAGGTAAATGGTAAATTATCCCTAGATCAGGAAATTAACATCAGGATTGGTAAGGCAGCAACAACATTGAACAGGTTAAGAAAAAGTGTCTGGGATAACAGGAAGCTTACTGCCAAAACAAAAGTCCTTGTCTATCAAACCTGTGTCCTTAGTACTCGTCTTTATGGCAGTGAAGTCTGGACAACTTACTCACACCAAGAGCAACGTTTAAACAGCTTTCATATGCAGTGTCTGCGAAGAACACTTACTATTAAGTGGCAAGACAAAATCACAAATGCTGAAGTATTGGAAAGATCATATTATGTTACGGTATATTCCATGCCCAGTCTTCATAGACTTAGATGGATAGGACACGATAGGAGGATGGGATGATGGTAGAATACCAAAGGACATCATTTTTGGTGAATTACAGATGGGTAAGAAATTACAGGGTCGGCCTCTACTAGGATACAAAGATGTATGTGAGTGGGACATGATTGATAGAGCCATTGATAATGCACATTGGGAGCAAGTCGCCACTGAACGTGTTGCATGGAGGACAAATATCAGAAATGGAATAAAGACAAAGGAGAAAATTATTGCAAATAAGTCACTCACCGAGCGTGTGAGACGTAAGATGGTGCATGATAGTGAAACTGACAATTCTAATTTTAATGAATGGTTTATCTTTGAGTATATTTTAAAACATTCATGTGTTTTCTTTTAAATATTCTGTTCACTTCTGCAATCATCAGTTAATACAAGTCCAAGACAGGAGACACAAAACCATAATCTGTGTGTATTCTTAGTTGTTAGTAATTTCTAACACTCATTCATTGACACTTTGAACTGCAGATGCAGCTTCATCATGGATGCCCAAGGAGTGGCACAGCCTTTCTCTGTGAAGGAGCAGGAGAGAATTGTAAGTGATGTCATTGAACCAATGGCCAGTGATGGTCTCAGAACTATCTGTTTGGCTTACAAGGATTTTGTCTCAGGTAGGTTAGTACCTCATAAGGTAATGAACAAAAAAGAGAGTTATCCGCTAATTTCTGCGCAGTGAATCACTACATCATAGGCAGAAGTGTTGTTTCCACATAAAAGAATTTGAAGTAACGTCTTTATCTGACCACAAAACAGAAAATCAAATGGATATCTGTATCAGCAAGACATTTACAATATTTCTACACGATATAAGAATATTTAGAGGCATAGGCGAGTATGCAGATCATTTGCTAAGTAGAATTTAACTGAAACACAAGAAATACATAACATCTTATAAACACAGAAACACATACAATGTAGGATCATTCATAAATATAGAAACTGAGGAACAGTTTATGGTCACAGTCTCTAATAAGTACCAGGCGTGGCAAAATTTAGTAGACAAAGTGAGTATGGAAAACTGCTGATAGAAAACTAAAATCATGGAGTGAATCATGTAAAGAAATCATTGGCAAAAGTGAACGTTGACATAAAGCTTGGATATTTCCTGAAACCCTTAAAGAGTAGAATAAATAGAACAGCAAAAGGCAGATTTAATTAATAGCAAAACCATGGATGTGATAGTAGATAAATATGCAGAAGCTAATACAGAATTTAAGAAACAAATGTGAGTGGATAAAAGGCAATATATAGATGGCCTAGCAAGAGGGGCAAATTTTCTTTTCTAAAGAAAACCTCAGAGACAGTATCACAACAAAGATATCAGAAAAATATATTCAACCAAAGGGACAGATGAAAAGGAGATAGGGGAAAGTTCTCACTAACAGTAAAGATCAGTTGAACAGATAGGCTGAATACTTTAAGAAACCCCTGAATAGACCAGTCCTAGAAGACCCTACATATATACAGCTTTAAGGAGAAGAGCTGATATTAACTGTGAGAAGCAATCTAAAGAAGAAATTAATTATATTAAACTTCTGAAGGATGGGAAAGCTGCTGGTCCAGATGACATCTCAGCAGAGGCTGTTAAAACTAATGTAAACATCTCAGCATAAATTATTTAGCAGAATCTGGGAAACTGAAGACATACCAACAGACTAGAGAGAAGGATATCTGGTGAAGTTGCCAAAGAAAAGAGACCTACAGGAATGTGAAAATGAAAGAGGTATAATTTTACTGTTGGTTCCTAGGAAAATATTAAGCAAGAAGATTCTGGAGAGAATAAGAGATGTGATTTACAAATAATTAAGGGATGAACAGGCAGGATTTTGATCAAATAGATCTTGCACTGACCATATAGTCACATTGCGCATAATAGTAGAAAAAAGCATTGAATTGAATTCACCACTTTATATTGAATTTTTGGACTATGAAAAGGCCTTTGATAACATTAATTTGGAACTGATTAGGCATTATGAGATACCACATAAATTCATTAATTTAATAAAGTCATATAGAGAGGTATGAGGAAAAACTAACAGAAGGATGTGAAACAAGAATAGGAGTGAGACAGATTACTTTTGTTACCTCTGTTATTCTTAGGAACCATAAAATGGATTATGAAGATAACAGGCACTGCCAGAAATGTTATCTGATAAAGCAGCTTGATGATCGAGACTTTGCTAATAACATTGCCCTCGTGTTTCACATACAATATCAGATGCAGAATAAACTAAACACATTGAAGGAGGTATCACAGCAATTAAGATTATAAATTCCATAGGGTAAAGGTAAAGATAATGAAATAAATCAAACAAAGGATAACCCCAACATCTTAATGAAACCTCACTTCAAGATATGGAATCATACACTTATCTAGGTAGCAATACAGACAAAGATGTGGGAACAAATAAAGATATATAAATAAAAATACAAATGTCCTCCAATTGATCTTCAGGAAAAAAAACTGTCCAACACATCTTCAGCCTTGGTTATAATTGTGGTGGTTCACAGTGCGGTTTAATCTTTTGATTGCAGTTTAGATGTTTTCATTTGGTGCATGTCTGGCAAGGTTTCTCTTTGTCATTTTTGTTCATTCCTTTACCGATGATACATCAATGCCTACTTCATTCATTTCTATTGGCTATTCCTTTCACTGCAATAACTTTATTAAGCTCATTTTATTATGTTAGTTATAGCAATTAATATTTTTGTTTCTTTTTCAACCTTTATTGCGCTTTCTTAATTATCAATATTTATTGTTCTATCGCGTTTGATATCATCTGGTTATTATTGCTTCTGTTCTTTTTACCAATTATTACTAAATTTTTATGGTTTATAAAATTATGCTTATTGTTTTCATTATAACCCTGTGTTTGTCACTGTTTTATTGTCTTTAGTTACTGTTATTCCTATCGTTCTTCCAGTAACTGTTCATTCTAATATTTTTGTTGGAATCCGTTTTATCATATTGGTTGGTACTTAGTATTCTGTTATGATGTTGGCTCTTTCATTTTATTTCTATTATTTTCATTACCCCTGCTGTTTATCAATTTTCCTATCACAGTCTTCTGTGGCTAAAGGCTTGCGAATGCGGTTCATGAGCCGGGTACCAGGCGTTCAAAGCTCAGCTGTGACCGATTTGTGCAGCAGATCGTGTTGTTTTATAACGTGCTGGTATGGGAGCCGGTCGCTCAGAAAGCAATGGCAAACTACTGAGCGTAACACTTGCCTAGTATATCAACAGCAGCTGATGTTTACTGGTGTTTACTGCAACGTCCCATAAGGATACGCAACAAATTAAAAAAAATTGTTTCCTCCATCATATGAATGGCCTCTTTACTGTGTGATGGTTATGCCTTCCCTTCTTTTCTTGTTCTCCCTGCTCTTCTGCTATTATCCACCCCCCCCCCTTCCTTCTGGTGTTTTCTTATGTTAGCCCTGACAAAGACTATTGTTCTTCCTTTTTTTTTTTTAATGGCTTGTCTTTTGTTTGTCCTAATAAGGACTGGTCCTGGGGAGGGCCTGCCCTTATAGAAAAGGCTAGGGTAGCTTATACAGCACTAGGAAATCTGTGAAGTCAAAAAAGAAATTAATTCTTAGCACCAAACTTGGAATATTCAATTCTAATATTAAATCGGCACTACTCTACGGATCAGAAACATGGAGAAGAACTAAAACAGTTATAAATAAACTACAAAAATTCATTAATTGATGCCTGCTCCAGATGAGATATTTTAAAAATAATAGTATGACAGAATCACCAATTTGGAGCTCACAGAGAGAACTAGATAAATACCATTAATAAAGAGGTGGAGATAATATGCTGGCATTGGATAAGACATTCTTTGAGAAAAGATTACATTATTATAACTAAAAAGGCCTTGTTCTGGAATCCACAAGCAAAACAAATAGAGGAGAACCCAGATACACATGGAGAAGAGAAGTAGAGTCAGAAATGAATAATGTGGGCAGGACATGAATAGAGCTGCATTAAATAGCTAAGGACAGAGTGGCTGGAGCGAGTTGGTTGAGTGTCTATAACCCAGATGGGAATAAAGGGCAGAAGAAAGAAAGTACCTTCAGAGCTGCACCCCAGAAGATTTTAAAAAAACATGTTATTATTTTAAATAAATCACTCTCATTAAATGTCGGAAAGAGAGAACTGAAATGTTATTTAGAACCTGTTTTGCTGTATGGCAGTGAATCTTGGAATGTGAACATACAAATTAGGATGAGCTTGGAAACAATGGAAATGAGGTTTTTAAAGATAAATGTTGTGAATACCTTGGATTGTCAGAGTAACTAATAACGAGTGCCTGGAAGAGGCTAATGAAAGTAGAAGATTATATACAGCTATAAGAAAGGGACAAACAATATTGTTTAATCATTTAATGAGAAGAGAGGCATTTAAAACTTTATAATGACTGGAAAGATTAGAGATCGAAGAAGCAGACCAAGAGAAATCATCTTGGATGGCCTAGAATAGTAGCATAGAGAAATATTTTCAATAGAATGTTTCCAGAATACCACAAACCAAGCTCCATTTGGCAGGACATACAATAGTGAGGTTAGTACACATATTGTGGGAAGTTGTGTATTGCATAACCTGAGGGTCCTTTTACTGGAATATACAGGATAAGGTCAGTTATATTCTTCTTTTGGTGCCTCATCTGGAGCACACTTTGACAGGCATGGCTCGCCAATCCTCTCTGTCTTCTGATCTGTTTTTTTATGTTGCTTATATTATTATGTATGTCCAGCTGTTCAACTCACAACTACTTCATTTGCATATCTGGCAAGATAATAATGATTTCCTGGAGAGGGCCCATCAGATGTTAGATTTACTCTGCAGATGTGCATGTCCATAGCAGCATTTCATTGAATTACCATGTGTCGTGACAAATATCTTTCAATACAAAAACATGACCTCCTCATAATCAACGCAGGCTTATCGTCACATTCATTCCACATGCTCTGGCATTTAAGCACATCTTCCTCCATCACTGGTCTATTCTTTTGTCAGATCCAGCCCTTCTAATGGTCGTGCGGTAATCTACCATGAGTGGCAAGAATAAAATTGTAAGACCTACATTTTTCATAGTCGCCTCCTTGCGGTTGCTCCATCTGTGATTACATCCAAGTGTCATCAGAAGGTGTGCTGAATATGCAAACACATTATTCAGACAGATGATCCCCTTCCTTAAAAAATTCATTTTCCTGCACATCCAGCTGGATTGAAAATATATGCTATTATTTACAAGAGATTTAACATGAAATGTTTTGGACAGACCAATAGATGCCTGGCTGACAATCTTAGGGAATATTTTTGGAACAATACACATTCCAGCAAACTCGTCTCCAGTCTCTTCATTTCTAGCAATCACAGGGATGTTGATGATGTATGTGTCACTGCCACGTTATTCTGGCAGCACTTTCAGACTCAAAATGTAGAGCCACATAATCAACACTTTCGAATGTGTCCATGCAGTGGAATCAGTACTGCTACAGATGGCATTGTTTAATTCTGTTTACTCCCTTCACTATTATTCTTACCATATATTTTTATCTAACATTCCCTTTCTCAGTTTAGACTGTGCCTGCATTATTGACTTCACATAAACTACTTGACTCCCTGCACACCTTTCTTGTGCATGTAGATTGTGCACTCCTCTGTTAGCATTACTTATTTATATTTTGGTGTGTTTACGTTTTTATTTACATGTTTTGTATCTTTAGCCCTGTTTGTACAGTTGCTGAAGAAAATCACTAGGACCAAGATGTCATGTTTGTGTGATGTGGCTTTGCTTATTTATTACATATTTGCTTTATTATTATTATTATTATTATTATTATTATTATTATTATTATTATTATTATTGTTAGTATTTATTCTTCCTATTCATTTTCCTCACTATGATTTCTGATCACATGTGCTGAGTTTGATGTAAACTTTGTGCACTGTGTCTGTGCTTGTTGTCTTTCTTTCATAAGATCCACACATACCTATTTATTTCATTTTGCAGCTGTTTAAGCTTTCCACATACATCTTTATCTGCCTTCTTTGGTTTCTCTTGCCGAGTATTTTTTTCCCACACACTAGGTAATCATGAAATACATGGGGTATCCAATTGGTTACCAAAAATAACTTCAGAGTACAACCTGGCAGGTAAAACTGTCCTCTGTCACTACTGAATCACCACACTTCCATTGCACATGGCACGTCGCTCACACAGGATGTATCACTCAAACATTGTGCATCTCACATATGGTGTACATCTCTCGCAGTGTATCCCTCATGCAGTGCATCTCTCACACAGTGACGGTATATCTCTCACACAATGTGCACACAGTGTATCTCTCACACAATGTGCACACAGTGTATCTCTCATAGTGTATCTCTCTCACAATGTATCTCTCATACAGTGTATCTCTCATACAGTGTATCTCTCATACAGTGTATCTCTCATACAGTATCTCTCACACAATGTATCTTTCACACAGTGTATATCTCACACAATTCATCTCTCATACAGTGTATCTCACACAGTGTGTATCTCTCACACAATGTATCTCTCATACAGTGTATCTCTCAAACAGTGTATCTCTCACACAATTTATCTCTCACACAGTGTGTATCTCACACAATTTATCTCTCATACAGTGTATGTCTCACACTGTATCTCTCACACAGTGTGCATCTCTCACACAATGCATCTATCATACAGTGTATCTCTCATACAGTGTATCTCTCACACAATGTATCTCTCTCACAGTGTATCTCTCACACAGTGTATCTCACACAGTGTATCTCTCATACAGTGTATCTCTCTCACAATGTATCTCTAATACTGTGTATCTCTCATACAGTTTATCTCTCATACAGTGTATCTCTTATACAGTGTATCTCATATACAGTGTATTTCTCATACAGTATATCTCTCACACAGTGACGGTATATCTCTCACACAATGTATCTCTTATATAGTATATCTCTCACACAGTGTTTCTCTCATACAGTGTCTCTCATACAGTGTATCTCTCACTCAGTGTATTTCTCATCGTGCATCTCTCATACAATGTATCTCTCACTCAGTGTATCTCTCACCATGCATCTCTCACACAGTGTAACTCTCACTCAGTGTAACTCTCAGTGTATTTCTAACTATGCATCTCTCACACAGTGTAACTCTCACACAGTGTATCTCTCACTCAGTGTATCTCTCACTCATTGTATCTCTAACCATGCATCTCTTATGCAATGCATCTCTCACATAGTGTATCTCTCACACAGTGTATCTCTCATACAATGTATCTATCATACAATGTATCTCTCACTCAGTGTATCTCTCATCATGCATCTCTCATACAATGCATCTCTCACACAGTGTATCTCTAACCATGCATCTCTCACACAATGTATCTCTCACACAATGTATCTCTCACACAATGTCTCTAACCATGCATCTCTCATACAGTGTATCTCTCACACATTTTATCTCTCACACAGTGTATCTCTAACCATGCATCGCTCATAGTGTATCTCTCACACAGTGTATCTCTCACCATGCATCATCTCACACAGTGTATCTCTCATACAGTGTATCTCTCACACAGTGTATCTCTCATACAGTGTATCTCTCATACAATGTATCTCTAACTCAGTGTATCTCTCATCATGAATCTCTCATACAGTGTATCTCTCACTCAGACATTCCTTACACAGCATATCAGTTAGTTAGTTAGTTAGTTAGTTAGTCGCAGTTCCAACTTCACAGCAACGGGTCGTCCCCATTATGCTCCGTTCCTGTGCCAGTGAATATCACACAAAACATCATCAGTTGCATATTCCTTATGCAGCGCAATCTATTTATATCCCATAGACACTGTATGTCCATTTTACAAATTCACTAAAGCATCGTATAAAAAGTAAAACAGTTGGTCAGTATGAGATTTTTACATATATATTCAGGTTTTAGTTTTTAGTTTTAGTTGTAGTCTACGGATCAATAACGGCTCATGGGTGTAACTCATAAGTGCTCCTTTCTACTCCTAACTCAAGCTTGAGTCCAGAGAATTTCAGCTCAGTGCACAAACTCTGTAGCACCAACAAGGATCCGGAAATACTGTGGTTTGATTTTTAACTCGAAATTTTGCCCGGGCAGCGCCATTAAGCTAATCTTTTTCGATTTCCAACTGCCAAGGGATTTTTTATGTGCGCAACAATACACACGGGCGTCCGATCTCACTACCCAGAGACAAAGGGAAATTTTTTTACTAGAAGTCCACATGAAAAAATCCTGGCCCTCACCGGGGCTTGAACCCGGGACCTCCAGCACTCGAGGCAGACACCATACCTGGCGACCACTCAGCCCCACACATTCAGGAAAGTGTGGGAACCGTTTACATACCTTAGATGCATTAGGCATATGGTGCTTGACCCATTTAAACCAATCAGCACTCGGTGGGCAGTGTGGTCAGTATCATGACACCCACCTGTACTTTCCGAGACATTCTCTGGGCCCCATGTAGGGCTAGGTCAACCTGGTGGGGGGCCTAGGTCAGTTTTTAAAATCTGTCTCAATGCAGATTGAAACCCATGACCACAAGGCCGGCAGGCTGGCTTCCAGCCACCATACTACCACAGCTGCTAGAAGGGTGCTATAGTTCACCATGATCCTGGCCTGGTGGTTCAGTGTCTTCTTGGACAGTGGCGAAAAACTTTAAGGATTCTTGTGCACCTTGCCCACATTAACAATGTTGTCTGGGCTGAGTTTGAAAATTAGAGAAGTAAAATCATTACAATATGTGATTCTGCTATTTGGATCCTTGCTAGTGCTATGGCTAAAATTCTCCTTGTGTAATCTATGGGAAAAGACTGGAACTCTTTTGGAAATATCCATGTGCAATTAAAGTGGTCTTTTATTATAAACTAACCATGCTACACATTGTAAATCTCTTTACACATTGTAAATCTCTTTACACATCAAACATTCCTTCACCAGACAATGCATCCCTCAAACAGCATGCATTCCATACACTGTCTACATCACTCATACATTGCTTGCACTTCTCTTAAACAGTGTACGTCTCATACACATTGCATCATTTTACACATCCTTTACATATTGTACTTCCTTCATAATTAGCACTTCTCTTACACAGGATGTTTCCCTGTCCTTACACATTGAACATCTCTATACACACTGCTCTCTTACATTTTGCACTTCCCTTACACATTGCACTTCCTGAACACATCACACTACCATTTCATATCACACTTCCCTTACGCATCACACTTCCCTTACGCATCACACTTCCCTTGCGCATTGCACTTCCCTTACACATTGTACTTCTCTCACACATTCCTTACACATGGCACATCCCTCACACAAAATCTATCTCTTACACTGTCCACTCTTCACACAGTATCGATCCCTCACACGTCACAGTATGACTGTTACTGCACAAATCTATTTAACACACTATGACTGTTACTGCACAAATCTATTTGACACAGGTGACAAAGCAGCAAATGAAGAATATCTGCAAGGTGCGGACTGGGATGATGAATCTAAAGTGATGGCAAATCTGACCTGTGTGTGTATTGTGGGCATTGAGGACCCAGTCAGAGATGAGGTGTGTGTTGCTTGTTATTTATAACATTATAACACTCCTTGTAACAAATTTTATTTAATGGTATCACATAATTGTGTGTGTTATGTGCATTTGTATTTTTTCCCAAAACAGTATTGTGTCTGGTACAAAAAGTAAAATTAAAGGACCCTATTATACATGAAAATGTATAGCATTTGTGATTTTGGTATACACAATTGGGATCCTTAGTGTGGGCTTCATGCGCTGTGCTGTGATTCTCCTAGTGGGATCTTTGGAAGGGGACAAGCACTTATAAGATATCTTTGTAGTGATACTCAGCCAACACCAAGCCAAGCCAAACCAAACTATAACATTAATATTTGAAAACCTGAATCCTCAGCTTTAAATGTGCAGTCAGTAAAGCTGTCACACTGATACATGAGAATAGGTGTCAGTCAAGAGACATAAAGAAGATATAAGCTTTAACTTTAGTACATGAGAATAGATACCACCGGCCTTTTGTATACTTCAGTACAAGAGAATAGATACCACCAGCTGTTTGTATACTCAAGTACATGAGAATAGATACCACCAGCCATTTGTATACTCAAGTACATGAGAATAGATACCAGCAGCCGTTTGTATTCTCAAGTACATGAGAATAGATACCATCAGCCTTTTGTATATTCATGTACATGAGAATAGATACCACCAGCCATTTGAATACTCCAGTACAAGAGAAAAGATACCACCAGCCATTTGTATACTTCAGTACAAGAGAATAGATACCACCAGCCATTTGTATACTTCAGTCCAAGAGAATAGATACCACCAGCCATTTGTATAGTTCAGTACAAGAGAAAAGATACCACCAGCCATTTGTATACTCCAGTACAAGAGAATAGATCCCATCAGCCATTTTTATACTTCAGTACAAGAGAATAGATACCACCAGCCATTTGTATACGGGGTGTCAGGCATTGGTAGCACCTTTGGTAAGGATGACCCATCCCCCACTGGTCAAAGCCTGACACCCAGCTCGTGCCTGTGGCTCCTAGTAGCTGTCAGCATGCGACAGCGGCCACCCCCCGGGCAACAGCTGTGAGAGGCTGGCTAAACCAGGCATGGGTAGCCGATTTGGTGTCAAACCAAGAGGTAAACTAGGGTATGCCTACCCAGCATGTGAAGACAGGATCCGGCAGACTGCGCGGAAGAAATCATTCCTGATTCAACGGGCAAGACGGCGTTTACCTGCAAAGCGTTGTGGAACATAATGAGCACGGCAAGGCACGTAGATCGCCCTGGTCATCCACTGCACCTGTATTCGTCTCCAGTCGTCTCGACTTGTCTTGCCACTGGACTCAGATGGACTCAGGCGAGAGAGTGAGGTCAACGAATTGCGCAACTCTTCCTCACTTTAATCCAAGTCATCGCGCAAGTCATTCTTCATCCGTCATATATAACATTAACATACTCCAGTACAAGAGAATAGATACCACCAGCCATTTGTATACTTCGGTACAAGAGAAAAGATACCACCAGCCGTTTGTATACTCCAGTACATGAGAATAGATACCACTAGCCATTTGTATACTTCAGTACAAGAGAAAAGATACCACCAGCCATTTGTATACTTCAGTAGAGAGAATAGACAACACCAGCTGTTTGTATAGTCTCATTCTCACAGGAAATCTCACGTCATGTCTTCACAATACTACATCTAACTTTGTCATGGCAGACGTGCCATCAGTTGTTGTACAGTGGCTTGTCCTATGTAGAACTACAACTCCATAAGAGTCTTTCTCAATTTCTCTCTGTTATAAACCAAATGCTGTGGCACTATTGCTGTCATGTGTAAACAGTCTATCACATTTTGAATCTATCTTTGTTGTGTTATTCATTTTCTCCCTTCCCCTTTATACTTCCCTCCATAACTATCTGTTGTTGACTTTCATGTTTTTTTACATGTCCAAAATATGACATTTTCCTCATGTTTGTTTGTTCTAGTACTAGTCTCCTTCAATATTGAGTACTCATCAGATAGATCTGTATATAGGGAGTCTTCAGATCTGTATATAGGGAGTCTCCAGATCTGTATATAGAGAGTCTTCAGATCTGTATATAGGGAGTCTCCAGATCTGTATATAGGGAGTCTCCAGATCTGTATGTAGGGAGTCTCCAGATCTGTATATAGGGAGTCTCCAGATCTGTATATAGGGAGTCTCCAGATCTGTATATTGGGAGTCTCCAGATCTGTATGTAGGGAGTCTCCAGATCTGTATATAGGGAGTCTCCAGATCTGTATATAGGGAGTCTCCAGATCTGTATGTAGGGAGTCTCCAGATCTGTATATAGGGAGTCTTCAGATCTGTATATAGGGAGTCTCCAGATCTGTATGTAGGGAGTCTTCAGATCTGTATGTAAGGAGTCTCCAGATCTGTATATAGGGAGTCTTCAGATCTGTATGTAGGGAGTCTCCAGATCTGTATATAGGGAGTCTCCAGATCTGTATATAGGGAGTCTTCAGATCTGTATATAGGGAGTCTCCAGATCTGTATGTAGGGAGTCTCCAGATCTGTATGTAGGGAGTCTTCAGATCTGTATATAGGGAGTCTCCAGATCTGTATGTAGGGAGTCTTCAGATCTGTATGTAGGGAGTCTCCAGATCTGTATATAGGGAGTCTTCAGATCTGTATGTAGGGAGTCTCCAGATCTGTATATAGGGAGTCTCATAGGTGGTCACGCCATCTGACTCAGGCTCCGAAGGTTGTTGGTTCGATTCCGGGCCATGTCTTTCGGTTCATGATTGCATTATTTTGGAGACTCCTGAGGGTCGTTGCTGGAGCTATGGTGTTCATGCTTAGTGCGACGCTTTTGGCAGTTCACTGCAGAAAGAGACTGAGACAAATGGGATAAAAACCCAGTGCAGTGACTTTTTTTTTTAGATCTGTGTGGTTTCCTTTCCACCCAATACACTTCAGTACTCTTTTGTATCATTTATATTCAAAGGCAGATAAGTGCTTTTAGCTGATTTGTTAAGTATCTATGTTATGAACCCATATGATGCCATAATTAAAGATGTGGCATGTTTGAGTCTCATTTTAATATCTTTATCAGAGCTTCTGTATTCATGAATTTTTGACCCGAGATATTGACAGAACTTTAACTTCTTTTCCCAGACAGCTATAAAAGTAATAAGAAACATCTTGACTGCAACAGAATATGATATACAAAATGTAACAAATAGACATGTTTAGATCCTGCTAAGAAACAAGCACAAACAAATGAACTTAGCTTTCAAGGAGCTCAGGCCTGAGGTCAATGTCAGGTACATACAAGTGTTAGTGCTTATTGTTTCTCCATAGGATCTTAACAGGCCTAGTTGTTTGAAGTTATATTCTCCATGGGATCTTAACAGGCCTGGTTGCTTCATGTTACATTCTCCACAGGATTTTAACATGCCTGGTTGTTTCATGTTATATTCTCCATGGGATCTTAACAGGCCTGGTTGTTTCATGTTACATTCTCCATGGGATCTTAACAGGCCTGGTTGTTTCATGTTACATTCTCCATGGGATCTTAACAGGCCTGGTTGTTTCATGTTACATTCTCCATGGGATCTTAACAGGCCTGGTTGTTTCATGTTACATTCTCCATGGGATCTTAACAAGCATGGTTGTTTCATGTTACATTCTCCATGGGATCTTAACAGGCCTGGTTGTTTCATGTTACATTCTCCATGGGATCTTAACAGGCCTGGTTGTTTCATGTTACATTCTCCATGGGATCTTAACAGGCCTGGTTGTTTCATGTTACATTCTCCATGGGATCTTAACAGGCCTGGTTGTTTCATGTTACATTCTCCATGGGATCTTAACAGGCCTGGTTGTTTCATGTTACATTCTCCACATGATCTTAACATGCCTGGTTGTTTTATGTTACATTCTCCATGGGATCTTAACAAGCCTGGTTGTTTCATGTCACATTCTCCACAGGATCTTAACAGGCCTGGTTATTTCATTTTACATTCTCTATGGGAGCTTAACAGGCCTGGTTGTTTCATGTTACATTCTCCATGGGAGCTTAACAGGCCTGGTTGTTTCATGTTACATTCTCCATGGGATCTTAACAGGCCTGGTTGTTTCATGTTACATTCTCCAAAGGGTCTTAACAGGCCTGGTTGTTTCATGTTACATTCTCCACAGGATCTTAACATGTCTGGTTGTTTCATGTCACATTCTCCACAGGATCTTAACAGGCCTGGTTGTTTCATGTTACATTCTCCATGGGATCTGTACAGGCCTGGTTGTTTCATGTCACATTCTCCATGGGATCTTAACATGCCTGGTTGTTTCATGTCACATTCTCCACAGGATCTTAACATGCCTGGTTGTTTCATGTCACATTCTCCACGGGATCTTAACATGCCTGGTTGTTTCATGTCACATTCTCCTCAGGATCTTAACAGGCCTGGTTGTTTCATGTTACATTCTCCACGGGATCTTAACACGCCTGATTGTTTCATGTTACATTCTCCACATGATCTTAACATGCCTGGTTGTTTCATGTTACATTCCAGTGATGTCATATGGTTGGAGGGGGAGCTGTGGTTGAGAGGTTATGATGTCTGCCTCATTTTTAGAAGGTACCGGGTTCATCCACCGCCTTCTTGGATAAGGGCGAAGGAAGTCCCATGTGACAAGTTGTGCTTTTTAAACATCCTATGGCAGTTGAAAATCGCAAAGAGTAGGCTGTAACGTCACTACCCTGGCAAAATTTTTAGACCAGAAAACCTACCCACAGGTAGATAAGAGTCCATTGGATGGAATCTGTCTAGAGAAGTCAACCGCACAAAAATGCAGGCCAAAGTCTGGCACGCTGACCTCTGACACGCTGACCTCTGACATGCTGACCTCTGACACACTGACCTCTGAGGTGTATAACTAGGTGTGATGTACTCCCCTCAACTGAAGAATGAAGAATAAAAAGATAGAGAAATGAAACTTGTAATTTAAAACAAGAAAAAAAACATCAAGTAAGGACCAAATACTGTTGTTTCAGGTGCCAGAAGCCATCCAGAAGTGTCAGAGAGCTGGCATCACTGTACGCATGGTGACCGGTGACAATGTAAATACTGCTCGCAGCATCGCATCAAAATGTGGCATCTTAAGGCCAGGAGAGGAGGGGCTTGTGCTGGAGGGGAAGGAGTTTAACCGGAGGGTTCGAGACTCGACGGGAGAGGTGAGTCATACATATGTTAGTTGCACTTAATGGTATCTTGTTTGTTGACTTCGTTTTCATACACTTTCAGACATCTTCTTGTAGTTCATGCCGTGTAGTGTTGGTGATCATGTCTGTCTACATCCTTCTGTCTCATGTATTGCCAATAATTTCCTTTACTGATTTTCCCCCATGCCACGATGTCAAACTGTCCAGCATTTTTTTTTTCATCTTCCCGCTGCCTTTCCAACATTCCCATTGTTGTGATGTACACCATCTGTTCCCAACTCATGACATGCACAAAGAATGTGGACTGTCTTCTTCTGATGTGAGTAACTAGTTCTCTTTGTGAGTTAGCTTCTTTCTTCATTTATATTTTTTTCTGCCCACGATATTCTCATAATTCTTCTATAAAATCACATCATTGCAGCTTCCACATAATTGTATTATAAAAAGAAGAATGTGATATTCACTTAACTGTCATATATCTATGTTTAATGCTGTATCCATATACTCTTTTTCCAGTAGAAAGCTTAATGGGAGTCTCCATGGCGAAGTGATCAAGCCGTCTGACTCGGGCTCCGAAGTTTGTGGGTTTTACTCCGGGCCGTGTCCTTCGGTTCACGGGTGATTTTTTTTTTTTAAAGACTCTTGAGGGTCATCGCTGGAGCTACAGAGTTCATACTTTGTTGCGACGCTTTCGGCAGTTCACTGCGGAAGAGACTGCACCATATGGGATAAAAACCCAGTGCAATGAAGTCGACCCTGTAGACTTTTAAGCGACTTTTTAAGCTTAATGTGACTGTTCACTTCTTGTTCTACCATTTATCTCACAGTGGAGCAAAGGGCCTCAACCAACCCGTGCCAAGCCATTTGTAGAATTGTTCATGATTGGTTGTATTTTACAGCTAATGTTTCTTGAAGATAAGGTATACAGTCTTACACCAACCCTTTGTAGTTGCCTCTTGCGACAAGTGGAGTAGGCTCAATCAATCAATCAGGTGCCATCTCCACAATGAAGGTTGGCTGCAATAGATCTCCAACACTGTCTGTCTTTCGCCTTGACTGTACATTCTGTCAGGCTGATGTTCGTCCATCTCTTGAAGTTATCTTCATACATCTCTTGCTCGCTTGCCCTCAGCCTTGCCTTCCAGTATGGTTTTTATAAGAGTATCATGTCTTTTAACGTGGCCGAAATATTTCACTTGCCTCTTCTTTATTTCTTTCATCAACTCTCTCTTCCTTCCCAGTTTTTTTATAACCTCTGCATTTGATTGTTTTTGCTAGTAGGAGTAGGCTACAGTGTTATTATTCTTTTCTCCCCTTGAGGGCGCTGGTCATTCACGGGTGACTTGTAACCGCCGTGTCTATTTCTCTCATTATTTTATCCGTGATCATCATTTCATTTTATGTCTGTTAGTTTCACTTCTATCAACCATTTATATTTCTTGATTTTACTACTTTTGTCCAAAAATCTCTTAATTTCACTGCTGTTATTCATTTATGTCTCTTAATTTCACTACTATCATCCATTTACATCGCTTGATTTCACTGATGTAAACAATAATGTTCCTTAATTTATTCTGTCTCAAGTAATGCACCACATGAGATTGAGTATCTTTCATGTGCACTATCAGCATGACATGAGTGACTGCATTTCTTATGGTCATTCAGAGTATACTAAAGACATTTGACAACAAATTTGTTTCATACAGGATATATATGTTTGGCCTATGTAAAAGTAATATAGTAATTGTGTTATTGTTATTGCTACCATTGACTGGGCAGCTGCTGTGGCTGACAGAGTTGATGAAGTACCCACTTTGCTTTTCAACTTTTCC
This sequence comes from Cepaea nemoralis, assembly GCA_014155875.1. Lineage (NCBI taxonomy): Eukaryota > Metazoa > Mollusca > Gastropoda > Stylommatophora > Helicidae > Cepaea > Cepaea nemoralis. Next base: position 500,829 of record JACEFZ010003057.1, on the reverse strand, counting down.
ATGTCTAATGTTTTTATGAGCTACAGGATGATCATTAGGTCTTGCATTATTCAGGTAACCCACTGTGCTTTTTTATGTTATCTTTTCCCTAAGCAAAAGCTGAATTTCAGAAAATGAAAGTAGTTTTTGCAGTCACTGTCTCAGAATGTCAGATAGAGTACTGACATGTTATATAGAGCCTGTCCAGCTGTAAAGCATTGAATCATAGAATTTGAATGAACAAATTAGAAAGAGCTTGGAGGCAATGAAGAAATGGTTTCTGACATGTATGTTGTAAATACACTGAACTGCCAAAATAACTAACAACAAGTGCATGGAAAGGGCTAATAAATGTAGAACATGGTATACAAATATAAGGAGACAAGACAATATTTGTTGGTCATGCAATGAGCTGAGAGGCATTGGAAAGGTCATCAGGAAGAGACAGAGGCAAACTAAGACAAAAGATGCTGGATAGACTGCAATGGGGACATAGAGAAATATCAGCAGATTTGATCCAGAACACCAGAGACAGAGATGGTCAAATGGCAGGTCATGATCTGATGATAACTTGTTCCTCTTTGTTTCATCTGTGTTGGAGAATTTTGTTTCCTTATTGAGCTGAATCAGTACACTACACATTGTGATTTTCAGGTAAGCCAAGAACTGATGGACAAGGTGTGGCCTACCTTGAGAGTGTTGGCCCGTTCGACACCACAGGACAAGTATATTTTGGTCAAGGGAATCATCGACAGTAAGCTGGGCAAGACAAGACAGGTTGTAGCTGTCACTGGGGATGGTACAAATGATGGTCCCGCTCTGAAGAAGGCTGATGTTGGGTTTGCTATGGTAAGACTTCTAGATCTATCTGTGTCTACATTTAGCCATGTCAGTTATGTGATATAAGGGGGCTGAGTGGTCTTGAGGTATGGTGTCTGCCTCGAGTGCTGGGTGACCCGGGTTCAAGCCCCGGTGAAAGCCGGGATTTTTTCACATGGACTTCTAGTAACAAAATTTCCCCTGGTCTCTGATTAGTGAGATTGAACACCCATGTGTATTGTTGCACATGTTAAAAATCCCTTAGCAGTTAGAAATCGAAAAAGGGTAGCCTAACGGCGCTGCCTGGGCAAAATTTTGATTAAATATCTACCCAAAGTATTTTACGATCCTCGCCGGTGCTACGGAGTTCATGCACTGAGCTGAGATTCTCTGGACTCATGCTTGAGTTAGAAGTAGAACAGAGCAATTGGTGGTTACACCCGTGTGCCGTGATGTTGATCCATCGACTAAAACTAAACTAAACTAAAAACTAGATTGCTGTTGCTTCCATCTTCACATCCCTGTGACCTACATCTAAATTAACAATATGAGATGACGATGATATTAATTGTTGTACTACTAAAGGGGAAACAATCTGTTGATACTAGCTGTTTCATAAGTATCTTCATGTCTATTGAGACAAGCAAAGCTGTATCTAAGAAATAACCACATCAGTCATAATTTCTGTTTAAAGACTGCTCAATAGAGAAACTTCATTTGTTGAGAAACCAGTGGAAGATAAACTCTATGGACCACTGAGTGAACTAAAAAAGACTGTTAGATTCATACAAGAGACAACATTGCAGTTATAGACATATTTCAAGCGAACGAAAGAAGAAGAAGAATTTGTAAATAATTTTTTTTTTCAACAGGGCATTTCTGGCACTGACGTTGCTAAAGAGGCCTCAGACATCATCCTGACAGATGATAATTTCACTAGCATCGTTAAGGCAGTGATGTGGGGACGAAATGTCTACGACAGTATAGCCAAGTTCTTACAGTTTCAACTGACTGTTAATGTTGTGGCTGTCCTGGTGGCATTCTTCGGCGCCTGTATTATAAATGTAAGTCATTTTATACAAATTCATCCAGAAAGAATTAGGGTGTTATAGATGTATATACAAGTTTTGTTCAAAAAAGTATCGAATTTTAGCTGAGAAAAATAAATTACTGACCTGGAGGTCTAATATCTGAATCACCTTCAAGGTAGTCTCTTGGGTGTATACACACTTTTCCCCAGCAGTCCTGCTGTTGTTGAAAGCATTTCAGGAATGCCTTATTTGGGAATGGATTACATCTTGTTCTTGTTCTCTTCTGCCAATAAATGGAGAGGACCTTGCAGCCTTGTACATCGGACATAATTTGACACAATCTGTGCTCCCTTATCATATTATTGTTGTCATTACCTGTAATTATTTGTTGTCCAGTTCGATTTTTTTATTTATTATTATTGTGAATTTATACTGGTTGCAAGTATCCTGTCTACTTACTTGTTTGGTCTTGGGATGAGATGGAGGCATTAGAGAACATCGTGACAACTGGAAAGATCAAGTGGAAGAGAGGCAGAGGCAAACCAAAAGAAATTATGCTGGGTGTGCTGAGATGGTGGCATGGAGGTATATAATAGCAGAGTTGATCCAGAACACCAAAGCCCAAGATCTGTGGAGAGACATGAATGTCTACGCCAGCTGGCAGGGCACTTGATGATGATGATGATGATGACTTACTTGTTAGCTGGAAAGTGGGTTGTCAAGAAGTTGGTATCCCAGTCTCAAAACTGAAGACATATTTTTGAACCCCAGTGAAGCAAAGGTTTTCCTGTCAAAGTTGATGCAGAACTATGGGATACCACAGAAAAAACTTAATAAGGGCAACATATGAAGATATGAAATGTAGAATTCTTCATGAGGGAAAATTAACAAATGCATTTGAAATAAAAACAAGAGTACAACGTGGATGCCTTTTGTCACCATTATTATTCTTACTGACAGTAGACTGGGTTGCTGGGAATAAACATTTTTGACTCCTAATCTGCACTAACAAAAAGCACCAGCGGATATTACATTCCCATATTATTCTTATTTTTTTTTCGTCCTCCTCCTCCTCTGTTCCTATTTTGAGGAGTGTAAGTGCCACACCTAGCTATGCACCTATCTAACTGAAAGATCAGCGTCAGTCTTCAGCCTGCATTTGTGTAAGGCTTACCTCCCCTTGACAGATTCCAGTTAAATTAATGAACTCTTTATCCACCCAAGGGTAGATTATTCTCCCTAATAATTTAGCAATGGTAGTGGTATTACAGCTTTTTCTGTGCAGCTTCCAACAGCCAGATATTTTTCAGTGTGTGCATGGGAGTTCCTGTATATTTTTTATCTTTATGTGGGAAGGCTGGATATTAAATCTTTCTGCCCTAAAGATTAGTGGGGAGACATTGAATATCTTTAGAAATCCATGATTTCCACCAATTGTCCCGCCCTGTGTTGGGAAAGAACCCAGTAGTTTTTGGGCCAGGGGTGGACATGCGAATCTCTCACCCACACCTCCTGCTGAACGTAACAACATGTCATGAAGCAGGAACCTGCTGTGGATCTGTGATGTGACAGAGCCATCACATTTTGAAGGCCTGAATACATGGAGGAATGGTGGCCAGTCTTTCCCTCACTTAGTGAGATGATGAGTGCAGGTGTCAAACCCTCATGCAAATAAGCTACACTTCCTACATCACCATCTTCTAAAAGTCCTCCCAGAAAACACTTCACTTAGATCCGAGACTGACAATTGTTTTATTACTTTGTTTAGGTTCTCTGAGACTTTCAATTATTTAATTATTTTATTTAGGTTCTCCGAGACTGTCAGTTGTTTTATTAGTGTATCTATTTTCATTGAGACTTCAATTGTTTTATTATTTTATTTAGATTCTCTGAGACTGGCAATGATTTTATTATTTTATTTAGGTTCTCCGAGACTGTCAGTTGTTTTATTGAAGTTCTTCAAGACTGTCAATTGTTTTATTATTTTATTTAGTTTCTCTGAGACTGTTAGTTGTTTTATTATTTTATTTAGTTTCTCTGAGACTGTTAGTTGTTTTATTATTTTGTTTAAGTTCTCTGAGACTATCAGATGTGTTATTATTTTATTTAGGTCCTCTGAAACTGTCAGTTGTTTTATTATTTTATTTAGTTTCTCTGAGACTGTCATTTGTTTTATTATTTTATTTAGTTTCTCTGAGATTGTCATTTGTTTTATTAGTTTATTTAGTTTAATTGACACTGTTAGTTGTTTCATTATTTTCTTTAGTTTCATTAAGACTGTTAGTTGTTTTATTATTTTATTTAGGTCCTCTGAGACTGTCAGTTGTCTTATTGGTTTCCCTTCTTGCTAAATGTCACCATTATATTAATCTTCTTCTTCTTCGTTCATCCGGAGTTTTTTTTCGGATGTGATTGCGTTGTGCCTGTTTACAGCAGAGCTGCGTTCTTGCGCCGTTAGGCCGACACATCCGACTTCTGCGGGCATTTGTTGACCGGGTTAACCTTCCCGGGGATATTAATCTATTAATGATGTATTAACTCTCTCTACGTGCTTGAAACAGGACAGCCCGCTGAAAGCCATTCAGATGTTGTGGGTGAACCTCATTATGGATACCCTGGCGTCCCTTGCCCTAGCCACAGAGCTGCCTACAGATGAACTTCTGCGTCGCAAGCCGTATGGTCGAACGAAAGCCCTCATTTCCCGCACAATGGCCAAGAATATTCTTTGGCATGCTATCTATCAACTCATCGTAATTGCTGTCTTATTGTTTAAGGGTTAGTGAATTCTCTGTGTGTCATAATTGCAATATTATTGTTTTGAATTTAGTGAATTCTCTGTGTCATAATTGCTGTTTCATTGTGTCATAATTGTTGGGTTTTTTTTTTTGTGGTTAGTAAATTCTCTGTGTGTCAACATTGCTGTTTCATTGTTTTGGGGTTTGTGAATTCTCTGTTTGGTAATTGTTGTTTCATTGTTTTGGGGTTCGTGAATTCTCTGTGTGTCATAATTGCTGTTTCATTGTTTTGGGGTTAGTGAATTCTCTATGTGGTAATTGCTTGTTGTCTTTATAAGGTTATAATGCGGGCAGACAGCACATGAATAGAACAGTCCAAAAATTATGGTAAGATAAAAATCTGGTTGTATTACCTTAAAAATAGAACTGCGCAATGTATATTCCTACAGGATGCTATGGCTGTATTATAGACAGGTAATATAGAATAAAAGCCGGCACTGTAGCATTGAACACGTTTCACTATTCCCATACATACCAAGTCGAGGGTTGAAAATCAGCCGCAGACGATTTGGAAGCAAACTGCTTTGTGTTGATTATGATTATATGAGCACTGGTCATTCAGAAAGCAAAGGCCAACTGCTGTAAAAATCGCCTGGTAAATCACAAACAAGCCAAAAAGAAGGGGTTGATTGTGATGTCCTGTAAAGGACGTGCAACTAGCATTTAGCATAAAAATGTAACACTCCAAGTGCAGTGATAAATACAAATAGGCTTGTATTACAAGTAGTTAGTTCATAAATAGAACAAGCCAATAATAATGGGATACATTTGCATATTCAAACCCATGACCACCAGATAGCAGGTGAGCATGGAAAACTATGCTAGCTGGCTTCCAGATAGAGATATATTTGATTTTAATAATCACTAATGAACTACAAACATTCATTAATTGGTACCTGCATAGAATAGTGGGACTGAAGTCATATGACAGAATCACCCATGTAACACTCACGGAGAGAACTTAACAAATATCACTGAATCAAGAGATGAGGAAAACCTGAAGATAGTGTAGCTAAACATTCCCTCGTCAAGAACATACAGGGCACAGGGAGTCTCCGTGGCGAAGTGGTCAAGCTGTTTGACTCAGGCTCCGAAGGTTGTAGGTTCAATCCCGGGTCGCGTCCTTCGGTTCACGAGTGCAAATTTTCTGAGACTCCTGTGGGTCGTCACCAGAGCTACAGAGTTCTTGCTTTGTGCGACGCTTTCCGCTCTGTAGAAAGAGACCGAGCCAAATAGGATAAAACCCAGTGCAATGAAATCGACCCTGTCGACTTTTTTAACACAGGGCAAACAAAATCATAGGAGACCTATAAACACATGGAGAAGAGACTTACAAATAGAGAAGAGTAAGGGGAGACAAACATCATGGAGAAGAGACTTACAAATAGAGAAGAGTAAGGGGAGACAAACATCATGGAGAAGAGACTTACAAATAGAGAAGAGTAAGGGGAGACAAACATCATGGAGAAGAGACTTACAAATAGAGAAGAGTAAGGGGAGACAAACATCATGGAGAAGAGACTTACAAATAGAGAAGAGTAAGGGGAGACAAACATCATGGAGAAGAGACTTACAAATAGAGAAGAGTAAGGGAAGACAAACATCATGGAGAAGAGACTTACAAATAGAGAAGAGTAAGGGGAGACAAACATCATGGATCTGCAGGAGATAGCAACAGATAGGACAGTTTGGTGTGAATTATTTGATTTCCAACTGATGAGATGAGATGAGATGAGAGCAATACTTTGCAAAGGGTCTAGTACATGAGGATGAGTACTCACAAAAGTATATATATATATATATTTTTTATGCTCGCTCACTTTGAACTCAAGTGTAGTCCATACACACTACTTCTAGTTGCACTGGACTGAATTTTGCATGTGGCTTAGCTTTCCTTATTACCAGTGTCCCTCGCCATCAGGCGAACCCATTCTGACTTCAGTCATTTACATTCCCAAGTCAAGAACAAGAAGTCAGCATTTTAGTCCAACTGTCTGATGTAGGGATTGAACCCCCTACCTCAGCATCAGCACACCGGATGTTTAAGTACGATCATTCTTATCCATTCAGCCATACACACATTTAGTCTTATCCAGTTACTCAGAGCTGGTGCACTGTGCCGAGAAACTCCTTTTATGATTTTTGGTAGGAGACTGAATCAGTTATGGGCGTATCTGTGTGTACGCTGAAGGTGATCCTGTGGATACCACATAAACCCCCATATCACTTGTTTCAGAATGTGCTTCACATTTGACAGATGTAACAGGCATTTTCTTCTATTTCCTGAAGATATGTATGCATCTCTGTTTCCGTGCAGGTCCTAAGCTGTTAGATGTTGATGATGGCATTAATGATATTGAAGATGTCCATGCACCGCCCTCTGTACACTTCACAATGATCTTCAACACATTCGTTTTTATGACCTTATTCAATGAGATCAATGCACGCAAAATCCACAATCAACATAACATCTTTGATGGCATCTGCACCAACCCCATCTTCATTGGCATCTGGATCGGCACTGTCTTGGCACAGGTATGGTTTACATATATTCAACATATTCACTATACTCCACGTTGTACTCTTCAATCCTTATTCTCAACATTATACCCTTCAATCCTTATACTCAACATTGTACTCTTCAATCCTTATACTCAACATTGTACCCTTCAATCCTTATACTCAACATTATACCCTTCAATCCTTATACTCAACATTGTACTCTTCAATCCTTATACTCAACATTATACCCTTCAATCCTTATACTCAACATTGTACCCTTCAATTCTTATACTCAACATTGTACCCTTCAATCCTTATACTTGACATTGTACTCTTCAATCCTTATACTCAACATTGTACCCTTCAATCCTTATACTCAACATTATACCCTTCAATCCTTATACTCAACATTGTACTCTTCAATCCTTATACTCAACATTGTACCCTTCAATTCTTATATTCAACATTGTACTCTTCAATCCTTATACTCAACATTGTACCCTTCAATCCTTATACTCGACATTGTACTCTTCAATCCTTATACTCGACATTGTACCCTTCAATCCTTAAACTCAATATTATACCCTTCAATCCTTATACTCAACATTGTACTCTTCAATCCTTATACTCAACATTGTACCCTTCAATTCATATACTCAACATTGTACTCATCAATCCTTATACTCAACATTGTACCCTTCAATCCTTATACTCGACATTGTACCCTTCAATCCTTATACTCAACATTGTACCCTTCAATCCTTATACTCAACATTGTACTCTTCAATCCTTATACTCAACATTGTACCCTTCAATCCTTATACTCAACATTGTACTCTTCAATCCTTATACTCAAAATTGTACCATTCAATTCTTATACTCAACATTGTACTCTTCAATCCTTATACTCAACATTGTACCCTTCAATCCTTAAACTCAATATTATACCCTTCAATCCTTATACTCAACATTGTACTCTTCAATCCTTATACTCAACATTGTACCCTTCAATCCTTATACTCGACATTGTACTCTTCAATCCTTATACTCGACATTGTACCCTTCAATCCTTATACTCAACATTATACCCTTCAATCCTTATACTCAACATTGTACCCTTCAATCCTTATACTCGACATTGTACTCTTCAATCCTTATACTCAACATTGTACCCTTCAATCCTTATACTCAACATTGTACCCTTCAATCCTTATACTCAACATTGTACTCTTCAATCCTTATACTCAAAATTGTACCATTCAATTCTTATACTCAACATTGTACTCTTCAATCCTTATACTCAACATTGTACCCTTCAATCCTTAAACTCAATATGATACCCTCCAATCCTTATACTCAACATTGTACTCTTCAATCCTTATACTAAACATTGTACCCTTCAATTCATATACTCAACATTGTACTCTTCAATCCTTATACTCAACATTGTACCCTTCAATTCATATACTCGACATTGTACTCATCAATCCTTATACTCAACATTGTACCCTTCAATCCTTATACTTGACATTGTACTCTTCAATCCTTATATTCGACATTGTACCCTTCAATCGTTATACTCAACATTGTACCCTTCAATCCTTATACTCAACATTGTACTCTTCAATCCTTATACTCAAAATTGTACCCTTCAATCCTTATACTCAACATTGTACTCTTCAATCCTTATACTCAACATTGTACTCTTCAATCCTTATACTCAAAATTGTACCATTCTTCTTCTTCTTCTTCTTCTTCGTTCATCCGGTGTTTTTTTTCCGGATGTGATTGCGTTGTGCCTGTTTACAGCAGAGCAAATTGTACCATTCAATTCTTATACTCAACATTGTACTCTTAATCCTTATACTCAACATTGTACCCTTCAATCCTTAAACTCAATATTATACCCTTCAATCCTTATACTCAACATTGTACTCTTCAATCCTTATACTCAAAATTGTACCCTTCAATCCTTATACTCAACATTGTACTCTTCAATCCTTATACTCAACATTGTACTCTTCAATCCTTATACTCAAAATTGTACCATTCTTCTTCTTCTTCTTCTTCTTCGTTCATCCGGTGTTTTTTTTCCGGATGTGATTGCGTTGTGCCTGTTTACAGCAGAGCAAATTGTACCATTCAATTCTTATACTCGACATTGTACCCTTCAATCGTTATACTCAACATTGTACCCTTCAATCCTTATACTCAACATTGTACTCTTCAATCCTTATACTCAAAATTGTACCCTTCAATCCTTATACTCAACATTGTACTCTTCAATCCTTATACTCAACATTGTACTCTTCAATCCTTATACTCAAAATTGTACCATTCTTCTTCTTCTTCTTCTTCTTCGTTCATCCGGTGTTTTTTTTCCGGATGTGATTGCGTTGTGCCTGTTTACAGCAGAGCAAATTGTACCATTCAATTCTTATACTCAACATTGTACTCTTAATCCTTATACTCAACATTGTACCCTTCAATCCTTAAACTCAATATTATACCCTTCAATCCTTATACTCAACATTGTACTCTTCAATCCTTATACTCAACATTGTACCCTTCAATCCTTATACTCAACATTGTACTCTTCAATCCTTATACTCAAAATTGTACCGTTCAATCCTTATACTCAACATTGTACCATTCAGTCCTTATACTCAACAGTGTACCCTTCAATCCTCATTCTCTACACTGTAGCTCCGTAACCTATGTATTCAACATTGCAATCTAAACAAGTGTTGTGTGGGCAGTAATCACAGCAACTCACATCCATTAGTATTGAGCAAGGGCAGATCCTACATGAGCCTGACATTATCTCAGGTAATGTCAGCTACTGTTACAGATCCTACATGAGCCTGACATCATCTCAAGTAATGTTAGCTACTGTTACAGATCCTACATGAGCCTGACTTCATCTCAAGTAATGTCAGCTACTGTTACAGATCCTACATGAGCCTGACATCATCTCAAGTAATGTCAGCTACTGTTACAGATCCTACATGAGCCTGACATCATCTCAAGTAATGTCAGCTACTGTTACAGATCCTACATGAGCCTGACATCATCTCAAGTAATGTCAGCTACTGTTACAGATCCTACATGAGCCTGACTTCATCTCAAGTAATGTCAGCTACTGTTACAGATCCTACATGAGCCTGACATCATCTCAAGTAATGTTAGCTACTGTTACAGATCCTACATGAGCCTGACATCATCTCAAGTAATGTTAGCTACTGTTACAGATCCTACATGAGCCTGACATCATCTCAAGTAATGTTAGCTACTGTTACAGATCCTACATGAGCCTGACATCATCTCAAGTAATGTTAGCTACTGTTACAGATCCTACATGAGCCTGACTTCATCTCAAGTAATGTCAGCTACTGTTACAGATCCTACATGAGCCTGACATCATCTCAAGTAATGTCAGCTACTGTTACAGATCCTACATGAGCCTGACTTCATCTCAAGTAATGTCAGCTACTGTTACAGATCCTACATGAGCCTGACATCATCTCAAGTAATGTCAGCTACTGTTACAGATCCTACATGAGCCTGACATCATCTCAAGTAATGTTAGCTACTGTTACAGATCCTACATGAGCCTGACATCATCTCAAGTAATGTTAGCTACTGTTACAGATCCTACATGAGCCTGACATCATCTCAAGTAATGTTAGCTACTGTTACAGATCCTACATGAGCCTGACATCATCTCAAGTAATGTCAGCTACTGTTACACCTTGTTCTTGTTCCTTCCCTAGGTTGTCATTGTTGAGTTTGGAGGTGTGGCTTTTCATACAACCGGCTTGAATGCAGCGCAGTGGCTGTGGTGTGTATTTCTGGGCTTTGGCACTTTATTATGGGGGCAGGTGAGTCCAGCTGCAACAGTACAGTCTTTTGTCAAATCTGGAGATGTGTGTGTGTGTGTGATCCTGTACGTGCATGTTACGGGCTGCAGCAAATGTAGGGTTCTGTTGTTTATTTGGGGAAGTAATCAGTAAGTACAGGAGGACCCTGCAACTCGCCATAAATTGTACAAGGCATATGCTGCTAGACCCATGTTGTTTAGACAATTGTCACTTCAGGGATGTGGTCAGTATCCTGCTGGCCGCCGTTACTTCCCAAGACATTTCCTGGCAGCCATTTTAAGCTGGGATGACCTAGCAACTCTGGTCAATTTTTAAAGTCCGCCTTGATGCAGATTCAGACTCTTGACCAGCGGGCTGGCAAGCCAACATCCAGGCACTGCTCCACCATGGCTCCTTGTTTGTTTGGTTGGTTACCACATATTTGTCTTGACTGGACCCTCCGCAATGCTGATCCTCATGTATTCCAAACCACCATGTTTTCTTTTTCTTCTTAGCAAACCATCAGACGTCAGAATGATTGAATCAAAAGAAAACAGTAACCGGCTTCAGCATGTTGACATCTCTATAGAGTCTGTCCTCTGATGGAGAGGATGTCAGCCATTTTATTAATTTGCCATGAAAGTGTTTAGCTAATCCAATAGCAGATTATGCCACTGCAGCACAAAGTATTAGACTTTCACAGACAATACATCATGGCATAATGAGACACAGGTGACAGGTTGACTTGCTGGCCACCATTCTCTTACAGATAATTCTCCTGTCAGTTATCCAAGATCTCCCCAGGCTAGGTTGTTCACGGAGCATCTCAGGTCTGGAAAATTGCCTGCCATTGCTGGGGGTGAACCTGGACCACTGTGTTGACAGGCAAGGAGACTAATCACTATATCACCATGGCTCCTGATTTGAATCAGTAAGAGTAAATAGTGAATTAGTTTGACTTCCTTATCCAAATAGTGAATTTGTTGGGTTTTTTAACTTGTAAACATCGCTTGTTTCTGAGAAATGTTAAATTGTGATCTTTATACAAATGACTTGTATTCCCCCACAGATAGCAACACTGATTCCAGATAGTGTTGTGCCAACAATGAGGTGGTTCAAGAAGTCTGCAAAGGAGGAAGAGGATGAACATGATATCGGTGATGTGGACGAAGACCCGGTCAGCGGGCGAGGACAGATTCTCTGGGTGCGGGGCCTCACTCGTTTACAGCAGCAGGTAAGTGTTTGTATTGTGGCTTTTCCAGCTTTGGATATGTTTACTTATTGTATTTCTTCCTCAGTTGTTTCGACTTGATCCTTGCCTCCATGAGTTTATGTTAGTATACCCATCTGTTTCATACTCATACCCCAGTGACATATTTTGTGATCGCATTGACATACTTTGCCAGTCTGCAGTTACAGCCGCATGAATTTCTAAAATGTCTGTTGTTCTAATATTCCATATAGCAGTAGTGAGTTGGCAACATTGAGTTATGTTTCCGTGGCTGCAGATCTTTTTCAGGCAACAGCACACACAAATACATTCAAAGTAGTTGTTCCATTTCTAGTGATATTCTTGAAGTGTTTAGTTGTCTTATTGGCAGGTGTGTTCAGTCAGTGCACTGGAAATGGTTCTCTGGGAATTTGTTGGCCTTTTAATTAGAGCTGCAGGTGTTTCTGTATTGTGTTTGGACATTCTGGTGTTCCTGTCTTCAGATTAAAATCAGATAGCAGATTTACAATGAATGTTCACAAGTTTAGCATTGTTCATTAGAGAGACAGTTCTGGTATTTTCTTGAAGTTTCCAGTTTGCATATGTATCAAATGTATTCAGTTAGCATCCTGTGGAAATAAATTCCCATGGTTTGTTGGTGATCATTTACTCTTAACTGTAGGTATTTCCGTATTGCTTTGGAACATTCTGATTTTGTAACATTGGCATTAAATATGATTGTTGCATTGTCTGTAAGGAAGCATTGTTCGTGTGTCATGATTTCACAACAGTTGTTTTCTTTTTCATAATTTTTTGGACTCAGCAGTCTGAATTCCCATTCTGTGGTTTATCTTCATAAAATTTGCAATGAAAAGTTGATTCATTTGTGCATCCTTATTGGAAGAGTAATCAAGAAGTAGATTTAAAAAGAAGGTTGTCATAAAGGCAGTCTAGTTGGACACCCTGCAGCCACAAAAACTGTTGGTTGACTTGTTTTTAGTCAATCATAATTCAAGTCGAAACATGCTTATACGTAATATATTTCTTTATTGCCCAGTTTGTTGGCACTATGTTTACTACTGTTGGGTTGAAGTTCTTAAAGTTGTTTTTAGATGTTCTATTCCTTGTTCTTGAACTTTCTACATATAGTAAATACCACAGTCATACATTTAGAGTTCTCATGGATGTGGATGAATATATGTCTTGCTTGACCATGTTTTATAACATATCCATGCATTATCATTACTGTTATTATTATTATAGATGAATGAACTTAAACTTTAATACCTACTAATTTTTCACATCCAGTTTCAGATATTGTTTGAAATTCAGCATGATGTGGTTGAAATTTGTTATACTATGTTTATCCCTCCCTTTATTTTGTTAAAATCCATTGATTTTATTGAATTAATTTGGGTGGTTTATCGTCATGAAAGTATACTGTTAATGTCAGGCATATTATTTGTGTGTTTTCTTTGCTTCTTCCTTAGTTTTGGGATGCTTGCTTCGTCTGATTTATTATTTATGATTTCATTGTTTGTTCATAGCAGCGCTTATTATTATTATTATATCTTATTGCTTTTGCAAACCTAACCTTGCACTTTTATTCATAGGTAGAGAGCCTGGGTTGGATGCACATGTTTATTTGAACTGTTGCAGCATTAGTCGTCTCGTGTTTTTGTAACATGCAAAAGATACAGAACAACTTAAGAGATGTGTCTTATTTGAATGTTGCAGCATTAGTCTTGTCTCGTGTTTTAATAACATAATAAAAGATAGGGAAAGGCTTAGATTCATTGTGTGTTATTTCAAATGTTGCATCACATCATTAGTCTTGTCTCATATTTTGATAGCATAACAAAAGATACAGAACAACATAGAGACATTGCCTGTTAATTCAAATGTTGCAGCGTTAGCCTCGTTTTGTGTTTTTATAGCATAAAAGATACAGAACAGCTTGGAAACGGTGTATGTTATATGAAATGTTTCAGCATAGCTAATAACCCCTGTGTTTTGAGAACTAAAGATACAGAATAACTTTGAGACTGCAAGTGCTATTGTATATGTTTTATCATTAGCCAAGTCTTGTGCTTTGAAAACTATAGAAGCAAAATAGCTTAGCTTCATGTTATTTAAAAATATAATCTTTCTTCGTGTTTTTTTCACCCTCCCTCTCACCCACTCTCCCCATGTCTCTCTTTTTTTTTTTCACTTCCTCTGTCTCCTTGAAACCCTACTCCTGTCCTATACCCTCATCTCTATGTCTCGCATCCACATGGATCCTTAACCCCTTCCCATTCTCTCTTTTTTTCTATCACTTAATTCCAACTTCTGTCTCACTCTCATCTCTAGTTCTTTCCTTCTGCCTGACTCCTTGTCTCATTTTCATCATATGATACAGATGCTGTACACAATTTGTTTACTTTTAAAGTTAAACAGATCAGTAACAGTTATATTGAAATGCAAAATGTTACATTTTTATTAGTATGAAGATAGATCAGATTTGCATGTTCATGAGTAGAATTTCCTCACTGTGAATGGCCTTAATATGTTCATGAGTAGAATTTCCTCACTGTGAATGGCCTTAATACGTAGCATACAGAAAGTTAAGTAACTCAAAATGGCAGTCGATGTAAGATCATCTGTACATATGCCCATCTGTAACAGACTTTTAATAATTGTATGCCCATTAGTAATAAACAATCAGTAACCATGTGCTCCAGTACAAAGGTACAAGTCATCGGAAAATATGGGAAATATGTCCATTCAGCAATACAGGGAATCAAATATATGACCATCACCAACAGACCATCAACGTTTCCTGTCAGCAACCCAGAATGTCAATTAAATGTATGCTCATCAACAACACAAACCATCAGTAAATATAAACAACCATTCACAGCACAAATTGTTAAAACATGATCACCCATCTGTAACACAAATCTCATGTAATTTATTTGGACTATTCACATCACAACGCATCAATAAATGTGGGAACATAGTATCACAACGCATCAATAAATGTGGGAACATAGTAACTCAACCAGTAATGTTACAACCATCAATAACAGATTGAAAAGTCACTAGTACAAATGATTAGCAACATCTTAAACTGCTTATGTCATGAAAATACACAGACACATTTACTAGTACATGTATTGAAGAGAAAAAATATGTAAACATATAGATTTCCTGGTATTTCACATTGATATGTTGTTGTCACCATTGTGTCTGTTTGTCTGTTTTTGGCTAACTACTTATATGTCTGGCTGTCAACCTGTCTTTTGAATATATATATATATATGTATGTTTTGTTTTATTTGTGCGATTGCTCACTTTGAACTCAAGCGTAGTCCATACTCATTACTTCTAGTAGCATAGGAATGAATTTTGCGTGTGGATTAATTTCCCTATAACTGTTGTCCCTCACCATCATTTTGGACTACATGAATTAAATATAAATTAATCACTTTAGCTTCATCATAAGTTTGTGTGTTTGTTAGAATTCACCATTAACTTGTGACATCTATATGATAGTCAGAACCTCAGAATACATAGATTATAACATGATATAATGTACATCTAAATAAAAAAATATATACTCAAAAATATATATATATATATATATATATCCTAACTATAACCCCAAAAGGTTGAATAGGATATAGATTTTAAAACAAAAATAATTAACAATTACATTTTTGGATCCTTCAAGAAATTTTTTTTTGCGCTCGCTCGCTTTGAACTCAAACGTAGTCCATACACACTACTTCCAGAACTACTGGACTGAATTTTGTGTATGGATTAGCTTTCCCTATTAACAGTGTTCCTCGCCATCAGGCAAACCCACTCTGACTTCAGAGGTACTTGTAATTAACATCCCCAAGTCAGGGACGACAGGTCAACATTTCAGTCCAACTGTCTGGTGTAGGGGTTGAACCCCTTACCTCGGCATCAGCACTCCGGATGTTTAAGAGCACATATTCTTATCCATTCGGCCATGCTGACCTACCTTCAAGAAATGATTTGTGAATCGTGCATCATAGTGGCTAGATGCTGGCCCAGTGGTCCCGATATCAAATACATATCAGTTCTGGTTATTTAAATTAACCTGGGCTCCTCAGGTCATCCTGAATATTGGTCTTCTTGGCCATGCTCATCATCATCATCCAGTGCCTTGCCAGCTGACGTGGGCGTTCATGCCTCTACACAAATTATAATCTCTGACAGCATGGATCAGTTCGTTTGTTGACTCCCTTCCATGCCATGACACAAGACTGTTAAGAATCTTCTCACGCTGTCTTCCTCTATATCTTTCTGCAAATCTTTCCGGTTGTCACAACATGTTCCAGTTTTTGTCTTCTCATAGCGTGGCCAAATAACAATGACTCCCTCTTTTTGATATGAGTGATATGTTGTCTTTGCGACTCAGCTTCCTTTAAAACGTCATGATTTCTCATTTTGGCTGTTCAGTTAATTTTCAGCATTCTTCTATAAAACCACATCTTCAAGGCTTCGACTGTTTACTGGTTCTATGTAACAAGCAAGAACTCTTTTTTTTCTAACTTTCAAGGACAGTGTCTTATTGCACAAAACGTTCTTCGTTTGATAGAATGCAGTCTGGGAACATGATCACAGGTGACAAAATAGACGTTGCAGCTAAAACCTTTGTGAGATAATAAGCAACAAACATACACAAATATAACTACATGAAAATCTCTACATGGAAATACATCTAATATAGAGGTTACTCATCTGTTTCCTTGCCATGGATCTGACACGTGTGTAGCTCAGGGCCCTAAGTCTCCATTGGTTCTTAAAGGATGGGAGATCAGCACTGGGTTGATTTCCCAGCTGTCATAATAGAAGGGCGGCGTACGTGAACAGTAACTTTTCCCATACTTTGTTTTGTGGTGACCTGCGGCAGCTGTGGAGGCGGAAGTAGAAGCGTTGATTTTCAAGAATTTGTTAGACGGTGATGCTGTCATTTACACAGATGGGTCGGTCGTCCGACATGTGAGAAGCTCATGGGCCTTTACTGCTCAGGCCAGAGGGAGAATTGTGAAGGAGGACTCTGGTGCTTTTGTTGAGACCACAAGTAGCCTGACTATGGAAGTCATGGCAGTAAGTAAAGCAATAACATGGCTCAAGACACAGACATTCACTAGGGCATGTTTCCTTAGCGACTCAATGAACATGCTCAAGAGGATAGAGATGGGGGGGGGGGGGGGATCCGAAGAGAATGGTTGCCGTCTCTGGAGTGGTCTCGGCTGGCAAAGATTAGTTTCATCTTCGTGCCAGGGCATGCGGGAGTACAAGGGAATGAGCGGGCTGATAAGCTCACAGGTAGCGCTGCTGTGGAGGGTGGACGCGCCATGGACCAGGCTGACATTCTGAATGCTCTACAAGAAGCAAGACTTTTGCGAGAACCAAGTGATGACTGTGAATCTACAACCATGGCCAGACTTTCTTCTTCTTCGTTCATCCGGAGTTTTTTTTTCGGATGTGATTGCGTTGTGCCTGTTTACAGCAGAGCTGCGTTCTTGCGCCGTTAGGCCGACACATCCGACTTCTGCGGGCATTTGTTGACCGGGTTAACCTTCCCGGGGGGCCAGACTTTGAGAACAGCAAATTAAAAGAGGAGTGGCCAAACAAGAACACTACGCAGGAAGCCAAAGAAGATTGATAAACCAACACAGAACTGGTGACGTTAGCCGCTACACGCTGCGGGATTTGCTGAGGAGGGGATCCGAGCACTTATGGACTGAATGGTTCGATATGCAGTGAGGATGATCTGTCGACTAACTAACTAACTAACTAACTAATTAACTAACTGGTTATGACTTGTTAATACTTTCTTTTTATAACCACATACAATATGACGTCCAGTAAGCAGTGGCAAATTACTGAACTAGCATTGCCCAATAAATCACAAATGCTAATAAATGCTGGGGTTGGAAGCAGCAGCTTGTAAATGATATGCAACTAATTAACAAAATGGCAAGCTTTGAAGGGGGAAACACTTGGAAATAACAATAACTAAAAACTCAAACACCAAACATGGAGTTATTTGTCACATCTCCATTACTACTGTTAAACGTTAGTTAGTTAGTCAACAAATCATACTCATGCCACACCAGACAATTAGTATATAAGTACTCAGATTCCCTTCCTCACTATGTCCCTCAGTGTGTAGCAACTGATGACACTAGTCCTGTGTTGGTTGACTGTTCTGTGATATGCTGCGAATAGTATACCTCTTCAATAATACTGTCATCCATGAATGTTTAAAAATAATTATGGTAGATGGTAATCAATTATTTCATTATTACAAATTATCAATTAGCTGACGGTACTTAGCTGAGTCTCTCTCCCTCCCTTCCTATCTCTCTCTTCCTATCTATTTCTCTCTTTCTCCCCCTCTTTCTTCCTCTTTCTCTCCCTCTCTCTCTCTCTCTCTCTCTCTCTCTCTCTCTCTCTCTCTCTCTCTCTCTCTCTCTCTCTCTCTCTCTCTCTCTCTCTCTCTCTCTCTCTCTCTCTCTCTCTCTCTCTCTCTCTCTCTCTCTCTCTCTCTCTCTCTCTCTCATTCTCTCTCTCACTTGTTGAAATCCTCAATTATTAATTTGTGAACTTCTTTATTTGTTATTAGCCCCACAAATTTGCCATAAATAATCAAGTTGTAGCATAGTTGTCTCAGAACTGCCCCATTCATATTGCTGCTGTTGTTTGTAGTTAGTTTGTAGTTAGTTCACACTCCCATTAACTCCAAGACCTGGTCTGCATACGAGTTCATTGTTAGTCTGTTGTACATGTTTAGTAGCCAGCTGGTGTTACTAGATAGGTCCATGTTCATAAAGCAGTAGTGTGCTGTAAATCCACTTAACTACACGGTTCTTTTATTGATTCTAGCACTCAATGTTTCAGGGAGCAGTGATAATGTAATGACTAGCTTGCTTGTTTGCCAGCCGGGTGGCCAGCTCTTCAAATCCACTTTGAGACATGCAGTTTTTTTTTTAAAACTAATCCCATGTTGGCCTACCCTAAAATTGGCACAAGGAAATGTTCTGGGAATAAAGAAGCTCAGCGTGACATTAACCATATCACGCCCACTGAAGGGCAGATTGGTGTATTAAATATGGGGGTTAGCATCTGATGCATGTCCTCAAGTCATGGAATAGGTTCTTTTACTTTTTTCTTGTTACTTTGCATGTGTTTGTTTCTCTTCTTCTCGTTTTTCTCTCTCTCTCTCTCTCTCTCCCTTTCTCTCTCTCTCTCTCTTAATCTCACCATCCCTCTCTCTCTCTATCTAACACACTAATCTCTCCCTTCATTCCTCATTCTTACCCATACTCTTATTTCTTTGTCAAGCTCCTTGTTATTCTTATCTCTCAGCTTTTATTATGTTTCTTATCTTGGCCTTCCTCTCCTTCTTTTTTCTTCTTAGCCTTGACTCTCCGTTATTCTTCTATCACTCTCCCCCTCTCTCTCACCAACTCTCTCTATCTTTCTCTCTCTCTCCCTTTTCTTCCTGTCTCAAATTCCCTATCTATACTCACACTCATATACACTGTCACTATGTCACTCACATCTCTCTCTCTCTCTCTCTCTCTCTCTCTCTCTCTCTCTCTCTCTCTCTCTCTCTCTCTCTCTCTCTCTCTCTCTCTCTCTCTCTCTCTCTCTCTCACAAACACATCATAAGGGAAGAAATACAAATTAGAATCAACTCTGGAAATAAGATATACTATGCACTACAACATCTACTAAAATCAAAGGCGCTATCTCGTAACACCAAAATCACAATATACAAAACACTGATCAGACCAGTTGTGCTGTATGGCTCTGAAACCTGGAGTACAACAAAAGGAGATGAAGCCTTGTTACAAACCTTTGAGAACAAAATTTTAAGATGCATCTTTGGACACATTAGGGATACACAAAGTTGAGAGTGGAAAAGAAGAAGTAACAAAGACATTTATGATCTGTTTAAGTCCCCGCTAATCACTGGTATCATGAAGGCTAATAGACTACAATGGCTGGGGCATATAGAAAGAATGGAAGATAATAGGGAAACAAAACTCGCTTACACTCAGAAAATAAATGACCGTAGACCCCGAGATAGACCAAGAAGACGGTGGAGAGATAATACATGTACAGACCTACAAGCACTTGGAATCAACGACTGGCAAGAGAAGGTCCACCAGAGAGGACGAATGGAGACGGATTGTATCTGCAGCAAAGAACCTTAATGGCTCGGAAAGCTGAAGAAGAATATCTATATATATATATATATATATATATATATATATATATATATACTATATATATAGTATATATATATATATATATGGTATATATATATATATATATATATATATATATATATATATATATATATATATATATATATATATATATATATATATATATGAATTAATTAATGTGTGTGAGTGATAGAAACAGAGTGTGTATGAGATAGAGACAGGATATGTGTACTGCTTTCTTACATTTAAATCTTTCTTTCTTAATAATATACTTAGCGTAATAAATTATTTGTTCATCTTTTGCTAGTCACCTTCATTCTCCATCCCTCCTTCCTTCATAAGTGTAGTTATCCATTGTGAGTAGTACATAGTTTGTTTCCATGTCTGTAGTAAGGATTTCATGTATGTGATATAGTTTTATTTCCATGTCTATAGGAAGGATTTCGTTTATGTATTATAGTTTATTTCCATGTCTGTAGCAAGTATTTCATGTATGTGTTATAGTTTATTTCCATGTCTGTAGCAAGTATTTCATGTATGTGATATAGTTTATTTCCATGTCTGTAGCAAGTATTTCATGTATGTGATATACTTTGTTTCTATGTCTGTGTCAAGGATTTCATGTATGTGATATAGC
This sequence comes from Cepaea nemoralis, assembly GCA_014155875.1. NCBI lineage: Eukaryota > Metazoa > Mollusca > Gastropoda > Stylommatophora > Helicidae > Cepaea > Cepaea nemoralis. The sequence goes on along the minus strand of JACEFZ010003057.1, from coordinate 479,735 downwards.
TTGTTCCCTTTCCTGTAGCAAGGAGATTTGTTCCCTTACCTGTAACAAGGATTTGTTCCCTTACCTGTAGCAAGGATTTGTTCCCTTACCTGTAGCAAGGATTTGATCCCTTTCCTGTAGCAAGGACTTGTTCTCATGCCTACTTCAAAGATTTCATGTATGGGAGATTGTACTCAATAGTAAATGTTCACTTGCTAGTAAAACTTTCCATTCACTCTATAGTATAGTCTTTAACCACAGCTTGCATGTCAGGCACTCTTCTTAGTTACTGCATGCCACTTGAGATAACATGGAAGCTACATCAGGTGACTCATATAATGTTAGTGCATTTTAATCTTGCGTTTCAACCACTTGCTTTGAGCCCAGTCCCTTGGCATGATAGATGCTAAGCATCAAGAGCTGTGGATGGTGACATCTCTCTTTCATCCTAGTGTCAACTTTTCATCCATGAGGTGGGCCCGGAGCCATCATCACTGTTCATGCATTCAAGCTTTGCCAGTTGGTTGAGGCTTGTCCATGGGGGTGGTAGCTGCAGCTTTAGGGGTCTCTGAAAGCAATATGTTTAGCTTGGGATGTCATGACAGACCTGAGAGTTTGGGCATCAGGTTGGTGAGCACTGATTCTTCTTCTTCTGTCCTCTTTCGAGGAAAAAGCAGGAAAAAGCACCGCACCTAGTCACACACCTCACAGGTCAATGTGTCCAACTTTGGCATGCATGTGTGTCAGGTTTTCTAGAGCATGGATTAAATCACTGACCTCCAAAAAATGTACTATGAAGAACATACTGACCAATAAAAAGATGTCAATTGCTACAAGAAAAAGAGTGTTGAGGTGCTACATAGAGCCTGTACTTTTGTATGGATGTGAAGCGTGGACAATGAGCAGTCAATCTGAAAAACATCTGATGGCTGTAGAAAGGTGGTTTCTGAGGAGAATGCAAAGAATACCATGGGCAGACAGAAAAACCAACAACGAATTCATACAAGAAACAAATGAAAATTGTAAACTGATTAGAGAAATTAAATGTAGACAGTCAAAATTTTTTGGATATGTTATGAGAAGAAATAAATTAGAGAACTTGGTGACAACTGTCAAGATCGAGGAGATGAGAACAAGGGGAAGACAGAAGTAAATACCTGGATGGCTTGACCATGTGGCATGGTCGAGACAAAAACAGTGAGCTGATCCACAACTGGTGATTGAGTGAAATGGCAAATCATGACCGCCCATGGGTACCGGCATGGCACATAATGGATGGATCTCTAGCGACTGTCCAGACTCATCCGGCTAGTACGTTAGAATTAAAAAGAGTACAAACAATTTGGCTAGACGTCAAATAACACCCCCCCCCCCCCCAATCCCACACATACACAGAGAGAGAGAGAGATAGAGAGAGAGATTTAAAATTGTATCAAGTTTTCATTGTGTTTGGTCTAAAATTACTAAGTGCCTATTAGTTACCAGGACCACAAAGGGGAAGTAAAGAATAGTGGACATCCTGGGAATGCTGTAAAAGGCAACTTACAAGGTTTGGGGTTGCTCTGAGACTGGCTATCTCACACCATGGACAACTTCAGCCAACCAACCATGAACTGGCCTGCTAGGGGTTTGGCATGTGTGGCTGTGAGTCTATGCTCCACTTGGAGGCTCAAGGCTAACGAAGAAGAGGACAATTACAAAATACCATCATCCCTGAATTCATTTTCTGTATTTAGTCAAAGTCTGTCACGGGTAACAAGACAGTCACAAACTTTGGTCAGCGAAATGTTCAGTGTAATATCACCTTCAAATTGAATTTTCTTTGCTGTGTAACGTCCATATCTTTTCACATTAAGTGAATAACAGTCAATAATGTGTTTTTCTTTACTGTGTTAATTGATCAATATTTTTCACGCAAGTGAATAACAGCCAGTACTGTGTTTTATTTAGAACATATACGTTTTGTCCTGTCAGTTAATAGGTTTCTTCAGCTTCCAATCTGCTGCTTGTTACCATGGTAACATTGGACACTGGTTTACTAGCGTAATAGCCTAAATTCAATTCTGACTTGAAGAGAAACTTGTTTCCCAACCTCATTCAGCAGTTCCCAACCTCATTCAGAAGTTCTCCCAACCATGTCATGCCAAACCCTCCTAACCTTCGCTGTTTACTTTCTTGTGCTTCCCATATAATTTACCTCTGACGTAATTCTCTTCTCTGTGTGGTTTTAGGGGTTCCTTTATTTCTTTTGTCTTAGAGTGGTCACTTTACCTTTTGTTTTCAGTCATGATCGTTTACTGCTAAATGTAATTGTCATTGGGAATAGCTATCTTAGTTTCATGTATGTTTTGTCATTAGAATGTGTTATTGTGTTTGTAGCCAGTTATTGGTTGTTAGTTGTATGCCGGAAAGACACCACACCTTCATTAGTACTATGTGCAGTAGGATGTTACATCTCAGTCAACAATATATCTAGGTAGATGTCACACTTCAGTCAACAGTACATCTAGGTAGATGTCACACTTCAGTCAACAGTATATGCAGTAGGAAGTCACAACTCAGTCAACAGTACATCTAGGTAGATGTCACACTTCAATCAACAGTACATCTAGGTAGATGTCACACTTCAATCAACAGTACATCTAGGTAGATGTCACACTTCAATCAACAGTACATCTAGGTAGATGTCACACTTCAATCAACAGTACATCTAGGTAGATGTCACACTTCAGTCAACAGTACATCTAGGTAGATGTCACACTTCAATCAACAGTACATCTAGGTAGATGTCACACTTCAATCAACAGTACATCTAGGTAGAATGTCACACTTCAATCAACAGTACATCTAGGTAGATGTCACACTTCAATCAACAGTACATCTAGGTAGATGTCACACTTCAATCAACAGTGCATCTAGGTAGATGTCACACTTCAATCAACAGTACATCTAGGTAGATGTCACACTTCAATCAACAGTACATCTAGGTAGATGTCACACTTCAATCAACAGTACATCTAGGTAGATGTCACACTTCAATCAACAGTACATCTAGGTAGATGTCACACTTCAGTCAACAGTATATGCAGTAGGAAGTCACAACTCAGTCAACAGTACATCTAGGTAGATGTCACACTTCAGTCAACAGTACATCTAGGTAGATGTCACACTTCAATCAACAGTACATCTAGGTAGATGTCACACTTCAGTCAACAGTACATCTAGGTAGATGTCACACTTCAGTCAACAGTACATCTAGGTAGATGTCACACTTCAATCAACAGTACATCTAGGTAGATGTCACACTTCAGTCAACAGTATATGCAGTAGGAAGTCACAACTCAGTCAACAGTACATCTAGGTAGATGTCACACTTCAATCAACAGTACATCTAGGTAGATGTCACACTTCAATCAACAGTACATCTAGGTAGATGTCACACTTCAGTCAACAGTACATCTAGGTAGATGTCACACTTCAATCAACAGTACATCTAGGTAGATGTCACACTTCAGTCAACAGTATATGCAGTAGGAAGTCACAACTCAGTCAACAGTACATCTAGGTAGATGTCACACTTCAGTCAACAGTACATCTAGGTAGATGTCACACTTCAGTCAACAGTACATCTAGGTAGATGTCACACTTCAGTCAACAGTACATCTAGGTAGATGTCACACTTCAGTCAACAGTACATCTAGGTAGATGTCACACTTCAGTCAACAGTACATCTAGGTAGATGTCACACTTCAATCAACAGTACATCTAGGTAGATGTCACACTTCAATCAACAGTACATCTAGGTAGATGTCACACTTCAGTCAACAGTACATCTAGGTAGATGTCACACTTCAGTCAACAGTACATCTAGGTAGATGTCACACTTCAGTCAACAGTACATCTAGGTAGATGTCACACTTCAGTCAACAGTATATGCAGTAGGAAGTCACAACTCAGTCAACAGTACATCTAGGTAGATGTCACACTTCAGTCAACAGTACATTTAGGTAGATGTCACACTTCAGTCAACAGCACAAGCCCTGAGGATGTCACACTTCAGTCAACAGTATATGCAGTAGGAAGTCACAACTCAGTCAACAATATATGCACTTGGATGTCACAACTCAGTCAACAGTACATGCACTAGGATGTCACAACTCAGTCAACAGTACGTGCACTCAGATGTCACAACTCAGTCAACAGTACATGCACTCAGATGTCACAACTCAGTCAACAGTACATGCACTCAGATGTCACAACTCAGTCAACAGTACATGCACTCAGATGTCACAACTCAGTCAACAGTACATGCACTAAGGTGTCACAACTCAGTCAACAGTACATGCACTAGGGTGTCACAACTCAGTCAACAATATATACAGTAACATGTCACACTTAAATTATCAATATATACAATAACATGTCACACTTAAATTGTCAATATATATATATGTAACATGTCAAACTTAAATCATCAATATATACAGTAACATGTCACACTTAAATCATCAATATATACAGTAACATGTCACACTTAAATTATCAATATATACAATAACATGTCACACTTAAATTGTCAATATATATATATATGTAACATGTCAAACTTAAATCATCAATATATACAGTAACATGTCACACTTAAATCATCAATATATACAGTAACATGTCACACTTAAATCATCAATGTATACAGTAACATGTCACACTTAAATCATCAATATTTACAACAACATGTCACACTTAAATCATCAATATATACAGTAACATGTCACACTTAAATCATCAATATATACAGTAACATGTCACACTTAAATCATCAATGTATACAGTAACATGTCACACTTAAATCATCAATATTTACAGCAACATGTCACACTTAAATCATCAATATATACAGTAACATGTCACACTTAAATCATCAATATTTACAACAACATGTCACACTTAAATCATCAATATATACAGTAACATGTCACACTTAAATCATCAATATATACAGTAACATGTCACACTTAAATTGTCAATATTTACAGCAAGATGTCACACTTAAATCATCAATATTTACAGCAACATGTCACACTTAAATCACTAATATATGAAATAAAATGTCGCAACTCAATCCACATCTCTATCAAAACAATATACAGTGATGTGACACATCTCCATGAAAATTATATGGAGCCAGATATTTGTGCAATTGTGCACAGAAGGTTGCTAGTCACAAATAAACACATATTGAATGGTCACTTGGTATTTGTTTGAAGACTTTTAAAACATGCCATTGTCATTTATAGAACATTTCTTCCCCCCCCCCCCCTCTGTCTCTCTCTGTCTCTGTCTCTGTCTCTGTCTCTCTCTCTCTCTCTCTCTCTCTCTCTCTCTCTCTCTCTCTCTCTCTCTCTCTCTCTCTCTCTCTCTCTCTCTCATTCTCAATGTGCATACTAATATTTCTTTATGTTTAAGTCTGTCAGAATTATAATTATATCATTAATAATAATATTTTATACTAATCATAACTAATTATTTTGTTCCATGCTGTGTAATTCAATCCAAAAGGGTGTAATCTGTCTTCATTCTATTTGACTCACACTTTAACCTGAACAATCTGTTCACAATCATTGAATTCGCTACTTCACATTCTTTACATTTTTGGAGGCACACAATATCTGTACTGTTAGTGATAAATAAAAGGCATATTGCCACACTTAAGGTTTCATTCAGGTTATTATTTTTTTTTCTAAATTATAGGGCTATGATACTTTAATTGTAAGATTTGGCATCTTACACAATTTCCCACCCCTTCATTAACTGTTAAATAGACAAATAAGTAGTAATAATGTAAGCTCAGCTGAGTTGGACCAGTATACTTTTAATTCAAGTATTATATATATGTGTGTGTGTTTGCGCGTGCATGTGCAAGTGTGTGCGTGTGTGGTACGCACATTTTGTTTTTGCTGTTTTTTTTTTTTAAAAGAAACAGAAACAAAACACGAATTAAAATCAGCCTCCTTGATAAATCACAAAGCAGCTATATTTTATCTTTGAATAGCATTGTTGATATTTGTGTAGTTTTAGACCTTGAAATGTTATAAACAAACCTCAGTCACAGTTAATAGTATCCTTCACATCTCAGATGCCACATCATGTGTGTTTAGCTCATAGTTAGTCATATGACTTCACTTCAAAAACACACTTTCATGTGTTTTTAGTTCACAGTTAGTAATATGACTTCACTTCAAAAACACACTTCCGTGTGTTTTTAGTTCACATCACAGATACAATATCATGTTTTAGTTTACTTAAAGCTGTATGATTTAACATTTCAGACACAGAATCAGGTGTTTTTAGTTCACAGTTTATAGTAAACTTCACATCAAAGATACAATAGCATGTTTTAGTTTACAATACCTGTACAATATCTCAGAACCATGTGTTTTAGTTCAAATTTGCTATAAACTTTTCACACATTTAAGACACAGTATCATCTATGTTTAGTTTCTCAATTAGTTAGATGCTGTATCATGTGGCATAGTTCACAATTAGCTTGATTTCACATCTCAGAGGCAGTATTGTGTTTTCAGTCACAAAATAAATTATTATACAGTGAATATGTTAGAGCATTACAGGTTTGTTTCAAAAATAGCACTGTTTTGTTTTATTTCTTTTTCTTTTGCCATATCTTTTGGAGAAGGTATTTGTTTTATATAATGAATCATTATCTTTATCAAATATTTACATGATTTTTGTTCTTTTTTAAACGAAAACAAGATTTTAGATATCGTATTTATATATTATTTTACTCAGTTTTTGCAGTATCCCCACAGTTGTTGCTGTTTTGTTATAGTTGTGATTGTTTGTAAAACTGGATATGCATTAACCTTCTGGACACTTGTATACAAATAGGTTGATGCCATGAAGATATATTTACTTGTGAGTACCTACTTGATCCTCTCTTTCTTCTTTCCTTTATTTTTCAGTAACAAAAAGAAAACTTTTACACAGGCACACATGATCTTTTATTTTACACATGATTTCACTCTTTACAGCACTTCTACAGATTTTGCAGATTCCTGAACACATGCATGGGGAGAAGTTTACTGTGTACAATTTACCATTTTTCTCATTTATTTCATGATACCAGCAGTAATTTCAAAATAATGTCTGTTTTGTTATGTGATTTGAAAAGGGGTTAGTACACTTGTTTGTTGAGACCATGGCCAAGATTGAGTCCCAAATAGTGACTAGATTATACATTTCTGACAGCTGGGGTCAACCGAGCCCAGGTAATTATCAGAATTTACAGGGAATTTCCCAGGAAGGACAGATTATGAGGATGAGAACTAGTCACCCATCCTCACTATTCTGTGGTCTAGAAATTATGAAGTCTGACCTCTTTAAGGTTAGTTGTACATAAAGTGTGCTTGCTTGATGTAGAATAAACTGACATTTCAATAGTGGTGTTTGTTAGACTACCACACAAAGAAGCAAGTGAAGATATTGTCTGAAGGTGGTAGTAGTAGTGATATGGGGGGCTAGCAGTTGGTAATTTCAAGTAGGTTTGCCAGTGATGATAAATGGAGACTATCAAAGCAGTAGAGGTATGGTTGCCTATATGCATTGAATCATAGCAGTGTTTCATTGAAGACATAGTTGTCTCAGTTTGTTCATAGTGGTAATGTGAAGTTGTATTGATTAATTTAGTTGTCTTAAAGCATTTAATCATAGCGGTACTGTAAAGTTATATTGATTAATTTAGTTGCCTTAAAGCATTTAATCTTTGTACTGATGTAAAGTTGCATTTACAAATTAGTTATTAATCATAGCAGTGATATATGATTGCATTAACGATTTAGTTGTCTTAATTTAATCATAACAGTGATGTAGGGTTTCATTAATGATTTAGTTGCCTTAATTTAATCATAACAGTGATGTAGGGTTTCATTAATGATTTAGTTGCCTTAATTTAATCATAACAGTGATGTAGGGTTTCATTAATGATTTAGTTGCCTTAATTTAATCATAACAGTGATGTAGGGTTTCATTAATGATTTAGTTGCCTTAATTTAATCATAACAGTGATGTAGGGTTTTATTAACAATTTAGTTATCTTAATTTAATCATAACAGTGATGTAGGGTTTCATTAATGATGTGGTTGCCCTAATTTAATTGTAACAATGATGTAGTGTTTCATTAACGGTGTGGTTGCCCTAATTTAAATGTAACAGTGATGTTGAGTTGCATTAATAATTTAGTTCCCTAAAGCATTTAATATTGTATTAGTGTAGAGTTGCATTGAAATCATACTTGTCTTAATTTAATCATTGCAGTGAGTGTATAGTTGAATTGAAAATATAGTTGTCTCAAAGCATTTAATCATAACCCGTATTGCAGGGTTCTATATGAACGTATAGTGCACTGTGTATGGGCTCTTAGAGCTCTGAACCATGCACTATTGCACAGGAAGCTAACACAGAGATTGCCGTATTGCGGGTGCTTTTCAGTGGTTACACAAGCAGGATATTGATGGTAGAGACGGTAGATGTTTGAAGTATTTTGACATTTGCAGATGACGTCCGTGTTTATAGACAAGAGAAATAGGGTGGAAATATCTAGAGAAATGCAGACTGTGGTGGATAAAATGAGTGAATAATGTGCGCAAACAGGCTTGTTCATCAACCGTGACAAATAAGCAGTCATATATCAGAATTGTTAGGATTGTTATTTTGGACATCACTGTCAATGGCAGTCCAATCAAGAGAGAGAATACAATACCTCAGAATAACATTTGACGAAAGTTTGTCTTTCGCAGAAGTGTGTGGGAGAGGTGGTGTCAAAAGACGGGAAGGGACACAATACACTGAAGGTGATGGCAGTGGTAGACATGAAAAGATTTTTATACACTCTTTATTAAGAATTAATTATTTCAGTGATTGAGTGGTCTGGGGTTGCTGACAATATCAAACAGCCTGCTGGAGAAGTTGGGGCACATGCAAAATGAGACCATGAGAGTTATTTTGGGATACCCTGCTGTATGTGTGCAACATATATTTGCTCTGCAGTCGATATATTATAGGAATGGGTTACCTGATGGTTTTCCTTGCCAGTAGAATGTATAGTCATTCATTATCACAGATCCAGACCCTTCCTTGCTGGTACAATGCATAGTCATTCATTATCACAGATACAGAATCTTCCTTGCTGATAGAATGTTTAGTCATTCATTAGAATCTTCAAGCTGGTCATTATTTAAAATACATACATGTAGAGTTAAAGCCTTAATTAGAGCAGTACAAGTCCAGCTCGTCTAAGAATTTAAAATTAGCACCACCAATACTGTTAGAAGAAATTTTGTTAATAATCTTAATTTTCTAAATGTGCTAACAAAATGGACCAAAATAACCTGTTGGTCAGACCAACAAAACTCAGAGATGAAACCTTCATCATAGATACAGGTGATCTTTAGAAACATGTTATCATTATGGTACAGATACAGTTACCTATTAATGAATTTGTTATCATTACAATACAGATACTTACCTCGTGGATGAACAGTTATCATTACAGCACAGATACAGTTGCCTATGTATAAACAGTTATCATTACAGCACAGATACAGTTGCCTATGTATAAACATTTATCATTACAGCACAGATACAGTTGCCTATGTATAAACAGTTATCATTACAGCACAGATACAGTTGCCTATGTATAAACATTTATCATTGCAGCAGAGATACAGTTGCCTGTGTATAAACATTTATCATTACAGCACAGATACAGTTGCCTATTTATAAACAGTTATGATTACAGCACACAATAGTTACCTCATGAAAAATATGTTATTACAGCAATAGATGCAGCTGCTGCCTGATGTACATGTTATCATTACAGTATAGATACAGGTGCCTTCTTAATAACATGTTATCATTACAGTATAGATACAGGTGCCTTCTTAATAACATGTTATCATTACAGTATAGATACAGGTGCCTTCTTAATAACATGTTATCATTACAGTATAGATACAGGTGCCTTCTTAATAACATGTTATCATTACAGTATAGATACAGGTGCCTTCTTAATAACATGTTATCATTACAGTATAGATACAGGTGCCTTCATAATAACATGTTATCATTACAACATTAGATCAAGATGCTTGCTTGAAAAGATATTATTACGTAATAGATGGTTGCCTTCTTAAAAAGAGGTTATTATTGTACTCATGTCAAGGATACAGTTGCCTCTTAATAAGCATGTTATCATTACAGCATAGATACAGGTGCCTGCATAATAGCATGTTATCAATACAGTACACATAGTTGCCTTCTTAAAAACATGTTATTGTACTTTTCTTCCTCTTCTTCTTTCTTTTGCCCTTTACCAACCCCCCCCCCCCCCCCCCCTCCCATTGGAGCATAGGCCGTCTACAAACTCACGCTTACCAATCCTATATTTTTCTGTCTCCTGCGTTTCCATGTGTGCCCTTCGCTGGAATCTGTCAAGCTCTCTCCCTAAGCGTTTGTAATTTTCAGACCTAATTGTTGTGACCTTTCATCAAGTGGGTTTAGTTTATGTTATCATTACAGTTTATCATTTTGAAACAGTTTGTCATTGCAATGCAGGTACACATAGATCAAACAATGCACAGATGTTGTTCTCTTTTTTTTTTTTTCTAAAACATATACAGCTTAAAAGCTAAATTCTTGAAAAGAATAATTTAGCCTAACTTTGTTTTTATCATATATTATAAACTATAGTCTCCTTTGCAATTTAAACTAATACTTATTAGTCTTAAATACAAAACCCAAGCTGGATGCTGTATCTTTGTTTAGTATTGCTTCTCAGCTAGTTACTATCCACCTGGTAACATTAGTTGATGCCTATTTGTGTTTTTGTCTGTAACATGTTTATTGATGCTTAATTTCAATGACCTATTATAATGATCCGTTCATGTTTTCTTATGTTTTGTTTAGCTTTGTTCTCATACTTGTGGCATGGCCAGCCTGTAGGTGACAAAGTGAGATGTTTTTGTGTACAAATATGACATTTACTTTGATGAATTTGACATGTCATGGTTTATTTCAGATTAAAACCTGGGAAATAGTCTGTTCTTATGATACAAGATAATTTATAGACATAGTCTTCTCTTAATATATAGTTAATTTATAGAGATGTCTTCTCTTATGAAATAAGACAATTTATAGAAATAAGTCTTTCTCTTATGAAACAAGACAATTTATAGAGGTAGTCTTCTCTTATGATATAAGACAATTTATAGAAATAGTCTTTTCTTATTACAAATGACAATGTATAGTATTGCTTCAAACCACTACAGCATGACTTAAATCACTTGGAAGATCAAAGAGTAGGAGAGAGGGTAGGGTATACATAGAAAGAGACATAGCATGTTAGAATAATTAATAATACAGCATTGAATAACAATTGGCTATGCTGATTTGGTTGATAAACTTTCAAAGTCAGTCAATTGTTTAGAAGTATGATGCCATATGATCTTTCCATTACAGCAATGACAGATTTCAAATAATAGTAAGAGTCCAGGAGAATTAGTTTGTGTTATGATTGCAGTTTATTACTTTGTCAGACTTCAGATTACAAATAGTGTCAGATTTCAGATTACAAATGGTGACAGATTTCAAATAAGAGTAAGTGTCCAGGGATAATTTTGTGCGGTCTTACATAATTTAGATCACATTAAAGAGCCATCATTAATTAATTAATCCAACAGTAGATATATTATGTATTCAAGTGCATCACATGAATATAGATGTGGACTCGCCATGCACAAGGGGTTAAAGTTCATTATGTTTCTGTTTTAATATCATGTATGGAAATTTTGTATCCTAAATGCACATGTGATTAATTGTGAACAATGATGAGTGAACTTTTCTGTTAAATAATGTGAATTGTTCATAAATCATTCTTCTAGCTTCTTGCCTTCTTCTCTCCCTTTTTGACAGCTGCGTGTGATCAGGGCTTTTAGGAGTATGCTGGAAGATCTTGAAGACAAGCGTAGCGTGAATAGCTACCACAGTTTCCACAGTCTGCGCATGTCACGCAGCCACCATGGCCCCCGAAATTTCGGGGACGATTCAGATGCCCCGCTTGAGTCGCGCTTCCTTCGGACCACCTCCCCAACAGGCCCCATCCATTGTATAGTCTCGTCCGGCAGCCACCACCGGGGCTCCGCTCGCAGTCAAAGCGCGCGGTACCACAGCAGCTCTCCCTCCAACACCTATCCTAACCTTCATTTAAAAAGCCAGTCTTATGAGAATGTTCCCTTGGTGTCAAAACATAGAGCCAGTATAGATGCACCCTTCAACCCAGTGTGTAAAGTGTCCCCTCCAAAGCAATTAAAAACAGCCAGCCAATCCGATGACGTACAAAATTCAGAAACCGCGATATGATATACACTCACGCTATATACTATTGTTACAATCAGCTCCCCCAATCTGCTCCCGTTATTCTGTGATTTAGCCCAGTTTAAACAAATATTTTCATATTTTATTCTTATGGCAGACATTGTTTCAGTGGACTTTCCTACAATGTGTGTTATAACTAGAATCAATGCAAAGATTAGTCACTGTTTTGTCTGTTTATGTAAAGGAGGTGGTTTGGGCTGGTCCTGCCGGGAGTTCCCCCCCTGTTCTGTAATAAACTGTGATATGGAAGTGTGCGTCTCTCATTGATAATCTTCAGTTGAGTTTGTCATGACTATTTGAATTAGCCGTCATCTTGGAATAAGTGTTTAGTGGTTAATTTGGCCTTTCACTTGACTGAAATCTGCCCATTATCTGTATTCATTAATCCCACGCTGTGTTGTCTGCTTGCTGTATATTTAGCCTCTGCAGACTATTCTTCTTATTTTCTTTCATTATTCTCTTGTATGGCAACATGTGAGCTTCCAAGATGTTTTCCCTTCATTGTATTTGGGTTGATCTGTACACCAGGCCTGCTTTGAATTGAAGCCATCTACACTAGGCAGATTTCATGTTATAACAACTGCCGTTGTTTTTGAGCTGTGTTTCTGTTTGTTTTCTCTCACCCATGCAGAGTTTTAAGCTGTACGAGTATCACGAGGAAAGGGCCTAGTTGCCATGACTCGCGTGTAGACCGAGGTGGTATCGAGGGTGGCGGGTGAGTGACAATGGTCGTGAAAATGTAAATTTGTGGCTGGCTGTCATCTTCACTTGGTTGCAACAAAAACCCCGAGCAGTTCTTTTACAACCCTGTCAGTTTTTCCCCCCTTCCCCACCCTAGTTGTTGGTATCCATTTATTTGTTTGTCTTCCACCCTTTTCACCAGTGGTATTATTTTCATTGTCTCTTTGTGCAATGTCATCATCTGCATGGTGATATCAGTGTCACTTGTTGGTGCTTCTTCCGACATCTCTATCATTTACGATTATTATTATTATCATTATTATTATTATTATTATTTTGTTTTATTGTAACCAGTTGAATAGTACAGTACTGCTGCTTGTAACCATATGATCTGTTTCTGAATTAGCTGTGTATTTTATAGTGTGCTTTTCAAACTGATATCACGAACAGTGTTGTCAGTTTGCCTTGTGCATGAAACTGTAATGTCAGCTGCTACCTTGCCACTCCAGCTGTGTACCTACATATTCTTCCTTCAAGAAACAATCAAAATGTACTTTGTAATTCAAATATCCCAATAGAGGAAAACGTCTGACAGGTTTCACAGTCGTGTGTAGCTTAAATAAACCGCTACTGTTTTCAGCATAATAAATGTAGCTGAAATTGTTTGCTGCTTGTCACTAGCTTGTGGTCGCTGTGATTGCTCAGATACTGTTTCAGACAATTGTTGCTTGTTCAAGTCAGTTGCTCTAAATCTCTTGTGTGGCACATTGTGCAGTAAATGGTGTTTTCGCTGGTGCTGTTGTGTTGTTTTAGTGTTGTGTCACTCCAGATATCTACAAACTAGGCGTATTTGTTAGATTCACTCATCAGACAGGCAACCGTCTGCCTGTGTGATTGTTTCCAGTGAGGGATGCTAGGTTAGTTGTTGGAGGAATGTTGCCATATATTTGTTATGTGAACAGATCATTGCTCTGTGCAGAAGGTCAAGATACATCTAGAGACTGGTTGCTTGGTTGACAGGTCCTCTGGAAGATGGCCCTCTTAAGTCTGATGCATTGAAGTGCAGGATGACTGAGTCCTGAAAAGGGCTCTGTTGAAGTCCGGTTAGTGTTGAGACTTTCCTCCCAACCCAGTAGTTCAGCACCACACCACTGGAACTGTGTTACTGAGCCCTCTTTTCCCTCAGCAAGCTCAGAAATGTGTGCAAGAACCAGTGCTGGAACTTCAATGAAGAGGCTTAGAATATAGAGCATTACATGTTGTGTCCTTCCAGACAACAACTGCCAGGCATCTTAGGTTTACAGACCTAACAGGCATCATTGTTCATTGTTTCAGTTAGAAACGTGAGCGTAGTAATCCATCAGATATTGCTCTTTGATATCATATACACAGGGGTAGTGGTTAGTCTCTGAAGGTTGGATTCATCCTTGAACTTGATGAACATTTGCAGTGTATATTAGTTTTATTGATGGGTCCGTAACCTGTTTAGTAGTTTGCTTGCATTTACGTTTAATGCTAGGTTTTCTGTACTAGATCATTATTTCTTAGAAATTTATTCATTTTCTTCTTTTCTTTCCATATATTTTATTATACATATATATTTCTTTCTTGTTTCTATTACCCCCCTAAATGTACTACTTCGTAAACATTTGAATCAGTTAACGAAACTATTTGTAAAATTAATTTGGGTAGCTTGTAATTTGTTAATTGCAAACCATAGGATAATTGACAATAGTTTGCTTAATTAATAAATGAGTAATCCATAGATGTACTCCATAAATGAGTACAACCAAAGGATAATTGACAATAGTTTGCTTAATTAATAAATGAGTAATCTTCATCATTGTGCGCCAAGCTATACAAGTTTATTAACTTACTATCTATAAATTTAAAAAGTTGTTAAAATAGCCACATTATCCGCTTGAAAAGTATCTTTTTACCATCATATATTAACTTATTTTTTACTGTAAGATATGGTAAGCATAGGTCTGATACTGCAAATAAATCGAATGAATTATCTCCTGCATCCTAAATAAGCAGGTACATTGGTTATATAATAATAAATATAGTAACATGTGTTGTTAATTCATATAGGAAATACAAAAATGTGCATTATATCTCCCACATATAAAAATGTTCTTCATATAAGGAGCAAACTATAATCATATATTAAAAGTAGTGGAACTGTAATAGTATTGCATCTCTGTAGGGAAGCAGTGTATCCCAACAATATAATATCTCTGTTGTAGTCACACATTATGCAGGGCGAAAATGTAAAGGCACTCCCAAAAAACGAAGCTTTGGTGGTCATAAGGAAAATGCTGTACATGAATGTGAATCAGGCATGGTGGTTCGTGGATTAGCTGCCAAGCTGGCGCAAGCAGACTCGTGGCTTCTGTGTGTAGCATTCAACGTCTGCAAAAGCAAAAGATGTCTTCTCTTCAGGCCAGTTCCTTGTCTCACTCAGCTTCAATCTTCGCCCTCGACCACACTTGTGTCAGTTGTTCCCCACACACTTGCTCCATATTTGGCCAGGAAGAGGGGGCTGGTGTCTTTAAAAAAAAAAAAAGCAAGAAAGAAAGAAGGCAGGAAAGAAAAAAGAAAAAACCCAGTGTCCTGATCAAGACAGTGATTCGGAGGCAACTGAGGATACCAGATTTGGCAGCCGCACTCAGGGCAAGTAGAACAACCAAACTGGGCCCCCCGCTGTTGTATTTTCTTTTCTATTTGGTATGAACCTTGTATAGCATCCATGTCATCAGTGTGATTGTCTCCACCACTTGTGGAATTGATGTGTCTAGCAGCCACTACTGCCACTTGTGGATTGTTGCTAGTTATCACTGCTGTACCACAGCAATATGTTTGTCACAGATGGTGTATGCTGCTTTGTTTTATGGCTTTTTATTTTTCTAATACACTTGATTGGTGTTTCTTGTTATTGCAATATTCTAGCATACGACAATGTTGCTAGGACAGTGACCTCCCTTGTCGTATTAGCATATTTATGTTGTTGATGGCATTTGTGCATCAGCAGACCTCCACTGTGCAAGTTATGCAGCCTTTCATGTTATCTCTCTCATTTGCAGGTTGCCAGGCTAACGCTCTCATTATATTTTGTTGCACATTATATATGCTAGTTGTGTTTTATATTATTTTCTCTCTTGTTTTCATTTTATTAATGATTTTATTGTTTCTTGCACATTTCCTATAAGTTAATACACAGTGTTTTGATTTGCATAGCTTTAATACATAATTCTGTTTATTTGCTGTCAGAAAATGGTCTTATCTGTTTATTATGTTTGCATTAATATTTGGTTTATTTTGCAGCATTTGTATTGTTAATTTTTAACCCTGTCTTTTCAGCCTCTTCTTTTGTCTGTTGAACCAGCCTAACTTCCTGTCTGTGTTGTTGCGAACACTACTACTAGGTGGGCATTTTTGTTATTATTTCCTTCCGTAGCGCCAGTATAAGAACGTCTTCATTGCAACCGTCCAGAAATTTATTGTACTTAATTTTACTAATATTTTCCTTGTACTCTTTTTTTGTTTTTACAACTTGTTTCTTTTGAAAGCATTTTCTGGGGAGGTGACCTTGGAAATAATTATTATACTCCTACGAGTGTTTCTGTTTAGACTCGTGCATTGATTGTTTTATTTGGGATTTTTCTTTTCATTTCCTTTCAGATCCGTGTAATAAATGCTTTCCGCATGAGTTTAGACACTCGCTACGACAACCGTAGCTTGTCATCATTGCAAAGCTATCATTCAGTACAAAACATAAGAGGGTGCAGAAGGCCCCTGCACCAGTCCTCAACAGAAATGACCGAACCCCCATCTTCGACCATGGGGCTCACGTCATCAGCCACTGCTCCAGGCAAATTCATAGAAACAACGGCCATGTGATTCAATTCTGTCCCATTGCAGTGTCATCCTCTACTCCTCATTGCATATACTTTTATTGAAGATTTGAAGCAACAGCCATTCTACCTTCCTATCGGATCATCCTTGATTCTCTCCACAAAGATTTTATTGAACATGATGTGATGTAACAAGATAGATAACAGTTCCAATGCTGTCCCCATTCCTTCAAGTGAAATGTGTCAGCTAATTGTGATGGTAGTTTTACATGCAAGTTGTTATGCAGTTTGGTTACTGGTGCAGAAAGGTGTCACCACCTTGCACACTCATTGCACCATGTGGCCGCAAAGTGCTTGTGCAGTTGTAATCTTTCATAGCTGTGAATGTGTAAATGCCACACCTCTCTGATCTGAATTAGTAGTGAATGCTAGATTTATTTTTTATAGCCTTTCATTTATCTTTGTATTATTTTATATTCTATATTTATGCTTCCCATATGTAAATTCAGCTTTCTTCAAACTGCCATTGTGGATTTAAATAGCAAGCAAAGTCATATAGTGTTTTCTCTTCTTGTTCTTTTTCTTCTTCTTCTTCCCTCCTCATTCTCATCCACCCCTCTGTCACGAAGTGATGTTGACGACTCATCTAAGGGCATGAGGACTAAAATATTCCCATCCATTCAAACATTTCATTGCTCCTTATACTTGAAATATAAAACGACAACCAAGAAACGGCCACTGTAACAAACCTTTACAAGACGATATGGTTTTATATCTTGCAGACTTTAATCTGACGACTCCTGTCACATGTCGACAAACTCAATCGCTCCACAAAGAAACACTTGAGAACACACACACTGCTGAACACAAAGAGCGGCGTAACGGACTGTTAGCCATGCTTAAAAGACATGCTGCGTCCGAACAGGACGGCAGCCCAAGTCTAACTCTCTCAGTGACGTTTTCCGTGACGCTTCCCTAGTTTCCCTGTGCACTCTATAATTGTACATTTCGGTGCATCTTTTAGGGAAGCTCCCTTCAGCCTTTCTCAGTCTGCTATGTGTCAGTGACTGATATGTGGCACCCTCCTCTTCTTCTTCTACTTAATCTTTTCCTCCTCTTCTTTTTCCTCTTCTGTTTCTTCTCCTTCTAGTTTTGTTATGATTACTTGCTTAATAGGACTGATATAAATGTTTCCAGTTTTCATAACAATGATTAGTATCTGTTAAATGTATGATAGCTCATGTATCACAGGATGTTGACTAATGATGAGGTTATTGCATGCATCCATTGCAAGGTGTTAAAGCTTACAGCTGCACAATGACATGTTGGACACCCCTGATGATACATTGTCTGAGTCTCTGACCAGTAACTGAATTACAGTCAACTGTATACATTATGTGAAAAATGCTGCATCTGTGGGAGAAAGTATAGCACTGAATGTATGTGTACGTGACTGAATACCTGTCACATATGTACCCACCTCCTGCATTTCTTATCCTCATCAAAGACTTCATGTTTATGCCTGCTGGGAACATGGAGTGGTGCAGTTTCGGAAAATTCTGTGTATTTGTTTGTATGAGGCTTATGCTTGAAATACCTTCATTGAATTATGTTGATGTACATTGTTGTTTTATCCACTGTTACTGACATTTGTTAGCTATTGTTTCGCTTCGTTATGTGTTTTTTTTTTTTTTTGTAACTCAGTTTTTGTAAAAACCAAAGATTTTCATTCCCCAATAGCAATACCTTTACCATCTTGTGATTGTCTATGAATTTTCATTTCTGTGAGTTGTCAGTAAAGCTACAGAAGTAGTCATGTTTAGTTGAATAACTGACCACCTGGCTGTGTGTTCAGGTTTGGTTCAAATCCCATTCCACCCCCAGACTACTTTTCCGCCGCTGGTTTTGTTTAATACTTGAATAGCACATACTGCCACAGAATATGGAATTCTAGGGTTTCAAATTGGTTAAATTATGTCTTTATGTGGTGGGTTTACCTGCCACCTTCCTCATCACCTTCTACATGCCCAACCTACCACTCAAAAGCCAGTGATGCGTAACGTACAAAATCAAACCTCCAGACTTTCAGCAGCACATGGGCCGCCCCACGACACAGAACTGCTCTCTGTCTACGCACACACACACACACACATACAGATATATGGCAGAAGTGCCTGCTCAGTGGCTAGCATGCTTGTCTGCCGGCCCGGTGGTCATGTATTCAACCCCCTGTGAAGTGGGGGTTTGTGATACAGAGTGTATTTTTTAATAACTATGTTTGAAAATATTGCCGATCCATGTTTTGTATTTACCTATTATATTGTATGAACTTTACAGAGGGTGAATACAAAACTTGGACCGGCAATATTTTCAAACACTGCACAGTCATTAAAAATGCACCCTGTATTTATTGACCTGAGCTCCCAAGTCAGTCCAGTCTAAAATGGGTGCCAGGAAATGTCTTTGGATGTAAAAGTCATGGGCATGGTATTGACCTCATCATCCGTTGAGTGCTGGTTGAGACATGCACCATATACCTCATGGTGTAAAGAATGGTCATTTGCTTTTACTTTAATGTGTGGCTACGTGTACGTATGTATGTGTCCATGCAAGCAGACCTGATCCAGGAAGACCAAACATGTGATTCACTTCCACAGAGTCAGGGAATGTAGAACATCCTCAGGTTCCTTATGTTGTTAAAAATCCACAGCATAATTCACACCCCAGTCTTCTTGAGTTGAAGGCTGACACCCTGCGTGTGAACCATTTCTGGCCTCCAGTGCCCGTTTTACACAAACGTATATCTAGTTGGCTAATTACAAAATGGGAGGAGGAGGGGGAACACTTGATCCCATTCTTTTACATTTGTGAACCTCACTGATTTATTCTTTTCTAGAGATATAGAGAGAAGTGTCATGTGTGCACGTTAGTTCCCCAAACCCTGAACATACATCCAGGTAGCTGCAGTGTAAACACTGTTATCTTCCAGTTTATCACAACTACTTCTCATGCTGCCATTGTTATTACATAATTCACTTTCAGTACATTTACACCATGTGTTTCTCTCCTTGTATTTTTACAAAGTTTACCATTTGTAAGAAAAATTTTTTCTGTCTTCTGTTTTACATCAGCAAAGGCATTGTTTCTGTAACATGTTTATATTTTCTGCAGTATTGAGTCATGTTGCACATTGAGCAGAATTAACAACTGTAACTTTTCTTAACCCTTTGTTTCACAATCTGTTTCATGTATACACTTCTGAATTGCTGTACTTGTAGTTTTTTACAAGTTTATTAATTTATTAGTTGTCTTTTAATTTATTTATAGTGTGTAATGATTATATTGAGAGAATTGTTGATCATTTGAAATCAGCAACTTAAACTGATCATATGTTGAAAAATGACTGCCAGAGATGAAGGACAAATAGATGGACTTTATTTGGTGAATTTGAAGCCACAAATGACTGTGCTTGTGTCTACACACACAGTCATACGAACACATATACACAGAGTCAAACACACACTCACACATAGAGACACCACATATCTAAACAAACAGTTTCCATTAAACGAAAATCTGAGTGAACAAATTATCAGTTTTAAACAAAGCCTGTTTAAATTTAAGCAGATGTTACTATACGTTTTTGGCAGAATACCCAAGGCAATCAGAAACGTTTTTATTCTTTGCAATATAATGTCTGGTCTTTACTGAAACTGTTGTGACTGTTCCCTGAAATGCAGTTGTGATACGATGTTTATAAGCCTGTGGTATCTGTTACCGCATATGTCCACATATGGTAATGTGACACCAGATCTTGGAGAACTGGTTAGATGGTAGACCTGTTGTTTGATTTATAAAATCGTATTGTTAATGCACTTTTACTGGACGTCAGCCTGATTATCTGAGGTTTCCTAGGTGTGTTTATGCCAGTCTGTTAGCCTCGACTGTAAAGGAAGCAAAAAATGGTTACACTGGCTCCATTTGGAAGTTGAGAGGCCAAAGAAGAAGATCAGCTGGTTTTTAACTTGAGGATTCACAGCAGATAGCCATAAAAGGGGAAATAACCACCATGAAAGATCATGAGTTCATGACTCATAAAGAAGATGCTTGCTTGCTTGCTTGTGTTCGTTGGCTTGAGCTCCAACGCGAAGTCCTGTATGTCGGATGAAGACATCCTGTTGTCCAACATCAGTGTGATGTCATACAGGACTTGAGGTTTGCGTGAGTATCCATTGTCCCATGTCTGGCTTATTGGTGTGCAGACTGGTGGTTCCTCGCCGTACAGGCAGACACTCTCCGACTTCGGAGGAATCGGCGATCCTACTGACCTTAGCCAGGACCCCGAAGGGACCTGTTGCCCAGGACGCTCGACGAGGACGCGTCAATAGGTCTTGGCCAGTATATAACCCGGCCCTGGTGCCTTGGAAACACCTCTGCGTCCCATAAAGAAGATAAATACAGTCCCCTTGGTCTCTTCCCTTCGATCTTGCCAGTTGTCACCAAGTTCTCCAATTACTTTCTTCTCATAACATGCCTAAAATATTTTGACTGTCTACATCTAATGACTCTAATCAGTTTACAATCTTCATTTGTTTCTTGAAGGATTTGTTCATTGGTTTTTCTGTCTGTCCATGGTATTCTTTGCATTTTCCTCAGAAACCACATTTCCACAGCCATCAGATGTTTTTCAGCTTGACTGCTCATTGTCCATGCTTCACATTCATACAAAAGTATAGGTTCTATGTAGCACTTCAATACTCTTTTTCTCGTTTCAATTGATACCTTTTTATTGGTCAGTATGTTTTTCATCTTGCAAAAGGCTACCTTTGCCATAGCAGTTCTTGTTCTAATCTCTTCAAGGCATCTCCCATCAGATGTTATGACTGTTCCGAGATAACTGTACCGATTCACTTGCTTAAGAATATGCCCATTTACTCGTATATCACATTGTGGTATTTCCTTCTTCCCAATGATGACCATAATCTGTGTCTTCTTACTATTCAATTCTAACCCTAGTTGTTCACTGTGTGCAACAACCGCATCTACTAAATGTCGCAGGTCCTGTTCATTGTCTGCAATCAAGACTGTATCATCTGCATATCTAATGTTATTGATGTATCGTCCCCCAATGTTGATTCCTTCCATATCTTCTATATTTCTGAAAATATTTTCACTGTACAGGGGAAAAAAGATCTGGAGACATTACACATCCCTGTCTCACACCTCTTTTAATAGACTGATATTGACCTACATCATTATCAATTCTGATGGCAGCTTGTTGTTTCCAATATATGTTTTTTTGAAAATCTAAGGTATTTTCCACCAATTTGTAGATCTTCAAGCATCCTTATCATGTCGACATGTCTCACTTTATTGAAAGCCTTTGTGTAGTCAATAAAGCAGAGATATAGATCTTTGATTACTTCTGTAGAACGTTCAGTTACTGTTCTCTCATCACTGCTTGCTAGAAAAACTCTTGATCTTTTGTCAATTTCCATGCTTTGTGCATTTGTTACAGTAAATGTCTTGGGTTGAATAATGTGGTAGTTTCCCCTTGTTTTCCACATCAATATGCTTTGGATTATGTTCTCAGGCGTTAGCAGCATCTCTGTTTAGGTAGTCAGTGTCCTGTTCTGTGGTACTCTTTCTAAAAACAAAGATCATCCAAGAAATATCCACGTATGCTGGTGGATACTCATCCTTCATCACTGCGTTTGCCACACCACAGTGTTTTCCCATCCTCAGCCACGCAGGGAAGCATTGATGGGATTTTCCTTTGGACAAGTTTTAAGACCATTTTTTAGCAGGCTCTGCCGACATGAGAAAATGTATGAGAAGACACAATGTGATGGGGAAGAGTCTGAGGTGCATCAAGTGCTGCGAGAGATTGATAGAGTTCAGACTTCTACCGGTACAGGGGATCGAGCAGCTGGAATAAACTACCCACAAAAAACAACAACAACGTGTGTGTGTGTGTGTGTGTGTGTGTGTGTGTGTGTCCTATGCACACATCTGGATCCTCACAGGTGCTACAGGGCTCATGCACTGTGCCGAGATTCTCCTTGTGTGATATGTAGGAAAAAACTGGAGCACCAATGGAAGTATCTGTGTGCAATGAAAGTAATCCTTTACAAACCCACACAGAAAAAACTTGGGGCAGGAGAAATGAAGAAATGTGATGTGTGGAGAAACTAATGGACATATTGTGAGTTGCCTGGTATCAATTCAGTTAAGTAAGATTCATGTATCACTAAACAACACACTTTATTTGTGCTCAGAGGTGTGACCCACATTCTGATAGCAGTTATCAGTGTCGGATGTTGAAACCTTCATAAGATGACAGAAATACTTAGTGTGTTCAGCTGTCATGAAATATCACTGTTTGAAGACTCTTACTGAAATAAATGCACACGTTGTAATGTCTGCATATTGTTCTAAGGTTAAGACGGGACCATAAGTTTCACCATAAGTGTAAGAAAGACAATTGTGAATATCTGTAGAATTTGCTTCCAGGTTGGTGAGTAAGGACCATAAGTTTCAGTATGAGTGCAGAAGGACAGCTGTGAATGTCTGTAGAATTTCTTCCAAGGTTGGTGAGGAAGAGCCATGAGTTTCACCATCAGTCTATGAAGGACAACTTAATGTCTGTAGAATGTGTGCAAAGTTTATTTGGAAGGAACATACGTTTAATAATCATTGAGTGAGAGGGATAGTTTATATCCAACTTCATACAAGTGTCTACATAATTGTTACTTCAGGGTTGAGGAATGAAGATTTCGACCATCATTGAGTGCGAAAGGGACAAGTTTGAATAATTTGCTTCAATTTTGGGTGGAAAATGATCAATAGTTCACCATCGATATGTGAGGGAGGCAATGTTATCTGCATACCTCAAACTTGATAACTTTCCACCAGAAGATATCACTAATCAATACATGACTACTGTATTTTGTAGTTTGGGATTAGCTTCCAATAATTTCAGGACCATTATAGGATTATCTAAGCTGGGGGTTATTGCTTGAACACACCCAGTACATAGATATTTTTACAAGATGTTTCAGCAACCCTATAAAATCTTCCTGCTCATAAAATCTTCCAAGAAACCTGTTAATGTTCAGGTGTAGTAAGCTTTAGTCTCTAGAACATGGTACTGTATGAA
Source organism: Cepaea nemoralis (assembly GCA_014155875.1). Classification (NCBI taxonomy): domain Eukaryota; kingdom Metazoa; phylum Mollusca; class Gastropoda; order Stylommatophora; family Helicidae; genus Cepaea; species Cepaea nemoralis. The sequence goes on along the minus strand of JACEFZ010003057.1, from coordinate 455,612 downwards.
AGCAGATTTCATTACACTTGTAATCAGACAAAGTGAAAATAAATCTTGCTTGTGTCAGTGTTGAATTATTTCACATCAGTGCTTATTTTCTGAATCAGTTAAATTGTCAGTTTAAACAGATGTATTTACATTATCATCATAACAACAGGGGGGCATTAGAAATGTCTGTTGGCAGCTTATTGTATGCTGTGGTAATGAGCTCCACTCCAATTCAGTCTCATTGTAGTTCTTATGTGAAGGACCAGGCTGGTGATGACATTTGATGCTTGTCACTTGTCTGCCTGGTCCAGAAGTGAACAGCACTTGCTTCCTCCTGCTAGACAATGGTATTGTTTAGATGGAAGGTTGCAGTCTCTCTTGTGTCAGTAGCTTTTATGTTGCCTGATATGTCCGCCACTGTATATTTCATATGTCCTCTGGTATCTACAGTGTTTTATTTCCTGATGCCCGATTTCTCTAACATCTACAATGTCTTATTTCATGTTACCTTATCTGTTCTCTAGTATTTACAATTTCTTATTTCCTGTTGCCAACGTGTCCTCTAGTATCGACATTGTCTTATTTTCTGTTGTCTAATATATCCTCTATTATCTACAATGTCTTATTTCCTGATGCCTAATAATCTTATTTTCTGTTGTTTAATATATCCTCTATTATCTACAATGTTTTATTTCCTGATGCCTAATAATCTTATTTTCTGTTATCTAATATATCCTCTATTATCTACAATGTCTTATTTCCTGTTGCCTGATATGCCCTCCAGCATCTACAGTTTCTCATTTCCTGTTGCCTGATATGTTCTCTAGTATCTACAATTCTTATTTCCTGTTGCCTGATATGTTCTTTAGTATCTACAATTTCTTATTTCCTGTTGCCTGATATTTTCTCTAGTATCTACAATTTCTTATTTCCTGTTGCCTGATATGTTCTCTAGTATCTACAATTTCTTATTTCCTGTTGCCTGATATGTTCTCTAGTATCTACAATTTCTTATTTCCTGTTGCCTGATATGTTCTTTAGTATCTACAATTTCTTATTTCCTATTGCCTGATATGTTCTCTAGTTTCTACAATTTCTTATTTCCTGTTGCCTGATATGTTCTCTAGTATCTACAATTTTTTATTTCCTGTTGACTGATGTGTTCTCTAGTATCTACAATTTCTTATTTCCTGTTGCCTGATATGTTCTCTAGTATCTACAATTTCTTATTTCCTGTTGCCTGATATGTTCTCTAGTATCTACAATTTCTTATTTTCTTTTGCCTGATATGTTCTCTAGTTTCTACAATTTCTTATTTCCTATTGCCTGATATGTTCTCTAGTATCTACAATTTCTTATTTCCTGTTGCCTGATATGTTCTCTAGTATCTACTATTTCTTATTTCCTGTTGCCTGATATGTTCTCTAGTTTCTACAATTTCTTATTTCCTATTGCCTGATATGTTCTCTAGTATCTACAATTTCTTATTTCCTGTTGCCTGATATGTTGTCTAGTATCTACAATTTCTTATTTTCTATTGCCTGATATGTTCTCTAGTATCTACAATTTCTTATTTCCTGTTGCCTGATATGTTCTCTAGTATCTACAATTTCTTATTTCCTGTTGCCTGATATGTTCTCTAGTATCTACAATTTCTTATTTCCTGTTGCCTGATATTTTCTCTAGTATCTACAATTTCTTATTTCCTGTTGCCTGATATGTTCTTTAGTATCTACAATTTCTTATTTCCTATTACCTGATATGTTCTCTAGTTTCTACAATTTCTTATTTTCTTTTGCCTGGTCTGTTCTGCAGTGCCTGCTGTTCTGTTTTTCCTGTTATCTGAATTGTCTTCTAATGTCTGTTATTTCTTATTCCCTATTGTCTGAAATGTCTTCTGTAATTGTTTATTTAGTGTTTCCTTTTACCTGTTATGCCTTCTAGAATCTGTTATTTCATTTTCCTGTTGCCTGAAATTTCCTCTAGTTTCTAATATTTTTATTTTTCACCTGTCAGTATCTATCTACATAGATAAATTATCAGCTATTTTCTATGTGGCAAAACAAGTTATCATTTATGTGAACAACAAGCTTCATCATTGACAAGCTTTCTTATTCTCTCCAAAGAAGCAGAAGAAACTAGCAATATATGAGTTCCTTTGACGTGTCATTGTGATAATTTATTCTTCATGCCCTTGTCATTGTGACACTTCACTACTGAAGAAGCACAATGTTATTTCCTTTCTCTCCATGCATTCCCATCCCTCACCATTATAGGTTTATATTTATGTGTCTAGTGTGTTTTTCCCATGGGCTGTTTTGGGGCTTGTCTTTTGTGAAATGGCTTGTGAATAGATGAGTGAACATGGTTTATTTTTATGTTTCTGAATGCATCCATTCTTAGAGATTAGCATTTGCTGTTTACTGAATGAAAAGCTTCATGAAACTGGTGATATTGGATATTTTGGTTTGCTGATTAGGTTAAGTAATATTCTTATGTTAAGATTTGATGTAATATTCTTTCATTAAATCTACTTGTCACATTCTTACATCAAGAATATGTGTCATATTCTTACTTCAGAATTTCATGTCATATTCTTGCATCAAGTTTTTATTCATATTATGACATCAAGATTCAAAAGAGGTTGAGTAGATGATAAGTGATCATAGAGTACAGTGCAACTGAAATGGAGGGAGTTTGCTTCTGGTGACCTTAGCCTCTGAGCGGCAGTAAATACCATGGACTGTCATGTCCTAGTGGCATATTTCATGTGGTGTACCAACTCGACCCCATTATGTACCCAGTGCCTCAATGGTTGAGCAATGACAACAGCTAAACACTTCCTTTCTCGGCTTAGTTAGCTGCATATCCTTTACAGGACATGGCAGTCAACTACAGCATTTCTTGGCTGTTTGTGATTACTGGGCAAGTTTATGTTCAGTAGTTTGTCACACCCCAATGGCAGTATCTGCTATGGGACTTCCTTGAACTTTTAACGATGAACTTGTCTGCTGGGTTCACAATGGAAAGAAACATTACTAGATTTCTGTTTGAAAGTTTCAACTGACTTAGTGTAGATGGTGTTTGCTGCAGATAATAGACGTGAGAATTCATTGCTTTATTGTTAAAAGTTAGTTGCATATGCTTTACGGGACTTCGCAGCCAACCCCAGCATTTTTTGGGCTGCTTGTAATTTCTTGGCAAGTTTATGTTCAGTAGTTTGCCATTGCTTTCTGAACAGATGATACTCATACCATTTTATTAAAGCCAACGCAAGGCTTTCTGCTGCCAAATTGCCCGCAGCTGTGTTTCGAACTGAGTCTGTAGGATTACGAACTGCGTCCGTTACCCCTTTGCCACAGAGCTGGTGACAAGGAGAGACAGTAATGAATGGTCATATTATAGAATAGAGACAAGAGCTGAAATCCTATTACTGTAGATATATTTATACCTTGAGAGGAGCAAGGTTTACTCGTGTGTGCCCCATGTGTATGTCTGGAATGAGAACTTGTGTGAATGTTTGTATGTCTCTGGTGGGTGTGTGTTTCTAAAGATACCTGATATAGATAACTTTGTATGTTGCAGCTAATGTATGTATATAGCCAAAATAGAACACATTCAGACATGTTGCTTTCATGAGATAAGATGTTAATCATCAACCAAGAAGATGATATATCCATAAGCATTGAACCCTCAAGAGAAAGTAGAGTAATATTGAGCACTTGATTATTCCTCACGCATTCCACTTGCCAGTTTTGATATGTTTTTTTCTTTAGTCTGCACAGGGCTTATTGGATGGTCTCAGTGATAGAATATTAGTTCTGTTAGTCTTTCATTGTTGTCTCTCAGTGTACATTTGAATACAAAAATCAAAGGTATGTGTAACAGACGTGTGGAAGGGAGAGATTTCTTATTGGTAATACTGTGATCTTTGGGTTAGTTATGTATGTAAATGTCTTCATGTGATTTTTGATGTGAAGTTTATAGTTTCAGTTGTACAAATGTTTTCTGGTTGCTCCAGCTTCCATTATTCATGTTTATTAAATAACCTTTTTCCTGATGTCTGAATGATTCAGTTTGTAAATTAGTAGTTTGTGTACGTCTGACTGATATGTTAATGTTGAGATCTAATTACATATTGTATATAAATATATTAGTGTAGCTTATTCTTACACTGTCTATAACTGGTCAAGATGTTATGTAAATGCAGCATTTATAATAACGGGATAGTCTAAAGAACAACTGACACATTGGTGAGCTGGTTAGTGAATCCTGTAGAAGACTACACTTTTATCATCAGAGCCCTGACATAGACTGGCACCTTGCCGTCTTGACAGACAATAGTTTGTGAAATGGAGTTATCTCTCCATAAAACAAAGCCTGGGCTGAATTTAGAGACCACGTGTTGCCCACGCAGCATGATCCCTCTCTCGGATATGACATGGCTATACCCTAGCATAAGAAATGTGTATAGAGATATTATAAATATGTACAGAACAAAAGTGTTCATAGATGTACTAACAATGTTTATAATTGTCTGCCAAGACAATGGTCTTCGGTCAGTCCTCAGCCGCTGCATGACCAGTACATCTTTGGGGTTGATCTAGCCTCACAAAAATGGGTAACAGAAAACTGTTCAAATGTTCTGGATGTCCCGTTGGCAGTATCTGCCTTTATTAGCAGTGGGCACTGAATAGCTTTAAAGGACATTGCTAACAGGAAATGACTGTACAGTTATAGAATCGGGTCTGAAATTTATTGGATATTGATCAGTTTATCAGTGGTCAACAAAAAAAAATAACAAGAGCCATGCTAACAAGAAGAAAATTACCAGAAGCATACTTGCAAGAAGAACAGTAACAAGAAGCATGCAAGCAACAAAGCATCATACAGGCTTGAGAAGCTGACAGGAAGAATAGAAGAATAGTTTTATTTTGCTTCACATTAGAAGGCTGTGTTGTTTCTATACCTCTGTGTGTATCATTAACAGTCTGCAAATATAAAAGTGGCAGAATTTTCTGAGTTAAAACAAGTCAAACATGAATATTGTTTGCAAGACCTACCAAAATATGTTTTTAAAATAATCAAGTTGACTGACTGCAGCAAAATGGTTTCATTAGCATGAATTGTCCTTCCAAATGATTTATGCCAAACTAGAAAAATAATTGTTGAAGATTAAATATGTAGATTGAATGTTACACTGTCTACAGACAAATGCTTTGTACTTGGCATCACTTTTATTTAGTCAGCAGAAGTTTTGTTGTAAAAGCATCAGGTGGATTTCTTTTGATTCGCTGTTGAAAAATGTATGCAAAATATGTACACTCATTCATTCATTTGGTGTCAGTTGATAGTTTGGTTTAGTGCACAAGTTGATAAAATCTGGCACATCAGTTCTGGATCTGATAGGTTTTAATATCTCTGCATATATGTCTAGAGTCTCTATCTTATTTGTAACATTTGATCTTAGCAGCTTCTGTCTAGTCTGACAAGTTTAGTCGTAGCTGCTCATATCTAATCTAGTCTGACAAGTCCTAGCTGCTCCTATCTAATCTAGTCTGACAAGTCCTAGCTGCTCCTATCTAATCTAGTCTGACAAGTCCTAGCTGCTCCTATCTAATCTAGTCTGACAAGTCCTAGCTGCTCCTATCTAATCTAGTCTGACAAGTCCTAGCTGCTCCTATCTAATCTAGTCTGACAAGTTTAGGCCTAGCTGCTCCTATCTAGTCTGACAAGTCCTAGCTGCTCCTATCTAATCTAGTCTGACATGTTTAGACCTAGCTGCTCCTATCTAGTCTGACAAGTCCTAGCTGCTCCTATCTAGTCTGACAGGTTTAGGCCTAGCTGCTCCTATCTATTTTGACAAGTTTAGGCCTAGCTGCTCCTATCTAATCTAGTCTGACAAGTCCTAGCTGCTCCTATCTAGTCTGACAAGTTTAGGCCTAGCTGTTCCTATCTAATCTAGTCTGACAAGTCCTAGCTGCTCCTATCTAATCTAGTCTGACAAGTCCTAGCTACTCCTATCTAATCTAGTCTGACCAGTCCTAGCTGTCCCTATCTAGTCTGACAAGTTTAGACCTAGCTGCTCCTATCTAGTCTGACAAGTCCTAGCTGTTCCTATCTAATCTAGTCTGACAAGTCCTAGCTACTCCTATTTAGTCTGACAAGTCCTAGCTGCTCCTATCTAATCTAGTCTGACAAGTCCTAGCTGCTCCTATCTAGTCTGACAAGTCCTAGCTGCTCCTATCTAATCTAGTCTGACAAGTTTAGTCCTAGCTGATCCTATCTAGTCTGACATGTTTAGACCTAGCTGCTCCTATCTAGTCTGACAAGTCCTAGCTGCCCCTATCTAGTCTGACAAGTTTAGGCCTAGCTGCTCCTATCTAGTCTGACAAGTCCTAGCTGCCCCTATCTAGTCTGACAAGTTTAGACCTAGCTGCTCCTATCTAGTCTGACAAGTCCTAGCTGCTCCTATCTAATCTAGTCTGACAAGTCCTAGCTGCTCCTATCTAGTCTGACAAGTCCTAGCTGCTCCTATCTAGTCTGACAAATTTAGTCCTAGCTGCTCCTATCTAATCTAGTCTGACAAGTTTAGTCCTAGCTGATCCTATCTAATCTGACAAGTTTAGTCCTAGCTGCTCCTATCTAATCTGACAAGTTTAGTCCTAGCTGATCCTATCTAATCTAATCTGACAAGTTTAGTCCTAGCTGCTCCTATCTAATCTAGTCTGACAAGTTTAGTCCTAGCTGCTCCTATCTAATCTAGTCTGACAAGTTTAGTCCTAGCTGCTCCTATCTAATCTGACAAGTTTAGTCCTAGCTGATCCTATCTAATCTAATCTGACAAGTTTAGTCCTAGCTGATCCTATCTAATCTGACAAGTTTAGTCCTAGCTGCTCCTATCTAATCTAATCTGACAAGTTTAGTCCTAGCTGATCCTATCTAATCTGACAAGTTTAGTCCTAGCTGATCCTATCTAATCTAATCTGACAAGTTTAGTCCTAGCTGCTCCTATCTAATCTGACAAGTTTAGTCCTAGCTGATCCTATCTAATCTGACAAGTTTAGTCCTAGCTGATCCTATCTAATCTGACAAGTTTAGTCCTATCTGCTCCTATCTAATCTGACAAGTTTAGTCCTAGCTGCTCCTATCTAATCTGACAAGTTTAGTCCTAGCTGCTCCTATCTAATCTAATCTGACAAGTTTAGTCCTAGCTGATCCTATCTAATCTGACAAGTTTAGTCCTAGCTGATCCTATCTAATCTAATCTGACAAGTTTAGTCCTAGCTGCTCCTATCTAATCTAGTCTGACAAGTTTAGTCCTAGCTGCTCCTATCTAGTCTGACAAGTCCTAGCTGCTCCTATCTAGTCTGACAAGTCCTAGCTGCTCCTATCTAGTCTGACAAGTTTAGTCCAAGCTGCTCTTATCTAATCTAATCTGACAAGTTTAGTCCTAGCTGCTCCTATCTAATCTAATCTGACAAGTTTAGTCCTAGCTGATCCTATCTAATCTGACAAGTTTAGTCCTAGCTGATCCTATCTAATCTAATCTGACAAGTTTAGTCCTAGCTGCTCCTATCTAATCTAGTCTGACAAGTTTAGTCCTAGCTGCTCCTATCTAGTCTGACAAGTCCTAGCTGCTCCTATCTAGTCTGACAAGTCCTATCTGCTCCTAACTAGTCTGACAAGTCCTAGCTGCTCCTATCTAGTCTGACAAGTCCTAGCTGCTCCTATCTAATCTAGTCTGACAAGTTTAGTCCTAGCTGCTCCTATCTAATCTAGTCTGACAAGTTTAGTCCTAGCTGCTCCTTAGTCCTAGCTGCTCCTATCTAATCTAGTCTGACAAGTTTAGTCCTAGCTGCTCCTATTTAGTCTGACAAGTTTAGTCCTAGCTGCTCCTATCTAATCTAGTCTGACAAGTTTAGTCCTAGCTGCTCCTATCTAATCTGACAAGTTTAGTCCTAGCTGATCCTATCTAATCTAGTCTGACAAGTTAAGTCCTAGCTGCTCCTATCTAGTCTGACAAGTCCTAGCTGCTCCTATCTAGTCTGACATGTCCTAGCTGCTCCTATCTAATCTGACAAGTTTAGTCCAAGCTGCTCCCATCTAATCTAGTCTGACAAGTCCTAGCTGCTCCTATCTAGTCTGACAAGTCCTAGCTGCTCCTATCTAGTCTGACAAGTCCTAGCTGCTCCTATCTAGCCTGACAAGTCCTAGCTGCTCCTATCTAATCTGACAAGTTTAGTCCTAGCTGCTCCTATCTAGCCTGACAAGTCCTAGCTGCTCCTATCTAGTCTGACAAGTCCTAGCTGCTCCTATCTAATCTAGTCTGACAAGTCCTAGCTGCTCCTATCTAGTCTGACAAGTCCTAGCTGCTCCTATCTAGTCTGACAAGTCCTAGCTGCCCCTATCTAGTCTGACAAGTTAAGTCCTAGCTGCTCCTATCTAGTCTGACAAGTCCTAGCTGCTCCTATCTAGTCTGACAAGTCCTAGCTGCTCCTATCTAGTCTGACAAGTTTAGTCCAAGCTGCTCCTATCTAATCTAGTCTGACAAGTTTAGTCCAAGCTGCTCGTATCTAATCTAGTCTGACAAGTTTAGTCCTAGCTGATCCTATCTAATCTAGTCTGACAAGTTTAGTCCTAGCTGCTCCTATCTAATCTAGTCTGACAAGTCCTAGCTGCTCCTATCTAATCTAGTCTGACAAGTCCTAGCTGCTCCTATCTAGTCTGACAAGTTTAGTCCTAGCTGCTTCTATCTAATCTAGTCTGACAAGTCCTAGCTGCTCCTATCTAGTCTGACAAGTCCTAGCTGCTCCTATCTAATCTAGTCTGACAAGTCCTAGCTGCTCCTATCAAGTCTGACAAGTCCTAGCTGCTCCTATATAATCTAGTCTGACAAGTTTAGGCCTAACTGCTCCTATCTAGTCTGACAAGTTTAGGCCTAGCTGCTCCTATCTAGTCTGACAAGTCCTAGCTGCTCCTATCTAGTCTGACAAGTTTAGTCCAAGCTGCTCCTATCTAGTCTGACAAGTCCTAGCTGCTCCTATCTAATCTAGTCTGACAAGTCCTAGGTGCTCCTATCTAGTCTGACAAGTTTAGTCCAAGCTGCTCCTATCTAATCTAGTCTGACAAGTCCTAGCTGCTCCTATCTAATCTAGTCTGACAAGTCCTAGCTGCTCCTATCTAGTCTGACACGTTTAGTCCTAGCTGCTCCTATCTAATCTAGTCTGACAAGTCCTAGTTGCTCCTATCTAATCTAGTCTGACAAGTTTAGTCCTAGCTGCTCCTATCTAATCTAGTCTAGTCCTAGCTGCTCCTATCTAATCTAGTCTAGTCCTAGCTGCTCCTATCTAATCTAACAAGTCCTAGTTGCTCCTATCTAATCTAGTCTGACAAGTCCTAGTTGCTCCTATCTAATCTAACAAGTCCTAGTTGCTCCTATCTAAACTAGTCTGACAAGTCCTACCTGCTCCTATCTAGTCTGACAAGTCCTAGCTGCTCCTATCTAGTCTGACAAGTTTAGTCCAAGCTGCTCCTATCTAATCTAGTCTGACAAGTTTAGTCCAAGCTGCTCGTATCTAATCTAGTCTGACAAGTTTAGTCCTAGCTGATCCTATCTAATCTAGTCTGACAAGTTTAGTCCTAGCTGCTCCTATCTAATCTAGTCTGACAAGTCCTAGCTGCTCCTATCTAATCTAGTCTGACAAGTCCTAGCTGCTCCTATCTAGTCTGACAAGTTTAGTCCTAGCTGCTTCTATCTAATCTAGTCTGACAAGTCCTAGCTGCTCCTATCTAATCTAGTTTGACAAGTTTAGTCCTAGCTGCTCCTATCTAATCTAGTCTAGTCCTAGCTGCTCCTATCTAATCTAGTCTAGGCCTAGCTGCTCCTATCTAATCTAGTCTAGTCCTAGCTGCTCCTATCTAATCTAGTCTAGTCCTAGCTGCTCCTATCTAATCTAGTCTGACAAGTCCTAGCTGCTCCTATCTAATCTAGTCTGACAAGTTTAGTCCTAGCTGCTCCTATCTAGTCTGACAAGTTTAGTCCTAGCTGCTCCTATCTAATCTAGTCTGACAAGTCCTAGCTGATCCTATCTAATCTAGTCTGACAAGTCCTAGCTGCTCCTATCTAGTCTGACAAGTCCTAGCTGCTCCTATCTAATCTAGTCTGACAAGTCCTAGCTGCTCCTATCAAGTCTGACAAGTCCTAGCTGCTCCTATATAATCTAGTCTGACAAGTTTAGGCCTAACTGCTCCTATCTAGTCTGACAAGTTTAGGCCTAGCTGCTCCTATCTAGTCTGACAAGTCCTAGCTGCTCCTATCTAGTCTGACAAGTTTAGTCCAAGCTGCTCCTATCTAGTCTGACAAGTCCTAGCTGCTCCTATCTAATCTAGTCTGACAAGTCCTAGGTGCTCCTATCTAGTCTGACAAGTTTAGTCCAAGCTGCTCCTATCTAATCTAGTCTGACAAGTCCTAGCTGCTCCTATCTAATCTAGTCTGACAAGTCCTAGCTGCTCCTATCTAGTCTGACAAGTTTAGTCCTAGCTGCTCCTATCTAATCTAGTCTGACAAGTCCTAGCTGCTCCTATCTAATCTAGTCTGACAAGTTTAGTCCTAGCTGCTCCTATCTAATCTAGTCTAGTCCTAGCTGCTCCTATCTAATCTAGTCTAGTCCTAGCTGCTCCTATCTAATCTAACAAGTCCTAGTTGCTCCTATCTAATCTAGTCTGACAAGTCCTAGTTGCTCCTATCTAATCTAACAAGTCCTAGTTGCTCCTATCTAAACTAGTCTGACAAGTCCTACCTGCTCCTATCTAGCCTGACAAATCATGTCCTAGCAATTCTTGTCAAATCTGACAGGTCGTGTTCCTTTCTACTTTGACATGTCTTGTCCTGTTTATGTTTAGCCTGGCGAGTGTAGTTCTGTCTGTCTGGCAGGTCTTGTCCTGTTTATGTTTAGCCTGGCAAGTGTAGTTCTGTCTGTCTGGCAGGTCTTGTCCTGTTTATGTTTAGCCTGGCAAGTGTAGTTCTGTCTGTCTGGCAAGTCTTGTCCTGTTTATGTTTAGCCTGGCAAGTGTAGTTCTGTCTGTCTGGCAGGTCTTGTCCTGTTTATGTTTAGCCTGGCGAGTGTAGTTCTGTCTGTCTGGCAGGTCTTGTCCTGTTTATGTTTAGCCTGGCGAGTGTAGTTCTGTCTGTCTGGCAAGTCTTGTCCAAGCTTTTCATGTCCAGTTCTTGCTTTTCTTGTGTTGTGTGCAAACTATTGTGCCATGGACATAATTCATGATACTAATTACACCTGGTCATGTTATTACTTGTATCTGTCTAGTCCAGGCTATTACTTGTATCTGTCTAGTCCATGTTATTACTTGTATCTGAATAGTCCGGGTTATTACTTGTATCTGTCTAGTCCATGTTATTACTTGTATCTGTCTAGTCCATGTTATTACTTGTATCTGTCTAGTCCATGTTATTACTTGTATCTGTCAAGTCCATGTTATTACTTGTATCTGTCAAGTCCATGTTATTACTTGTATGTGTCTAGTCCATGTTATTACTTGTATATGTCTAGTCCATGTTATTACTTGTAACTGTCTAGTCTGCGTTATTACTTGTATGTGTCTAGTCCATGTTATTACTTGTATGTGTCTAGTCCATGTTATTACTTGTATCTGTCTAGTCCGGGTTATTACTTGTATCTGTCTAGTCCATGTTATTACTTGTATGTGTCTAGTCCATGTTATTACTTGTATCTGTCTAGTCCATGTTATTACTTGTATCTGTCTAGTCCGGGTTATTACTTGTATCTGTCTAGTCCATGTTATTACTTGTATCTGTCAAGTCCATGTTATTACTTGTTTCTGTCTGGTCGATGTTATTTGTCTACGTTTAGCTTAGGTTGTTGTTCGTATATAAAGTCTAGGTTATTACTTGTTTCTGTCTAGTCCATGTTATTATGTGTCTATGTTTAGCTCAGGTTGTTGTTTATATATCAAGTCTAGGTTATTACTTGTTTCTGTCTAGTCCATGTTATTATGTGTCTATGTTTAGCACAGGTTGTTGTTTATATATCAAGTCTAGATTATTACTTGTTTCTGTCTAGTTCAAATGTTTGGTTGTACCTGTCGAGTCCAGGTTTCTGGTTGTCCCTGTCTGGTCTAAGTTTTTAGTTATACCTGTATAGTTTAAGAGTCTGTCTAGTGCAGCCATTTGTCTTACTAACTGTACTTTAGTCCAATTGTTTTGTTACTAATTGTACTTGTATAGTCCAGCACCTTTTCTTTTGTTTAACCGTAACTATTCTAGACACGTGTCAAAGTCTGGTGGAGGGGGAGGGGGGGGGGGATTATTTATTTGTTACATGTGGTTTTTCTCATTGTCTTATTTAACACTTTTAACACATCAGGCGAGGATTTCATGTTATGATGTGCATATACATTACATTGAACATCTGAAATCCATGACTTTTACTGGAGTGGTTTGTTTGAAGTATCAGCCTTTCAATGAACAAGAAGATGTGGTTGATGACCCCAAAAAATGTTGAAGATTGGCTACAACTTTATTGACATATCAACTAATGAATCCTCTGAGAATTTACTGTGTATGTTTCATTTCAAGAAGTTTTTGATTGTCAGGCCTGCTCGTTGGCGTGAAACATGCTGTCATCTATAACCTTTTTTTTTAAAGTAAAAAAACAATAAAAATTGTATTCTTGAACTGATGACACGTCTGTTTGTGTTTCATGTGTCATTTAAGCTCTTAAATACCATGAGTAGGAGGTAATACCATACTTCACGCTGTTGCAAACATAATTCAAAATAACCAATATGTTCAAATAGTATGTGAGAGATAAATGTATTGAAAATTAACTAGACACCATTAAAAATATACAGGAACAACTGGTTGAAAAATGTAAATAAAATAGTTCTACCAGGGTGTTTTCTTAATCTGGTTGTTATTGAGTTAAAGTGAGGAGCAGATGAGCAAGTGGTTATGATACTGGTCTTTCAAATGTGGCGGCGGCGGCGGTTTCCAGCGCTGGTAAGGCCAGGTTTCCTGTCATTTAAAATCTGGTTTGGGCGTGGGATATTAAAGGAACTTTGAATGCAGAAGGTCAACCGAGCTTGAGATGGAGAATAATTTAATTGGGATGTGATGAGAATGATAGGCCTCGAGGAACATACCACATGGTGTTCTTTTGTTACTGGGTTTATGTCGTGGGTTTGCTCTCTCCTACCTTCTAAAAAGTGTCCTTTCATCTCTACTAATTTCCCATAATATTCGTGTCCAGGCTGAGGACCCACCAACCACTGCTTGTTGAAGTATATGTCTGGGAGTTTGATGACCTCAATACGTGTTAAATGCTTCATTACTAACTGAACCAGTTTATTATTTATTTACAAAAACTTTCTGCAACAAGAGTATGTGTCTGTGCCCTGGTCTGTCCAGTCGCCATGATGTTTCATCTATTGACAAAAACTTTCTGCATCAAGATTGTGTGTGTATGTGTCTGTGCCCTGGTCTGTCCAGTCGCCATGATGTTTCATCTATTGACAAAAACTTTCTGCATCAAGATTGTGTGTGTATGTGTCTGGGCCCTTGTCCGTTCAGTCGCCATGATGTGAACTAGACGATAGCGACACAGACATAATTATCATGGTGTTCTTCTGCCTCATGTTCCTCCTCATTGAAGCATCAAGCCACTCAAACCAGTTTTTTCCCACCTCTTACAGCTCCCTGCTCTATGCCCTCCCCATATAATTGATCTCTGTCTCTAATTCACTTGTCTGTGTGTGTTTTTTTTTTTTAGGTCTCCCTCTATTTCATTGGGTATCTATATCTTGCCCTGGCCATGCGGGTGTACGAGGGAATGAACAGGCTGATAGGCTAGCGGGGGGGGGGGGACACCTCTTGGTGGAATTTTGCCTATGTACAGGGGGGAGGTGGTCGTGCGCTTGTGGGACCAGGTGGAGAAGGCGGAGGAACAGATTGAGAACCCATTTGTGGAAAGAATGAGATTGAGGGGGATCGGCAGGGGTTCTGGAAGAATCTCAAAACTGAGAGGGGAGATCAGGAAAACCTTTAATCAGATAGCGCTGGGAACGATTAGTAGTGTGTCTCTTCGCTGGCTGTTGAACGAGGGGATGGAGCACGTGTGGGAATGTCCTGAGTGGAGTGATGTCAGTTCTTTACTCAATTCAACTCAACTCCTTGGGTTGTTATACTGTTATCAGGTTTTCTCAGTGTGTGCCCAGTTCAGCGCCAGCATCCTCTCCTCACTTTTTGATTGACTAAAATATGTCTAGTTCTCTCCCGAAGTTCTTCATTAGTGATTTCATATCATTAAAGTTGCCCTTGCGAAGGTAGCCTTTTGCAAAATGAAAAACATACTGACCAATAAAAAAAATATATTGAAATGGAAAAAGATTCTTAAAGTGCTACATCGAACCTGTACTTTTGTATGGATATGAAGCGTGGACAGTGAGCAGACAAGCTGAAAAACATCTGATTGCTGTAGAAATGTGGTTTCTGGTGAAAATGCAAAGAATACAATGGACAGACAGAAAAACTAATGAACAAGTCCTTCAAGAAACAAATGAAGATCGTAAACTGATTATAGGCATTAGACGTAGGCAGTCAAAATGTTTTAGGCATGTTATGAGAAGAAATGAATAGGAGAACTTGGTAACAACTGGCAAGATCGAAGGGAAGATACCAAGGGAAGACCGAGAAGTAAATACCTGGATGGCTTGGCCACGTGGCATGGTCGAGACAGAAACACGGAGCTGATCCGCGACTCTGGTGATCGAGTGAGATGGCGATACATGACCGCCCACGCTTATCGGCATGTCACATGTTGGATGGACCATTGAAGTCCTACTAGAATCCCCCAGTTGATGAATGCTTGTAGTTTGTTAAATTGTTCCAGCCGTTCTCCATATTGTTTTAATCCATGCAGTAGTACTGATGTAACAATAGAGTTATATATTCTAAGTTTTGTGCTGTGTATAAGTGCTTGTTACTTACACAAATGTCATAGTACTGTGAAAGCTGTTCTTGCCTTTTGGTATCCTAGTTTAATTTCTCTATCTATTTCCCCGTCTTTGCCCACACTGGTATCATAGGTGTAAGATTCCATCTCTGATTGTTCTCATAAAATATAATCATTCTCCTGGACAAGAACACCGCCTCCCAGCACATGCCAGCAGTGTGGTAGGCAAGCTGCCATGACAACAACTATCATATGAACAGTCAGAGAGCTGTCATGACAACAAACCATCATGTGAATAGTCAGAGAACTATCATGACAACAACACTATCATGTGAACAGTCAGAGAACTATCATAATCAAGAATTTGCTGTGCTAGTGTTGACAGCACAAGGATGTCTTACACCCTGACACTGCCATATCGACAATCAATTGTATATTGCCATTGTCCACACTGCTGACCCGTGACATTGTATCTGGCCTACATCTTCAAGCGTCTGCTGTGGTTAAGGAATGCGTCTTTATCAAGTCGCCCTGGCTGTCAACAGATCTTGCATGGCATGATTTTGGTTGTGGGTGGTGCAGTACATCCAGCTAATGTGTGTCATATTCATTTCCGTTGGTGAGGGATTGGTGTTTGTGCAGATAGCTGCAGTGGTGGCTTAGTCTACAGAACAATGGTCTGTTGTTTAGTCATTGTGTGCATGTATATGCTTGCTGTCAGAGGGGGGAGTCTTCGGTATTCAGCTTCTTGTATTTATCAAGTTCTGTATCACTCTTCCAACCTCTCTTTCATTGATCTTATAGTGTTGAATTTGCGCATTTGTTTTTGTCCCACTATTTTAATCATTTCATGTGGCCTAGCTGTGTTAATTCATCAGTGTGTATTTAAGATGTCAGTCGTTGCTTTTATGCATATTTCAGTGATGAAAATCTAACATGTCCAGTTCAAAGAAGATCAGAAATAATTAACAGTTAGTTGCAGGTTCTCTTATGGGATGTGGCAGTCAACCCCAGCATTTAAGGCTATTTGTTATTTTCCTGGCAATTTTACATTTAGTAGTTTGCCATTGCTTTGTGTATGGCTGACATTCATATCATTGTGAAAATCAATGCAATGCAGTTTGCTTCCATGCATGTAGCTGATTTCGTCCCTGATGTCCCGATTGTGAAAGTTTGTTTGCACCCTTCAGCCACAGCCGCCAACCAGAAAAAAACTATTCAGTATAGTATTGAAATGTTTCTGCTCCTTTTATAGCATACAATCAGTCCCATACCAGTCAGAGTTTCTGTTTCCTGTGTCACCATCATCATATGTGTCCAATTTGCCACCTTCATCATATGTGTCCATATTGCCACCATCATCATATGTGTCTATGTTGCCACTTCATCATATGTGTCCACATTGCCACCATCATCATATGTGTCCATGCTGACACCATCATCATATGTGTCTATGTTGCCACTTCATCATATGTGTCCACATTGCCACCATCATCATATGTGTCCAATTTGCCACCTTCATCATATGTGTCCACATTGCCACCATCATCATATGTGTCCAATTTGCCACCTTCATCATATGTGTCCACATTGCCACCATCATCATATGTGTCCAATTTGCCACCTTCATCATATGTGTCCACATTGCCATCATCATCATATGTGTCCAATTTGCCACCTTCATCATATGTGTCCACATTGCCACCATCATCATATGTGTCCAATTTGCCACCTTCATCATATGTGTCCACATTGCCACCATCATCATATGTGTCCAATTTGCCACCTTCATCATATGTGTCCACATTGCCACCATCATCATATGTGTCCATGCTGACACCATCATCATATGTGTCTATGTTGCCACTTCATCATATGTGTCCACATTGCCACCATCATCATATGTGTCCAATTTGCCACCTTCATCATATGTGTCCACATTGCCACCATCATCATATGTGTCCAATTTGCCACCTTCATCATATGTGTCCACATTGCCACCATCATCATATGTGTCCAATTTGCCACCTTCATCATATGTGTCCACATTGCCACCATCATCATATGTGTCCAATTTGCCACCTTCATCATATGTGTCCACATTGCCACCATCATCATATGTATCCAATTTGCCACCTTCATCATATGTGTCCACATTGCCACCATCATCATATGTGTCCAATTTGCCACCTTCATCATATGTGTCCACATTGCCACCATCATCATATGTGTCCAATTTGCCACCTTCATCATATGTGTCCACATTGCCACCACCATCATATGTGTCCATGCTGACACCATCATCATATGTGTCTATGTTGCCACTTCATCATATGTGTCCACATTGCCACCATCATCATATGTGTCCAATTTGCCACCTTCATCATATGTGTCCACATTGCCACCATCATCATGTGTCCAATTTGCCACCTTCATCATATGTGTCCACATTGCCACCATCATCATATGTGTCCAATTTGCCACCTTCATCATATGTGTCCACATTGCCACCTTCATCATATGTGTCCACATTGCCACCATCATCATATGTGTCTATGTTGCCACTTCATCATATGTGTCCACATTGCCACCATCATCATATGTGTCCAATATGCCACCTTCATCATATGTGTCCACATTGCCACCATCATCATATGTGTCCAATTTGCCACCTTCATCACATGTGTCCATGTTGCCACCATCATCATATGTGTCCATGCTGACACCTTCATCATATGTGTCCATGTTGCCACCATCATCATATGTGTCCATGTTGCCACCATCATCATATGTGTCCATGTTGACACCTTCATCATATGTGTCCATGCTGACACCTTCATCATATGTGTCCATGTTGACACCTTCATCATATGTGTCCATGTTGACACCTTCATCATATGTGTCCATGTTGACACCTTCATCATATGTGTCAATGTTGACACCATCATCATATGTGACACCATCATCATATGTGTCCATGTTGCCACCATCATCATATGTGTCCATGTGACACCATCATCATATGTGTCCATGTGACACCATCATCATATGTGTCCATGTGACACCATCATCATATGTGTCTATGTTGCCACTTCATCATATGTGTCCACATTGCCACCATCATCATATATGTCCATGTTGACACCTTCATCATATGTGTCCATGTGACACCATCATCATATGTGTCTATGTTGCCACTTCATCATATGTGTCCACATTGCCACCATCATCATATATGTCCATGTTGACACCTTCATCATATGTGTCCATGTGACACCATCATCATATGTGTCCATGTGACACCATCATCATATGTGTCCATGTTGCCACCCTCATCATATGTGTCCATGTTGCCACCATCATCATATGTGTCCATGTGACACCATCATCATATGTGTCTATGTTGACACCATCATCATATGTGTCCATGTGACACCATCATCATATGTGTCCATGTGACACCATCATCATATGTGTCAATGTTGACACCATCATCATATGTGTCCATGCTGACACCTTCATCATATGTGTCAATGTTGACACCTTCATCATATGTGTCCATGTTGACACCTTCATCATATGTGTCCATGTTGACACCTTCATCATATGTGTCCATGTTGACACCTTCATCATATGTGTCAATGTTGACACCTTCATCATATGTGTCAATGTTGACACCATCATCATATGTGACACCATCATCATATGTGTCCATGTGACACCATCATCATATGTGTCCATGTTGCCACCATCATCATATGTGTCCATGTGACACCATCATCATATGTGTCCATGTGACACCATCATCATATGTGTCAATGTTGACACCATCATCATATGTGTCCATGCTGACACCTTCATCATATGTGTCAATGTTGACACCTTCATCATATGTGTCCATGTTGACACCTTCATCATATGTGTCCATGTTGACACCTTCATCATATGTGTCAATGTTGACATCTTCATCATATGTGTCAATGTTGACACCTTCATCATATGTGTCAATGTTGACACCATCATCATATGTGACACCATCATCATATGTGTCCATGTTGCCACCATCATCATATGTGTCCATGTGACACCATCATCATATGTGTCCATGTGACACCATCATCATATGTGTCCATGTGACACCATCATCATATGTGTCTATGTTGCCACTTCATCATATGTGTCCACATTGCCACCATCATCATATATGTCCATGTTGACACCTTCATCATATGTGTCCATGTGACACCATCATCATATGTGTCTATGTTGCCACTTCATCATATGTGTCCACATTGCCACCATCATCATATATGTCCATGTTGACACCTTCATCATATGTGTTAATGTTGACACCTTCATCATATGTGTTAATGTTGACACCTTCATCATATGTGTCAATGTTGACACCTTCATCATATGTGACACCATCATCATATGTGTCCATGTTGCCACCTTCATCATATGTGTCCATGTTGCCACCATCATCATATGTGTCCATGTTGACACCTTCATCATATGTGTCCATGTTGACACCTTCATCATATGTGTCAATGTTGACACCTTCATCATATGTGTCAATGTTGACACCTTCATCATATGTGTCCATGTTGACACCTTCATCATATGTGTCAATGTTGACACCTTCATCATATGTGTCCATGTTGACACCTTCATCATATGTGTTCATGTTGCCACCGTCATTATATGTGTCCATGTTGCCACCATCATCATATGTGTCCATGTTGACACCTTCATCATATGTGTCCATGTTGACACCTTCATCATATGTGTCCATGCTGACACCTTCATCATATGTGTCCATGCTGACACCTTCATCATATGTGTCCATGTTGACACCTTCATCATATGTGTCCATGCTGACACCTTCATCATATGTGTCCATGTTGACACCTTCATCATATGTGTCCATGTTGACACCTTCATCATATGTGTCCATGTTGACACCTTCATCATATGTGTCCATGCTGACACCTTCATCATATGTGTCCATGTTGACACCTTCATCATATGTGTCAATGTTGACACCTTCATCATATGTGTCCATGCTGACACCTTCATCATATGTGTCCATGTTGACACCTTCATCATATGTGTCCACATTGTCACCATCATCATATGTGTCCATTTGACACCTTCATTATATGTGTCAATGTTGACACCTTCATCATATGTGACACCATCATCATATGTGTCCATGTTGCCACCTTCATCATATGTGTCCATGTTGCCACCTTCATCATATTTGTCCATGTTGCCACCATCATCATATGTGTTCATGTTGCCACCATCATCATATGTGTCCATGTTGACACCTTCATCATATGTGTCCATGTTGACACCTTCATCATATGTGTCCATGTTGACACCTTCATCATATGTGTCCATGTTGACACCTTCATCATATGTGTCCACATTGTCACCATCATCATATGTGTCCATTTGACACCTTCATTATATGTGTCCATGTTGCCACCGTCATTATATGTGTCCATGTTGACACCTTCATCATATGTGTTCATGTTGACACCATCATCATATGTGTCCATGTTGACACCTTCATCATATGTGTCCATGTTGACACCATCATCGCATGTGTCCATGTTGCCACCATCATCATATGTGTCCATGTTGCCACCTTCATCATATGTGTCCATGTTGACACCTTCATCATATGTGTTCATGTTGACACCATCATCATATGTGTCCATGTTGACACCTTCATCATATGTGTCCATGTTGCCACCATCATCATATGTGTCCATGTTGCCACCATCATATGTGTCTATGTTGCCACCTTCATCATATATGTCTATTTTGCCACCATCATCATCACGCAGCATGTTTCTTGTAAAGCGTTTGCTCACACCACGGCCGGATGACAAGTTTCTTCATCTCTTGTCATTTGTGTCCCACTTCAAGCACTCTCATCCCCAGGGTGTCTGCAATGCCCTGTGTTCATGACATCAGCGGTATCCGTATCCACATACAGTACGTTAATCTTATCAGTGTATTTGTTCATTGTGTTAATCATTTTGTAAAACTGTTTTGCTCTCATTGCCATATGGAATTTGCTACATCTTCATTATGTTTTATGGTGTGTGTCTATTTATGTCATATTGTTTTTGTTATGTTTTTTAACGTTTACATTAACACAGATCGTATGCTTTTCAGCCCTTGAGGGTTATATTTGGGGCGTGTACTGTCTACTGGGAGCTGTGGTGGTGCAGTGGCTGGCATGCTTGTCTGCCCTTGTGGGTTATATTTGGGGCGTGTACTGTCTACTGGGAGCTGTGGTGGTGCAGTGGCTGGAATGCTTGTCTGTACTTGTGGGTTGTAATTGGGGCGTGTACTGTCTACTGGGAGCTGTGGTCGTACAGTGGCTGGCATGCTTGTCTGCCCTTGTGGGTTATATTTGGGGCGTGTACTGTCTACTGGGAGCTGTGGTCGTACAGTGGCTGGCATGCTTGTCTGCCCTTGTGGGTTATATTTGGGGCGTGTACTGTCTACTGGGAGCTGTGGTGGTGCAGTGGCTGGAATGCTTGTCTGTACTTGTGGGTTATATTTGGGGCGTGTACTGTCTACTGGGAGCTGTGGTCGTACAGTGGCTGGCATGCTTGTCCGCCAGCCCAGTGGTCGTGTGTTCACATCCCCACTGAGGCGGGAATGTATTGTTATTGGCCAAGTCTCCCAGCTTCACTCAGCCTAATGTGCTTGCCAGGAATTTATTTTATTTTTTTGCGTTCGCTCACTTTGAACTCAAGTGTAGTCCAAACACACTACTTCTAGTAGTGCTGGGCTGAATTTTGCGTGTGGATTAGCTTTTCTTATTAACAGTGTCCTCGCCATCAGGTGAACCCACTCCGACTTCAGAGGTACTTGTAATTTACGTGCCCAAGTCAAGGACGACAGGTCAACATTTCAGTCCAGCTGTCCGGTGTAAGTGCCAGGAAATGTTCAGGGAAGTAAAGGCAGCCAGTGTGATATTCACCAAGTCACTATCTATTGCCAGTTGGTCTATACAAATATGGGGCCAGCACCATAAACTCATTACGTTTCCGAAGGTTTGGAAAGAAAGGTCCTTTTTATGTCTTTTTATGATTTCAAATAGCATTTTGTATTCATAGTCTTGATATTCGTTTACTTTGTTCATAAAACTGTTATTATTACCATTGTGAGAATTCTGAAGCGATTCTCTGAGTCTTGTATTATGAGTCCTGATTAGGATTAGAATGCTATGGAAAATAAAATGTGAGTATTCTTATTTCTACTAAATTTTGCTAGCATTTAACAACTAACTTTGTTTGACAGCATTCTTTTATGCTTGGCTAATGTCAGAGTTTCACGTGCACTTTTATTACGTTAGAGGTTGTATGCACTAATATTACATGTGTGTGTTCTGTGATTTGTTTTTCACATATAGTTACTAATACCTGGTAAATACCATGCCGTGGGCCTAGTTTAGCGTGCTAAATTTATGTTTGAAGATGAATGTTTGCAGTAATGAGCAGTTTTCCTATTTTTTGCATAGTTTAGATATGTTTAGGTAGTGATTTTATTCAATGTTTATATTTAATAATAGTTGATTAGTTATTCCCAGCTAGCATTTAAAATTTTAAATCTTTGTATAGAAATATAAGGTATTTAAATAAGAAGAATGAAAACACAAAGGAACTTGTAATTAAAAACTGTACACTGTTGTAAGAAATCCTAAAAATTCTGCTATTGTTATAAATGTTTGCTGTCTTGTTCCTAGGGGTGTAAGTGTGTTTTTTCTGGTAGCATCATGGTGCAAGCAAATGGTATTACAGTAAAAGTATACAGATGATCGTACAATAGGGACATGCACTAAAAAGAGAAGCAGCGTTCTGTTATCCATTTTTCAGAGAAGATGAGGTGAAACCTATATAGATTCACTAGCAGAAGAAGGTCTAGCAAAGTGATGTAGGCCTGTCACCCCAGTGGCACTTCTTCCTAGAAACTCATCAAGTTCTGCCTCAAAGTGCTGCAGTCGTTCTTGACACTTCAGTTCTGCAGTGTGCTGCCATCTCATCCATCTTGCTGCCATCTCATCCATCTTTCTGCCATCTTATCCATCTTGCTGCCATCTCATCCATCTTGCTGCCATCTTATCCATCTTGCTGCCATCTCGTCCATCTTGCTGCCATCTCATCCATCTTGCTGCCATCTCATCCATCTTGCTGCCATCTCATCCATCTTGCTGCCATCTCATCCATCTTGCTGCCATCTCATCCATCTTGCTGCCATCTCATCCATCTTGCTGCCATCTCATCCATCTTGCTGCCATCTCATCCATCTTGCTGCCATCTCATCCATCTTGCTGCCATCTCATCCATCTTGCTGCCATCTCATCCATCTTGCTGCCATCTCATCCATCTTGCTGCCATCTCATCCATCTTGCTGCCATCTCATCCATCTTGCTGCCATCTCATCCATCTTGCTGCCATCTTATCCATCTTGCTGCCATCTCATCCATCTTGCTGCCATCTCATCCATCTTGCTGCCATCTCATCCATCTTGCTGCCATCTCATCCATCTTGCTGCCATCTCGTCCATCTTGCTGCCATCTCATCCATCTTGCTGCCATCTCATCCATCTTGCTGCCATCTCATCCATCTTGCTGCCATCTCATCCATCTTGCTGCCATCTCATCCATCTTGCTGCCATCTCATCCATCTTGCTGCCATCTTATCCATCTTGCTGCCATCTCATCCATCTTGCTGCCATCTCATCCATCTTGCTGCCATCTCATCCATCTTGCTGCCATCTCATCCATCTTGCTGCCATCTCATCCATCTTGCTGCCATCTCGTCCATCTTGCTGCCATCTCATCCATCTTGCTGCCATCTCATCCATCTTGCTGCCATCTTATCCATCTTGCTGCCATCTCATCCATCTTGCTGCCATCTTATCCATCTTGCTGCCATCTCATCCATCTTGCTGCCATCTTATCCATCTTGCTGCCATCTCATCCATCTTGCTGCCATCTTATCCATCTTGCTGCCATCTCATCCATCTTGCTGCCATCTCATCCATCTTGCTGCCATCTCATCCATCTTGCTGCCATCTCATCCATCTTGCTGCCATCTTATCCATCTTGCTGCCATCTCATCCATCTTGCTGCCATCTCATCCATCTTGCTGCCATCTCATCCATCTTGCTGCCATCTCATCCATCTTGCTGCCATCTTATCCATCTTGCTGCCATCTCATCCATCTTGCTGCCATCTCATCCATCTTGCTGCCATCTCATCCATCTTGCTGCCATCTTATCCATCTTGCTGCCATCTCATCCATCTTGCTGCCATCTCATCCATCTTGCTGCCATCTTATCCATCTTGCTGCCATCTCATCCATCTTGCTGCCATCTCATCCATCTTGCTGCCATCTCATCCATCTTGCTGCCATCTCATCCATCTTGCTGCCATCTCATCCATCTTGCTGCCATCTCATCCATCTTGCTGCCATCTCATCCATCTTGCTGCCATCTCATCCATCTTGCTGCCATCTTATCCATCTTGCTGCCATCTTATCCATCTTGCTGCCATCTCATCCATCTTGCTGCCGTCTCATCCATCTTGCTGCCATCTCATCCATCTTGCCGATGTTTTGTGAAATTGGGTCGTATTATTAATGTGTTGGTGACGATCATTGATTGATGCCCATAAGTGTGGCCATTTCATTCAGTCACTCAGCAATTTTCTATCACTATGTATTCCACAACTACAACTGACTTTGGATTTGTTGTGGTTTCTGGCCTGGTCGACAACAGTCTGTCAAACAAATCATGCCATTTTAGAATCTTCTATACCACTGGTACACTTTATGAGGTAGCAGATGCATCATTGATGAATTTCTACAGGTGCTGCTAAACATATAGATAACATAATTTTAGTTCAGATCGTTAGTGGGGTGGCCATATTTATATTCTGGCTGTGATGTTGTTGGTACCTTTGCATCAGGAAACTGCACTATTGCAGCTACACGTTCCTGTGTTTTAATCCATTATTTGTTTCTTTTACCAGCTTGTTTTTCTTCAACAAACTTGCGATAGATTGAATTCTTTGCTGCTTTTTCTCTTTCTGAATACGTCTTAGAGATCCCAGTATGAGAGGTGGTGGGTGAGGAGGGTAGGAAGAGCTGTATAGTTTGTGTGTGCGTGCGTGCGTGCTACATTTAATAATCTACACCAGACTTAGTGTGTTTGGCTTCCAAAATGATTGCCTTAAATGTGTTTTCTTCATTTATATTGACACAAATAGTATATTTTCTTCATTTATATTGACACTAATACATTTTCTTCATTTATATTGACACTAATATGTTTTCTTCTTCAATATTGACACTAATATAATTTCATAAAATACTAACTCATTCTGTATCAAGATTCATGGTTGAAACGATGTCAGTTCTATTGAGAAACATAAATGGTGCGTGAAGTAAATAAGGAGCAATGATATCAAAGTGAATAAAGTAATGGACCCTTTTCCATTGAGATGGATTAGGTTTATTGTGCCTGCCGCATATTTTATACACCAATTAATGCTCGATGAGTGATGCTGTCAATACCGCGCCGGACACTTTTACTTCCTAGAACATTTTATGAGACCTATTGTAGGCCAGGTCGACATTATAGCCCCCACCCCTGGTCTCAATGGGGATTTAAATACATGACAATTGAATTGGCAAGCAGTCGTGCCAGCCACTGCACTATCGCTGCTCCCAGACAGTCATGCCAGTCACTGCACTGTCGCATCCCCCAGACAGTCATGCCAGCCACTGCACTATTGCTGCTCCCAGACAGCCATGCCAGTCACTGCACTGTTGCATCCCCCAGACAGTGATACGCTAAGTATAAAAACAGGTCAAAATTCAGAATTTTTGAATAGTAGTTATTCAATTTATAAGTTTTTAGTCATAATGAAATCAAATTTCAGAGAATTTATCCTTAGTCGTTGTTCAATTTATGAGCTGCTTGATACAGAATGAACTTGAACTTCACCTATTTTCCTTACTTCATTTATATAATTTGTACTCGCTATTTCATTGTGCCCTGGTCATTAACTTCTGAATTCCCATAGAGCTACAGTGGTTTATTATGATAGTTTGTGATCATTTTAAGCAGTTTCAGAAATATAGAAATAGCCAGTTGCTGTGTACTCTATATTAGAAATATGACATCATGTATCAGGAAGCTATAGTAATATAGTGATTAGTGCGCTTGCTTGTAAACACAGGCGTCTGAGGTTTATTTCTGAGATTTCACAATGACAGTTTATAATACCTGCGATGAAGGGGAAAAGTTGTCGTACTTAATTGAGAACTGGTCAATGTATACTTGAAAGTCATCTATGTCATTCGTTCAGTATTGGAAGCTGTCTACACTGTGAATGTAGTAAAGAGTCTGAAATGACAGGGGAACATACATTGCAAGGCTGCAAATTATACAAGACTCTAAGTGGCCTTCTCCGGCCAGCATCAGATGGAATCATATCAGAGAGAAGTGTACCAAAGAGAAAACCACACTAACAACTGACCTCAATATAAAGCAACGGCAGCCGGTTGAACCAGGTACAATTTTTGTTCCTACAAGAAAACTCAACTCCACAACCAAAGAGAACTATACCACAACCTCAGCAGCCTAAAGACTACAGCAAAGTGTATTTCTCATACCAACATGGGCGTCTGAGAAATAACACTAGAAGTAGATTGCTTACTAGTAGCAGAGTTAGTTTCCTCACCAAGCATGGCTGAAGGTTTGACCAAGCCTCGTAAATTGGGTAGCTACGAGGTTTGTGGGGAAGACAAGGAAGTGAGCTCGTCAGCCACACTTCTTGTTGTGACGGAATAGGTAGAGGCCGAACGCTTTAATGCCTACATTAGTATGTGGATCACCATATATCATCGTCACGTGCCTTGGCTACTGGTGTTTGCGATCATGCATCACCATATCTTGAAATCTCCAACACCATGCATTAAGTCATGTGCAAACACCCTTCCTTGCCATGATACAAGGCTATCTAGAATCTTCTCTCACTGTCTTCCTCTATCTATCGTTCCATAAAACATGTTCAGCTGTCACAAAAGTTTCCAGTCTTTCTCTTCTCATAACGTGGACTCCCCCCCCCCCCCCCAAAAAAAAAATAAGTGAACTGCCTATTTGTTATATTTGTGACAAGTAGTCTTTGTGTCTTAGCCTCTTTCAAGACAATTAGATTACTCATTTTGACTGTCCAAGGAATTGTCAGCATTTTCTGTTAAACCACATCCCTGAGGCTGTGAGGAAATATTTCATAACATTTATATTACTCGTTTTGACTGTCCAAGGAATTGTCAGCATTTTCTGTTAAACCACATCCCTGAGGCTGTGAGGAAATATTTCATAACATTTAGATTACTCGTTTTGACTGTCCAAGGAATTGTCAGCATTTTCTGGTAAACACATCTCTGAGGCTGTGAGGGAAATATTGCTTGTTTACTGCTAGTCCGGGATTCACAGCCTTGTGGTAAAACGTCTTCTGTGTAACAATATATCATATCCTTAGCATCCATCTCCCACTAGCATCCTGAACAACGTCAATTTATTGAGATCACTATTTGATGTCTGTAGACACTTCTGACGATGTATTCACTGGACTAGTTGCTGTCGGGTAGTAATTGTCTATTGTTCTTACTTCACATGTATTCACAATACATGTACATATTGTCACATTTCATAGGCTATCATAATTTCTTACTTGCATCCTGGATACATTGACTTGTATTCACTTTGAAAAATTCATTTACATGGAAGCTTGTCACATCTTCACTCATCCAATCAGTTGCTGTGTGGTGATAATTGCCAGGTGTTCTAACTTCACAAATGCTCACAAGGTGCCATATATCATAGTCTGTCCTCATTTCTCACTGGCATCTTAAATACACTTACATGTATTCATTCTGCAAATTCATTTGTACGAAGCTTATAACATCTCCACTGACTGGGGACTATTTGGCATAAGGCAGTAGCTGTCACTTGTTCTAACGTCACAATATGTATAAATACTGCCATATCCCATAGTCTGGCCTCATTTCTCACTGGCATCCTTGATGCACTGACACAATTCAAGTCTGCAAATTCATTTTTATAGTAGCTTATCACATTTCCATTCACTGGGGACCTGCTGGTATCTGGCAGTAGTTGTCACTTGCTCTAGCCTCACGGTGCGCATACATACTGCCATATGTCATAGTTTCTTCATTTCTCACTGGCATCCTAGATACACTGACACGTATACATGTCTGCAAATTCACTTTGTGTTGCAGGTTATCGTATCTCCATGTTCACAGCACTGACTGCTGCCTGGCTTCATATGGTACTTGTGTCTAACCCTAGATGGCTCGCACTCCGAATGCCACCATATTCCCATTTATTGTTGGTCTTTCTCACTTGCCAACTGGACACTGATATGTCTTTATTCGCTTACACATGGAAGAATATCTGTGTTCATGTATACCAATGGCGCCTAGTAACTTACATATACCAATGTCGTCCACAATAATTGTACATGCTTTCATTATCTTACATATACCACTAGCATCCAGCAATAATTGTACATGTCTTCATTAACTTACATATACCACTAGCATCCAGCAATAATTGTACATGTCTTCATTAACTTACAAATACCACTAGCATCCAGCAATAATTGTACATGTCTTCATTAACTTAGATATACCACTAGCATCCAGCAATAATTGTACATGTCTTCATTAACTTACATATACCACTAGCATCCAGCAATAATTGTACATGTCTTCATTAACTTACATATACCACTAGCATCCAGCAATAATTGTACGTCTTCATTAACTTAGATATACCACTAGCATCCAGCAATAATTGTACATGTCTTCATTAACTTACATATACCACTAGCATCCAGCAATAATTGTACATGTCTTCATTAACTTACATATACCACTAGCATCCAGCAATAATTGTACGTCTTCATTAACTTAGATATACCACTAGCATCCAGCAATAATTGTACGTCTTCATTAACTTAGATATACCACTAGCATCCAGCAATAATTGTACATGTCTTCATTAACTTACATATACCACTAGCATCCAGCAATAATTGTACATGTCTTCATTAACTTACATATACCACTAGCATCCAGCAATAATTGTACATGTCTTCATTAACTTACATATACCACTAGCATCCAGCAATAATTGTACATGTCTTCATTAACTTACATATACCACTAGCATCCAGCAATAATTGTACGTCTTCATTAACTTAGATATACCACTAGCATCCAGCAATAATTGTACATGTCTTCATTAACTTACATATACCACTAGCATCCAGCAATAATTGTACATGTCTTCATTAACTTACATATACCACTAGCATCCAGCAATAATTGTACGTCTTCATTAACTTAGATATACCACTAGCATCCAGCAATAATTGTACATGTCTTCATTAACTTACATATACCACTAGCATCCAGCAATAATTGTACATGTCTTCATTAACTTACATATACCACTAGCATGTCTTCATTAACTTATATATACCATTGGCGTCCACAATAATTGTACGTCTTCATTAACTTATATATACCATTAGCATCCAGCAATAATTGTAGATGTCTTCATTAACTTATATATACCATTGACGTCCAGCAATAATTGTACATGTCTTCATTCACTTAGCATATGCCATTGGTGTCCAGAATTAATTGTACATGTCTCCTAGCCCCATGTCCATTCACAATCTCAATACCGTATGTCATTTTTAACCATTATTTGCCACAGACATCTTAGATGATGTGACACTTCAGTATAATAATTTTGTTTTATTCTATAAACTTATCAGTTATTGAGTCTATCAATTTATGTTTATTCAACAAATAATCACAATTAAGTGGTTTTTTTCCTACAAACTTAATCACTATCTGCTAATTTATATTTTTTTCTACAAGCTGATCACTGATTGTGTCACTGATTTATGTTTTTTAATAACGTATCACAATTATTGAGTCTGACAAGTTAAGTTTATTCTACAAATAATCACAATTAAGTCTTCTAATTTATGCTTTTATACAAACTTATCACAGTTACTGAGTAATGCTTTTCTGCAAACTGTTCCCAGTTTTTGGGTCTGCCAATTTATGTTTTTCTACAAATTTATCACAGTCATTGAGTCTGTCTATTTGTGTTGTTCTAAAAACTGATCACATTTTTTTTTGGTCTGTTAATTTATGCTTGCCTAAAAATGTACCACAGTTATCACTTTTATTATAATTTTTACATGCAGTCTGAACACTGCTCTATTGAATATTATTTAACGCTTATTTCTTTTAAGTATTTCATTATTCTAGAAACTACTGTGAATCTGTTCACTGAAACCAGCTGCTTTATGACTTTAATTTTATGTTCACAAATAACATTTTGTTTTGCTTGAATGTAGCATGTTTGCATGCCTTGCTTTGTGCTTGCTGCCGCGGCTAATTATCATCTTGTTTGAATATCCCATGTGTTGTCATGCATGTGGATTTGGCTTGTAGCTGTCATGCCTTCTGTAACTCACTTATTTACGACAGGATAACATGACACATTTCAGGCTATGTAACTGATTACTGTGAAGTTATGTGACAACATTGACTGCAGAGAAGTTGTTTGACTGTCTTAGGGCCACATAATTGATTGCAGTGAAGCTATATGATGAAATCTGGAATTCATAGATTGCAGTATGGTTGTGACATAATTGTGGATATATATAGTTGATTGCTCTGATTATATATATATATATATATATATATATATATATATATATATATATATATATATATATATATATATATATATATATATATATATATA
Source organism: Cepaea nemoralis (assembly GCA_014155875.1). Taxonomy (NCBI): domain Eukaryota; kingdom Metazoa; phylum Mollusca; class Gastropoda; order Stylommatophora; family Helicidae; genus Cepaea; species Cepaea nemoralis. The sequence goes on along the minus strand of JACEFZ010003057.1, from coordinate 424,728 downwards.
TGAACAGATGTGGGATTAGTTGATTGCATTGGAGCTATATGAAAAATGTGGGGTATATAATTGATTACAGTGAAGTTAAATGACAAAATTGTGGGATATATAATTGATTACAGTGAAGTTAAATGACAAAATTGTGGGATATATAATTAATTACAGTGAGGTTATATGACAGTATGTGGGATATATAATTGATTACAGTGAAATAACATGACAAAATGTGGGATATATAATTGATTACAGTGAGGTTACATGACAAAATGTGGAATATATAATTGATTACAGTGAAGTTACATGACAAAATGTGGGATATATAATTGATTACAGTGAGGTTATATGACAATATGTGTGATATATAATTGATTACAGTGAAGTTACATGACAAAATGTGGGATATATAATTGATCACAGTGAGGTTACATGACAATATGTGGGATATATAATTGATTACAGTGAAGTTACATGACAAAATGTGGGATATATAATTGATTACAGTGAAGTTACATGACAAAATGTGGGATATATAATTCTTCTTCTTCTTCATCGTTCATCCGGAGTTTTTTTTTCCGGATGTGATTGCATTGTGCCTGTTTACAGCAGAGCTGCGTTCTTGCGCCGTTAGGCGACACATCCGACTTCTGCGGGCATTTGTTGACCGGGTTAACCTTCCCGGGGGTATATAATTGATTACAGTGAGGTTACATGACAATATGTGGGATATATAATTGATTACAGTGAAGTTACATGACAAAATGTGGGATATATAATTGATTACAGTGAGGTTACATGACAATATGTGTGATATATAATTGGTTACAGTGAAGTTACATGACAAAATTTGGGATATATAATCGATTACAGTGAGGTTACATGACAATATGTGGGATATGTAATCGATTACAGTGAGGTTACATGATAATATGGGGGATATATAATCGATTACATTGAAGTTATATGACAAAATGTGGGATATATAATCGATTACAGTGCGGTTATATGACAATATGTGTGATATATAATCGATTACAGTGAAGTTATATGACAAAATGTGGGATATATAATCGATTACAGTGAGGTTATATGACAATATGTGGGATATATAATCGATTACAGTGAAGTTACATGACAAAATGTGGGATATATAATCGATTACAGTGAGGTTACATGACAATATGTGGGATATATAATCGATTACAGTGAAGTTATATGACAAAATGTGGGATATATAATCAATTACAGTGCGGTTATATGACAATATGTGTGATATATAATTGATTACAGTGAAGTTATATGACAAAATGTGGGATATATAATCGATTATAGTGAGGTTATATGACAATATGTGGGATATATAATCGATTACAGTGAAGTTACATGACAAAATGTGGGATATATAATTGATTACAGTGAAGTCATATAACAAAATGTGGATTATACAATTGATTACATAGGGGTTAGATGACAAAATGTGGATATTTAATTGATTGAACTGAGATTATATGACCAATTTTATTGCAGTGAAGCTATGTGACAGAATAGGAGATATATAATTGATTACAGTGAAGCTATAGGCAGAATATGGAAAATAATTTACATTGAATTTCAGTAAGGTTATGTGACCACCTTAATTACAGTAAAGTATGTGACATAATTTGAGTATACAAAAGATGACAGTGAAGTTACAAGACAACAATTTATACATAATTGATTACAGCTAAATTTGTATGTCAAAATTTTGATATATAATTGATTACAGCAATGTTATGTTATATAATTCTGGGTATACAATTAATTACACGGAAGTTATGTGACAATGTTTGGATATATAATTGATTACAGTAAAGTTATGTTACAGAACTTTTGGTATATAATTAATTACATGAAAGTTATAAGTTAAGGTTTGGAACTGTGATTGATTACAGTGAAGTTATATGACAAAGTTTTGATATATAATTGATTATAGTAAAGTTATATGACAGTGTTTGGATACATAATTTATCAAAGTAAGGTTATGTGACAAAGTTTGTTAGTAGTAAAGTCATATGATGAAATTTGAATATATAATTTATCGCAGTGATGCTATATGTCAAAGTTTGATATATAATTGATTGCAGTGAAGGTAGATGACAGTTTTTGGTATATGTTTGCTTGCACTAAAGTTATTTAGCAGAATTTGGTTATATAATTTATAAAAGTCAGGCTGTGTGACAAAGTTTGATGTAAAAATGATTGCAGTGAAGGTAGATGACAGTTTTTGGTATATGTTTGTTTACACTAAAGTTATTTAGCAGAATTTGGTTATATAATTTATCAAAGTCAGCCTATGTGACAAAGTATGATATATAATTTTTTACAACAAAGCTAACTAACCGATTACATAAGGGTTATGAATAAATCTCTAGACATAGTCCTGTGTACACTATAAATAACAGGAAATTAACATTTAATCAGCAAAGAGAAATACATCATTTCTTTATATAACTTGGATATACCTGTCCAGTTATGTTCTTAATACCAGGTGATTTTATTTAACCTAAGTGACATGTATTAGAAGTTTTATTTCTGTGTTGCTAACGCAATTAAATGATTTTTTTTTATACAAACACTGTATTAACTCATGCGCAGACACCCTTCCTTTCCATGACACAAGATTTACCACTAGTCAGACCTATAGGGGAGGGGGAGGGCACATCACATGAGACTAACAGACGGTTAATATAATACAACAGTCTCGCTTATTCATGACCAAGCAGGGTAGCCTAGTGGGTCTAGCATCATATACCCAAGGCACCTTAAAGGGGCCCTTTACTCTGACTGGACATGACCGAGCAAGCTGATTGCATAAAATTAAGACAACTGAACTAATCATAATGTCCAAGAATATGCAATTTGATTTATGGTGTAAAGAATCTCCTTTCAGACCCAATACCATTTTTATAAACCAGGGACACTGAATATACACGTGATGACAGATACATAGAGACATTCCGGGTGTGGTGTTATTAAATAAATATGGTGTGGTGAACAGAATAGCAAGAACCAGCGGGATTGAAAAATTGACAAAGTCTGGAAACTATGACAGAACGAAGATGATTTCTCTAACTGGTTCCAAATGTTGCTGTATTTAGACGGGGGCGGGGTTGGGGTGAGCGCCCAACCTTGCATAAATACCCCAGTGGCTCGTGCATTCATCATCTATGCAGCAAAAGTCCAACTCCTGGCCTTTTCGTGACGGAGCTGTTTTAACTAACAGGAGAAGGGGCGGCGGCGAGTCACTGGCGCCGAGAAATAACCAGATGTGTATGCACCTAAATGCATGTGCAGACACGTGTGTGCGTGCCTACTCACCTAAACTCGAGTAAGGCCACAGTCTGCTCTAGCTAAGGAAAGGTGCTGAAGACGGAGGCAACCAGCCAGGAGGCGCACCACCGAAATCAGGATGCCACGCAACCACGCGTAATGAAATATGTCGACTACTGCTAAATGTTATGGTGCTCGCCCTGCTGTGGACCCCCAGGCAGGTGCAGTGCCGGGCCATATGCCTCGAAAGGGTCCAACCACGGCTACTGGAGGTCTTTCTCAGATGGCCTATGGAGCCAGGGGACCTGAGAATAGTGTGTCTGGCCATACCAAACAAAGACTAAAAATAATGCACTGGAATGCGGAGGGAGTCAGTAACAAAAACATAGAACTAGAAAACATCTTGGACCAAGGAAAAGTAAGCATATGTTGCTTGCAAGAAACTCACCTCAACGAAAATATAGCCTTCAAAATCAGAGGTTACCGATCTGACCGAAAGGACAGGCGAAAATGTGGGATACTTACCCTTGTAAAAAATAACATCACTGCTTCCCAAATCGAAGTCTATATGGAAGGGGCTGAGTATCAGACAATTAAACTTAAAACAGGCTATACAGACCTACATCTGATCATTTACTACTGTCCAAGTGACCGCCCACAGGCACTGGACACACTACCATTAACAGAAAAAATGATTGTGTGTGGCGACTTTCAACAGCCACTCGCAGAGCTGGGGCTATGATCACATGGACCAGAGAGGAGAGAGACTGGAAGACTGGCAGGATGAGAATAGATTCATCTTGATTAACAAGCCATCCGACCCACGTACTTTCTACTCGAGATCATGGCACACTACAACTACACCTGACCTGGCTCTTCATTCACCAGACCTGGAGTGGAACATTACACGAATTGTTGGGAAACAACTTGGTGGCAGTGACCATTGGCCAGTCTTTCTAACTGTAGAAAATGAGCTTGTAAGTGAAAGCAGCACCCTCTTGAGGTGGAACTACAAGAAAGCAGACTGGGCAATGTACAAGCATCGCATCAGCATACTGGTTAGAAACCTGAACTCTTAGAAAGATATAAATAAAGTAGTTGAAGAGTTTGGGAAATGCATACTACAGGCAGCGCGAGAAACAGTACCAAGAGGGGCCCGTAAACAATATAAACCCTACTGGAGTAGTGAACTGGAACAGTTGCAGAATGATGTGAAAGTGTGTAGAAAGCAATCAGGGGCCATACCCAGCCAAGAGCACCACAATAGACGGCTAGACGGAAAAGCTGGCAGGAGAAGACAGAGTCTCTGAACTTTGAAAGAGACACAAGGAAATTGTGGAAGCTAATAAAACAACTTAACGATGAGGGCACAGGGAGAAACTCAAAACTTGTACTACATACAGACGGAAACATCTTAACAGGAAAGCAAGCAGCTGACCATTTTGCGGACTCATTCGCACAAGATAACAATATCGACATTAATCCAGAGAAACAACAAGAGATTCGAGAGAAATGGAAACATACGGGACAGAATGAAACAGTACATGAGGTTCTGGAGGCACCCACCACAATCAGCGAACTGGAGCTAGCCATATAAAACTGAAAATGAGAGAAAGTCACCAGGAGCTGATGGTATTTCCAATGACATGATCAGGAACCTAGGAACAGAGGCCAAAGCAAAGCTGTTGCAGATCTTCAATAACAGCTGGTCCTTAGGCAGTGTTCCACAAGCCTGGAGAGAAGCAATCATGATACCCCTCCTAAAATCAGGGAAAGATAGGTCCATTGCCTCCTACCTACAGACCAATTAGCCTCACCAGCTGTCTTTGCAAAACAGTGGAGCGCATCATCAATCACAGACTGCAATGGTACATTGAAAGTGAAAATATCCTCGTGCCACAGCAAGCTGGCTTTAGGCAGTGCTACTCTACGGAAGATCAGACAACCTACCTCTCTCCAAAAATTGAGGATACATTCCAAGAGAAGAAGCTGATGCTTGCGGCATGGATAGATCTGAAGAAAGCTTTGACAAAGTCTGGAAAGAAGGTCTGACGAAGAAATTGAGAAACTGTAAAGTCAATAGAAGAATGTACAAATGGGTGAAAGCATACTTGCACAACAGAAGAGCCCGAGTACAGATAGACGGACTCAAGAGCACATCATCTTCCACAACTGGATCAGTTTTGAGTGCAACACCGGGGATTTTTTTTTTCGCTCGCTCGTTTTGAACTCAAGCGTAGTCCATACACACTATTTATAGTAGTGATTGATTGAATTTTTCGTGTGGGTTAGCTGTCCCTATTAATAGTGTCCCTCGCCATCAGGCGAACCCACTTCGACTTCTAACCCACTCCGACTTCAGAGGTACTTGTAATTAACATCCCAAAGTCAAGGACGACAGGTCAACATTTTAGTCCAGCTGTCCGGTGTAGGGGTTGAACCGCTTACCTCAGCATCAGCACAACGGATGTTTAAGAACAAGCGTTCTTATCCATTCGGCCATGCGGAACTGCATCACCAGGGATGAAGGTGGTTCAATGCCTCTATGCCTCCCCTACACCCACAACCGAACGTGTACTGATTGCATCACCAGGTGACGGTGGATTCATGAAACCGCCCCATCCTCACTTCTGAGCTGTGGTATCGCAGTGGCTAGATGCTCACCTCTCGGCCCGGTGATCTTAGGTTCAAAACTCAGCTGGAGCTGATGTTTTAAATTGAACTGTGCTGCCTGGTTGACCCGGTATAAAAGGGCTACCAGGAAATGCCTTGGGAAGTCAAGGCGGCTGGTGCGATACAGGCCAAATCACACACCAAATGCCAAATATGGGTCCAGCACCATATGCCCAATTCTCCTGAAGGGAATGTAAAAGGCTCCGTTATTTTTGTCCCCACTTCTATACAGCTAAATTTACCAAACGAACAAAATAGTTGGGTGGAGAGAGATCAGAGAAACACTGAGGACAATTTGTTTACTCACACACAGCAAATAGTTGTAGGGAGTAGCATCATTTCAAGCAGGTTACTACAGACAGAAAAGCATCTTCTCATGTAATGCTTTAATACCAGTTGACTGCAATATTAAATTATAGACATTCTTGAATGTCTAACCTGTATCGTTTGCAGAATGAGCTGATGATAGTGGACTAGTTGTAGTGTTCGTTTAGCATGTTGCTTTCAGTGCTGGTGCATGATTTTTATTATAATATTATAATCCAGTTATGCTGCCTTTGTGTGTGTGTGCGTGTGTGTGTACGTACGTACGTACAAACGTACACATACGTTTACGTACTAGAGCTAAATTTACATCATATCATAATCAGAAGAGACAGACTACAGAAGTTTTAAATGTTGGTTCTGATTATGACCTTAAATTTGTTATGTTTGGAACACGTATAAGCTTAATGAGAGTGACTCGTCTGTTTAATGACGTGTGCAGTCTGCACCAGGTTGGCAAGTGTGTTAATATCATAGTTTACAAAAGTTTTAACATCATAGTTTACAATAACCACATATTTAGATATGTTTACACTTCATTAAGGTTGGCTTGTCTATTTGCTTCAAAGATGTTATATGTATGGTGATTTCATAGTAATGCGAGTAAATGCATCAGTACAGTAACCACTCATGTGCTTAGCTTAAAATTAAAACGAAAAGGATAGGCCTAATTAGATAGCTTGTAAGAAATTGCTAATTCTGGTGATGTTTTCTCATCGATATTTTCTTCTTTCAGATTCGAGTCGTTAATGCATTCCAAATGGATCTGGAATCGTATTTAGAAAGCTATGATAAACGAGGCAGACCATCTGTGATGAGTCTGCAGTCACACAAGAAGTCCTTTGTTCACACGCAGCCTGAGAATACTCTTACTAACAGGCACCGCCGCCCTGAGAATCCAGCTCACGCTGATGACTAACAGTTGCCAGTTTCTCTCATCTATTGCCAATGTGGATGCCGAGTTTGAATTTCAGTTTTAGTTACGTGATTTCGTTTGATGTCCCAGTCAGTCATTGGGTGTAGGGGAGACTGGGTGTACTATATGTATTTATATATGTTTTCGGTATACTGTTTTTCACATTTCACATGAAAATTATCATATGTGCTGTTCTTTACAGATGTAAACTCCCCTTCATCAGTCAGAATGTTCTTTTCCCTGGTGTTGTATTCTTTTTTTTTTTAATTATTATTATTCACATTAATAGGGGATTCATCATTTTAAATTGTTGTACCTGGAACTGCCAAGCGGAGACAACTCTCCAGCATTGGAATCAAAACCAGCAAGGGAAAACCTACGGCTTCAGTCATTTTACTACAATAAGCACTTCTGTAGTGCATTACTTTCCACTAGTAGTGTACTAAAGAAAGTCTTCAAACTACAGCGTCAGTCATTTTACTACAGTAAGCACTTGACTTCTGTAAGTAGTAGTGCAGTAGTGCATTACTTTCCACAAGTAGGGTACTAGAGAGAAGCTACAAGCTACCGCTTCAATTATTTTACAACAGTAAGCACTTGTGTAATTAGTGCATAACTTTCCACAAGTAAGTTTCTAGCTAGATAGAGGCTACAAGCTACGGCTTCAGCCATTTTACGACAGTCAGCACTTATGTAAGTTGTGCATTACTTTCCACTAGTAGTGTACTAGACAATGGCTACAGACTACAGCTTCAGTCAATTTACTACAGTAAGCACTTCTGTAAGTAGTGCATTAGTTCACACTAGTAGTGTACTAGAGAGAGAGGCTACGTGCTGCTGCTTGCACACCATCTAAATTATTATACATTTAAGCAACTGAGACTCACTCAAATGTACAACTTGTGATATCTTCATTTTCTTCAATGCCACATTTTGATATCCTCATTGTCTTTTGCCATATTGTTCGTGATTTTTTATACATATGTGAGTGTATGTGCGTGTGTGCTATGTGTGTTTGTATTCTAAAAGAAAGGTCATCCCATTGGGGTGTGAAGTGTTAGACCTTGACATATGGGTTGCTCTGTTCCTCTCCTCATCACATGTACTCAATAATTTCCAGACAATTCTGAAAATTGTCTGGAATCTATTTTTAATGAGACACTCTTGACGCAAAGCTGTACCGGTCAGTCAAAAAGAGTAATTCTGCCTCTGCTGGGGATGAACCCAGACGACTTTGTTTGCAGACAAGCACACTATATCTTGACACGTGACCAGACTATTGTTTTCAGTCTGTCTGTGTGCAGTTGTTAACGGGTCTTTGTCTTGCTCCACATTGTCCGATATTCAGAACACACAGACATCTGATGGGTTGTGCTGGGAGGTGGTGACATTCACAAAACACACAGACAACTGATGTGTTGTGCTGGTAGATGATGACATTCACAAAACATACAGACATCTGATGTGTTGTGCTGGGAGATGGTGACATTTACAAACAGTGAAAACTCTGACAGACACTGAAGCACTAGCCAGAGACAGACACATCTGGGAAGAAGCCATAGCAAGTGCAGTCAGAGGGGAGTCGTACCAGCTTGATCTCCTGGGGTGCAGGAGAAGGGTGTGTGCGTTTGTGAAAGTAAGAAACGCACAGAGAAAGTGTGTGTTTGTGTGCGTGTTTACACATATGTAGTGAAAGTTCTATGAGGACAGAGTTGTATTGCCTGTACCATCTTGATGCTATATAATCACGTGTACCATACCTGACACCTCCCTTGAAATCATAATATATTGTAGACATTATTAGAAGAATTTGGTCAGTGTTTTCATGTTTCAATAAATGTGTTCATTGGTTTTGACTCCATCATTATTATTGCTGCATCATAATGTACAAAGTTGAACAATTTCATTAACGACAGGTCTGGGTTGTGATTGTTGTGGAAGAAAGACACGGGTGTTTGCAATGAGTTATTTAGTCAGCTGAATGAGACTTATTCCTCATGTCGTTGCACATAGCATCAATTTGACTGTTTTCAGATTATTATTCACAGCTCATTTGTCCATGGTTTTTTTTTCAACCCACTTGACATTAGATTTATGTTATTCTGGCACCAAATATTATACATTTTATTTTGTTATAGTTGTTTTAAAACATTGTTTTCACAAAAGTTACTGGTGTTATGAATATCAAGAAATATCAGTTGCTGTTCAAAGGTTTCCAAACTAGCTATTCAAAGGTTTCTAGACTTGATATTCAAAGGTTTCCAGACTAGATATACAAAGAAAGGTTTCCAGGCTAGATATACAAAGGTTTCAAGACTAGATATTCAAATGTTTCCAGGCTAGATATACAAAGGTTTCCAGAATAGCTATTCAAAGGTTTCCAGACTAGATATTCAAAGTTTTCTAGACTAGATATTCAAAGTTTTCCAGACTAGATATTCAAAGTTTTTCAGACTAGATATTCAACTGTTTCCAGACTTGATGTTCAAAGGTATCCAGACCTGCTATTTAAAACATGTAAAACAAGTCAACATAAAGGTTATATGTAAAACAAGTCAACATAAAGATTTATAGATTTATATATATATATATATAAGATTTAGATATATATATATATATGTATGTATATATATATATATATGTATATATATATATATATATATATATATATATATATATATATATATATATATATATATATATATATATATATATATATATATAACAAATCAACATAAAGTTTATCATATGTAAAACAAATCGACATAAAGTTTATCATATGTAAAACAAATCGACATAAAGATTATCATATGTAAAACAAGTTTAGTTTACTTTAGTTTAGTCGATGGATGAACATCACGGCACATGGGTGTAACCCATAAGTGCTCCTTTCTACTCCTCTAACTCAAGCCTGATTCTGGAGAATCTCAGCTCAGTGCTCGAACTCTGTAGCACTGGCGAGGATCCTGAAATACTTTGGGTAGATTTTTAACTCAAAATTTTGCCCGGGCAGCGCCGTTAGGCTGCAACAGAAAATGGCACAACAGAAATTGAGCAAATGGTCCCTCCCCAAAAATCATAGATTGATGGGATATCTGAGACTGAAAACTTGACAGGATGCTGTTTTGTATACATTTTTAAAGCACAAACTTTCACGTTTCCTGTGTGTTGCATTTGTTTACCATCACTCAATCTGAATAGCAGACTTGACAGTGACTTTACTTTCTAAAATGTCATGGAACGGCATCAATCATAGATGGTATTTTTCTATTCTGACTTTCTTCAACAGGGAATAATATGAACAATAAACATTAATTCTAACCCGTCCTTAAAAAATGAAGATGAAGGAACTATTCTAGCATTCCAATAGCTATGCTTGAACATCAACTGATCTGTTATATTCTTCACACAAAAATTCAGCATTACAAAGATGATCTTGTCTCAAACAGCTATCTTACTTTATCCCTGATTCCCCCAGCTTACTTTTTCATGGGATTTACAAGTCAATGCCTCTCCAACTAATCCAGGTTTATTCACTCACAGTTGCCCCAAGCATAACTCCGCATTGACCCCAACCAGTCACATAAGCCATGATCTATTAGATATCAAGGGCCATTACATTAGAAAAAAAAACTAAATACAACCAAAATGTATGCAGCTTCTTGTATGGTGTTTCACACTAGAGCTTCTTCCTCGTGTCTCTTAATCTGACACAAATTCAAAAACAAGAACTGAGAAGATGAATGACTAACCATTCATAATTATATAATTATATTACAGCTGAAATCAAAATTTCCTAACTAAGTGATGAGCAAACAACAAGCACCTTCATTTATGTGGCTTGATTTATGTAAAACAAATCGACATAAAGGTTATCATATGTAAAACAAATCATATAAAGGTTATCATATGCAAAACAAGTCAACATAAAGGTTTTTTGTTTTTTTTTTGCATATCCTTTACAGGACATCGATGTCAACACCAGCATCTTTCAGCTGTATGTTGATTTCTTGGCAAGACTACGCTCAGTAGTTTGACATTGCTTTCTGAGCGGCCGGCTCACATACCCCGTAAGTTACCGATGCGATTCGAACCACTGCTGATTCTCACCGTCATCACGTTACCTACGATAGTATACGAGATTACGGAGAAAAGTCGCTAACCTCTAAGCCAAGTTGCCGGCACATAAAGGTTACCATATGTAAAACAAGTCAACATAAAGGTTACCATATGTAAAACAAGACAACATAAAGGTTACCATATGTAAAACAAGTCAACATAAAGGTTACCATATGTAAAACAAGACAACATAAAGGTTACTATATGTAAAACAAGACAACATAAAGGTTACTATATGTAAAACAAGTCAACATAAAGGTTACCATATGTAAAACAAGTCAACATAAAGGTTACCATATGTAAAACAAGTCAACATAAAGGTTACCATATGTAAAACAAGTCAACATAAAGGTTATGTAAAACAAGTCAACATAAAGGTTACCATATGTAAAACAAGTCAACATAAAGGTTATGTAAAACAAGTCAACATAAAGGTTACCATATGTAAAACAAGTCAACATAAAGGTTACCATATGTAAAACAAGACAACATAAAGGTTACCATATGTAAAACAAGTCAACATAAAGGTTACCATATGTAAAACAAGACAACATAAAGGTTACTATATGTAAAACAAGTCAACATAAAGGTTATGTAAAACAAGTCAACATAAAGGTTACCATATGTAAAACAAGACAACATAAAGGTTACCATATGTAAAACAAGTCAACATAAAGGTTATATGTAAAATAAGTCGACATAAAGTTTATCATGTAAAACAAGTAGTGTTGGATGTGTCTGTGGAACAGCTCCAGAAATCTGTAGACTCTAAGAATCTTCGGGGCATGATCTAAGCTGTACAGTTTGAATATTCGACAGTCAAGTCAGCGCTGCTGTATGGATCACAGACATGGGGAACAACAACAACACCAGTTACTTGTACGTGCATACATTCATTGACAGATGTCGGCACAGAACAGAAATTGCTGAAATTATGTGGTAGTCATCATCGGTGTGTAGTTTATGGAGAGAACTAAACAAATTCCAGTGAATCAAAAGATGAGGAGAAGATGATGAGGTTGGATGGGACATATGTTAAGAAAACTAATTAATAGCATAACTACGAAGCTGACCCCAGTCCTAGAAAATCCACATGTCAAAATAAATATAGGGAGCCCAGCAAACACTTGGAGAAGACAGAGACAGGTTGCATGAGAAGACAAAGACAAGTTGCGTGAGAAAAACTTGGGAGGAGTTACACTAGACAGTACAGGGTAGGAGGACTGGGCATGGGATGGCTGAGGCCAGAAACTCCATTGGGGAAACAGGGAAGAAGAAGGATACATGATCTCACATCCATAATATTCTTCCAGGGGCAACCTTTTCCTCAATCGTCACGAACATTGTGGATCACCGGAAGACATTAGCCACCACAAGTGGGGACACATGTGAGGAAACTTAGGCAGGCCAGACATTTCATATCAATTTTGTATTAAATCAATCAGATACTGTCTCCACTATGGAGGTTGGCTGCAATGGATCTCCGACACTGTCTGTCTCTTGTCCTGATTGTATATTATATCAGACCGATGTTCATCCATATCTTGATGTTATCTCCCCACTTGTATCGTTGTCTTCCTCTTGCTCGCTTGCCTTCAACCTGTCGTCATCCGTTGTTACATGTACAAGACAGGAGAAACTTTTAACTAAATAATGATTGTGTATTAATCACAATCTATTGATATCATATATCCTCCTAATTCTCGTGGTTTTCTTCTTCTTCTTCTCTTTCTCCATTTACCTTGGTGAAATCTTTGAGGGATGTGTAAAGATCTTTTATGCGTTTTTTTTTTTACTGCTCTTTGTAAGTTGATATTCATTTCTCTAAGGTTTTTCTTTAAACCCTTACTCCATCCTTCACGTAGTTTTCCCCTTGCTCTGTATCCATGTTATGTCTTCAATGTGGCTCTCACGGTTAATGAGATCAAATCGAAGCCCTAGATTATTGTGAAGATTCCCATGTGTGAGTTGTACACATTAACAATTACAGTCAGAAATCGCAATCAGTAGATAGTAAGACAACTGCCCTGGTAAAATTGTTAGGGATCAATACAAACCCATGAGTAGATGAAACCTGATACCAGAAATCTGTTTAGATGAAGTCAACCATAGATTGATACATGTCGAAGTCAAGCAGACTCACTCCTGAGTTAGGAGCACAAGATGGAATATACTCCTGTCACAAGAGGAATAAAGAAGAAAAAGAAATATTCAGTACAGTTAGATGAATGAAATACTATGGTTTATTTTATGAGAATAGCATGCCAAAAAGCATTTGTCAAATTGAAATACATTTGTTTTCATTCGCTTGCTTTAACTCGGGCATAGATAACACTACTGATTTTTGCGTGTGTGCCAGATTTCCTGATTAATCTCTCCCCCCTGGCATAAGGTGAATTCACTGCAACTTCTGAGGTACTTGTAATTTACGTCCCCAAGAAGAAGGATAAGAAGTCAATATTTAAGTCCAATTGACCGGTGTAGGGAGAGGACTGCCTACCTCGCTACCAGCGCGCCAGAAGTTTGAGAGCAAGCTCTTAACCTTTCGCCACACGAAATCTAAATACAAATAATTATAAATCCTGACATACTATAATAACATAGACATGCAGTGGCTGCTTTATAGAACTTTATAAATAAGATAGAAATGTATGAGAGGCCAGGTTGACATTATCTACACTGGGTGCAATCTTTAACATGTCAATGTTATAAATTGTTTTTTAAATGAAAATATTGTATTCCACATGTTGGTTAAATAGATCTGCTAGACGGTAATCTTGTCCAGATGCTCTTGAGTTTGGCAAGTCAGTTTTCACAGTAGTTTTGAATGTATAGATGGCTATGTCAATAAAGTATATAAATGCAGATCTGTCATTTATAGTTAATAGGTGAAAGTGCTTAGTATTGTGAGAAAGTACCAGAAGTCTGTCTGTGCAGCCAGGAAAGTGAATGTAAGCTGTCTATGCAGTTAGAAAGTAAGAAGGTATCTGAAAGGTTGTCTATGCATTCACGTTGTTCAGTGCTGCTATATCTGTCAAGACTTAGTATACAAACTGGCAGATGTAAGGCTGCAGACACGGTGACCTGCATTGAAGTGCTGGCCAGATGCTGTGAGGCGCTTGGCATTGTTTGGTGGCGCGCGTGTTGTGTTTTTTGTTTTAAATTTCAGGTTGTCTCCGAAATGTGCAGACATTTTTTATGACATATCATGCTTGTCTAGGATTAGAAAGCACTCTTTATGTAGCCATTAACTGGTCCATTGTCTCCATTCAACTAGCCACACCTGAAACTAGTGCATTCCAAGCAGAGAATGGATATATTTTATTCAGTCAGAACCATGTTATTGGTAATTCTTATCTTATGTTACAGTTGTCATTTCTGAACTCTACTACTGCAACTACCACTACTGCTGCTGCTGCTACTTTTTCTATTACTGCGTTTGCTGTTACTACTATGTGTTTCTTCTACAACTACAACCACCACTACTGTTACTACTATATGTTTCTTCTACAACTACAACCACCACTACTGTTACTACTATATGTTTCTTCTACAATTACAACCACCACTGCTGTTACTACTAAAACTACTACCACTATTACTTTACTGTCACTGCTATTACTACTGCTGCTATTTCTGTAACTACTACTACTACCACTACTGTTACTGCAACCATCATCACCATTACTGTTAAATCTACCACCACCACAGCCACTACTGTAATTGCTACTACACTTGCTGCTGTTACTACTATCTATTATTACTACTACCACCACCACCACTACTACTACTACCATGACAGTCACTGCAATATCTCCTTCCTCAAATCCGCTACTATTATTGCTGCTACTGCTCCTGTTGCTTATATTATTATTAAAAATACTACTACTTGGGTGGTGGGGTAAGGGTTTTCTCTATCAAAGGGTAAGACACACTCATCCCTCCACTAACCTGCGGAACACATTTAGGCAAAGATTACAGTAGAGATCTGTACTCTTACTTTATAGACCTGTCATCTAACTATGGAATAGTTTGTTTGTTTTGAGCTCGCTCGCTTTGACCTCAAACGTAGTCCATACACTACTTCCAGTAGTTGTCGACTGAATATCCCTCGCCATCAGGCGAACCCACTCCGACTTCAGAGATACTTGTAATTTATGCCCCCGAGTCAAGGACGACAAGTCATTTGTGTCCGGTGTAGGGGTTGAACACCTTACCTCGGCTTCAGTATACCGAATGTTTAAGAACGAGCATTCTTATCCATTCAACCATGCTGACTACTATAGAACAGAGAAAGAATTGGGTCTCCCATGACACGTAACTAAAAGGTAGAGGGCCCTTTTTCCAGACCTTGAGGGCTGTTGGGCATACCATGCCAGTCCCATATTTGTATAAACCAATTTGCACCCGACGGGTGATATGGTCAGTATTACGCTGACCGCCTGTAATTCCCAAGGCATTTTATAGTACCAATTGTAGGTTGGTTTTATCTGGGAGTCGAGGTCCATTTTAAAAGACTGCCTCGATGTATATTTGAACCCAAGACCACCAGATCAGTGGGCGAGCATGTTAGCCACTGTGTTACTGCAGATTTGTGTTAATACAGACCATAAAACACTCAACATTGAATAAACGGCAGCCGTGAGAATATGCGATGGTACAACAGATCGGTCTGATATAAATTAGGGAGTCCGAGTTGAGTTTTGTTTCCTTGTCTGTTTAACTTATGTAATGAAAGCACGAGAAAAGTTAAAGTATGGAGAAGGAACAAGATGTAATCGGAGGTATAGAAAAACCTGAACTTCAATATGCTGACGGCACAGCATTACCGTCAACAATAGAAATTGAGAGACTAAGTCGGTGAAAGAGCAACGGAGAAAACAAACTATTCTCAATGCAACAAGCATAAATAATGGCAACCAATGAAATAAATATGTCAACGGATATATTTATCAGTGGAGAGAATTTACAGAAACTGGGCTGTTTTGAATATTTTGGCCCACTGCTGACTGGATTTGGAAATGAGATGACGGACATTAAAACAGCAACAAACATTGCTTCACAAAAACAAAAGCAATTAAAACCTTTGTGGACTGGAACATTTAGAATAACAGAAGTCACAGAGGACTACAAGTGTGCATATTTCCTGTGACAACATACAGATGGAAAACGTGAACGCTTAACTTATATCTGTGCTCAACTGAGTATAAATGTTACTGGAAAGTATAAAAGTTCATTTGGCGACAAAAAGAGGAACACATCTATCCAACAAGAACTCGACAAAAAAATCGACTTGTTCTTAAGACAATTAACATTGAGAGGAATTAACTAATTTGGACATGTAACAAGACATGAATGTCTGCAAAAGATAGTTATAAAGAGGTGTACCAGGGAAGCAAATAAGAGGAAGACCACAGTTTAGATGGGTTCCGGATGTAATAGATAATGCACACGTGACAGCACCAGGGGTAGGGCATCTTAACTTATGATAGAGATAAAGTTCTAAAGACTGGGGACATGCCACTTGATGATGATTACTACTCTAACAACACCACCCCCACCCATATCTAATGTCTCACACCTTCTATTGCTGTTGTTGCTGCTGCATCTCCAACTACTCCTGCTCCTTTTCTGTCTACTACAACCACTGCTTCCTAATATCTACAGTTGTTACTGCTGCTTCTATTTCAACTACTAACTGCTACTACTACTAACACGGCTGCTTCGATTACCATTATTACTTAGAAACTATTACAGCTACTATCTTTTCTGCTTATGAAGTAGGAATTCTCTTAGATTAAAAATATATTTAAAATATAACAAACTGAGAGCAAATCATTATCACCACCATTTGTCATCGCCAAATGTTTTAGTTTGGACATAAGCGGAATTCAAAGAATTTGGCACATGATGTTTAATATGATCAATGCCTATGACTTTGTAATTCTGTCGTTAATAAAAAAAATTTTGATTATAGAACAGCAACATGTATGCGTGTTATTTGTTTGCCTTCGACTTGGCTGTTGTATTGTGTTTCTATATTTATAAATACAGCATTTAGTGGCAAGTTAGAAGTTTGTTGTGACTGGGTGTGGTGGATATCATGTCGTGATTTCTTACACTTCAAGCTCCAACATGTTCACAGATGAATAAGTGATGTCGTGTATATGTGTGACAGAGGGATGGGGATGCTAGTGTCTGAAGGGATTTTTAATGTATTTACATGGTCAGCACTTGTTTATAAACTTCCGGTGTGCTGATGCCGAGGTAGCGGGTTCAACCCCTACACCGGTAAGTTGGACTAAAATGTTTACGTCCCGTCCTTGACTTGGGGACATAAATTACATGCACTTCAGAAGTCGCGGTGGGTTCGCCTGTTTTCCTGGGCATCTCTCCGCTAGTTTTGTCCCATATAGGGTTAATTTCCCTATGCCACCAGAAAAATGTTGAAATGCCCTAATATGTGATAGTAGTCATTGTAGGGTGAAATCTCACTTCAAGCTGTGGAGTCATGCACACATTTACGTAGCATCATCATCATCTTCCACTTTTGCCGTCAAGCGTCGTCGGGAGGAATAATTGACGCTCCAGCGCCCGATGGGTGGCATTCGATAGTGTCATTCCGTGCGATTGTACAATGTCTTTGATGTCGTCAATCCATTTTCTTCTTGGGCGTCCTCTTGGTCTCGTCGCAGATGATCTTTGATGTAAGGCCAGTGATGGTGTTGCATTCTAACGACATGGCCAAACCACTTGATTTTCTGTCTTTCAATAAATGTGACACAAGGTATTGATCCCTCTGCCTGTCTGATAACATCATTTCTTACTCGATCTCGGATTGTTAAGTTGGCATCTCTCCTCGGGCATCTCATCTCATATGTGTTGATTTTGCGAAAGTGTGATTTGGATTAAGTCCAAGTTTGAGATTGGTAGTAAGGTACACCAATTTGGAGGAACGGATAAGGATGTTAAAATAAGAATATAAAATGCAAGAGAAGCGTTCATAGCACTAGGAATTCCAATTCCAATTCCAATTTTCAAAACAAAAATTCCAAATTCGGCCTCGTTCAACCTGCGTTTTTCAGCTGTGGTTAGCACTAGGAAAGGTTTGGAAGTCTTCTTATAGTCCATACAGTGTGGCATTAATGGTCATGTCTGTCCACGGCCTTCTGACTTGTGTACTGACAAGCACTATTGATACCGATGTTCCCCGGTGCCATGATCTTATCGCTTGGCCTCCCCTCGGGAGAGGAACGAAGAGAAAGTTACTCTGGCAGTGCAGGGTATTCCCAACATTTGTCTCAGGAACCACATCTCCATTGTTTTCATTTCCTAATTTGTTCTCTTGCGTTCCATTATCCTCTGCTATACAGCAAAACCTGCTCCGTGGCGAAGGCTTTACGGACGAAGTTCGTGATGCCCATGTCGTGTTTGAAACACAGCTGCTGGCGATTTGGCAGCAGACCGACTTGCGTTTGGTTTTTTATAAAATGGTATGGGTGCTGGTCGTTCAGAAATCAATGATACACTACAGAACGTAAACTTGCCAAGAGATCACAAACAGCCAAATAATGATTTGATGATGAATGGTTATTGTTATCACCCTATGGGGTGACCGGGTGATGCCGCTTCTTTCACCCTTTACCCACTAATGTTGCATAGGCCCTCAAACAACTCATCCCAACTCTCTCTCCCCCCCCCCCCCCCCCAAATCCCTAGCTATCTCTTTCATCTCCGTTCAAAATCCTCCGCACATTATTCATGTCTGCTTTTACGTCTATTCTCTGTGTGGGTTTAGGTCTTCCTCTATTTTTCCTTTTGTTGATTCCAAACAAAGCTAAAGGTATGTGAATGCGTGTCCTACACATTGGGAATTCATCCAAATATTCATCTAACGAATCCCACTAAATGATAAATTGGTTCAATCGACCCCAAAACCCTTTAAACACGAATTCTATTAAAGAAGGTATCTTGTGCTTGAACTCTGCTTGGACAGGCTGCTCTTTGTGAACATCGATGCAGAAGGTACGGGGAGAGAGAGAGAGAGAGAGAGAACACGGCACAGTAAGAAACACTCAGATTAGAGCTGTAAGTGGAGGGCAAACGCGTCCATCGACAACAGAAAAGACGGGCTGCACCTCGTGAGACTTCATGCTCAAAGTCGAAGGGCACATCACTCCAATGGTGTTCTTCATTTTCTCTGGTATAGTATTCACACCTCCACGTCATGACTTCAATAAAAACAGCGGTTAGCTTGAGTTTCTAGCCATCTCTGTTGTTTCTTTTTGTTTTGTTTTTTTGGTTTTTTGTAATGTGTGTGTGTGAAGGAAAGCAGTTTCGTTACATATGTGTGTATCCTCACTACTGTAGCCGGCTCCGTGGCGAAGAGCTTCCGAACGCAATTCGTAATCCTGCATACCGCGTTCGAAACACAGCTGTGGGCAATGTGGCGACAGACCGCCAAACGTTGGTTTTCATTCAATGGTATGAGTGCCGATCTTTCAGAAAGCAATTCCAAATTAATAAGGTAAACTTGCAAAGAAATCACAAACAGCAATGCTCTAATACTGGGGTTGACTGCAACGTCCTGTAAAGTATGTGCAACTAACTTAACACTACTGTAAGTTGGGTAGAATAGAAGTAGGTCTGATCGTCATATGATTACTCCCTCCTTCGCCGAACAACCCACATTCACACAAAATCACACGTATGCAAGTCCGAAGAACCAAATTTTGAACATGTGATCGTGAGGGCTAGTCTGGTTCGCAAAATCAGTCCCGTGTCTAGCGTTCGTTGTCTCGGATGGCTGTGTGAGGTGCACCAAAATGGGATCTTCCCAGCCAACGTGAGTTAGCGAGGCAGGCATTTCGAGAATGTAACCTCATCGTGCAGCCAGGGTCGTGGTTTGAGCGGGCAAAAGAGCAAAATTTATACGACCGTTCGACAAAGTCTCGATAAGCGCCCACTCTCTCTTGATGATATGGAATAGAGAGAAAAAGCAGCGGCTGCAGCAGGATATAACAATATGAAATGGGAACAAATAGGTATTTTAAATTCCTGCGAGAAAAGAAATAAACATTAACAAACGTTGCACATACCTTACAAGGAGATCCACGTGTCGCGAAATACAGGTGAAAAATCCGAAATCAGAAGCACTCAATAAATATAATAAAAATGAATAATAAAATAAGATAAAATAGAATACACACGAACGCATACAATAGACACACAGACGTTTCGATTCTAAGAATCTTTATCAATGACAACACAGATAAACAAACGACAGAAACAAAAGCACACGACCTATCACTTTTGATGCACAAACTGATATTTACATGTGGGGCAGGAAATGTGACTAGGCCAGCTGCGAAAACGCGTGGCGCAGAATTAAAAATGGGTTGCCAAAAAGGATTTGAGTAGCCAAAAATATGTGAACAGTCTGCTATGAAAACATAGAAATGTGGGGACAATTAAGTCTAGATATCGCGGGGGGGGGGGGGGGGGGGGGGAGAACAGCACGGTAATAGGTAGTGTAAACAATTGGGGAAGATGCCACAGTTATACTGTAGCGTCCACGACAGTATTCATTCCTGCCGGGTGGATGCATCCCAGATTGTTGATTAGCTGGCATTCAATTCTAAGTCTGACACAGCTATTTGAGAAGCAGGGTTTTAATGCGGTGACACATGCATCGTCGGCTCCATTGTGGTTGGAGGAATTGAAATGGTTGGGGACAGGTTTATCAGCGCCCTGATTGATGTCTCTGAGGTGTTCTCTAAAACGATCCGCAAGACGTCTGCCCGTTTGGCCAATGTATTTCATGTCACATCGTTTGCAGATGATAACATAAATCAGATTGCGGGATGTGCAGGTGAAACAATCTTTCAAGGTGAAGGTGCCTCGGGGAAATGCAATTACTGGTGTCTGAACAACGTATGGGCATGTCAGACAGTTCCTACGATGGCATTCAAAGGTGCCCACGGATGAGGTAACTGTGGGGAGGCGACTGTGCACAAGGTGGTCTCTGAGGCTCTGGTTACGGCGGAAGATTACCCTGGGGCCATTTGAGAATACCTCACGAGTGGTAGGATCCGATTCCAAGATGGACCAGTGTCTCAGGAAAATTTGCTTGATGGCATAGGCATGTGGATGGAAGGTGAGGATAAGTTTGGGTTCATTGTTCTGAGGTCGCGTATGCTTGGCGAGGGACATTTCCCGCGAGACCTGGGTTATGCGACAGAGAGCTGTCGACAAGACGTCCTCTGGGTAGGACCGTTTGCGGAAAAAGTCTAGCATTTCGTGGGCTCTCTCGAGGAAGTCATTATCATCCTGACAGATGCGACGAAGGCGGAGTAGCTGGGAATATGGGATGGAATCTTTGCAGCTTTTGGGGTGGGATGAGCTGTACAGGAGGAAACCGTGAGCATCAGTAGGTTTATAGTACACGGAGGTCGTCAGGCCTGTAGGGTTTAACTTGATGGTGGTGTCAAGGAAAGTTGACAGAGGTGGTGGAAATTTCTGAGGTGAATTGGATCGATGGATGGAAGTTCTTGACATAATTAATGAACCGGTTCAGTTCCGCCTCTGGCATGTCAGTGAGACCTATGCCGTCATCGATGTAGCGTCGGTAAAAAGAAGGGAGAAGACCATCATAGCTGAGTTCAATCTGGTGTTCCAGATGTCCCATAAATACACATGCGTAGCTGGGTCCCATTTTAGTGCCCATGGCGACACCGCTGATTTGTTCAAAGTAGTGGCCATTGAACTCAAAGGAATTGTTGGTGAGGACCAATTCAGCGAGTCTCACAAGTGTGCGTGTAGGGATGGCTTGATCTGTGCGTTGATCCAGAAAGAACTGTAGCGCCCTGAGGCCATCAGCGTGAGGAATGGAGGTATAGAGGGAACATACATCTATTAGGAATAGTCTGTATGTGTTCCCAGGAGTCAGTTGGAGAGAGTTGAATGAAAGTAACGCATGCGTTGTATCCTTGATGTATGACGGGAGATTCGCAACTAGAGGTTGGAAAATCCTGTCAAGAAACGCTGAGATCAGTTCAGTCGGGCACGAGCAGGCAGAAACTATCGGACGTCCAGGATTTTTAAGTTTATGTATTTTGGGCAGCATGTAGAGGGTGGGTTTGCCCAAGTCGGAGTCATGGATGTGAAGTGAAGTGGCACTGGGTGGTAAGGCATCCTCACGTATGAGCTGTTTGATGGTGTTTTGAATCTTCCGGTTGTAGGAGAGAGTGGGGTCTTCGGTGCAGGGTGAATAATTGTCAGGTTTATTCAGTTGAGACATGACTTCCTCGACATATAGATCTTTTTGCCACACAACTACCGCACCCCCTTTATCCGCCGGTTTGATGACTATGTCCTGTCTGCGCTGTAGTTGAGACAGGGCACGCCATTCGGAAGGGGACAGGTTGGAGCGTTTCAAGCGAGGGAAAGAAAGTTGCTTGATCTCATGGAGTGTGTTAGCTATGTAGAGGTCAAGCGCGTTGGAAACTCCGGGGGGTGGGGTCCATGTGGAACGGGATTTGGTTGAAGATGGAAAAATGTCTGGAAGCTGTGGGGTGGGACTGAGGACAGGCTTGTCTTTGTGGTGGTACTTGAGGCGGAGTCGTCTGTGGAAGTTGGAGACGTCTTCCAAAATGGCGCGACTGTCCATGCGGGGGCGTAGAGGGACAAAACTGAGACCTTTCCCTAACATAGCATGTTCTTCAGGAGACAGTGGTAGGTCAGGCGGTATGCATACCACTTTGGTGTGGTTGATAGGTGTCGAAATGGGGGAAGGGACATGGGGACGTAGATGGCTAATTTTGTCTTTCTTGCGTGAAGATAGACATTTATATAGTTCTCTATTATAATGTTGAATGATGGAGGTGATCAAATGGAAAGCAAGCTGGTTGTTTAGCGTCAGTAGATGCAGAGTCTGGTACAGGTTGTGCTTGGTGTCCTTGAGTTCGGAGATATGTCGTTGATGCACAGTTACTGCCAGCTTCATGTACTTGACAGACTGCTCCTGTGCCAGGCGATTGAAGAGTCGTGTCTCAGCAGGAACCAGTTTGCCTAACGAGAGATGAATGTTGCTCCGGAAGCCTTTGGGTGTAATTTTAAGCCGGAGACAGTTGTTCAGGAAATTCAAGTGGCAGGAGAAGCGAGTGATGTTGAACATAGTGCGCGCGAGGCTGATAGCTGCACGGGACATGTCCTGGGGTATGAGGGCAAATATGTCAGAGACGGTGTGGTGGAGAGATGACATAGTCCGTCTGTCAGCAGGCATGATCGGCTACAGGTCGGTAAACATGAAATAATGGATATATAGACTAAAAAACTGACAACAGGAACACGGACGATGAGAAGGGGTAGCAGCCAGGAAATTAAATGATATGGATGAGTAGTGGGCCTGCAGTCAGTAAGCTGGTATAGCTTTTCGGTCAGTCCTGTTGGCGTAGCTTGAAAGCTCGTCGGCAGGCGTCCAGTGGTTTTGCATGTATCACCTTGTACAGGAGACCCGATGTGTCTCCACCTTGTCGCGGGGGGGGGGGGGGGGGGGAGGAGGAGCTTGCGTGTCCCAATAACCCCAAGAGCATTGTCGACGGAAACAAAACTACATGTCGAACAGCCCTTGGGATAGGGACCAGACTAAGCGAGACACAACTTGCTGCTCTGCAGGTAGATTGAGGATAGCAGTCAAAGTCTAATTCAGGCGCACGATGCCGCTATTTCGGGGTCCAGACACATACTCAAAGGCTCCCATTCGAGGGATATGACTGAACGCCTCTAAACCATAAACTCTCGGATGTGAGAGCCAGGCCGATGCCCACCTACCGAAAAATGGAGGTGAGGTGCTGAGCACGCCACATGCTCAGTTCAGATACTTGTTCGAAGTCTCTCATCTGGGGGTTATGAGGGATCCACAAATGAGAGGGCCTGGCCGTTTCTCGCTCACTGGTGCAAAGAGGTGAGGTGCTGAGCCGGCAGCACATGTAGTCTGCCTCGTGAGTGAGAACAAAAGTTAGAAAATGTCGCGAGAAATGGTTACGAAAAATGTCTGTATCTATATTCACAGGTGTAGTCAAAGGTGGAAAAACGTCTCAATAACACGAAATGGAACGCATGGCTAGGGAACCCATTGCGTGGGCCGAAGTTTATAGTTTAGTTTAGTTGATGGATCAACATCACGGCACACGGGTGCAACCCATAAGTGCTCCGTTCTCCTCCTAACTCAAACCTGAGTCTGGAGAAACTCAGCTCAGTGCACGAACTCCGTAGCACCGGCGAGGATCCTGAAATACTTTGGGTATATTTTTTAACTCGAAATTTTGCCCGGGCAGCGCCGTTAGGCTACTCATTTTTCGATTTCCAACTGCCAAGGGATTTTTTACGTGCGCAACAATACACACGGGTGTCCGATCTCACTACCCAGAGACCAGGGGAAATTTTTACTAGAAGTCCACGTGAAAAAATCCCGGTCCTCACCAGGGCTTAAACCCTGGACCTCCAGCACTCGAGGCGGACACCATACCTCGAGACTACGCAGCCCCCCGAAGTTTATATTCACAGAGAGTGTAGTCAAAGGTGGGAAAACGTCTCAATAACACGAAATGGAACGCATGGCCAGCGAACCCATTGCGTGGTCCGAAGTCCGAAGCGAAAGCTTACCTAGTGGATGTCACCCGCAGACTGACCGTCCTGTTGTGTGCTGAGCATCCAGTGGCAAGCGAAATGCCCAATACATGGAAGTGAGGAATTAAAACAGCCATGAGCAGGACGTGGCAACTCCTCAGGTGAGCCCAGTCTCAGAGGAATATGTTCCGGCTCTGCAATTGTGGAAGCCTCCTTGGATAGCTGGGGAATGCCCATGGTCTGCCCCTGCCTTCCCTTGAGGGTTGACCGTGATGTCGCTGACCTTTCTATCTTGACCAACTGAGATGTGGGCGACACCACAGCAAAAAAGTCAAACGTCTCTCGAAACCTCGGGAAGGCAAACCCGTAAAAATGCCCGATGAAGTCGGATGTGCTGGCCTACGGGTGCAAATTCATCAGGCACAATGCATAAAACGTCCAAGTAAAGTGTCTTTCGTGCTAGGGACAGCTCTGACTGACTAGTTTTTCGAATAGCTCGTGTCCGGCACAGCTCTGACTAGTTAGTTTTCCGAATGTCTGTCGTGCCCGGAACTGTAGAGTCGTGCTCTGACTATATTGTCCCCAGGCACAGCGACAAGCGCATGTCCGAATCGAAAACTCGCTGAATGGATACCGTCTGCAGACCGGTCTGGTTTGTGCGGGAGCGGCCCGGGGCGAACGAAATGCCCAATATATTGAAATGAGGAATTAAAGCAGCCATGAGCAGGACGTGACGATTCCCTCTATGAGCCCAGCAACAGGGCGATATGTGTCGGCCCTGCAACTGTAGATGCCACCCTGGATGGCGGAAAATGCCATGGACTGTCCCTGCCTTCCCTTGAGGGATGACCATGAAGTCTTCGACTGTTCCAACTTGACAAACTGGCATGTGGACGGTACCACAAAAGTGAGAGTCTCCCAGGAATGCTAACCTGGTCAAAATTGCACGCTAAAAGCCGGATGTGTTGGTCTAAGGGTTTCGGCCCTAGGGTGCCTAACGAGACACACCGCAATCACATCTGGAAAAAAAAACACTCCGGATGAACGCAAAGAAGAAGAAGAAGAAGAAGAAGAAGAAGAAGAAGAAGAAGAAGAAGAAGAAGAAGAAGAAGAAGAAGAAGAAGAAGAAGAAGAAGAAGAAAAGAAGAACATGTGATCGAAATTAATTATATTTGAATGCGATGTGTCCTGTTTACCTTACGCTGACAATAGCATGGGCGCAGTCAGAAGAGGGTTCATCGTCGTCTATCGACGTCTGCTACAGGAGAGAAAGACTTCTCCTGGTGTACTCAGCCTGCACAATGTTATGGCCCCAACGTGTCACACATCTACAGCAGATTCCCGCCACGGAACTTGTCCTGTTCACAATCGACACAGTATGACCTGATCTTGACCTGAATGGCCGCGTGACATGTTCGAGGCAAGAACACGGTTCTGGTGAGTGTGCAAGATGACGAAACAAGATCAGCCACAGTTATCAGCATGAAACATGATGATGATCATGATGATCTGGCCTTGATAGTTTGTGGATCATCAGAATAATTTGTCATATTGCCATCATAGTCTTTTGTACATTTTGTTCTAATTCAAATTCCGATTTTAAAAACAAAAGTTCCAAATTCGGTCTCGTTAAACCTGCCTCCTCAGCTGTAGTTATTGTTGGGATCCGTGTTTTTTGTGGGTATTTTAACCCTGTTTCTTGTCTTGTGCGCACTTACGAGTAAGTCATATCTCGGACTGGTTGCATAGGTGTTTGTGCCTGTTACATCAGCTGGGGGTTTGGTCGGCTGCTATCCTTTGTGCCCGTCTTCTCTTGAGGTTACCTTCGTTGGTGAAGGCTCCTGGCTCGGCTGGTTGCAGTCCTTATAAGGACATTTTATTTGGTCTTTTTGGTGTATTGTCTGTAGCAGCTTTTCGATGTTTTCATTTTCTTGTTTGCGCAGTATCTCTTCCATCTCCCTTTCGAATTTCTTGCGTCTGTTTTCCACTTCGAGTCTTTTGCATTCCTTTTGCCTTTGGATTTCTGCTATCCTGAGTTCCTCCATTCTTGCCGATTCTCGTAACTCCTCCAGGGTAAGTGGGGGTGGATACATTGTGCCGCCATCACTCTCCTCCCCTATGATTTCTCCAGAGGTCTGGTGGTATATCGGTTTCCTCTTGGATTTCTTGGGTGTCGTGGTTGGGCTGCTGGCCTTAGCTTGCGGTTCCGGCTCGGTCTTTTGTTGGGTTTCATCTTGTGATTTTTCTGTGATCCTTTCCTTGGCTTCAGCTGGTTTGTTTTGGGTTAGCTCCCCTTTTAGCATTTCTCTCTACGCTTTGATGTATCGTAGAATCTCTTCGTTCTTCTTTATCATCTGTGCCATATGTTCCACCTCTTGCTTGATATTTTGCTGGATCTCCTTCATTTCAGCAAGCAGATTTTCATTGTCGCTGGTCGGTGCCGATGTTTGAAGTAGCTCGACTTGTTTTTTCAGCTCATCAATCTGGCTTTGTAGTTGTGCTCTTTCAGCTTGCGAGATGCACGTGGCTGTCTCGCACCTCCGCATTGCTTGCTTATGTCTTTGTGGTAATGGTGAGCTTTAAGACGTCTCTGTGTCTTTGCGGGTACGGACTGCCCAAGTATCTTGCACCATGCTTGCTCAGGCAGTTGGCGCACTTTCTTTTGTTGTTGGGTGCTCGGATGTCTGTGTCCAGCTTGACCAGCGGACACTCCTTGAAGGCGAGGTGATCGGCGCAGTATCGGCAGATTTCAGTCTTACTGCGATATGTTGTTCTCCTGTGGCCGACCCTCTGACATCTTGAACATTGAGTGATTCTTGGTATGAATCTTTCAGGTTGTTGTTCCTTCTGGTTTATCGATACCAGGCTTGGTATCTGGCTGCCCTCAGTCGTCACCACCGTCATCGTAGTAGGGACCTTTGGGTACGTCAGGATCCCCTCCGCCTTCAAGATTCGGATGTTGTGGTTCTCTTCTTGTAGCTCTTAATGATTTGTTCGTCAGACAGCTCCACTTGAATACGCTTGACAACCCATCTGATTATTTTTGAGTCGGTATTTCCGACTCTGGTGTCTTTCTCCTCCTTCTTCTCAGCTGTCTTGGCTCTTGTCTGTGGTGGGTGTCACGAATTGGCAGCCTTTACTTCCCAGAACAATTTTCGGTTCACCATGTAGATAAGTTACAGAAGAACAAATGCAATTCTCTATAATAAAGGAGGAGAAATGGAAGACAGAACAATCAGGCCTGCACACATAGAGGCATAAAATGTTGTAGCAAAAGGAACCCATTCAACTGTGAAGTGTCAGAACAGATGGCTGCTGGCTACTAAAACAGGATGGTGGGAATTGCAATAAACCCAGAATGAAATCACACAGACCATCAGACTAGGGTTGTAAAACCAGGCAGTCCAGCTTAAAGGTGTTACAGGTCAAACTGACAATTACCCCCACTGTAGGGCAGACTGTGAAACTGATCTGGGGCTGGCAACTCAAAACCATCCAGGTGTGACACTATGGTGAGGGTTAGTGGTTCAGAATAGATTTATGACTGCCAGGGGGAGATAAGTCAGTCTGCATGAGAAAAGAGGGGTGAACTGGCCCCACACTTGAATAGAATTAATTACCTTAGGATGTCAGCATGTTTCTGTCATACCAGACAGAAAGGTGCCAATGAGATAATAGGGTCTGCTGGACTCAGCTTAAATAAGGGTCCCTAGCTCTGGTCATGTTAGAAACGAAAAAATCTCTGAACAGGTAGGAACTATCTCAATGTTCTGTGGTCATATGTATGATTCTTATTATGTTAGATTTCACTACAAAAGTTATTTCTTAGTTACTGACTTTCAGTCTATATCTGATCTAGGTTATTGCAAGAACTATCATTGTCGTAGGGTACTGGAGTGTGAATTATTCCTTCTTCAGTTCTGTGTTCAATATCATTGTGCTGTAAGTGCTACTCTTCTGAGAAGTAGAAACTTATGGAAGGCAGGTCTTGTCTAGATATACTTGAGGTGGCGTAGCAGATGCTTGCCATCTCTTTCTAAACTAGACTAGTCTCGTTTTGGTGTGTGCATTTTTTCTTGTACAGAATATAGTCAACTGACTATTTATTTAATTCTTACAACAGCTGTAACTAAGTGGTGATTACCCGGGCAGCTCAGCAAATATGGCTGGTCTGTGTGGTAACTTCAATTAGACTTGTTGTATATCTCATTTTGTAGCTATACAATAGTAGTACTCATTAATAATGCCTGATGCTATTATGTTGAGTATCATTATATGTCCATCTTGAAGTAATATAATGGTTACGGATATGTTGGATGTATGTATGTGTAATTTCATATGAATATACGATGCTAGGTATATGCTTCGTACATATTCTTTTTGTGTATATACGTCTCATTTCGTATACATACAAACTTAACTAGTGCATTATGCTATGATGTTAAAGTATCATAATATGTCTAGTTTAATCAATATGTTTATGTGTATTGGATGTTTGATATATTGATTTGTCATATGCAAACCTACCAATATGAAGTGTTATGCTATTGTCTGCGCATTGGCACATTGGCCAATGATTGTGTTGGAAGCAGAGGTGTAATGGTACAGACATTACCCACAATTGGTATAGGGTATATGGTGCTAAACTTTCTCAGTGTATTGTGGGCGTGCGTCCACGGTAATGCATGGAAACCTGGCACAGCTACTGGTCACGGCTTGCAAGCCCGGATGATCAGGCATTGTTATAATACCCTTACCGACCCTGTGAGCTGCTAACCCAACTTTGGACGGAGCGGCTGTATGACACACAATTTCTGTATTAGCGACATGGACATGGGGCGGCAGAAATGTAATCATTACAGGCGTGTGAGACAATTGAAAAGCCCGTCCCAGACTAACGACAGTAGGGAGAAGGAGGACGGAGAACGCAGTAGAGCTGAAAGATAAACTTGGCCAGACTGGTCATTGTATATGTTTGTGTTATGATATGTTTTAATTAGGATTGCGCTGATGTAGAACTGATATAACACATTCTTGACTTCTTTCAAGCTCTCACAAGGAGCACCTATGTTGTAGATCTCAAGGACGAGTGAAGACTAGGAGTGTCAGGACTGACAGGATCGTCAGAATACCGGCAAGCTGTTTCTTTTGTTGAGTCTACTGGAGAGTGGGGATCTGGACCACAGTTCCAGATAGATGAAGTAACAAGTAAAGTTACGTAATGTTTCTCATCACAATATGTTATATGATTTCATCATCCTCATATTAAAAACCATCAGATGTCTATGATTAGTAAATAAATGTTGTAATATTGTAACTCATAGTTCTCTCGTTATATTTTAATTCCAATTGTGCATACGTGTTGTTGTGTACATTGGTGGGGGTTCACTTAGACACCAAGGAAGGGAGCAGTCAGGGAGAAAAACCTGTACTGAGATAGTCGTCTTTACTAATATATTTAGACTTAACCATCTATCTTAGCTAACCTTCTCTTTCCCATTCCTTGGCGAATATTCAGCACAGTTCATTTCATTTTGTAACGAGCCACTTGGAGCTGTGTGGCTCGTTGGATATTCATGGGCTTAATCTGTACTTCAGCCATATAGATTTTGTCCTTAGTCAGTTTCTGACTGTTTAGGGTTGCTCGCCAGTGAATAATATTTTCATCTAGCCGGTGGGGCACCCCGACTTATGACAGTGGGTTGTTGTCGATCTTCCTCGTGGTGGCTTCAGTAGTAACTGTAGTTTCAAGGTCTTTGTTGCAGCTCACATGACAGTTCTCTCCGCTCGTCTTCTTGACGGCTTTGTTGGCTCCCACGCTGCACATCTTGGATACCGCGTGTCTTTTGGTGTTCTATTTGTTTTAAAACCGAAAGAAGCTTTTATTGTCGTTTTTGCCGTTCCGTATCTGTGGCGAATTGGGAACGCGATTCGTGAGCCGCTTACCAGGCGTTTGAAACTCAGTTGCGATCGATTTGTGCAGCAGACCGTGTCGCGTTGTGTTATAACGTGTTGGTATGGGAGCCGGTCGTTCAGAAAGCAATGGCAAACTATTGAACGTTAAATTTGCCTAGTACATCAACAGCAGCTGCAAAATGCTGGAGTTGACTGCAACGTCCTGAAGGGATATGCAACATTAAAAAAAAAGTTTACATCTCTTATATATAGATATCTGCCCAGTTTTGGAAGCCGATCAGCTTTTCTACTGCCCTTACAATGTAGTGTGCTGTTGTTGTCCATTAGATCGTGTATTTGTAGGTGTGGCCATGTCGGGGACAGTTAAGGTCGTTGTGTTGCGTATATAGGGATACCCTCTACCACACTTCGGGCGCCAGCGATCTCTGTGCTGGCTTCGCGAAACCCCTTGCAAGACTTCTGCCATTCGCCTTCGTCGTTCTCATCGGATAAGTGGGCATCATAGGCCTACACCGAATTGACCGAGAATTTGGAAGTTGGTGGCATCTCTAGAGATGTGTAGTGATCAGATATCGTTCCGGCATTTGTTAACACATCCTCAAATCATGGGTATATGATGTTATTCAATGTTATTCTCTATTAGTTTAATAAATTGGTTTTAATACCCGAGGAGTCTGATTCCCACTAAACGATAAAACTGTCACAATGTTCACCACACGCCGTCTACTAAACAGAATACGTGTGCTGTGAGAGAAACCCCGGTTCCTTGTGAAACTCGACCAGACCACATCGCAGTGCTTAAAATGCTGCATGTCCAAAGAAGTCTGCCTTCTAGAATGGAAAAACACCGAGCTGTGTGGTTTTCCAGGTTAGGCTCTCTGCTGGGAAAACGCTGCTCTTCGTGCAAATTCTATATAGAAATGACTGACCAACACCAAGATCCTGAAAACAAATAATCAAGTACGCTGCAAGAGCTGTTCGCATTTTGCAAAGGGGTATAACCGCTCAGCAAAGGGGTATAACCGCTCATTTATGTGAAGATCACGAATCCCAAACCCTGCGGACTGCGACCTCTTGGCAGTGCAGGATTTACGTATAAGCTACACAAGCTATAGCCTGGGGCCCCCATTTTCTTGGGGGCCCCAAAAATATTGTCCGAGTGAGCAATTTGTCACTGACATAGAATATCTGGACTTATAAAGGGCCTCATATTTCAAATAGCTTAGGGCCTTATCAAGTCTAAATCCGGCCCTGCCTCTTGGTCTCTAACGGCGCAGCGGCTATGTGTTTTGAATATTTCAACTGCAGTATAATTCATTAGCCAGTCTCCGTGGCTAAGGGTTTACAGACGCGATTCGTAAGCCCGCTTACCTGCATTCGAAACACAGAAGCGACCTATTTGTCAACAGACGGCGTTGCGCTGGGTTTTAACGTATTGGTATGGGAGCCAGTCGTTCCGAAAACAATGGCAAACAACTGAACGTAAATCTTGTCAAGACATCAACAACAGCAGAAACAGGCTGGTGTTGACAGCGATGTCCTGTAAAAAGTATATGCAACAAAACATTAACTCACTTCAAATTATCTGGTGAGATGCAACACAATATGCAAGACAAAGAATCGTGCAACCAATATTTTGTGGCTTCTGTGCATTTACAAAAAAAAAAAAAAAATAAATATGTACGATGCAAGACAACTGGCAAAGGACCAAGAATCATTTTAGCGAGCCGCGATGAGAGCGACGCTCTAAAAAGGACACAATGTTGATGATGAAATGCAGATTTGTAATATTGTAAGTAAATGGTTCAGGTATAAC
Source organism: Cepaea nemoralis (assembly GCA_014155875.1). Lineage (NCBI taxonomy): Eukaryota > Metazoa > Mollusca > Gastropoda > Stylommatophora > Helicidae > Cepaea > Cepaea nemoralis. The sequence goes on along the minus strand of JACEFZ010003057.1, from coordinate 392,038 downwards.
ATAAGTTTGGCTACTGCAGATTCAGACCAGACCGACAAAAGGAGCTAGGGAGGTACATTGCGTACGATTTTTAAACATCAGAATTGTGCCAGATTGGCTAATTATTTTATGTCTGGCATGTTTTGTTTGCATGACCGCATTGTGCACAAAAGGCAATTAGTGGAATAAAATTATATTATGTTATTATTTTTGAATTATGTGTGTACCATTCTAGTAATATTATTATGCGTATTTACATTTTTATTTTGTTTCTTTTGATATTAACATTGTATTAATAATTGAAACATACTTGGCATGAAGTATCCGACCAACGGTAAACACGCATCTCAAACAAGATGGCAACCTTCCTCGTTCGACCTTTACTGGAGACTACCATGGCCACTGCAAGATCGCCTTTCCTGTTTAAATCTGCAAAGCAGTTGTTTTGTATTCAGAAGCATAACTTTTCTATAAACTCAAAATTGTTTGCTGCACCTGTGACAGCCAAGAAAGTGTACTCACGAGAGAAGCCGCATATAAACATCGGAACCATAGGTCATGTCGATCATGGGAAAACCACATTGACGGCGGCGATAACCAAGGTGCAAGCAGGAGAGAATAAAGCCACCTTCAAGAATTATGCCGACATTGATAACGCACCCGAAGAACAGAAGAGGGGTATTACAATCAATGCTGCCACTGTGGAGTATGAGACAGATATTCGTCATTATGGACATGTGGATTGCCCGGGACACGCTGACTATATTAAAAACATGATCACTGGAACAACCCAAATGGATGGAGCAATCTTGGTTGTAGCAGCTACAGACGGCACAATGCCGCAGACAAGAGAACATTTATTGTTGTCGAAACAGATTGGCATCAAACGTCTCGTTGTTTTTGTTAACAAAGCCGATGTCGCTGATACAGAAATGCAAGAACTGGTGGAAATGGAGATCAGGGAGCTTCTGACAGAATTTGGCTACGATGGAGATAATACACCAATTATTATTGGATCTGCACTGAAAGCTCTAGAGGGGGGAGATGATGCTCTGGGAGTTGCTAAAGTCAAGGAACTTCTTAAAGCAGTTGATCAATATATTGAGACGCCAGTTAGAGACTTGGACAGGCCATTCTTCATGTCAATAGATGGTTGTTTTAGCATTCCGGGCAGAGGCACTGTGGTTTCTGGAAAGATTGAACGAGGCATTATAAAGAAAGGAGATGAAGTTGAGATCATGGGCTACGACAAAAAATGGAAAACCACCGTCACTGGCCTTGAAATGTTCAAGAAAAGCTTAGACCGAGGAGAGGCCGGGGACCAGTTAGGGGCTCTGGTGAGAGGGCTTAAGAGAGAGGAGATCAGACGAGGACTGTGTATGGGAAAACCTGGCACCATGTCCATGCACAACCATTTTGAAGCGCAAGTTTATCTTCTGTCTAAGGTAAGTTAGATTTTTTAATCCAAAGTCAAAGGTGAAATGTATTTCTGTGACAATGTCATAGAGGTTTAATAAAGTGTTGAAGGCATGCGACTTGACATATATTCTATATAATATGATCTCACGCTGTTAAACTAATGAATGTAAATGATGGTCTCACAATAATGTTAAACTAAATGATATATTATATGATCATATCACATAATTTGCTAGCTAAACATTGTCACTGTAAATGTTCTGATTCCTCTTTTGCAAATAATGATACGTGTTATGGGGTAGTAATAATTTCTGTAACACACCTTTATTGAGATGAATAAAAACAAAACTCAAGATACGACTTGAAAGCTTGACAAATGGTAAAATCACACAGATACAGACAGACAATTGTTTCATTGAAAGTCTTGACTAACGAACAATAAAAATAAAACACAAGAATGCATATTTCATCTGAGTAGTTCAGTAGTTGTCTGATCAGCACAAAAATATGTTGCTGCCACTGGCATCACCATCACCTCAGCATGTCTTCCAACAAGACCAATTATATGCCTAGGTCATGTAGTTTGATTACCATTCTTTTATTTTTTCTATTGTTATTCAGGAGCTGGTGACCTTTTGACTCTTGTCAAAATTGACCTCTGTTTCCCAAGCATGTGCTCTGAAAACCAATGTAGCAAATTTTGATCTTGAGATTCTTTTAATCTTTTGAAGAACAGTGTCTAATATCGTTGCAATTTATGTCACAGCCATTGTGGATCTTTTGTAACATGAACTGCAAATCTGATAGAATAGTTATAGTTAGAACAGTCAACCCAAGAATGCAGTTCCCAACGTGCCTATACTGAAGGTAATTGCCTGGGTGCACCCCTCTACTCAATCAACAGCATTCGTCCTTTTCACTTTTGTTGAAAATCAATTAATCCCCATCTCTGTACACTATGGATGGCATATTAATCTTTTGTATTGTCGTCTGAGACTTATTGAGAATTACAAGTTCTGTAAAGTTCCAGTAGCAGGCTTGTAGGCCTCACTGGTGTCTGACGTTGGAGATGCGGGGGAAGAGCTCTGCAGCAGTGACACCATGTAGGTGATACTTTACCAAGCTGGGGGAAAAGTTATCAGTTCCCCCATCATTGAAACCTCATATATCTTGTTAAAGAATTTATTAGATTGGAGATAGGCTGTCCGACTTTACTCAAAGTGCCAGGTTCAGAGCCAATTGATGATGTTCTCTGAAGAGCCCAAGTAACTTCTCCCTCTCCTCCTCCTTACCATGTGTTCTGTATTTTAAGGTTAATTTCTATGGCTGAGGTATTTATAAATATTTCCAGTCTCAATTAATAATTAATGAAGGGGTGAACAAACGAGTTAGTGATGTATTAGAATTTTTTTTTTTTTTATTTTGTTCACAATTCTGTTCTGAAAAGCTGCATGCATTACTTTGTGTTATTTTATATTGTTGATATTTCCACATCTTTACCTCAGTTCCACTAATTTTATTCATGCTTTAATGGTGTTTTAGAAGAATGTTCAGAATATCGTGGATAGGTGGTGAACGCTTGGGGTTAGAGAGCCAAACACTCATAACAATCATAAGAAAAAGACAAAATGAAATATATGGGGCTCATCAACAAGAGGTGGAATAGAGAAATTAGCCTTATATATTGGCATATACAGGACAAGAGAGAGAGCAGAGGAAGATGAAGAAAGATGTATGTACTGTGTTTCTCCAAAAATAAGACGGTCTTATATTTTAGCTTTTAAAAAATGCACTAGGGCTTATTTTCGGGGGATGTCTTATATATTTTTTTCTTCTTCAAATACAAAAATCTACATTTATTCGCATACAAAAGTCTACATTTATTCAGATATAGTCATGTAATCTTCTGGAACGTCATAAATCTCCAAATCCCAAATTCCGGCCTGAATTTCTTGCAACTCCATTTCCTGTAGAACCATTGGTCCCAGTCTCTCATGTCCAGTAATAAAGCTTTCCTTAAATGAGCATTTCTTGTCCATGTAGTCTGCTTGTAGTGCATTGGCAACTATTTCACACGAGTGACGTATTGAATTATGAACATCCGTTCATTATCAAGTGCTCGCGAGTGGCGTCTGAACTCATACTGGCCATTCGGCAACAAGTCTCTCATTCTAGCTGATGATCTTGGCTTATTTTAGGGGTAAAAGCATCCTGAAAAATTGTGCTAGGGCTTATTATAAGGGTAGGTCTTATTTTCGGGGAAACACGGTAGAAAGCATAAACAGCTTAGCAACGAGAGACTGTCATCATGAAAATATCAAATGACAGAATTTGAGAGTTATGATTGCTGATACTTGTTCCAAACCAGGCACCCAAAGAATGCTCATGTATAGACATTTAATATAACGCAGGGAAGAGTGAAATTTGCGCCAACATCAGAGCAGTTGTTAGGTATGACAGAGTGCTACAAAATGACCATTACTCTGCACATGTGCATGGAATCTTAACAAACAAGTTAGGAGTGTCAGAGTGTGTTATGTATATATGTATTTCAGCCAGAATATGATTCATCTGTTCATTTCAGTAAATAAAAATACAATCGACATCTGACAAAATGCAGTAAAATATGCCAGGCAATAAATTTTACAGCCTATTTGTGTAAATTAGGTAGTGCCTGGAGATGTGGTTCCTGTGATAAATGTTGCAAATACCTCTGCCATCCAGAGTGACTAATAATTAGCCAGAAGAAGCTAATGGAAAGCGGAATGTATACAACTATATGAAAGTGATAGTGTTATGTAGCCATATAATGAGAAGAAAGGCTTTGGGGAAAAACTTACGCAACTGGAAAGATCAGCGGCAGAAGATGCGGAGGCAGACCACAAGAAATTGTGTTGGGTTTACTGAGTCTGCGTGGCCAAAGGCTTGCGAACGCGGTTCGTGAGCCGGGTACCAGGCGTTCGAAACTCAGCTGCGACCAATTTGTGCAGCAGACCTTGTCACGTTGTGTTATAATGTGCTGGTATGGGAGCCGGTCGTTCAGAAAGCAATGGCAAACTACTGAACGTAACACTTGCCTAGTACATCAACGGCAGCTGAAAAATGCTGTTGTTGACTACATCGTCCCGTAAGGGATACGCAACAAAATTTATTTATTTATTCACTGAGTTGGTCACATGGAGAAATTGTGTTGGGTTTACTGAGTTGGTCACGTGGAGAAATTGTATTGGGTTTTCTGAGTTGGTCACGTGGAGAAATTGTATTGGGTTTACTGAGTTGGTCACATGCAGGAGTATCAACAGAATTGATCCAGAACACCAAGAACTGAGAAATGCATGAACACCTTTTGTCAGTTGGCAGGGAACATGATTGTCTATTAGCAGTTCTGATGGAAGTTCGTATTGTATTTGTGTGTTGCACTGCCGAGACTCCTGTCTTTTCCACTTTTCACATTGAGCGGTGAGGAGCATTTTGTGTGATATTCCCTGGCACAGGAACGGAGCATAATGGGGACGATCCATTGCTGTGAAGTTGGAACCGCGACTAACTGCTCTTGTTTACAGCATGTGGGAACAATGATTTGTTTGATGTAAAGAAAGAAAATTTTGGTGTGGGACACTGACGAATTTAAAGAGCCTAGGAAATGTTCTTTTAATCACATTAGATCCCATTGTAATTAACAGAAAAATGTTTTTGTATGTCAAGTAAATCACACTAGATTTAGATGCCATTGTAATTAATAGAAAAAATTTTCATGTGCCAGGTAAATAAATAACTGATCTTTAGAAAATTGCTGGATTGCAGACACAAAATAGGCTGAAGTATGAAAATAAAATGTGTTAGCTGCAGCGCATGGTTCATGCTTGATGCTGAATAACTGTCTTAAATATGAGTGGTATTACACTGCTTCCGATAGAAAGAACTGAACATGTGATATCAGAATATATGCACACACACACGTGTATCCATACACACACACATACTACATATGTATGTATGTCATTAATAAAAGATGCGTTGTAGCTAGAGAAGAAATAACTTTTCCATTCTCTTTTTTTTTTTTTTACCCAACAGGATGAGGGTGGTCGGAACAGACCTGTGACCAAATTTTGTCAAGCCATAGCATTCTGCAACACCTGGTCCCAGCCAACATTGCTGGAGATTCCAGAGAAGGACCTGTTGATGCCTGGGGAAGATGGCAAACTGGTGTTCAACTTGTTCAAGAAGATGGTGCTTGAGAAGAACCAGCGCTTCACACTAAGAGATGGGTCAGCCACCATGGGTTATGGTGTGGTCAGCAACATTCTGCCCGACAGAGACCCAGAGGAGTTGGAGGCCACTCGTAAGAAATTCAAGAAAGAGAGGAAATTGGCAGAAGAGAACGAGCAGTGAATGTTATTGGGTTAACTTTAAAACATTTTGTATATAGAAGAATGTACGTAAACAACTGAAGTACAACTGCATTAGTTACTGTTCTTAAAGCATTTGTAACACAAAGTGTGTTACAATTAAGGTTTAATATACACCCACATAATGATCTTGTTATTGTAAACATTGATTCTGAGTTTAGTTAATTATTGTTGTTCATCAAATATCCTGGTTGTTAATTGAAAGAAATGATTCAAATTGCTGGACATTTTAATTGCCAGGAGTCGCAGATTGAGTTCACCATACAGATGGTGTACTTTGATGACTTGTAGAATACCAGATCTATCAGAACTATCGTAGGTTGCTGAATTACTCCACACTTGATCAGTTGCTTGTAATTTTCTTGGCTACTTCTGTGCTAGGTGAAACACCATATCTTGAATAATTCATGCATCACCTTATACTTCAGGCTGGAGGATTGGTTCAGAACGAGTAATTGGCCAACACCTGACATTTTGCTTTGTCAAGAATAATTGGCCAACACCTGGTAATCTGTGTGGTTAAGAAAGAGTGATTGACCAAATCATAGCAATTTATTTGACCTCGGGTGAGTTGTAATGTTTGCAAAACAGCTGTCTCAAAATTTGAGTACATCATGGATTTTGTTCAGCATTACTACTAGGATCTTCTTCTTTCATTCGCTTGAAGAATGTCTATAGCTGTAATGTTGTCTCTTGTATGAATTTAACTGTCTTTTTTAGTTCACTCATTGGTCCATAGAGTTTATCTTCCACTGCCGTCTCTCTAGGCCAGAAGGTTTGCTTAGATATGTTGTATTTTGGGCAGCCTTGGAGTATGTGCTCTGCTGTCTGCGACACCAATCCACATGTGTACATGACTGATTCACCAATCTTGAATATTGTATACATGTAGATGCGTAATCTATTACTAGTAGGATATAGGAGTATGTTAATCATTATGCTTTTCTTTTAAATACTGAGCCCTGTCTGTCTTATGGGAGCCATTTATGACTTTAAAGTAGTAAGCAGAAGCTATATTAATAAGTGTTTGGGTCAAAGGGTGTTAAAGTAAAGAAGAGTGCAATGAAACTAACACATGGATACAACAGAAAGAATGTATTCTTCTTCAGTGATCGTTTTGCTGTGCATCTCCAGAATGGGGCACAAACTGGTTGGTCCCCGAGAATGTCTTGGAAGTGTTACCTCTTGGTGACCATTGCTAGTCGTATGTTGAGCATGTCCTTGCCAGAGCATTTTGACCTGTAGATAGAACTTATCGTCTAGTCGTCCTTGTGTCTGACTCCACGTTAGAGTCATCACAATTATTACTGTTTCCTTTAGTGATCTTCTTCCATGACACCATCTTAGCCCATCCAGCATCATTTCTCTGTCTGCCTCTTTTACTGCTGATCTTTTCAGCTACAATGTTTGTCATTGCTTCTCCTCTCATGACGTAACCAAAGGACTTTGTCTTGCCTGTTTCTTATAGTTGTATATAATGTTCAACTTTCATTGGCTTCTTCTAGACACTCATTGTGGAGTTAGATATTAATGAAATAAATGTTGACAGGTGTGTTTGATAATAACTTATTAAATTTGCTTGTGGTTGGTGCTTTGGTTTTGATGACCGATTGTTTTGTGGTTGACATCTGTTGGAACTGGCTCTACTGTTATCTGTTCTGTTTTCTCCTGGTAATCAAAATAGTCTCTACAGAAGTCACAAATATCTATGGTATTTAAGTTATCAGTTTGCTTCTACATTCTGCTGTCTGATGAAGTTAGAATGGAAAAGCTGGTTTAATTGTTCATCCGCTTGGTATATTTTTTGTACCAAATAAGAAAGCAGTAAAATGATAAAGTTTATGTATTGTGTGCCGAAGGTAAGAGTTTCATGGTGCAAGAACACTGAACATGGCATGATCATTCATACATTAATTAAACATTGCATCACTACATGGTCAAGTGCCACTAACATTTACTGTCTGTATTTCTGCTATTTTGCTGTTTATTGTTAGCTGTCATATTCATGATTATGTGTTTCTGTAGTGCTTGCTGTCCTTACAGTCTAGTTGGTTACACAATATGAATATTTAAAGCAAAATAAAAGAAGCCATGATGTTGATTGTGAAAGTCGAGTACCGGGTTTTAATATATAGTTTTAGTATTACTTATCAGACCAGAATATTCCTATGTAGTATATACAACCAAACTGTTGTTTTAAGTAAGTTTAAAACGGCTTTTGTAAACCAACACAAAATGACAATAATTCTCATACATTACTTATAAAAGTAACTTTGATTCATATAGATAGATGGTCTCTGTCAGGTGAGATGGGGGGAGCTGAAATGTTGTGTGCAGTTTAAGTCTGTTTAATATCATGGTCACTGTTATACATGTCCACACAGCCAGTGTTTACTTGCATGCATGTGGCCAGAAGTTAAATCATTTGTACATTAACCACAGTAAAATGAAAATAAAATGTTTGCTTTTTATTTATCTCTGGACTTTTTCTAGTCTTTGTTTGGATTCAAAAAGTGTGTGTCAATTTCTGCCTTTATTTGGTGGTATGATCTTGCTGCAGTCTTGCTATACTCTGACAAAAAACATCTTTTATCATCTGCACAAATTTCTTAATGTTATGAAGGCTTCTCTAGCATTTTGTACTTATCTGTTCCCACTGACTTAAGTCTGATTGCTACCTAAATTTGCTTGATTTATGTTAGATCTAAGTGTGACCTCATCAGATGTCTTTAATTTATCTTACATCTTGCTCTATCAGAGGTAGTTATTGTTATCAGAATCCAGTCAGTGGGAATTATAGATGGCAAAGAGCACCCTTGCTGTTCTTATTTCAAACCTACCCACTAGATCAATTTCCTGTAGAACTGCAATTCATTTTCTCATATATTGCCTTTATTACCAGATTTGCCAAACAGAAATGGATGGCGGAAACTGGGAAGTTAGAGCATGTCACTGTTATGACTTTAAAGTTGCCAATATGGTAGCAGACATGTAGTATAACAATATAAAATAACAAGAGTAATGCAGCTTTACAGAATAGAATTACGAAACAATACAAGGACATTGCGGTGACTAGCCTTCATCAGCAAACAAATACATTCACAAAACACAACATATAGTCACGGAGAAGACCCTGTGGTGACTACATTATGGCATAAGGATGGGATGAGGAGAATGAAAAGATGAAATAATAAAAGCACTGAAGAAAAATGAAATTTTAAAATAATGTTGCTACTTATCTCCGAATCCCAGACTGTAATACTGTATCAGTATTTCGTCTTTTTTTTTTTTATTCTCATCCTGTCCTTATGCCTTAATGTAGTCACTGGAGGGTCTTCTCCGTGATTATATGTTGTGTTTTATGTTTGCTGATGAAGGCTAGTCGCCGCAATGAACTTACATTGTTTCATAATTCAGTTCTGTAAACCTGCATTACTTTGTGTTATTTTATATTGTTTACATTTCCACAGCTTTACCACAGTTCCTCTAATTATATGTATTATAGCACGACACCATTTCATCAGCAACTACCATCACTGGCCTTACATCAAAGATCATCTGCGACGAGACCACGAGGATGTCCAAGAAGAAAATGGATTGACGACATCAGAGATTTTGTACAACCACACGGAATGACACTATCCAGTGCCGGGCGCTGGAACGCAAATTATTCCTCCCCACGACGCTTGACGGCAGAAGTGGAAGATGATGATGATGACACCATTTCTGTGATTACATAAACCTACAGCAGGCACAAGAAATCGCTTGAGACAATCATCCCATGGCATTTAATCAGTTACATTAATGATCTTCTGTGGCATCCCGTACGGTCTCCACTATTTAAAACGAGGTTGGCTTGACTGAATGCATATGAGCACTGTTCTTAAGCATCGTGTCTGCTGATGCCAAGGCAATGAGTTCAACCCATACACCGTTAAAATTTGACTAAAGTGTTAATTCATCATTAACTTGGAGACATTAATTACAAGTGTGGGCGGTCATGTTCTGCCATTTCACTCGAACACCAGAGTAATGGATCAGCTCTGGGTTCTTGTCTCGACCATGCAATGTGGCCAAGCCATCCAGGTATTTACTTCTCGGTCTTCCCCTTGGTCTCTTCCCTTTGATCTTGACAGTTGTCATCAAGTTCTCCAAGTCATTTCTTATAACATGCCCAAAACATTTTGACTGTCTACGTCTAATGTCTCTAATCAGTTTATGATCTCCATTTGTTTCTTGAAGGACTTGTTCATTGGTTTTTCACCACATTTCCACAGCCATCAGCTGTTTTCAGCTTCACTGCTTATTGTCCATGCTTCACATCCATACAAAAGTATAGGTTCTATGTAGCACTTCAACACTCTTTTTCTCATTTCAGTTATCTTTTAATTGGTCAGTATGTTTTTCAACATCTGATGGGAGATGCCTTGAAGAGATTAGAACAAGAATTGCCATTGCAAAGGTAGCCTTTTGCTCTGTGCTAAGAGGCAAAAGAAGTACCTGGGGAATCTTAGCAAAGAATAGTAAATAATTGAATCTGGGTCACTTGTTTCCTTTAAGCACAAAGCTTTATGAATTTAAAAGCTCTTTAAGCTTTATTAACAAAGGCCAAGCGGGGGTCTTGTCTGTGATGTGGATGATGGCGGCAGTAAACTGAGCAGCGCCATCTATGCCTCCTATATGAAGGTCTGGTCATGTCTGTATTGAGTATGCGATGGCAATCCTGACTCTCAGCTGTAAGTAGATAGCAAGGATACAAAACGAAGCTATGCGCATTATTCTTGAATGTACAAGAGATACAGTATGCAGGGTGATGCGCTACTTCCTTGAGTTTCCAACCATTGAAGACAGACTACAAATTTGCAGAGCACAGGCCTACCTCAGAGTTAACGTAAACACACAACATCCACTGCATAGTGAAATTAGGAAGGTGGAGGGCAGCAGGTTAAAAAGAGGAAGGTCGTGGATGGGTCAAGCCGAAGGCATTCTTCACCAGGTGTGTTCACTGGAGGAATTAAAACCTGGCGAGGAGTGGGTACAAGTGCCAACAGATTTATGTACGTCCTTTTCAGTTTGCATCCAACTAGACAGAAAATCCGGCTGCTGTGGAGGCGGAAATACAAGCGTTGATTTTCGAGAATTCGTTAGACGGTGATGCTGTCATCTACACAGATGGGTCGGTCGTCCGACATGTGAGAAGCTCATGGGCCTTCACGGCGCGGGCCGGAGGGAGAATTGTGAAGGAGGACTCTGGTGTTTTTGTTGAGACCACAAGTAGCCTGACTATGGAAGTCATGGCAGTAAGTAAATCTATAACATGGCTCGAGACACAGACATTCAATAGGGCATGTTTCCTTAGCGACTCAATGAGCATGCTCAAGAGGATAGAGATGGGGTGGATCCGAAGGCAGTGACTGCTGTCTCTGGAGCGGTCTCGGCTGGCAATGATTAGTTTCATCTTCGTGCCACGGCATGCGGGAGTACAAGGAAATGTGCGGGCTGACAAGCTCGCAGGTAAGGCTACTGTGGAGGGCGGACGCACCATGGACCAGGCTGACATTCTGAATGCTCTACGAGAAGTAAGACTTGTGCGAGAACCAAATGATGACCGCGAATCTACAACCATGGTCAGACTGCGAGAACAGCAAATAAAAAGAGGGGAGGCCAAACAAGAACACTTCACAGGAAGCCAAAGAAGATTGATAAACCAACACAGAACTGACGTCGTTGGCCGCTACACGCTGCGGGATTTGCTGAGGAGGGGATCCGAGCACTTATGGACTGAATGGTTCGATGTGCAATGAGGATGATCTGTCGATTAACTAACTAACTAAGCTTTATGAATACTTGAGCTTGATTGATCACCCACATATGAGTTGCAGTTAAGGTCTGCTGAATCGCCCAAATAATAACCAGACTATTAAAGCAGTTTGGTGAAGGACACAGAAATCAACCAGAAAAATTTTCTGTAGCTAAATAGGGGCAGGCAATAGAACATTGTGTAGCCTCGTTTACAATCAAATCAGTTCGGATGTTATACTTGGTTACTTTCCCTACAATTTATTTTGTATTCAAACGCTCGTTCTTAACACAACAGGTGCGCTGATGCCGAAGTCGTGGGGTCAACCCCATCACCAGTTAGTTGGACTAAAATGTTGACTTAGGGACGTAAATTACTTGTACTTCAGAAGTCGGACAGAGTTCGACTAATGGTGAGGGACACTGGTAATAGGGAAAGCTAATCCACACGCAAAAATCAGTCCAGTGCATTATTAAAAGCATGTGTATGGACTACGCTTGAGTTCAAAAGCGGCGGACACAACAAAAACACACAAAAATCTAATGTTTCCTTGACGGGCGCTTCAGCCTTGCTGCGCTGATACTGTCAAGAAGAAGCACTTACATGTTGCGCTGAGATCTTCACATATTCTGTGTCACTCTGATGAGGTGGGGTGACCAATTTCTTTCCTTGTAACAATTAATTAAATGTCTGCATGTCCTTTACAGGACATCGCTGTCAACATCAGCATCTTTCAGCTGATTGTTGATTTCTTGGCAAGATTACGCTCAGTAAGTTACCGACGCGATTCGAACCACTGCTGATTCTCACCGTTGTCACGTTATTTACGAGATTACGGATAAAAGTCGCTAACCTCTAGGCCAGGAAGCAGGATTGTAAAAATTACTTTCCAGAAATTTCTGAAAAGTAGCCGGTGCCCATTTTTAGGCTGGGTTGACCCCGGGTCATACTGGTCTGAAAATAGAACGCTGTCATTGGTGGGGGTTGAACCTGGATTACCCAGAAATGCTAACTCATTCAACAAATGGCGGGATTAAGTCGGCTGGAAGGCGTACATTTCCCAGCTGAGCTTTAAATATGCACAGGACGATTATGTTCAACACGAGATGTGCGAAGAAACACCTTGATTACCGTCTTGTTGAAAGTTAATTGCATATCCTTTATAGGACGGCGCATTCAACCCGTTTTTGTTTTCTTTTCTGTTTGTGATCTCTTTTGCAAGTTTTTACGTTCAGTAGTTTGCCACTGTTGTTTGAACGACCAGCACCTATACTATTCCATAAAAAGCCATCGCAATGCGGTATGCTGCCAAATCTCCCGCCCGCATTTGTGTTTTGAACACGGTATGCGGGATTACGAACTGCGCCCGTATCCCATTCGCCACGGAGCTGTCTTGTTAACGAAGCAGAATAACAACAATGCTACCTGGGCTGGGGCCAGGCCGTCAAGTGGTCATGCAGCAGTTGAACAATAGTAGAGGTAAACAAGAGAATTGTAATGATAGTGACAAAGAGAATTTTAAAATGTGTATATCCTTTACAGGACTTCGCAGTCAGCCCCAACATTTTCGGCTTTTGTGATGTCTTGGCAAGTTTACATTCTATGGTTTGCCATTGTTTTCTGAACTACCGACGCTCATAGTTGTCCAGTGACACTCACCCGGTAGGTTTCATTCTTGCCAGGGCTCGACATCTGTAAGTAAGCAAATGATTCTTTTAGACGTCTTACGGCGCAGTGGGTATGTGCTGCTTGCCCCAGCGTGTATTTTGACTAATCGGCACTAGATGTATGATGGGATATATCCTGGTAGCCATTCTAGACTGGGAGAGTAGGTCAATTAAAAAACAAATCTACCCGGATGGGGATTTGAACAGATGGACATCGGGGCGACAGGCACGCGAACTAGCCAGTGCTCTACTACGGCTCCTGGAGTTCAGCATGCAAATCTAATCGTCTAATCATGAGGAAAACGATATCAAACTCCCTACTCTCGTTGCTTCACGCTGTTAATAAATATCAGACGTGAACTCTATCCTAGCTCAGAAACACATTAACAAACATCGCTAGTTACGGATGCCACTTGACACATCCTTACATGTGGACGGAAAAGTAATGGCTACCAAGGAGTTTTATCACCTGCATCTTGCGATGGCCACTTGATGCTGCACTGAGATGTTCTCTCGTGCGATCCATTAAGGCTTTGTGTAAGTCGAGACGTTACGGGGTTTGGCGTATCCACATGTAATGACGTCACTAGGCAGTAGTTGTGAAAGTGTTGGTTACTCAAACGTTCACCCCTCAGACCTACCTCAGTCTACACTATAGACAGACAAGTCTTGACTGCATGAAAGAGATATTCCAAGGACTAACAGTCCCCATCCGCAATGACATTGACAATAGATAGGATTTAAATGACAGGTTCAAGACATCCCATCGACTCGTCGCGCTATCGAGAACAAGTCGCCTAATCTGAAGCCTGACATGTGCTAGAAAATGGCACGCCGCAAGAAAAACTCTACAAGACACCCATCATTCAAAATGAGCAGCGTAGAAGCCGCCAAGACTATGAAGAAGATGAAAGAAGAAAACCTGTCTGCGAGCTGCAGTGAGACGCCAGAACCTGAAACAACCTCAAAGGAAGCTACCACTTCTACACTAGTTGAAGCCGACCCCGTCGCTAAACCGACGCCAGAGATTACAACTACAACTGAAGCCAGCAACAGCGGAGAAGCCTACAACACCAAACACCAGGCAGCTCACCAAAGACCCCCACATCGGAGGAAACCACAACAGAGGACTTCACCGGCAAAATCCTGCTGAAACAAACAAGCGTGGGAGAGGCCAGACTGTCGGCGCTACCAACAGACAAGATATTCAGTCTGTTGGAGAACGAGGTGGGAAGACACAGCGTCACCCAGCTACGCAAGACACCGAATAGAATAGTGGTCTCCATCACCAAAAACTCCAAGACCACGGCACTAATGCAGAAGATGTCACAAAACGAGAAAGCCGACATCAAGCTACCCCACGGCATCACAGTAGAAGCCACCCGACACCGCACGATGAAACGATGGGTCATCAAACTAGTCAAGACCCATCTCACCAACAACCAGTTCACCGACAACTTAAGATCACCAGTGCAGAGAGGATCATCGGCAAGAATAACATCCCTTCCACAGTCGTCATCGTAACATCGGAGGACGGAGTGATCCCTCAATACATTAGATGGGACAAGAGAGACCAAGTTCCAGAGCACTACATACCGAGAGTGCTGCAGTGTTCTAAGTGTCAGATATTTTGGCACACCCGCGCCACCTGCAAGAGTGAGGTGGAAGTATGTAGATACTGCTCTGGATCTCATCCAAGCAGCCAGTGCCAGCAGCAAAGACTAACAAGGACTTCACGACTCACGAGGCCTAACCTTAACAGAAAGTGCGTCAACTGCCTCGGCAACCACGGCGCCGGATACCTCGGCTGCCCCTGCCACCAAGACAGCAAGGAAGCCATGAAGATCGCCATCAAATCAAACCTACTATACAAAGAGGCTAGGATGAGGAAAACGTATGGAGGAAGAAAAAGATCATGACGCAAGAGATACAAGTTAACAATATTGACAGCAGCTCAGAACATCCTGGACGAACTAAAGCAAGTTCAGCAGATGATTTAGCAGGATACCGTTCGAATGGCTGCAATAAAGACTGAAACATAAGAAACTCTAGCAAAATTTCAAGAAGAAAGAAAAAAGACAGAAGAAACTCTCAAACAGATTCAAGAAGAAAAAGAATAAATAGTAACTGCTCAAGACCAAATATGAAACACCTGAACCAGAAGATGCAAATGCCCTAGTCGGGAGAAGAATCAACAGAAGAAGAACTTAGAACTGGATTAAAACGGCTACCCAAGCCACGAATAAGAGTTTAGGAAGGTCGCTGAATCTGTAAGGCTCTCCACCAGGATCGAATCTATCTAGCCGCCCACGACACACGAAATCAAATGAAGACCGAGAAGATTCGAAGACAACCCAAGACGGGGAAAGAGGTGGAACACCAGAGGAGCCGACAACTGGTAAAGCTCCCTGAAGGAAACAGCACCATATGACGGGGTTGGTACACAATTACTCCAGGCCTCAACAAGTGTGCGACTCTGTCCAGACATGTAAAACCTCAACAAGAAAGTAACGAACACAATCAACCCATTAGAAGCCGGGAAGCTGACAAGCAGCCCAATCTACGAAAGACAAAATACAATGCTACACCATAAAGACCCCAATTATAGCCAAGTCGACAAATCGAAGGCTGTAAGGGGCTATTCGTTTAAAAAATTGGATTGGATTGGCGAGAGGTCCAGTTCAGTGCATCGAGTTTTACGACACATTGCTAGTTTTTTTCCCCCGCATACGACAAGCGACCTGCCAAGAGAACATAGCTCACAACACGAACTAAGTAGTTCCAGGGATAAACCCCATGATTTCCGTTAAACTGCACTCGTGGCTTAAGAGGCGAAGTCCGAAAACGAACCCACTACCTTCAGAGCGTTAAGCATGTGGCTTGACAACTTACGTAGACATCCTTCATCCCACCCCTACTTCCCACAATAGATAGGTAGATATACATAACTCTATATATCTGCACTGCTGCTACATACAGAGTCACTAATAACGTTCCTCGTGTCGTGGCCATTCTTGTTTTTAATGGTATATGGCTGAAGGTTGATGGGTGCGTAAAACATACCCAATCCATCATGTCGGAACTCGTGTAAATGACGTCATTCCTCTGGCTGTTGGCAAACGCTGAATGTTTTTACACACGATATTCGTGCAATGTGACCATTACTTATGGCCCTAAAGTTAAAAAGATACTTGTTTTGTAAACAAGGGATTACTTTGCCTCTCACCTCTATGTAATCTGTTGTAGTGACGTCAAACATTACATACCATGTCAAAAGCAAGCGCTGGCAACTGACAGGCCGTTACTTTAATGTGTTTTCCTTTAGCGCAGAAGGAAAGTTTCATTTTAAAGTGGAATATGTCTGGTGATAAAATGTCGCGCGGTTTATTGTGTAAGGTGTTGCTAGTAAGTATTCACAATTCTTCAATGTAATGTTTTTTACTGTTATGTATTGCTTCGGAGAGATATTGACATTCGCCCTGTTTCACAATTGTCTTTGAATTATTGCATTTAAGTGAAGAACAGAACAAGAAAGTAAGCAAATGGAGAGAAGTGTATGATCACAGACTCAATTGTTTCTTGTATGCGTCTTCTATTCTTTCATGTTTTATTTGTTGTTATTTGTTGTTGTTGCTGCTGCTCTACTGCAGCTGCGTCTACTGTTTTTATTGTTCTTGTTAGAACTTATCGATTCGAGTTGTTCATTCTTGTACGTTTGAAAATGAAGACACAAATAAAATATTGCACAATTTATTGCCAGGTGTATTTCACTGCATCTGGCCTGGTACATACTACAGGAGAATCGTTGAACATATGTTGAAGCAGCATAATGAATCCGTTTAACTGAAATACACAATCCACACTGGCATACGTTTCACTGTACATTCTTGTAAGGTCAGAAGAACTGAGAACTATTAATTACCTAGTACAACATTGTGTGAACTGTCACCAACCTTTTTCAACTTAGAATGGGGAAATGGGGATAGAGAAGTTAAACAAGGTAGAGAAATGCCTGGACCGGAATATCTATGGGGAAAGAAACTATCTTAAAATATGCAGATGACACAATGTTATTGGTAAAAATTTAACAACAGCCAGAGGACCTTGTGGAGAAATTTGGGGACAGAAAAAATATTACAAGATGTGAATTAAGTATTAATACTAACAATAAACTAAATCTGAAAAGTAGAAATTGAAAGAAGAGACTAACCACGAATATCTGAATAGACGGTGAGATACTACAACAAGTAAAACGATTTTCCTATTTTTGACGTGTAAAAAGCAAGTATTAGCAGAAGTAATTGAAGCAAAAGAAGAACAGGAAGGCTACAAACACTCACCAACGCGAAAAAGAAATGTAATGTCCAGAAAGATAAACAAAGCATTAAACATGAGAGTAGTCAAATAATCACGTAATGTACATACTGTATACTACAATATCATGCAGCTAAACAATGTTGAGGCTGATTGCGCTGTCCTATAAAGGACATGCAACTAGTTAACAATACCGTGCAGGCCCGTGGATAGTGAACAAGCAATTGGCAGATCGAAGTGGGACCCTGTATACATGCGCGCGAGGGTGTGTGTGTGTGTGTGTGTGTGTGTGTGTGTGTGTGTTTTCTACACTGCATTGATTTACATTACGTTGAGTTTATTGTATTATGTTGTCGTTGTGTCATATTATATCGTATCACATCGCATCGTATTATATTATCTCATCTCTGATCTTCTTCTTCTGCTGCGTTCATCCGGAGTTTTTTTTTTTTTTTCGGATGTGATTGCGTTGTGCCTCTTTACAGCAGAGCTGTGTTCTTGCGCCGTTAGGCCGACACATCCGACTTCTGCGGGCATTTGTTGACCGGGTTAACCTTCCCGGGGATCTCTGATCTTATCTCATCATGTTCCTCTTGTACCTTGCGGTGTCAAGGTGAAGTATAAACAACGGGAAAGTGCCCGCTTATGGGCTTCATGTATCGATATTTCCATGGACTCTGTTATTCCCTGCGTCCATCGTTTACGTGATCGGCCTCTTACTCTGCTTCCCTCTGGTCTGTAATGTGGTGTAAACTGGGAAACCGTGACCGCGAGGTCATGGGCTAACGGGGCTGTAGCATGATGAAACAGAACTCCCCATTCCCAGCCCTACACATTCATAAGAATACTTCCGATTTAAGTGGGCGTTTCCAAATAGAAGGACGATTCTTGGAACTAGTATGTTCTAGAACGAGTTGGGGGAGGGCAGAGGTATGCGCTTGGTTTTGATTGGTTAATAATTAATGAGCCCACGCTATTCCTGGGCCATATTTTAAAATCTCATTAGTTGAGCGGGGATTTCACCGGGAGCGGTCGCTAGTGTGATGTGATGACCCAACAATGCCCTTAAAGATTCGATAATATATTGTTCTCTGGACAACAGGTACCGCTTTAAAACATACTTTAATGTTGTGGCTAGACCTAGTGAACGAAAGAGAAGAATATAAGAGTATTTTATGAATAAAATGTGAAAGTGGAAAACCTAACTTCTGTGCGCCAGTATTCTGGATACTGCTTCTTCCACATTGACATGTCTTTCACGCTGTATACTCCAAATGCATATCAATCCCTTGATGTGACTGGTTGCGTATGCTTGATGAATGTATGGTACACTCATGCAGATTCGCAAACCCAAACCCCTTGTGCATTCTTCATGCCTAGGATGACTTATTCTTGAATCAACTGTACCTTTGCTCTCGCGAGTTAACATATGGCAGTCTGAATGAGAATGAGTGATGAAACATGTACACGTTCCTTTGTAAAACGCTGAGAAAGGTGTGTGAACCTGTGTCTTAGTTGGCTGAATATAATGTATGGCTCATGCAAACTTACAAGGACTAAACATGTTTTCCACATATGTGCTTGGTGCATATGTGAACAATTGTGTAGGCAATTGAGCTTCTGTTACCGACTGTAGTAGACATGAACATTACTCAGTGGGGAAACAGCACATGATGATGATGATACCTGTGAGACAAGTCTGGTGAAAAAGGGGTGAGGTCTGGCATTGCTGAGTGAGTGTATATGGAATAGGACATTCATGCACCAACATCACAGCCATAGGAATGGATGTCTGGTCTGCTAATTGGGTAAATGCCATTAGTTAATGCATATTGCATATTGCAATTGTAAATGCCTATTTTCCATTTCCATTCACAATGCCTGTCTCATGTTGCTAGGTCACAATGCTTGCTGTACTGTGTCTGGTCCTCCTTGTGCCCAGGTCTACTGTGGTTCAAACATGGTGGAACTTAGACCACATAAATGCTTGTAATTGTGTTAAGCTAACCCTGTCTCCACATATAGGCTTGTGATTACCACAGTACATCACAGTGAAATACACTGCATCATAAAACCAGGAGAGGTGTCTTTGGTCAACATCCTCCCTGAACATCCCCATCCCCAATCTGTATTTGTTGGTGTATAATAGCATTATCTTTTAACATATGTAAAGAGATGTTGTGCCATTTTGTATATCAACAGAGAACAGTATGGTGGAGAGGCATCCATATATCATCTGGGACCTCTAACCAGAAGTCCTAGATCCAGATGTGACTCCCTATCAAAATGTGGGAATATCAAGAAGAGTTTTCTCTCAGCTCAACAGCTGAATGCATAAATGGGAGCATGACACAATCTGAAGCACTACAAATGTGGTGAACTGGACAGTGATCTTTGAGTCAATCAAATGTCATCTGAGAACTAAACAACAAGTCTATGGTGGTGAACCTCATTCGGGACGTCTGGTGAAATGACTGGGACAATGGATTGTTTAGCTAGGACTTATCTTAGTTAATCTCCAGCCTGGTGCTCACACAGTGTTTCAGAATGAAGACTTGAGATAGACTGAGAAGAAGAAGAATGCTGGGACATATTTGTATCTTAGATCTTCCTCTACAGGAAAAGTAGAACAAAGTCCTAAGTCTCAACTTCATGAACAGTCAACTCACCAGTGAAAGACAAGGCTGTAACTTTTCTTCAAACTGTGACAGTAGGGGATAATTAGTCAGACTTGGAAAATCATCATGGGGGAAAACTGCAACCTGAGCTGTCCAACACCATCATAGGTGCTAAAAGGATTAAACAGACCAGTGGAGCAGAACGTCCCTATGCTTGCCCCAGGTTTTCCCTCATTAACAGTAGAGGAAGGGATAAAAGTCAATGGTGTAGTGGTGATTAGAGAGGAGAGGAGGAGGAAAGTTTGGTTATTGGCTGGAAGAGGGTGTAAGAGTGTTGTATCATGTTTATCTTCATGCATGTTCGGCATAATTATACCTTATGTAGGTAATTATTGAAATGTTGACATGACAAATGGGATGAACAATGGTCATCACTAGACTCACCATCAGCTCAATAAACAGTATTATTGAACCAGTGTTTTAAGTACATGTCCCCAGTGAATTTCTTGTACAGTTGCTGTCAAGTGTTGTCTCTGGTGACTGTCTTAAGTACTGTGGTTGGTTATGCATATTGTGAAAAGTCTTGTATAGATGTTGTCAAGTATCTCTTATGATGTGTGTCTTGTACAATTGTGGTGTAAACAATTCCATGTAAATGTATGTCCCACTTTTGTCAAGAACCTGTCATGTAGATGTCTTGTCCAACAGATGTATGTACAGTTATTGTTGAGTTTGCCTACAAATAATTGAGTTCTGCAATCCCAAAGAAATGGGACAACCTGATATAGGTCATACTGACAAAATATATAGAAGATCTATGTGACGGACGAACAGCACACTGGCAACATTATGTTGAGTGAGATGGATCCTCAGTTGTACAGGCGCTAATAGTTCAGATCTTCTCTGGCCTTGGATGAACTAGTTTACTTCTTATATAAATTTCTGTGTAGATACATAGTAGTCTCACAGTGGGGGTTTGAGCCAAAAGAAAAATGGTTCTCCAAAAAGGCTATTGCGGGAATGATTAGCTCATTTGAGTGACCTCTAGACAAAACGGGCAAAATCATATCCTTTATCTTGGTATTTATTATTCAAGATATATCTCCAGAGAACACTACTAACTAGGTCCTCTGGCAACTCAATCAAACATGTCACATAACTGGTAGGCTCTTTCCGGGATATAAACCCTGGGAAAACCTGGTCACATAACTGGGTTGCTCTTTCCAGACTATAAACCCTGGGAAAAAGAACACTCGTCTCGGATTTAAACCCTGGTAATAACCTGCTAGGGGCTCACATACCTTGTGCCCTGATGTCAGGATACAAACCTTGGGCATACCCTGCATAAGACTCACTTTTGGGATCTCTATGTTGGTATTAAAATCCGGGGTGACCTCTCGCAAATCAGACCAATTCTTGGAGTTTTTATGGTGTTGTTTAATGGACCCTGTCTCTTATATGAGGGCAACTGTCCAGACATGTAAACCCACAATAAATCTCTAGAAGGTTTGATTTCATTAATAGTGATAATATTGCATGTATCACTGTTTTAATATATCAGTTAGGATTCAATGTAGCAGACTGAAGATGGTGTATAAATATCTTATGGGTCAACATAAATGCTGTATCCATGATATTTAAGTTCTCAGTATGATATGATTTATTAGCTTGTCAATATTGTTGTATAATTTTGTGCATGCTGGTTATTCAATATATGTATCCAAAAATTAAGGTACCTGAAACACCAGAGAACACAAATTATTTAATATAACTAAGACAGCTATTACAGGGGAAAATTCATTTTTGTCCCTGAAATTAGGACACTTAATCCAGTAAATGAATATGGGGCCTACTCCATCTCAAAATTAATTGCTGGCATGGGTGAGAGAGGGGAAATATTGTTGTAAATACAACATTTTTAATGTCACCACATCACATAAGCTAACAACTCCTTATATTCTCTTCTCCCCATAACATGCTTGCAACACTGAGAGTAGAGAGTGTGAACCCTGATGGAAAACTTGGGCAACCATTAAGACACCTCAATAATAATCTCTCTCGGTGATAGTCAGTATTCGTACCGGCTAATGTCCAGGGTCGATTCGACGTTGGATTTATTCTTCAGTTGTGTAATCTTGTCGGTAGCCCTGATCAAGCTGCTGAGAAAGTGAGCACAATTGAAATCTCCAGGAGAAAACATCCTTATCAACTAAGTCTCTTGCCATTCCTGAAGTAGTGGTATTATTAAGCGTACTTGATACGTGATGGACGAGATGAAGGGAAAATTCTACCTGATGTTATGGGCGGTCATACAAAACCGACCACAGTCTGGTGTCTATAAGGCATTAGTCTATTGTTCGATGGTGTAATCTCTCTGGTGTACTAGGATCCACGTCACCAGGAGTTAACTCATTGAATCTCCAGGAAGGCCATCAAAATAACTGGACCCCTAGCCATTCATATGGAAGTGGAGAGCATACAAGAATATGTGTCCAGGAAACGATGGGAACCAACCTGATGTCATTGGCGTATCATACGACTAGGAGCACATCATGGACAACCTGAAAAATTTCATGAAGAGATATAACAGGATCCGTCTCCGATGTCGGCCGTCAATTCATCCTCAGTTGAGAAAGCGTTTCTGCCTTTAAAATGGTGGAGATTAAAGGACGGACAAAGTTAAGTACAACTGTTGTCATTCCCCTTTTTCATTCTCAATTGGGAAGACCTTTCTGCCGGAATAAAGGTGGGAATGTAAATAAGGATTACTGTCTCCAAACAGTTAACTCTTATATGGTAGAGCTCACTGCAACTCCAGCAGCTGACACTCTATACACAATGTCTGCGAAAGTGGACTAACGAAAGATCAGTTTCAAACAGCTGACTCCTTTCAAGATAAAGATCCCTGCAAGTCAGCAGTCGACTCTTTATATAATAAGAACCATGCATTTAGCATGTGGAATCTTATATTATTACTGAGATGCGAGGTATATTCACAAGACCTGGCCAGTCCTGTCCTCAAAGTCAGTAAAAATTGGCTTCCAAAATTCCAGTCAATATTGGTAACTAAGAAGCTAACCCACATAATCACACACCTTCAAAGGTAGCTGTGATAATGACGGACTTCTCTATGGATGAGAAGAAACGCCTTATATTCGCCAAAGTAAACGTTTTGCTCATGTGGGAGAGAGAGAACGAATACTTCCCAGTCACTCAAAAGCACTTTCGCTAGAGCATGGCTGAAGACAACTAGTTGGAACCTCCACCTGGAATTCTATATTGGTAGTAGTAGATGTCACAGTCTGGCTGCATCTACTAATTCAGTTGCAACGTTAGAAAATAGAGCAACTAAGGAGAGAAAATGCTGTAACTTCTCACAACAAATCAAAATAGAGGCTTAACGGAATGAGGAAATCTCAGCCAATAAGTGCACCTCTAAATCTATGGTAAGACTACAGAAATAAGTCAAGGAAATATAATGGGAAATTGCTACCATCTGCAAACACAAGAGGCTTATTGGAAAGGTAGACCCTGTGTCCAACGCTAACCAAATTTGCACTAGTAGATTTTAGCCTTGACAAGTTTTGCAGCGGCTGCTATACAGTTCACCCGGAAGTGATTGTCTTTGCTCCGGTGATGATCAAAAATTTTAACCCAGTTCCAAATGCCAAGATTACTGTTGGAGAAAGCGTTCAGTTAAATACACTCTCGCAGGATTATCATTCTCCAGTGGCGAGGGGAAGAATGAAGTTCTGATAAGGATGAAAGGTTGAGAGATAAATGGAATGCAACCATTCTCTCTAAACGTCATCTAGAAGTTGGCTTAATTGCAAGGCCATTACTTCACATAATGAATCTCTATGGTCCATTCATACATTACGAAATGGTGTGACTCAGAGAGATCATTTATCACAACAGGAAATATAGCAAGGATGTCAGCAGTGGAACACTGTCAGAGGTAAATAGAAGAGCAGTTCACAGATGAGTGGAGTCAGGACTCCTGATGCTCCCAGTGACTTAAAGGAACTTAATGCAGGGCTAACTTCATGGTCTTTGCGTTTGCCACCAAATTTATCAACTGATGCAATGTTGGGGCAGATTTTTTTTAAGGAGAAAAATCACTTAGTTCCAAATGTACTACTCTAGTAGGGTAAAGGGAGACAGGGAGTAATTGACAAAACCACCTGAGGGATCTGGGAACTGTGGACTTTCTGAGATTATCTGTCATACCTATGAAAGATTTAAGAGAGGGGCCATGTAGCATGATGAAACAGAACTCCCCATTCCCAGCCCTACACATTCATAAGAATACTTCCGATTTAAGTGGCGTTTCCTAATATAAGGACGATTCTTGGAACTAGTATGTTCTAGAACGAGTTGGGGGAGGGCAGGCGGTATGCGCTTGTCTTTTGATTGGTTAATAATTAATGAGCCCACGCTATTCCTGGGCCATATTTTAAAATCTCATTAGTTGAGCGGGATTCCACCGAGAGCGGTCGCTAGTGTGATGTGATGACCCAACAATGCCCTTAAAGATTCGATAATATATTGTTCTCTGGACAACAGGTACCACTTTAAAACATACTTTAATGTTGTGGCTAGACCTAGTGAACGAAAGAGAAGAATATAAGAGTATTTTATGAATAAAATGTGAAAGTGGAAAACCTAACTTCTGTGCGCCAGTATTCTGGATACTGCTTCTTCCACATTGACATGTCTTTCACGCTGTATACTCCAAATGCATATCAATCCCTTGATGTGACTGGTTGCGTATGCTTGATGAATGTATGGTACACTCATGCAGATTCGCAAACCCAAACCCCTTGTGCATTCTTCATGCCTAGGATGACTTATTCTTGAATCAACTGTACCTTTGCTCTCGCGAGTTAACATATGGCAGTCTGAATGAGAATGAGTGATGAAACATGTACACGTTCCTTTGTAAAACGCTGAGAAAGGTGTGTGAACCTGTGTCTTAGTTGGCTGAATATAATTGTATGGCTCATGCAAATTTACAAGGACTAAACATGTTTTCCACATATGTGCTTGGTGCATATGTGAACAATTGTGTATGCAATTGAGCTTCTGTTACCTACTGTAGTAGACATGAAAATTACTCAGTGGGGAAACAGCACATGATGATGATGATGTACCTGTGAGACAAGTCTGGTGAAAAAGGGGTGAGGTCTGGCATTGCTGAGTGAGTGTATATGGAATAGGACATTCATGCACCAACATCACAGCCATAGGAATGGATGTCTGGTCTGCTAATTGGGTAAATGCCATTAGTTAATGCATATTGCATATTGCAATTGTAAATGCCTATTTTCCATTTCCATTCACAATGCCTGTCTCATGTTGCTAGGTCACAATGATTGCTGTACTGTGTCTGGTCCTCCTTGTGCCCAGGTCTACTGTGGTTCAAACATGGTGGAACTTAGACCACATAAATGCTTGTAATTGTGTTAAGCTAACCCTGTCTCCACATATAGGCTTGTGATTACCACAGTACATCACAGTGAAATACACTGCATCATAAAACCAGGAGAGGTGTCTTTGGTCAACATCCTCCCTGAACATCCCCATCCCCAATCTGTATCTGTTGGTGTATAATAGCATTATCTTTTAACATATGTAAAGAGATGTTGTGCCATTTTGTATATCAACAGAGAACAGTATGGTGGAGAGGCATCCATATATCATCTGGGACCTCTAACCAGAAGTCCTAGATCCAGATGTGACTCCCTATCAAAATGTGGGAATATCAAGAAGAGTTTTCTCTCAGCTCAACAGCTGAATGCATAAATGGGAGCATGACACAATCTGAAGCACTACAAATGTGGTGAACTGGACAGTGATCTTTGAGTCAATCAAATGTCATCTGAGAACTAAACAACAAGTCTATGGTGGTGAACCTC
Source organism: Cepaea nemoralis (assembly GCA_014155875.1). NCBI lineage: Eukaryota > Metazoa > Mollusca > Gastropoda > Stylommatophora > Helicidae > Cepaea > Cepaea nemoralis. The sequence continues at coordinate 365,914 of JACEFZ010003057.1, read as the reverse complement.
ATTCGGGACGTCTGGTGAAATGACTGGGACAATGGATTGTTTAGCTAGGACTTATCTTAGTTAATCTCCAGCCTGGTGCTCACACAGTGTTTCAGAATGAAGACTTGAGAGTAAGTGAGATAGACTAAGAAGAAGGCTGGGACATATTTGCATCTTAGATCTTCCTCTACAGGAAAAGTAGAGCAAAGTCCTAAGTCTCAACTTCATGAACAGTCAACTCACCAGTGAAAGACAAGGCTGTAACTTTTCTTCAAACTGTGACAGTAGGGGATAATTAGTCAGACTTGGAAAATCATCATGGGGGAAAACTGCAACCTGAGCTGTCCAACACCATCATAGGTGCTAAAAGGATTAAACAGACCAGTGGAGCAGAACGTCCCTATGCTTGCCCCAGGTTTTCCCTCATTAACAGTAGAGGAAAGGATAAAAGTCAATGGTGTAGTGGTGATTAGAGAGGAGAGGAGGAGGAAAGTTTGGTTATTAGCTGGAGGAGGGTGTAGGAGTGTTGTATCATGTTTATCTTCATGCATGTTCGGCATAATTATACCTTATGTAGGTAATTATTGAAATGTTGACATGACAAATGGGATGAACAATGGTCATCACTAGACTCACCATCAGCTCAATAAACAGTATTATTGAACCAGTGTTTTAAGTACATGTCCCCAGTGAATTTCTTGTACAGTTGCTGTCAAGTATTGTCTCTGGTGACTGTCTTAAGTGCTGTGGTTGGTTATACATATTGTGAAAAGTCTTGTATAGATGTTGTCAAGTATCTCATGATGTATGTCTTGTACAATTGTGGTGTAAACAATTCTATGTAAATGTATGTCCCACTTTTGTCAAGAACCTGTCATGTAGATGTCTTGTCCAACAGATGTATGTACAGTTATTGTTGAGTTTGCCTACAAATAATTGAGTTCTGCAATCCCAAAGAAATGGGACAACCTGATATAGGTCATACTGACAAAATATATAGGAAGATCTATGTGACGGACGAACAGCACACTGGCAACATTATGTTGAGTGAGAGGGATCCTCAGTTGTACAGGCGCTAATAGTTCAGATCTTCTCTGGCCTTGGGTGAACTGTTTTTCTTCTTATATAAATTTCTGTGTAGATACATAGTGGTCTCACAGTGGGGGTTTGAGCCAAAAGAAAAATGGTTCTCCAAAAAGGCTATTGCGGGAATGATTAGCTCATTTGAGTGACCTCTAGACAAAACGGGCAAAATCATATCCTTTATCTTGGTATTTATTATTCAAGATATATCTCCAGAGAACACTACTAACTAGGTCCTCTGTCAACTCAATCAAACATGTCACAGGGGCTATGGCTCGCCATAGGGGATGGACTCATTATGGTTATATTTTTGTCCTTAACCTGCGACTGGCCTAGCAAGCCGGCAGGGAATCTTCATACTGCTCGTAGAAAAACTATTATATTATATTATATTATATTATATTATATTATATTATATTATATTATATTATATTATATTATATTATATTATATTATATTATATTATATTATATTATGACTGAACTACCGTATGACAGTAGACGGTACTACTTGCTTTCTGTTAGCGCCGAACGTTGGGCGGCGCTTACCAAACCCGACACCCCACATTGTGCCAACGGCTTCGGGCGGAAGAATGCAACTGGTAGGGTACAAGCCTTATCCTGGTGCGATGAAATGCAACCTAAAGACAAAATGTCATGGCAGGGCAGACCAGGCCCTAAGCCTTGGTTGGCGGCTGGTCTAGGATCGAAGCTCCGACAGGCGGACAGTTAGAGCATTGCTTTGCTGATCCGGCAGCTTCTGCAGCTTGTCTTGTTCCAGATGTAGAGGTGGTACCTTTCCTCTGCAGTGAACTAGGCAGGCCGAGAGAGGGATCATGCTGCATGGGCAACACATAATCTCTATATTTTAGCCCAGGCTTTGTGCTATGGAGAGACACGGAGCGCCACGCGTTGCCTCTGACGGTGGGAGACACCCACAGGTGTCACTGATCAGCTACCGCCCGCCTCAAGCTGGGCAACCCCCGGCCAATTGGGTGCTGATCCGCCACAGCCTGCCTGCTTCAATGGGTACTTGGGACTAAGACAAAATCTGAATCGCAGGCTGTAAACCCAATACACCAGGTACTAATAAAAAGAAAAATAGAAACCTCAAGCTACAGCTTGCAACCTGGAACGTGAGAACCATGTGTTCAGGATTTTCCACTGAACTGACCAATATTGACGATGTGAGAAAAACGGCTGTGATTGATGCCGAACTCAATCGTCTTAACATTGATATTGCTGGCCTGCAAGAGGCTCGCCTCTCTGAGGAAGGGTCACTCAGGGAAAACAATTACACCTTCTTTTTGAAGGGTAGAGGGCTGGCAGAAAAAAGGCAACATGATGTGGGCTTTGCGGTGAAGAATTCGCTACTGGGAATGATTGAAATTCCAGCAGGAGGTAATGAAAGATTATTATCCCTGCGCTTGGCAACCTCTTGTGATTGTGCTACCATTATTACTGCATATGCACCGACACTCGATTCCTCTGATGATGTAAAGGATTCGTTCTACGAGGAGTTAGACTCCGTGATCAAGGCAGTTCCAAAATCTGACTACATTTATATGCTCGGTGATTTCAATGCTCGTGTGGGCAAGGACTCGAGTTCATGGCCAGTGTGCCTTGGAAAATACAACATCGGTCGCATGAATGAAATGGGCAAAGGCTGCTGGAGCATTGCACCAGAAATGACCTATGTATTACAAACTCCTTTTTTAAAACAAAACAGTTGCATAATGTCACATGGAAACATCCAAGATCCGGCCATTGGCACCAGCTGGACTTCATCATCACACGGAGACAACATCTGAACCATATATCATTGACTCGAAGTTACCACAGTGCTGACTGTGATACGGATCATTCTTTGGTTGTTGCAAGGGTTAGACTGAGACCAAAGAGAATCTACACAGCTAAACACAAATCTAGCCCCAGGATTAATATTATTAACACTCACGATCCTGAAAAGTGCTTTCAGTTTCAACAGCAACTTGAAGACGCTTTCACTGATACACCAGAAAATAAATTGTACAGTAAGTGAAAAGTGGGGTAAACTTAAAGAAGCTCTTTATAAAACTGCCGTAGGGCTTTACGGCACTGTGGATCATAAGAGGCAGGACTGGTTTGCGGCAAACAGCCAGACTCTGCAGCCCTTGATTGATAAGAAGAAGATAGCTCTCTTAAGAAACAAGGAAAGACCAACGCGTAACACTCTGAGTGAGCTAAGCAAGCTAGGAAGGATGTGCAAAAGGCTGCCAGGCAGTGTGCAAATGATTATTGGATCAAGTTATGTGAGTCCTTTCAAATCGCAAGTGATAAGGGAAACATCAGAAGCATGTATGAAGGAATAAAGAAAGCCTGTGGTCCAATCATCAAAGAAGTGCACCATTGAAAACCTTGACTGGAGAAATCATCACTGATAAGAAACAGCAGATGGACAGATGGGTAGAGCACTATTTGGAGCTTTACTCAAGTGAGACCAAACTAGCGGATGATGCCCTCAACGCCATAGAGGCTCTACCAACTCTTGACCACCTGGACACACTTCCCACCATAACAGAAGTTAAGTGTGCTATAAATGAACTTGCATCTGGCAAGGCTCCAGGTAAGGATGGGATTCCAATAGAGGTTATCAGGAGTGGGCAAGACACACTCACTCTACAGATCCACCAGCTAATAGAGCTATGCTGGCGAGAAGGACAAGTCCCACAGGATTTCAAAGATTCAAGCATCATAACACTGTACAAGAACAAGGGAGATCGGAGCGACTGCAACAACTATAGGGGTATCTCACTTCTGTGTATTGTTGGAAAAGTATTTGCCAGAATTGTTCTGCGCAGACTTCAAGTCCTAGGAGATCAAGTCTACCCCGAATCACAGTGTGGCTTTCGACAGAACCGGTCTACCATTGATATGATATTCTCATTGCGATAAATGCAAGAAAAATGCCGTGAACAGAATCAACCACTGTTTATTGCCTTCATCGACCTCACAAAGGCATTTGATTTGGTCAGTCGTGAGGGTCTGTTCAAGGCACTAAAGAAGATTGGCTGCCCACCAACTCTTCTGTCCATTGTGGAATCGTTCCACACAGGCATGAAGGGTATAATCAAGTTTGATGGTGCAACTTCTGAAGAGTTTGAAATCAAGAGTGGAGTTAAGCAAGGTTGTGTACTAGCTCCCACCCTCTTTGGAATATACTTTTCACTTCTACTGAAATATGCCTTTCGTGATCAGGATGGTGGTATATACATTCACTCACGCTCAGATGGCGGCCTCTACAATGCTCAGAGATTGAAGGCCAAGACCAAAATTAGGAGGGTACTGATCAGAGAGTTGCTTTTTGCAGATGATGCTGCAGTTACGACCCACTCTGAGGAAGAATTACAATGTCTACTATCTGCATTCTCCAATGCTTGTTCTGAATTTGGTTTAACAATTAGCAAAAAGAAGACACAGATTATGTCACAAGGTGCACATGGGGTACCATCAATCTTTATTGACGACGCCGAACTAGAGATGGTAGACCATTTTACATATCTAGGATCAGTGGTAAATAGCAAATTATCCCTAGATCAGGAAATCAACATCCGGATTGGTAAGGCAGCAACAACAATGAACAGGTTAAGAAAAGAGTCTGGGAGAACAGGAAGCTTACTGCCAAAACAAAAGTCCTTGTCTATCAAGCCTGTGTCCTTAGTACTCTTCTTTATGGCAGTGAAACCTGGACAACTTACTCACACCAAGAGAAACGTTTAAACAGCTTTCATATGCGGTGTCTGTGAAGAATTATTGGTATTAAGTGGCAAGACAAAATCACAAATACTGAAGTATTGGAAAGATCTGGTTGTGTGACGGTTTATTCCATGCTCAGTCTTCGTAGACTTAGATGGATAGGACATCTTAGGAGGATGGATGATGGTAAAATACCAAAGGACATCTTTTTTGGTGAATTACAGATGGGTAGGAGATCTCAGGGTCGGCCTCTACTACGATACAAAGATGTGTGTAAGCGGGACATGATTGATACAGGCATTGATAATGCACATTGGGAGCAAGTCTCCGCTGAACGTGTTGCATGGAGGGCAAACATTAAAAATGGAATAAAGACAAAGGAGAAAATTATTGCAGATAAGTCACACACCGAGCGTGTGAGACGTAAGATGGTGCATGATGATGGAAATGACCACGTGTTCACAAGCACCCACTGTGTTGATTCTCAAACATTTACGGTATAAACACAAAGACATAATTTATTTCGTAAAATTGATTCACAGGTCACTTTTGCTGGACTGACAGCAGCAGAGCTGAAAACTACGGACGCTCTGTCTGTGGACACACTTTGTGGTAGCACCGTCTGCATCCGGAACTCAACATGCAGAGTTGTTCAAGCGTGTGCTGGTTCGGTATGCTCTCCCAAGATTACCTGCCTGGACTGCGTCCCTAAAGGTTTTTTTTTTTCTTAATGGTTATTGTCAGCACTATGTTATAGTCAGGCCGTCTCCCTGGCCTAGGGTTAACGTCTTTCTCCCTAATCCCTTATATTCTCGTGAGTAACGTAACCTGCGCGAGAATAGGTAGCGGTTCTCTCCGCGTTGGTAACTTAGGGGTATGTGAGCCAAACTACTGAGCATAATCTTGCCTAGTACATCAACGGCAGCTGAAAAATGCTGATGTTAACTGCAACGTCCTGTAAGGGATATGAAAAAAATTTTTTATAGTCAGCAATCATAATTTTCATCAACAGCATCACCATCATAATCATCATTATGAGGCATCAAGTCCTTAACAGAGTCGAGAATGCAGAATTATACACAAAATCAGTTTGTCTTAGAAGGAAGTGTTTTGCTGTGTACCTGTGTACATTTTTACTTACTGACCTACTGACTGATTTCCTTACTGACTGACTGTCTGACTTACTTGATATGTACAAGAATTACCTTTTGGATGCCACAGATACGTCAAACTTACTGACTAACTGACTTACTTACTGACTAACTGACTGACTGACTGACTGATTTACTTACTTTATCTGTACAAGGACGAACCCTTTGGAGGCCAGAGAGACGTCAAACCTACTGACTAACTGACTTGATCTGTGCAAGAACTTCCCTTTGGAGGCCACAGAGCCAACAACCAATGAAAGCCTGGCGTGGATCTGTATAAATATAGAAAGACGATTTGTGATGGGGTACACCAGAAACGATGGAGTCAGGACCTAGTGAATCTGAGCGAACTGACAGTTGTCCTTGTACAGAGCACTAGGTCTAATCGTGGTTATCTGTTTGGTCATTCAATGACCGGAGAATGCACAAATCAGAAGACACTGGGTGAAAACCTACGTAGTCTAAGATAGGTGTTCTTCTTTGTTCGTTCATCAATCAGACCTCCACGCTAACATTTCTAATTAAAAGGAGTACAACAGTTTCAGGTTAATGACATTCCTGTATAAATTTTGATGAAATAAGGAGGTTTTACAGGCGAGAGAATCTACTTAATTGCACCGGGTATTAACACATATGGCTTGGTCTATTTCCGCAGAGCGATCTGTGGTCTGTGGCTAAGTGGTCAAGCCGTTTGACTCAGGTTCCGAAGGTTGTGGGTTCAATTTCGGGCCGCGTCCTTCGGTTCACGAGGGAAATTTTTCGGAGACTCTTGTGGGTCGTCGCTAGAGCTACGGAGTTCGTGCTTGGTGTGACGCTTTCCGCGCTGCGGAAAGAGACAGAGCCATATGGGAGAAAACCCGGTGCAATGAAGTCGACCCTGTCGACTTTTAAGCGATGACTTTTAGAGCACGAATTCCGTACCCCCAGCGACGACTCACAGGAGTCTTCGAGAAAACTGTACTCGTGAACCGAATAACAGTCCAGACACGAACCCACGACTATCGGGGGGCGAGTAGGCGGCTGAACCACTTCATCTCGGAGACCCTCAGTTTTGGTGGGATGAAATTGGCTGGTGCTATTATCAGCATCTAGTGCCTTGCCGGTTGGCGTGGGCGATTATGCTCCTCCACAAATTGCGATCTCCGACGGTATGAATCAATTCGTGTGTTGACTTCCTTCCGTGCCATGACACAAGACTGTCAAGAATTTTCCCACACTGTCTTCCTCTATCATTATTTCCACAAACAGTTCTGGTTGTCACAATATGTTCTAGTTCAGTGGTTCTCAACCTTTTTTTTTTGGCCCATGCACCCCTTCACCATATGTTCAGAACATCAACCCCCCCCCCCCCTCACCTCCTTCGTATTTCCTCCCTATAAATTCCCCCTCCCCGCCTCTACGCAGTATACGTAAAAATGGAAGCTAAATTTAATAACACATACTAGAACAAGTGTAGGCATCTACTTAAAACGTGATTTGTGGGTCTACTTACATTATACGAATTTCAGAAGGGCGAAAAGTACAGAGCCGTAAAGTAGGGAGGGAAAAACAATACTAAATAATCGGTTCGTGTATTAACGCGATCTTGAAATAATCTTAATTCTCCCCTCCTCCCCCCCCCCCCCCCCCCCACTCCCTGAAAACCCTAAAATAATTCCTCACCGGTTGAGAACCACTGTTCTAGTTTGTGTCTTCTCATAAAGTGGCCCAAAAACAGATGGCTACTTATTTCTGATGTTTGTGATAAGTTGTCTTTGCAACTCAGCTTCCCTTAAAATGTCCATATTGCCCATTTTGGCTCTCCAATTAATTTTCAGCATTCTTCCAGGATTCGCAGCCGAGTGTTAAAATTAGTTCTATGTAACATGCAAGAACTCTTTTTCTAACTTTCAAGAACAGTGACTTATTTCACAAGATATTCCTCATTTCATAGAATGCAGTATTTGCCTGTTCAATTCTGTTATTTATCTCAGTGATGTATCTTCAATCTGCTGTTATCCATGTGCCCAAATGCTGAGAGGTATGATTGTCTTGGGAAAAATACAGTGGTGGTTTCACCTTACCTTCCGCCAGTTTGTGTATGATTGAGTCCATAAGCCGTTGTCTAAAAGACAGACACTACAAGGCAGCATTGGGGGCGGGGTTATATATCATGCCTCTTATCGTCCGATTTGCCACGTCATAGAGATTTTAGATATTTTATAGAGATAGCTGCCCCATCAACTAACTGGCCTCCTCTCAGTGACCACCGCCTGTGCTGGTCCACGGCTACTTATTCAACACATTCACACCTAACCTCTGGACAAAACATATTGAGGCCACTCCATCATCCACCACTCGGTGGACGCGCCTAGTAGCAAGACAGGCTTCTACCCCATTTTATGACTGATTAACTCTGTCAGCTCCTAGAGGTCGCAGCAGCTGCCTAACGGGGGAAATAAGGATAACACTTCAGAGATGTTTTACTTTCACATGGGTCAAACATACACATCTTGTAAACTGACAGATAGTTTACCAGACTGTTTCAGCGTGCTAGACTAAACCTAGTTCATAAATAACTTCGCATGTATTGTTTGGCGTTATAGAAGTAGGAGAAAGGATTAGAGACAAGAGGATGCACTAGAAAACATATAAATTGAAAGCTATAGTTATCGACCGGAATTCGAATCTGTCACCTCCAAATGACAACAGAGCCTCGCTGCAGAAACAAGTGTACTTCGATGCATGACCAACTAAACGCTTCTTCTTCTTCTTCTTCTTCTTCTTCTTCTTCTTCTTCTTCTTCTTCTTCTTCTTCTTCTTCTTCTTCTTCTTCTTGGAAGGTGTCTTCATTAGCCAGGTCTCTCATCCGCACAAATCTGACTAAACGTAAGCCACACGTGTCACGTTAATTGGTAAACATGATGAATAACTAATCACACTTTGTGAATTGCTTGGAACAGAAAGAAGTAAGTTAGTTTCTTGCTGTTTGCATTTAGTATATTTATTGAGAAATATATTCTCGAATATTGATTTACACTCATAGAAGACATTGGAAACAACATACGTATGAGAATACTACACACCAGAAATTCAAAGCTAAGGGTACATCATGATTCTAACCTTTCATATCCAAATGAGAACAGCGTATCCCTTAGAGACGGCTTCAAAAAGTGGTCATCTCTAGACAAGCTTATTTCCTGTCTGAAGTCGTACACAAGGAGCGTGCTTAAAATTAGATCTCTTAGCCATTAGCAACTATGGACAACAATCCATTTCAAATTAATTTCCGAAATGTGGCTGATTTGGTCAAAGGATTATAAATTTGAGGCTGGGATGGGCCTTAATTATAACTTCGTTAGGTTGAACGGGGCAGGGGTAATGGAAAAATCGCCGATGACCAATTAGTTCTCTGACATTTTCGTCGCACCATGGGTTTTAGACGTAAAATTACTCCCATGTTTTATATCAGAGCCATGCAATACAAGTAAATTTATATTTCTTGCTTTCCAATGGCTTTATGGGTTCCCAGGCAATCGATGGTATTTGCTTGGTGGTTTAATCAATTGGGAGACCCCTGGGTCGTCACTGGAGCTACGGAATTCATGCTTTTGGCAAACCAGTCTGTGGAAATAGACATGGGATAAAACCCGGTGCAATTAAGTCGACTTTTAAACTTGTAGTATTTGTTGCTAATTTTATCCACTTCTCAGGTACCGGTGTTGTAATTTATCAATTTAATTAGTTTTTCAGTTACTGCAGTGCCATTATTTGTTGCTAATTTAATCATCTTGTCAGGCACTGGTGGTATAAGTTACTAATTTTATCGGTTTTTCAGCGACTAGTAGTACGAGGGTAAGTTAATAGGTAAGTCACAAATGGCTGTAGAAAAATAACTAACTATGATAACAACTTGAAACTAGTTTATTTCTATACATACATTGTCCCTTTATTTCTCAACATAATTTTCACCAACATTGATGCACTTATCCCATCGTTTTATCAATCCTTCCAAACCGGCGGCATAAAACTGCGTGCTTTGTTTTCGTTTACCTGCCATTCCACAGAACTGTGTGACTTACTTATTGACTAGCCCTCGTAACTTTTTCTACCCAGCTATGCACCGCTTTACAGGAAATCGCTGGGGGGGGGGGGGGGGGGGGAGAAGCTAAGACCACTGAAAACCCACCTTTTGCGGGAGACATTTCGCAAGTGACGCCAGAGTTGAATGTGAAGTGAAATCGTGGTTTAGAAAACAGAGCACGCAGTTCTATACAGTCGGTTTGGGAGGACTGATACAACGATGAGATAAGTGCATCAATGTTGGTGGAAATTATGTTGAGAAATAAAGGGACAATGTATGTATAAAAATAAACTGGTTTCAAGTTGTTATCATATTTAGTTATTTTTCTACAGCCATTTGTGACTTACTTGTTAACTTACCCTCGTATAAGGTGGTTTTTTTTTTTTTTTTTTTGCATATCCTTTTACAGGACATCGCTGTCAACACTAGCATCTTTCAGCTGTATATTGATTTCTTGGCAAGATTACACTCAGTAGTTTGCCATTGCTTTCTGAACGGCTGGCTCACATACCCCGTCAGTTACCGATGCGATTCGAACCACTGCCGATTCTTACCGTTATCACGTTACCCACGAGAGTATACGAGATAGACATGCAAAATGGATCATGCGTATTTGTTGCTATTGTAATCATTTATTTTTTTTGTCAGGTGCTGATGACGCCTGCTACAAAAATGGTTTTTCTGTGGCTGTGCTAATCGGATCCATGACACAAGCCAGGTAATGTTGTTTTCACGAGCCCAGTCTGTATTCCACCATTAAAGTATTCATATTTGTGGACGACCAAGCACTAATTGCAAAATTCAGAAGCCCGAATTACAAGATCAGATATATAGTCTAAACGAATTGTGTAAGGAACATAACATGGAAATTAACATAAGTAAAACAGCATAGCCAAAGAGGAAAAAAAAAACAAGAAAGATTCATCTAAAAGAACACCAGTAGATACTAAAAAAAGCACTGCCAAACTGCCAAACCTGGACAATGACAGAAAGAAAAAAAAATTACAACAACGGAAATGAAATTCCTGAGCAGAATACTCAACGTGTCAAGAACATAGAAAATCATAAATGATTATCAGAACTAAAGTGACGGTAATAGAAGCGGTAGATTTCATTAGAAACCAGCAAGTGAAATGGTTTAGACACATGACTAGGCTACCAACTGACAGAATGAGTATACCACAACAAGCAATGATGTACAGCCCAAGTGGAACCAGAAGATGAGGCCGACCTTTGTAAACAATATACACGGAATAACAGAATCCATGAGAACCTCGATATATGAAGCCCATAAACGGGCACTCGCCCGCTGTTTATGCTTCATCTCGACACGGCATGGTACAAGAGGCTCAAGATTATATGAGTTGAATCTGTATCTGTATATGCCCAATGGGATTACATATTTTTGTTTTTAAACGTAAAGTCTATTCAGTTATCAGTTATCAGTTATCAGTTGGGGTATCTTCGTTGCACTCCGGACATGTCCATAGGTGCTCAGATCCTCCCCCCAGCATATGCATCAGCGTCCGGTGGCTAATAGTGCCAGTTCTGTGTTGGTTGACGAGGCGTAATATCTAGTAAAGTCTAGTTATTTGTGGACTATGGAAAGGCCTTTAGCAGCATTGGTAGGGGAATCTCTTTGGAAATTGATTGAGCACAATGTGATCTTAACTACTTACTAGTGCCAGTAATGCAGTTAAACCACTCATAGACATTTACCATTTGGTATATGACAGAGATCTATTATTGAAAATAGGAGAGGACAAGTTCCAGGGCAAGAGGAAGACAGGACATACTGGGGAAAGTGATATGCAGGTTTTAAATGTGAGAGAATCCACTTCATTGCACCAGATTTTATCCCATACGACCCGGTCTCTTTCCGCAAGGCGGCCTGCGCGAACTCCATAGCTACAGCGACGACCCCCAGAATCGAACCCACAACCTTCAGAGTGTGAGGCAGGCGATTTAACTATTTCGCCGCAGAGACCCATGGGAAAGACAACTTCATACAGGATGGCCAGGACGTGGGGATATGGAACTTTGCTGAGCTGAAGAGAATTGCTGGTAACTAATAGTAGGCTGTGGACGGACGTTGTCTGACGTCGTCTGTACATTCATACTGATTGATCGAATGAATGAATGAATGAATGAATGAATGAATGGTGTGTTCATATATATTTTCTTTTACTTTCAATAACATAGACGATATTGCAAAAAATGTTGCCTGTGTTATTTCGCTCCATCTTCTCAGGTGCACACCGCAGAAATGTTGCACTGAAATATGCGAGGCCATATACTGTGCAATTATTGTTCATGTCTTCATTATTCAAATTCGTTACGGGAAAGCATTGTTTTGAATATATTTACTTCGCACATTTTTCAGCGCTCTGATTGGGCGTGGCTGTGACCATAACCAACCGGACGGGGAACCTAACTGCCCTACTGGCTCTAGATGTGTACCCGACGACAGCAGCGGTCGAGGTACATGCTGCTACGGAAAGCAAGATCCCGCCCAACAAACTGCCTACAACAACGCCAGTTTCTGTAGGAGTGAGTGTGGCGAATGCCAACCAGAACATGTCTGCAAGAAGATTTTAGCCGTCTGCAAGCGGCTGCCGTGTCTGCCCAGATATAACTGTGTCCAGAGAGAAAAGAAGGGGTCTTGTCCGCGGTACACAACCCTTGGGTCCAGCTGGTGCTCAAGGAATAAACGAGTCCGCTGCAACAATGACCTTGAGTGCTTTGGCAGCCAGAAATGTTGCAGCGATCCGTGTGGCGGCTTGCGGTGCAAGAGACCAAGAAACTGATGGCTGAAGCAGCGAACGGGCCATGTATACTAGTGTAACATAATTCATACGGCCATATAACTTGTATTATAATATGTGTTTTGTGAGATATACAGAGAGAGTACATGTGACAGTTGAGACAGTTTCTGAAACAACAGTTAGTTTAAGACATGAGATTACATACCATAGCATTCTCAAAATAAACCTAATACAACATGTATTTTGTGAAACTATAAAAGCAGAATATGCTGATGTCACTGCTTTAATTTATTCATCGCGGCACGTGCAGACACATAACCTAAGGCAGGCCGGCAGACAGCTCAGTCTACCTACTTCCTACCTACACACATAAACATACACATCATCAGGGATTTTTAAATAAAGCTTTAAAAAAAGGGGGGCGGGGTTAAAATGCAAGAAGGCTGGCTTCATTGCACCCCATATTGATCATAGGGTGGCCTGCTGAAAGCGTCCAACAAAGCACGGACTCCTATGATTCTCCGAGAAAATTGTGAACAGAGCGACGTACCCCGGAATCGAATCCACAACCTTCGAAACATGAGGCAGGTGGTGGAGCCACAGAGAGTCTCTGTCACAAAGGTAGAAAAGGTGAATATCAAAGAAGTGATAATAATCGATAGTGATGCTTCAAGAATGCATACAATGGTAAAGGTAGTCCCGTGGTAGATACTGTTGTACAGATGTAAAGTGTTACGTCTTCACATGTACTAGACCACAATATGATGATGTGAGGCGACCAACTCTTTCCTCTTCCTAAATAATGTTGAAAATGATCCAAGTCCCATTTTTTCAAGTTTGGCTCAATCCCGGTGCCAGTTCGAGAGGAGTGTGTCAACCGAATTACATGATATATAACTCAGCAGTATGCACCTGATGAGATGTAGCGAAGAATGCCAGGCAAGAAAGAAATCGTGCAATATTTTATTTATGGCATCTTTGTTTGAATTCACTAAGCCAACACACTGTTTTGAATGCCTAATGCCCCTATACAAGATCACAGAAAGACTTTCAGGGCAATGACTAATGTCTTTATACAAGATCACAGAAAGACTTTCAGAACAAAGCCTAATGTCCATATACAATATCAGTGACAATCAGAACAAAGCCTAATGTCCATATACCAAATTAGTGACAATCAGAACAAAGGCTAATGTCCATATATAAAATAAGTGACAATCAGAACAAAGCTTAATGTCCATATACAACATCAGTGACAATCAGAACAAAGGCTAATGTCCATATACCAAATTAGTAACAATCAGAACACAGGCTAATGTCCATATACCAAATTAGTGACAATCAGAACAAAGGCTAATGCAGTGGCGTCACTGGGGTTGGTGTCACCCAGTGCGGTAAACTCTTGGTGTCACCCCTCTAGACTTTCACCATGGTCTTCTTCCGAGTGTTCCTGTACCATATATAATCGCATATAGTAATGTTTGTAAAATAAGTCAAAAAGTTAATAAGGACATAGGAAAGAAAACAAATTGAACAATATAACTTCAATACTTCAGGTAAAACATAAATAAAGAATTTCGACAAACTCGGACAAAGTTAAATTTTTGTTATTTTGCTATGTTTGCTTTGTCAAATTTGCAATTTTTTTATTTTGGTGTCACCCCTTGATGGTGTCACCCGGTGCGGCCCGCACCCCCGCACCCCCCTAGTGACGCCCCTGGGCTAATGTCCATATATAAAATAAGTGACAATCAGAACAAAGCTTTATATCCATGTATAAAATTAAAGAAAGACTTTCAGAACTTGAAAAAAAAAAATTGGCAATGAAGTAAATAAAAAGATTTTTCCAGTACTAGGGAGTCTTACGAGCCATTTCTGGTTTTCATTTAGTAGTCGGAAAATACGAATAGGGGATATCTGATTATCTATCTCCTATTTCTATTTAACACACCATACATGTCTAAATTACAGTTCAAGTCTATGATATTAATTTGGGGCAAGTACAACAATCCCTATTTCTAGACACAAAGATAACTTCATATGGAAGATGTATCACGGAGATAACGAACAGAATAGAATGAGCAAAAAAATATATATATATTTTAAATAAAAAGAACATCGTACGCAATAAATCCCTTTCATTGGAAGTTACAAAAAAGAATTCTTGCATGTTACCTAACAACAATTTAACACGGTTGTGAATTTTCTACAATTAGCAAACAAACAAGCAAATCCATTGAGGCCACTGAGATGTGGTTTTACACAAGAATGCTGACAATTCCCTGGACAGCCAACATGAGTCATCTAAATGTTTTAAAAGAGGCTAAGACACAACTGTCAGTAAGATGCACTCATCCATTTTCAGCCACATAATTAGAAGAAAAAAAAACTGTAACATGTAGTGACAAGTGACAAGATTTGTAGTGAGAGAGAGCTGAAGAAGACAGCGAGGGAAGATTCTTGATAGTCTTTCATCATGGCACGGAAAGGTGTCAGCACACGAATTAATACACGTTGTTGAAAACAGCAAGATGTGGGGAAGTATGGTAGACCACGCCTGTCGGCACTTGATGATGATGATGATGATGACACATAAACACTATTTAGCGACATACGGGAGGCTTCAAACAATATCATGGATTTCAAGACACTTTAATGTGAAATATAAAACGAATATGAAAACGCGACATTGTTTTTAAACAAGTGATATAATATGGTAAAACTATGCTTTCAAATATGTCGCCGTTGAAATTATTAAGGACTAGAAAGCCAGTATTTTGGTTGGGCAACAGCAGAAAAAAAAAATACAACATAGTTTAGGCAACAACAACAAAAACAGTATTTTGGGTAGCAACCTAAGAAAAAAAACTAAAAAAAACCCCAGTATTTTGGTCCGGAAAGGCGGTATTTGGGGCTAGTAACCTTTTCCGAGCTCGATGTTTAGTTTGCCGTAGTTATAATTGTAATTGTATTTTAAAAGTACACATCACATCTAAATGCGCTAGAAAACAATTAAAAAGGTCTCATCATTTAGGACTACTTTATGACTTTATGTAACAACACAGAGAGAGAGAGAGAGAGAGAGAGAGAGAGAGAGAGAGAGAGAGAGAGAGAGAGAGAGAGAGAGAGGTGGGGGAGGGGGGGAGAGAAAGAGAGAAAACTTTGTAAACTTTGAGAAACCATTATTACGTCCTGTAAGATTAAAGTACCAATTGTTAAATTAACCTACAGCTCAGTCCTGCATTCTTCTGATTCTTCGCTCCACCTTCGAGAGTAGTGTGACACTTAATTATACACCTTAATGATCCCAAGTGTCCGACTTGGCCATGCATTTGTGTAAGCTTTGCCTCCTGTATACAGATTCCATCCAAGGTAACGAGTAACGGGCTCTATCTATGCACGGGCATATTTTATTTCCTAACAATTTTGCCAAACAGGCAGCTTGCGGTCTGCTCTTTGCAATTTTCAAATGCAGTGGGACTTTCACTGCGGCTGGGCGTGAAATGTTAGGCGTTAGACTTTCACATTTGCCAGACCACTGTATAATGAACTAGGGTGGCAAGCTCCCTTCAGCGCCGTCTTTCCTTCCCAGACAACTCTCAGAGAATTGTTTACGATTACTCTGTGGCTGCACCATTTCGTATGTTAAGTTAAAGTAACATGCTGACCTACACAGTCATATAAATATTATAAAGAACAGTTAAGTATAGTACTAAGTACTTCTTAAGTACACACGAGTCTACCACCTTTCCAGACTGTTTCTTCCGACTGTTTGCTGCTTATTTGCTGATGAAGGCTTGTCGTCTTATGTTTTGTAAAGCCGCATTATACTTCCAGTTTTTGTACTGTTAACTGTAGCACGTTTCAAGCGATTATTTACTATCGTCATAAGGCTCGACGAATCCTACTGCAGATGTGAGTCATCGACCATTTCACAATAACTGAAAAATATCGGGGCTTAGGAACTTAATGGCACAGAGAAAATCCTTAGATTATCGTGGACAAAGTCGAAGAAGTTTACAGACACTCTACAGAACCCATACATCGAAGAAAACTGATCCATAAAGAGCACCATGTCTGGGGAACCGATATACTTTGGTCATATTAAATGTTTCTGTGGCATGGTGCCTGGGGTAAGAGGCACGGGTTGGCCAAGCTGGAAGTGGGACACAGGACACTGAAGACACAGAGGACATGGACATGCACGAGGCATGGCAAGTGGCACAGGATCGAGTCTTTTCTGCGGGCCGTGATGACAGCCCGTTCTACAAAGGAACTACTACATAATAATAATGATAATCATGGTGGTGATGGTGGGGAAAAGTAGCATCTCTACACTCCGACATTTCCCGAGAGAGACATCTCACTTCTGGTTGCGTGCCACTATTATGGCGTGTAACATAACATATGGCACATGAATGGAACTAAAGAAGTCTGAAGAATTATCCACAAACAAAATATAGGAATCCAGTATCATAATAAGCGCCCCTTTCATATACAGTCTGACAGATATTCATATATGTTGTCAGCTATGCAAAGTTATTGCCATTGAGAAAACAAAATTCCATTTAGTTACAGCTTTAGCCCACTATACCTGCAATTTCATCTTATTTGACCCATCAACATTTCAAGCTATACTTCTCTTATTGTTGTCCTTATTTAAACACTAATGTTTTCCCACTGTGAATTTGAATTATTAAGACAAACAATACGGTGAACGCAGAAGAAGAAGAAGAAGAAGAAGAAGAAGAAGAAGAAGAAGAAGAAGAAGAAGAAGAAGAAGAAGAAGTCACAAACAATACATTGCACAATTTATGGCTGGCTTATTTCACCGTATCTCGTCAGGTGTATACTTCAGAAGAAAAAGATATGTAGAGACGTCAGCTGTACTCGCAGGAACCCGCAATATTACTTAGTTGCACATCCTTTACAGAACGTTGCAACCAACCTCAGCATTTACTAGATATTTGCGATTTACTTAGCAATTTTAGTTCAGTAGTTTGCCATTGAATTTTTAACGTCCCATGCCTCTTACTAACGAAATCAACGCAAAGCGGCCTGCTTTTAAAGCGCTGATTTCGAACCCCCGACTCGGAGTGGCGGGAAATTATGAAACGCAGGTTCCCTATCTTCTAAGTTACATTGCCGGTTAAATGGTGTAAACAAAAATGCAGACTGACACACCTCGCCGCCTTATCATATGATAGTTTGTTACATTGTGTTTCAAAAAAGCATAATAATTACAAACCATTACGGAAGCCAATGTGACAACAACAAAAAAATACCCGACGGTCTCATTATTAACACTACTATGGTGACAATGTAACATATGAAAATGTGTGTTGTGTTGTACAGTTCAAAGGATTCATTATGTTGCATTCATGTATGCCGAACTTCTTAAGTATGCACTGGAGGCACAAAGAAATATGATATGCAACAAATTGTGCAATATATCGTGTCTTCATTATTCAAGTTGTTCTTATTGTTACATAATGATATGTAGGGTATTATTATTTGGACATAATGGTTAACGGAGCGTTTGCCTCATGAAGATAAAACACAGAACAACCTAGTGAGTGTTGCTGCAGCTGCTTTGTGGTCCGTTTCTAGAATAAAAGGTATCCTCCATGATTTTATAGTGCCCGTGGACCGACCGTTTCCTGTCTTCACTGGAGTAGAAATCATTCAGACGCCAGCCGTAATCCCAAGAAGTACACGATGGAAATGCATACTTGTCCTCTGGCATCTTGTCATATCGCTGCCTGAGGTAAATGTCCCGGCCCTTGCCTTCTTTGCTGAAACCATCATACAAAGTTCGTCTTACCAGCGGAGACACAGGTCGCATTTCAGGTAGACTAACCAGAGATTCTGCTTCTTCTTTTTCAAAATCAAAAACTTCATTATAATCTGCCTTCTTCTTGTTATGGCGAGTTTCGACTGTAATTGGCGGGAGACGTTCCAGTACAGCATTGGAAGGTCTTCCCTCTTCGATTTTCTTACGGAACACATCAAACTGACGACCCTGACTCCGACATTGCCCTTTCAGTTTTGCGAGAGATGTCAGTCTTGCCTTTGCCTCCTTCTCTACGGCTTCTTTCCAGAAAGCTTGCATGCGAGCATCCACGAAAAGGTTTCTAGCCATTTTCGGTCAGTTCGGAAAAAGTTCAATTGGTTTAACTTCTGTTTTATTACATGGACGTTCCCAAGAATAGACCACAAAAGGAAGACGCCATTATTGTGCGATGCACCAAATTCACGCGAGACTTTTCGTGGTTTATTAGACACTGGCCAAGTTTTATCAAAACGACGAATAATCATGAAATGACCGTGGCTAAATCTTCTTCTTCTTTCTTCACCTTCAGACGTCAATATGAATCAATGCAACGAAAGCAGCAGCCAACTTTAAACTTGTTGACATCTCCATTATTTGTTTATTTAATTCCCCAGTGCTGGTTGAACATCTCTACCTGGTCTCACTCCCAAAGCCAGGTAAGGATCACTCTAGACTTAATGGATACCGAATCATAGCCCTGCAAAACACCTTTGGCAAAATCCTCGAAAAGATAATAGCCCGCAGGCTCCAGCGACATTTGAAAAGTCGTAATCTGCTTCACAAAGGGCTCGGAGTTACCGACCTGGCAAGGGCACATGAGCCAATGCGGCAACTTTTGCGTTTGATGTTTATGAGGGCTTCCAGGACAAACAAGAGACAGTGGTGGTAGCTCTTGACCTGGAGGATGCGTATAATAGGATCAGGCATGATCGGTTGATATAAACACTGTTGGACATGGAGATCTGCCCTTGCCTTGTCAGGTGGGTTGCAGCAGTCCTTTATGCGCGTAAAGTTGCACTGCGCATGGGTTCCTAGACTTCTGTACTATTACACCTGGGTTGCCACTGCCCTGTCCCCAGTGCTCTTTAATGTCTTACACCAGCAAAGTCGCAGCTATTGAAACACCGGGTTTTGGTAGAATTTTGACAGTTGCAGATGATGTGCTGGTGTACAGACAGGGCAGATACAGGGATAGTTTGGCTGAAGACATACAGATGGCAGAATACAGGGTGGCTGGGTGGTGCAGGGACACAGGGGCCGTTATAAACCTAGACAAGGCATCGGTTGTGTGGTACTCCCTGGATCAAGGCAGATGTCCCATGTATTATATTGAATGGATGCCCTCTTAGTAGAGAGAGTAAACTGAAGTACTTGAGTATCACCTTTGACACGTGTATGTCTTTTAAGGATCACGTGGAGGCTTTGGTGGTGAAGGCTGGTAGGGGACTTAATGCATTGAGGGCTATGACAGCAACCGGGATAGAGCAGAGAATGCTTTACTGGGTCTTTCAGCAGTTAATAATTTCTGTCACTGAGAATGGTGT
Organism: Cepaea nemoralis; assembly: GCA_014155875.1. Lineage (NCBI taxonomy): Eukaryota > Metazoa > Mollusca > Gastropoda > Stylommatophora > Helicidae > Cepaea > Cepaea nemoralis. Next base: position 345,762 of record JACEFZ010003057.1, on the reverse strand, counting down.
GGGGCTGCTGACGGTATCAAAGAACTAGCTTGAAAGGTTGAAGCGCATACAAAAATGCTGGGGTGCACAAAGGACAAACCAATTATATGCATGAGGCATATCTTGGCGCCACCAATAATGGCGGATAGGCATAGGGTCATTCAAGCCAAATGGTACCTGAAAGTTGCTGCAGATAGGGATCAACCTCTGCATGAAGCCATGGATATGGTCAAGGGCCATAAACTAAGACGAGGCAGGTCCTGGATGGCACAGGCAGAAATATCTATACGTCAGGTGTGTGATCTAGAGACCATCAATCATGAAAAAAAGAGTGGGTTGAAGTATCGAAAGTTATGACGGACTGGCACAATGTAATAATAGTAACACTGGGTCTTGAGTGCAGAGAGTGGGCAGCGGGCCGCACAGAGTTTGAGGTGCAACAACTGATCCAGAGTAACACACATCAAAGTGACATAGTGATCTATACTGATGGGTCAGTGGTGAGAAACAGACGGAGTGGTTGGGGTTTCATTGCGAAGGCTAATGGAATGATTCTTAAAAAAGGAGAGTCTGGCATATGAGACAACGAACTCCAGCATGAGAATGGAGGTGGAAGCAGTAATAGTGGCATATCGTTGGTTAGAGGAGACCACTGCAACACACAATATATTCATTAGAGACTCAAGGAGTATGCTTAGTAAGGTGGAGAAAGGAATGTCTCGTGTGGAATTGCTCACCTCGCTTCAGAGGTCACAGATTTTGAGAATTGTATTGATTTTTTGCCCTGTCCATGCGGGAGTGAGGGGAAATGAACAGACTGATAGGCTGGCAGGGAATGCGCCTCTTAGTGGTAGATTTCCTAAGGACAGGGGAAGGTTTTCGTGCTCCTGTGGGACCAGGTGGAGAATGTGGGGGACAGATTGAGAACCCATATGTGGAAAGGATGAGATTGAGGGGGATTAGCATGGGTTCTGGTAGAATCTCAAAACTGAGAGGGAAGACCAGGAGAACTTTCAATCAGATAGCGGTGGGAACGATTAGTAGTGTGACACTTTGCTGGCTGTTAAATGAAGGTACGTGGTGCGTATGGGAATGTCCTGAGTGCAGTGATGTCAGTTTTCAGCCCAACTCAACTGTTTATTAAATAGAGCGGGCGTAGGCTAAAATGGCTATTTAATTAATTCAATAAATAATGAGTAACAGTGACGAATGCTATGACTTAACTACAATTATAAACGATGAGATGGAAGAGATAAATTACCCAAAACTGGTTCTGATAAGATGCCATAAATTTTCTAAGAAGTTCCTGAACATACCACGTGATAGAACAGATGAGCCTAGAACCATCCAGATAAATTAACAATTGCACCAACCTCCAGCAGAACACATGAACTTCATACCATCAGTATAAATATTACAATAGAACAGATAATCTATTACAACAGATAAATTTAACACACGCAGCATACAAATGTACATATATGTTTTTATAACTTGATAGAAGAGATGCATTTAACGAATCAGTATACATATACACGGAGTACAATTGGGAATGCCCTGAGTGATGAGATGTCGGTTCTTGACTCAACCCCCCAGATATCCAGCCTGCAGAATGGAGGTGGAAACAACTGTAAAAACCCATATAAAGAAGAAATTAGAAGTTATCAAACTTCTGAAGAAAGGGAAAGCTGCTAGTCTAGATGGTATCCCAGCAGAAGCTATTGAATCATTGGCACCTTTCCGTCTTGACAGACGATAGTTTGGTACATTGTGCTTCAAAAAGGCTTAATAACTACGATCCATGGCGGTGGCGAGTGTGGCTGGTAAGGCCAATTCTTGCTGCAAATGTTTGCCCACAGTAGGTGCATGTGAAAACATGGTCACTTCCACCATTTTGCACCATCTTACGTCTCTCACGCTCTGTGTGTGCTTTATCTGCAATTATTTTCTCCTTTGTCTTTATTCCATTTCTGATAGTTGCCCTCCATGCAACACGTTCAGCGGCGACGTGCTCCCAATGTGCATTATCAATGCCTGTATCAATCATGTCCCGCTTACACACATCTTTGTATCGTAGTAGAGGCCGACCCTGAGATCTCCTACCCGTCTGTAATTCACCAAAAAAGATGTCCTTTGGTATTCTACCATCATCCATCCTCCTAACGTGTCCTATCCATCTAAGTCTACGAAGACTGAGCATGGAATACACCGTCACACAACCTGATCTTTCCAATACTTCAGTATTTGTGATTTTGTCTTGCCACTTAATACCAAGTATTCTTCGCAGACACCGCATATGAAAGCTGTTTAAACGTTTTCTCTTGGCGTGAGTAAGTTGTCCAGGTTTCACTGCCATAAAGAAGAGTACTAAGGACACAGGCTTGGTAGACGAGGACTTTTGTTTTGGCAGTAAGCTTCCTGTTCTCCCAGACTCTTTTTGCTAACATGTTCATTGTTGTTGCTGCCTTGCCAATCCTGATGTTGATTTCCTGATCGAGGGATAATTTGCTATTTACCTCTGATCCTAGATATGTAAAATGGTCTACTATCTCCAGTTCGGCGTCGTCAATAAAGATTGATGGTACATCATGTGCATCTTGTGACATAATCTGTGTCTTCTTTTTGTTAATTGTTAAACCAAATTCAGAACAAGCATTGGAGAATGCAGATAGTAGATGTTGTAATTCTTCCTCAGAGTGGGTCGTAATCGCAGCATCATCCGCAAAAAGCAACTCTCTGATCAGCACCCTGCTAATTTTGGTCTTGGCCTTCAATCTCTGAGCATTATAGAGGCCACCATCTGAGCGTGAGTGAATGTATATACCGTCATCCTGATCACGAAAGGCATATTTCAGTAGAAGTGAAAAGTATATCCCAAAGAGGGTGGGGGCTAGTACACAACCTTGCTTAACTCCACTCTTGATTTCAAACTCTTCTGAAGTTGAGCCATCAAACTTGATTATACCCTTCATGCCTGTGTGGAACGATTCCACAATGGACAGAAGAGTTGGTGGGCAGCCAATCTTCTTTAGTGCTTTGAACAGACCCTCACGACTGACCAAATCGAATGCCTTTGTGAGGTCGATGAAGGCAATAAACAGTGGCTGATTTTGTTCCCGGCATTTTTCTTGCATCTGTCGCAATGAGAATATCATATCAATGGTAGACCGGTTCTGACGGAAGCCGCACTGTGATTCGGGGTAGACTTGATCTCCCAGGACTTGAAGTCTGTGCAGGACAATTCTGGCAAATACTTTCCCAACAATACACAGAAGTGAGATACCCCTATAGTTGTTACAGTCGCTCCGATCTCCCTTGTTCTTGTACAGCGTTATGATGTTTGAATCTTTGAAATCCTGTGGGACTTGTCCTTCTCGCCAGCATAGCTCTATTAGCTGGTGGATCTGTAGAGCGAGTGTGTCTTGCCCACTCCTGATTACCTCTATTGGAATCCCATCCTTACCTGGAGCCTTGCCAGATGCAAGCTCATTTATAGCACACTTAACTTCTGTTATAGTGGGAAGTGTGTCCAGGTGGTCAAGAGTTGGCAGGGCCTCTATGGCGTTGAGGGCATCATCCGCTAGCTTGGTCTCACTTGAGTAAAGCTCTAAATAGTGCTCGACCCATCTATCCATCTGCTGTTTCTTATCAGTGATGATTTCTCCAGTCAAGGTTTTCAGCGGTGCACTTCTTTTGATCATTGGACCACAGGCTTTCTTTATCCCTTCATACATGCTTTTGATGTTTCCTTTATCACTTGCGATTTGAATGGACTCACATAACTTGATCCAATAGTCATTCGCACATTGCCTGGCAGCCTTTTGTACATCCTTCCTCGCTTGCTTCAGCTCACTCAGAGTGTTACGCGTTGGTCTTTCCTTGTTTCTTAAGAGAGCTATCTTCTTTTTATCAATCAAGGGCTGCAGTATCTGGCTGTTTGCCGCAAACCAGTCCTGCCTCTTATGATCCACAGTGCCGTAAACCCCTACCGCTGTTTTATAAATAGTTTCCTTAAGTTTACTCCATTTATCATTTACTATACAATTTTCTGATGTATCATTGAAAGCGTCTTCAAGTTGCTGTTGAAATTCAAAGCACTTTCCAGGATCGTGAGTGTTAGTAATATTAATCCTGGGGCTAGACTTGTGTTTAGCTGTGTAGATTCTCTTTGGTCTCAGTCTAACCCTTGCAACAACCAAAGAATGATCTGTATCACAGTCAGCACTGTGGTAACTTCGAGTTAATGATGTATGGTTCAGATGTTGTCTCCGTGTGATAATGAAGTCCAGCTGATGCCAATGGCTGGATCTTGGATGTTTCCATGTGACCTTATGCATCTCTTTTGTTTTAAAAAAGGAGTTTGTAATACATAGGTCATTTCTAGTGCAATGCTCCAGCAGCCTTTGCCCATTATCATTCATGCGACCGATGTTGTATTTTCCAAGGCACACTGGCCATGAACTCGAGTCCTTGCCCACACGAGCATTGAAATCACCGAGCATATAAATGTAGTCGGATTTTGGAACTGCCTTGATCGCAGAGTCTAGCTGCTCATAGAACGTATCCTTCACATCATCAGAGGAAGCGAGTGTCGGTGCATATGCAGTGAGAATGGTGGCAAATCCACAAGAGGTTGCCAAGCGCAGTGATAATAATCTTTCATTACCTCCAGCTGGGATATCAATCATTCCCAGTAGCGAATTCTTCACTGCAAAGCCCACACCATGTTGCCTTTTTTCTGCCTGCCCTCTTCCCTTCCAAAAAAAGGTGTAATTGTTTTCCCTGAGTGACCCTTCCTCAGCGAGGCGAGTCTCCTGCAGGCCAGCAATATCAATGTTAAGACGATTGAGTTCAGCATCAATCACAACCGTTTTTCTCACATCATCAATATTTGTCAAGTCAGTGGAAAATCCTGGACACATGGTTCTCACGTTCCAGGTTGCAAGCCGTAGCTTGAGGTTTCTATTCTTTTTATTAGTACCTGGTGCATTGGTTTTACAGCCTGCGATTCAGATTTTGTCCTAGCCCCAAGCACCCATTGAAGCAGGCAGGCTGTGGCGGATCAGCACCCAATTGGCTGGGGGCTGCCCAGCTTGAGGCGGGCGGTAGCTGATCAGTGACACCTGTAGGTGTCTCCCACCGTCAGAGGCAACGCGTGGCGCCCCATGTCTACGCCAACTGACAAGGACTTATAACCCGTAACAGTTGCCTCTCGCTTTGATTCCGAGACCGGTTAAGACCAGGGATGGAGTTATTGCCTCTCCATAGCACAAAGCCTGGGCTAAAATAAAGAAACCATGTGTTGCCCATGCAGCATGATCCCTCTCTCGGCCTGCCTAGTTCACTCCAGAGGAAAGTTGACACCTATAATCTGGAACAAGACAAGCTGCAGAAGCTGCCGGATCAGCAAAGCAATGCTCTAACTGTCCGCCTGTCGGAGCTTCGATCCTAGACCAGCTGCCAACCAAGGCTTAGGGTCTGGTCTGCCCTTCCATGACTTATTTTGTCTTTGGGTTGCATTTCCTCGCACCAGGATAAGGCTAGTACCCTCCCAATTGCGCTCTTCCGCCCGAAGCCGTTGGCACAATGTGGGGTGTCGGGTTTGGTAAGCGCCGCCCAACATTCGGCGCTGACAGAAAGCAGGTAGTACCGTCTACTGTCATAAGGTAGCTCAGTCATATCTGACAAAGACCTGACCTGAAATTGAAGCTATTGAAGCCAATATAAACACTTTAACTGCATTACTGCACTAATTATTTACCAGTCTGATATACTAAAGATACAGCAATTTTAAAGATGGAGGTTCAAAATGTTCTTAAGCATATGAAAGCTGGCAAGGCCCCCGGTGCAGATAACATCACAACAGAAATGATTAAAGCTTTAGAAGAATTTGGACTAGAGCAAGTCACTAGACTGCTGAACACATTATATGATACTGGAGATATACCTTCTGAATTATGTAATTCTGTATTTATTGCAATCCCAAAGAAATCAGGAACCTTAGAATGTGATCAACATAGAACAATTAGTATAATGAGTCACATCACAAAGATTTTGTTACGAATTATCATGCAAAGAGTGAGGAAGAAAATACAACCTGAAATAGGGGAAGAACAATGTGGTTTTGTAGAAGGAAAGGGTACAGTAAATGCTGTGTATATGCTGCGAACAGTTATTGAACGTGCTATAGAAGTAAACAAGGATATACATCTTTGCTTTATTGACTACACAAAGGCTTTTGATAGAGTTAGACATGTCAACATTGTGGATATGCTTGCAGATCTACAAATTGATGGGAAAGACATTAGACTTATAAAAAACATATATTGGAAACAACAAGCTGCCATAAGGATTGATAATGAAGTAGGACAATACCAACCTATTAAGAGAGGTGTTAGGCAGGGATGTGTAATGTCTCCAGATCTTTTTTCCCTATACAGTGAAAATATTTTCAGAAATGTAGAAGACCTAAATGGAATCAGCATTGGAGGACGAAACATAAATAACATTAGATATGCAGATGATACAGTATTGATTGCAGACAATGCACAGGATCTGCAACAATTAGTAGACGCTGTGGTTGTACACAGTGAGCAGCTGGGGTTGGAATTAAATTGTAGGAAGACACAGGTTATGGTCGTCACTAGGAAGAACGAAGTACCACAATGTAATATACAAGTAAATGGGAATATTCTTCAACAAGTGAATCGGTTCAATTATCTCGGAACAGTCATAACATCTGATGGCAGATGCCTTGAAGAGATTAGAACAAGAATCGCCATTGCGAAAGTAGCCTTTAGCAAGATGAAAAACATTCTGACCAATAAAATGATGTCAATTGAAACGAGAAAAAGAGTGTTGAGGGGATACATAGAGCCTGTTCTTTTGTATGGATGTGAAACTTGGACAATGTGCAGTCAAGCTGAAAAACATCTGATGGCTGCAGAAATGTGGTTTCTGAGGAAAATGCAAAGAATACCATGGACAGATAGAAAAACCAATGACCAAGTACTACAAGAGACAAATGAAAATCGTAGATTGATTAGAGAAATTAGACGTAGACAGTCAAAATTTTTTGGACATGTTATGAGAAGAAATGGACTGGAGAACTTAGTGACAGCTGGCAAGATCGAAGGGAACAGACCAAGAGGAAGACCGAGAGGAAAATACCTGGATGGCTTGGCCACATGGCATGGATGAGACAGGAACACTGAGCTGATCCACGACTCTGGTGATCGAGTGAAATGGCGAATCATGACCGCCCACGCTTTCCGGCATGGCACATGATTGATTGATTGATACTAAAGAAATACCAGAGACAAGGATATCTGGTGAAGTTGTCAAAGAAAGGACACCCGCAGGAATGTGAGCATTATGGGAATAATGTTATGGTCACTTCCTGGGAAAATATTCAGCAGAGAATATTAAGAGATACCATTGACAAACAACTAAGGGATGAATAAGCAGACTCTTGACCAAAAACATTGTGCACTGACCAGATAGCCGCATTACTACAGAGCAACACATTGAAATGAATTCACCACTTTACATTGGATTTGTGGATGGAAAAGGCTTTAACAGCATTGATAGCGAATCTCTTTGGAAACTGTTGGGGCATTAAGGAATCTCAGAAAAGAGAATTAATTTAATAAAGGCAACATATGAAGATATTTCCATTGTTCCTTATGAACAGTATGTTTTCGTGTGATGATCTTAAAATATGTGGCAACCTAACACATGAAAACGATAACATAAAATATGTATGCAAAGTAGCAGTTGGTAACATAATGAAGCTGGAATACAAGCAACAATGAGTTAATAAAAATAATTAAAATAAAGGTGCTAAAGCCAAACTCGTTTCTTTATATCTCTTTAATATGTGCACAATATCTTGTATCATTTAAATTCCATTGACGTACATGGACAAGATTATCAATTTAGTACACTTCTTCTTTCTGCCTTCTTTCTCAGATGCCTAATGCAAATTCAGATATCAACTTTACTGTTATATCACTTTACTGTCATATCAGCTGTACTTTCATATCAGCTGTACTGTTATATAAACTTTTACTGCCATATCAGCTGTACTGTTATATAAACTTTACTGCCATATCAGCTGTACTTTCATATCAGCTGTACTGTTATATAAACTTTACTGCCATATCAGCTTTACTGCCATATCAGCTGTACTTTCATATCAGCTGTACTGTTATATAAACTTTACTGCCATATCAGCTTTACTGCCATATCAGCTGTACTTTCATATCAGCTGTACTGTTATATAAACTTTACTGCCATATCAGCTGTACTTTCATATCAGCTGTACTGTTATATAAACTTTACTGCCATATCAGCTTTACTGTCATATCAGCTGTACTATCATATCAGCTTACTGTTATATCAGCTTTACTGTTAGTTTAATGGCTGATAGATTCCCATATCCCATCATACCATCAGGTTGGTCTATTTTAATAAAGACATACCCAAAAGCTGTTGATTATTTTTTTTTTTTTTTTTGGGGGGGGGGGGGGGGGGGGGGGTGCCTTCACTGGCTTTGTACTCAAGCATAGTCCATACATGTGCTATTACCTCTAGTGCACTAGACAGATTTTTGCGTGTGGATTAGCTTTTTCTATTAACAGTGTCCCTGGTCATCAGGCGAACCGACTTCCGGGGTACTAGTAATTTATGTCCCCCAAGTCAAGGACGAGAAGTCAACATGTTAGTTCAATCAACATTTTAGTCCCAACTGACCGGTATAGGGGTTGAACCCGCTACTTCGGCATCAACACACCAGAAGTTGAAGAACCAGTGCTCTTACCCATTCGGCCATGCTGACCCCCAAAGCTGTTGATGAAACACCAGTAGCCCAAGGTCTAATACAGGGTGTATTTTTAATAACTGTGCAGTGTTTGAAAATATTTCCGGTCCAAGTTTTGTATTTACCTATTATGTTGCATGAACTTTACAGAGGGTGAATACAAAACTTGGACTGGCAATATTTTCAAACACTACACAATCAGTATAAATACACCCTATACCAGCCAGTCCTTAATGTGCTGCGTTGAATCAATACCTTGGCCACATTTTAATATGCCTCTCAGTAGATGTGAAGTTTCAGAATCAGCCTTGCACACCCGACTGCTTTCTGAACTTGGAAAGAGGAAGCACAGCTCTGCAAAACTATGTTTGTATGGTGCCAGGAGCAAAGTCTTCTAACCCACTCTCACTATGATAGATGCGAGTCCTGCTCGGGGTTCAGACAACTTCAACATGGATACATTGAATTTACAGAGTTAATATTTCATCTTCCAGTGAATTAACCAAACACCTTCATTCATGGACCATAATAAATTAGGGCCATATTGACAGTATCTCACGCCTGCTTGCATGCAGTGTGAAACTTCAAAAAACACCTTGGCCAGTTGCTTCCATTTACTAAGTAATACTACCATATGTTCACACACACACACAATATATATATATATATATATATATATATATATATATATATATATATATATATATATATATATACTTCTTAGTTTGTCTACGAGCAGTATGAAGATCCCCTGCCGGCTTGCTAGGCCAGTTGCAGGTTCAGGACAAAAATCTGATGATAGGGAGTTCATCCCCTATGGTGAGCCATAGCCCCGTTAGCCCATAACCTCGCGGTCATGGTTTCCCAGTATACACTGCATGGAGGTGGGGTTGACTGATGAAACCAGCCAAACAGAGACTACAAGAACACTGCATGATGAGAACACAGAAGAACCATCTGCAAATCTAACCATTAGAGAACTCCTGTTTGCGGAAAAACAAGCACTAATAGTAAAATCAGAAGCTGAATTACACGACCACATAAATAGTCTAAATGAAATGTGTAGGCAACATAACATGAAAATTAGCACAAGTAAAACAGAGGTAATGACTGTAACTAAAGAAGAAACTGCAACAACGATTCACTTAAATGAACAGCCCTTGAAACAAGTCCCCGGGAAGGTTAACCAAATGCCCGCAGAAGTCGGATGTGTCGGCCTAACGGCGCAAGAACGCAGCTCTGCTGTAAACAGGCACAACGCAATCACATCCGGAAAAAAAACTCCGGATGAACGAAGAAGAAGAAGAAACAAGTAAAGAGTTTCAAGTACCTACGAAGTATAATATCATCAAATGGCAAATCAGAAAACGAGATCGAAAATAGATGCAATAAGGCAAACCAACTCATAAGAGGTTTATAAAAAACACTTATAGAACCAAATGGGAATCAGAGCATCCAGGCCACCAGAAGGATGATGCATATTACAAACTCGACCGAAGAGAAAACGTAGCAATCTTCAGACTCCGCACAGGACATAACAGGCTGAAATACCACTTGTTCAATAAACTAAAGATAGGAGATGCCGATGAATGTAATTGTGGAACTGGTAAAATGACAGCTAAACATTTGCTGCAGAAGTGCCCAATATATGCCGAACAGAGAAAGATATTTTGGCCCACACCTGCTTCATTTGAGGACAAGCTCTATGGAGATATCAACAAGCTCAAGTTGACTGCAGCTTACTTTAACTACATTCAGATTGACATCTAAAGGTGCATGAAGAAGTACTTAGACTGCCACATTTCATACCACAGGTATGTCGGTAACGAGAGCGTACCAGAGGCATGAAATGACTAGCAAATCCATTACGTGGAAAGTCCAAATCAAAAGCTCATTGTGTGGGTGTCATCAAAGGTGGAAAAAGTGTCTGAGTGGCACAAAATGGAATATTGCTTGCATAGCAAATCCATTACGTGGAAAGTCTGAATCGAAAGCTCACTATGTGGGCGTCATCAAAGGTGGAAAAAGTGTCCTAGTGGCACGAAATGGAATATTGCTTGGATAGCAAATCCATTGCGTGGAAAGTCTGAATCGAAAGCTCACTATGTGGGCATCATCAAAGGTGGAAAAAGTGTCCTAGTGGCACGAAACGGAATATTGCTTGGATAGCAAATTCATTACGTGGAAAGTCCGAATTGAAAGCTCACTGTCTGGATGTTATCTGCAGACTGCATTCTTCTGGTTTCCGAAGGAATAGCCTGTGGTGAACGGAGGGCCCAATATATGGAAGTGAGGCTAAGCAGCCATGTGCAGGACGTGACGATTCCTTGGGTGAGCCCAGTGCCAGAGAACCATGTGTCAGCTCTGCAATTATGGAAGCCTCCTTGGATGGTGGGGAATGCCCATGGTCTGCCCCTGCCTTCCCTTGAGAGCTGTCCGTTATGTCTTCGGCTGTTCTAAATGGGCCAGCTGGGATGGAGGAATAACACAACAGCGAGAGTCAAACATCTTACAAAACCCCTGGGAAGGTTAACCCAGTCAACAAATGCCTGTAGAAGTCGGATGTGTCGGCCTAACAGCGCAAGAATGCAGCTCTACTGTAAACAGGCACAACGCAATCACGTCCGAAAAAAAAAAACTCAGGACGAACGCAGAAGAAGAAAGAAGAAACCAACTCATTGGACAAATGGCACCAATACTAAAGAACATACATGTATCAGTAACTACTAAGAAAGCACTTTACAACACAATCTTCCTACCAACTCTATGCCACCAATGCCAAACCTGGACAATGACAGAAAAAGAGAAAAGAAAAATCACAACAGAAATGAGATTCCTGAGAAGAATATTCAACGTATCAAGAAGAGATAAGATCAGAAATGAAGAAATCAAGACTAAAGTAGGGGTTATAGCTGTACTAGATTTTATTAGAAGGCAGCAAGTCAAATGGTTTGGCCATGCAAGTAGGCTACCAACTAACAGTATACCACAACATGCAATGATGTACAGACCAGAGGGAAGCAGAGGAAGAGGCCGACCACGTAAATGATGGATGCAGGGAATAACAGTCCATGGGAATATCGATACATGAAACCCATAAGCGGGCATTCTCCCACTGTTTATTCTTCACCTCGACACCGCAAGGTACAAGAGGAACAACACACTCTGTCAAAAAACTGTCATTTACTGCCAATATAGTACCTTGCGGTGTACGGCAGAGGGGTCTTTGAGCCTGAGGAATTAAGGCCGCCTGGCTAGTGCAGTCGCCGCGAACTGCGCAGGTTAGGATTTTATTTTTGCCCCCGACAGAAAAAAATCCCACACCTGACCGAGGGATCGAACCTGGGTCTCCCGAATGAGAGTCTGGCGTTCTAGCCTCTTGGCCAGCCGCTCCTCTACAATACACACTCATGTACAAATAAAAACTGCAGGTAAACAGAAATATGACATAAATTATAGAGCACACACTAACACATACACAGGAGAAGGTCAAGACAAAGGTAGTCTCAGGGCAGATAATGCCACTGAAGTGTGAAGTGTTAACCTTCATATATTCTAGATCATGGCATTATGAGCAGGGCTGATCAGTTCCATTCCTCGCCACCTTTCCTTCTCAGATAATTCTCATATATATTTAAAACAATTAGCAGGCATCTATACAACAGATTTTGGTAAAAACAAATCTGGTACAGCTGAAAATTGAACTACGACCACTGTCCTGGTCAGCAAACACTCTAACCCAGTGATGGTGAAAGGGTACATGGGCCAAAATAGGTTGGCAACCACTGCTCTAACCACTATTCCACTGACTTAGAGACAATAGAGTAATATAAGCTTCCACTCTTCTAATGCTGATCACTGTTAAGTACGTATGTGCCGCATCACCCACTCACTTTATGAAACAATCTATGAAGATATTAAAAAGTTAGTTGCATGTCCTTCTACAGAATGTTTCAATCAAGCCCAGCTTTTACTGACTGTTTGTGATCTACTAGGCACTTTTACATTTAGTTGCTTGCCATTGCTTTCTGAACGGCCGACGCTCATACCATCAAAATCCGCTCAAAGAGATCCGCTCCGAAATCGTCTGTGGATGATCCCAAACCCTCGACCTGATATGTCGGGGAATTGTGAAACTGCGTTCATTAACCCCTAAGCCACAGATGCTGACATGGAAATATCACATACAGAAATTTTGTTTAATTAACTTTTTTGTCTCTAGGCACCAAACCATAAACAGTGAGCATTACCAAGCTCTGACATGTGTGCCAGACAGTTGTATTCTTTGCCTCCGCTGTGCAGGTAGTCTATCTATCCCTTGCTAGGAAGGTCTTATGTTTTTCTTTTACTGTATGTAAGTGACAGTGCTTTCTATAAACAGAGATCTTCTTATAGTTCCACCATGTGGCATTGGTGATCATGTCTGTTCACAGCCTTCTGCTTTTTGTGCTGCCAGTCATTTCTGATACCGATCTTCCTCCATGCCATGATGTTAAACTGTCTAGCATCTTCTCTCTTTGTCTCTCTTTAATTCTTTTCTCAGATTTTCCTGTTTGTCAACATACTCATTCTTATGACATGGTCAAAGAATGTAAACTGTCTCCTTTTGATGCAAGTCGCAGCTTCTCTGTACCAGTTAACTTCCTTCAAGATGTGTTCTCATAATTCTTCTGTAAAAACCACATCTTTATAGCTTCCTCACTTGCCTGCTAATTGTCAATGATTTGCTTCCATACATTATAAATGACTCAATAAAGCTCTTAAGAACTCTTTTCATCATCTCGATTGACAAAGATAAATTGCTGAAAATATTCCTCATCTGTGAAATGTTACCTTAGCTTAGACCATTCTATATTTAACATCCTTAATACATTTTTCTATATACTGTTATTCAAAACAGGGATAATGTGTGTAAAAGATGAAATGCAATCATACCAGACATAACTACCTAGTTGCATTCTAAAACACCCATCGATGAATAAGCACATTTCAGACCTGATGAACTTCAGCATCACTTGTGGCAGCAGAAGGCAGAATTGCATGCAGTTACATATTCATTATCATCATCATGTGCCATGCCGATAACCATGGGTGGCCATCTCACACAATCACTAGAGTCTTAGATCAGGATTGTGTTCTTGTCAAAATAATGATATTTGACCAAGCTATCCAGGATGCTTATCCATTTGTCTTCCCCTTGGTCTTTTCCCATCAAATTACATCGTAAGTGTATTTAAAGTCAACGTGCTACTGAAATATCAACACTCTTCAAAGAGAGAAGGAGAAAAAAGTGTCTCAAGTGATAACAATCATTCACACAACCTTTGACCGAAGTCCGTCAAACAAATCTAAAAAAATCAAATGCAAGTATAAGATAACGATACCCATAATATGCAAATACTGATCACACCTAGGAAATTAATACAACATGAAGACAACTATCATTAAAAAAAACCATCAATTATGTTAAAATATATTCATTGCCAGATGCAGTACACACAAAATAATGCTATCTGTACATTCGATACAATAAAAATATTCAACATCATGACTCAAAATCAAGGTTATTATATAAAATAGATGTGTATATAAAATATGAAATACACATGTATATAATAGAATATCTGATATGTGATTCGCTTCCCTAAAGATATTAATGGAATGAATAACAAATTCAACAGTTTTCCTCAATAATTTTACAGATTTTACTAGAATGTTCAGGAAATGTTAAGTTTTTGCTGGTACCAGTTATTGAAACATAATTCTAACATGAAGAGGAAACAAATGAATGCCTCGGCCAGAAAAGTGAACTTGGAATGGTTAATCCCAGCATTCAACAATTAGAAGTTGTATGTCAAAGAGATCAGATGCTTTACATAGATATATAGATGTGACTGGAAAACTCCGGACAAGGATGTTGCCACATGCTTGTGATATTTAAATATCTTAAACATGGCAATACAAATTGTATCTGCCTATACGGTTCAATATCAATGAAAATTAAAACTCTATCTGCATAAATAAATGGGGGTGTGTGTGTATATCTGTGTGTGTGTATCTGTGTGTGCGCAAGTGCATGCGTGTGTGTGTGTATGTGTCTATTTGTACAAAGTATGCACATATGTACATGCATTCGTTGGTACATATGTGCATGCATATGTAGTGTGTGTGTTTGTATATAGTACACACATATGTACATACACATATTTGTTATGTGTACATTTGTGTGTGTGTGTGTGTGCGCGCGTGCATGTGTGTGTGTGTGTATATACAGTGTGTTTGTGTGTGGGTAGGTCTGTGTATGTTATGTATCTGTGTGTGTATATGTATGCATGTATATATAAATGCATGCATACATTTCAATTATGTTATGTAACAAAGTGAGACTGGATAATTCAAATAAAACCCCAAAGACAGCAACATATATCCTGTGGTATACTTCATACCACTTATGTGATATATAATACAGCTGTAAGAATAATGGGTCATATAAAACAGAACATTTAGTACATTTACAACAATATGTGCACATAAAGTAATCAGAAGCACTAAGTTAAATAAATATACCACAGCAATCATTAATACTGTATTATGGTGTAACAAACAACTCAGTAGATTATTTGTAATGAAAGTTAAAGCTACGCAAACATTAACGAAAGAATGAAACAAGAATCAAATAAACACAAATCATTAATTTAAAAAAAAATAATTAAGCATTCACTGAAATCAAACAACCATGTTCTAGTCAAAGAATAAAATAACTTCAAATACGACAAACTATAAACACCCAAATGCAATATAATTTAACTGATTCCATGCATAATTATTTTACTGTGTTTTCTTCTTCGTCTTTTTCTGCTGCCTTCCATCCCCCAATAGATTATAGGTCCTCAAAACCTCATACCAAGCTCTTTGCAGACATGTTCATTATTTGCTGAATTTTGCAGCTAAAGTCTTCTTGAGGAATGAGGCTGCCAGTCCTCACACCACCCTTCTCAGTCGCTTCTAACAACATGCATGTTAGGTTGCAGTGTTGCTATTCTTTGCTTTTCTTATGGGCTCCGGTAACACAAGGGCAATTTTACACTGTCGCCAGAATTATATACCAAATATTTACAAATATTTGTAAATCATCGTGTAAAGCTGTTACAATATTAAAAATGTATTTAAACATACCAGGATGGCCCTTTCAGTAACTTTTGTATAACTAAACATTCATAAGCTTCTTCAGCAAATAGATGATCACCAGCTATCAATACTAAATCACTCCCACTTGCAGCATTGTGACCACTATATTGGTTTCCAAATTACACACATTAATAACAATAAGTCAGTTACATTCACATTAACTTGAACAAAGCACATGTTTTGGTGAATGCAGATTATTCACTTCTGTAAAAGGAAATTTAATTGTAAATAAGAGATGAATTGCTACTTACGGTACTTAAAGTGACTCTTCAAAATTAAAGTGTAAAAATGTTTCCCAATACAAAGATGGGGGAATACATGGCAGCAGAAGTGAAGTTCACAGACTAAGAGTTCATCAGACATTCTTTGCAAAAGTACAACCAAACAAATGGCATTTCCATAAATGACATACCCACAATATTACAAAATAACTGTACACTATATAACAACAGCAATGTTGGATAACTATGTCGGATAACTAAACTATGCAAATTAACAAATACAAATTTACAGACAACATGTTGATAAAAACAATGCTCATTATGAAAATCGTTGTGGAAAACTTGTAGAAATAAAATTGATTATTGCCTGTGTAAAAAAATGAATAACCTAAAATGGTTTTTAAGAGTTAAAGCTGAGTGAATGACACTACAGATCCTCATAATATATTCACACCAATGTCCCGTCACATTTATTAACTGGTGCCTGCACAAAATAGTGGGACTAAAAAGTAATGATAGGATCACCAATGTAGAGCTCACGGAGAGAACTAAACAAATCTGAATAAATCCAGAGGCGAGGAAAAGACGCTGGTGCTGTGAGGGACATAAATTGGAAAAACCTGAGGATAGTATAAAGAGATGCTCCCTTGTCTGAAACCTACAGGGCATATGAAATAGTGAGAAACCTAAAAACTCTGGAGAAGAGAATTAAAGACAGATAAATATCATGGGGAGAACCTTGACAGAACTGCAGGAAATGCCTAAAATTAGGGCCACTTGACTTAAGTTGGTTGGAGAATATGCCCCAATGGAGAATAAAAGGCAAAGGAAGTAAGAATGAACGTTCGCTTTAAGCTGCGTGAGTGCACACAATTTCAGCCTTTAATTCATATATTTTAACCTCAGCACACAAATAGACATATGACAGAAAAATTACTCAATAGTCAAATATAGGCTCACTCACAACTTTAACGCTGGTTGCTTTTGAAGTACAATTTGTGCTAACAATGCTCCACAGCTTAGAAGGATAATTCAATCACAAAACTATCAACAGTCAGTACTAAATTCACACATAAAATTATGCTGATTGAAAAATAGCTTCAAGTAAAATTCATATAAACATTTAGTTAATACTTCAAAACACTGTAGGTAAAAGTTGATTAGAGAAATTAGACATAGACAGTCAACATTTTTTGGACACGTTATGAGAAGAAATAAATTAGAGAACTTGCTGACAACTAGCAAATTTGAGGGGAAATGAAAAAGAAGAAGGCAGAGAGATAAATATTTGGATGGCTTGGCCACGTGGCATAGTCGAAACAAGAACATGGAGCTGATACATGACTTTTGTGATCGTGTGAGATGGCGAAAAATGACCGCCCATGCTTAATGGCATGGCACATGATGATGATGAGGTTAAAGTACAAATTTAATAATTAAAAAAAAAAGTTTCAAATGCTTGTGAGGAAAACTGGCCATACAACAATGGTGAAGGTGACGTCAATAACGAGTGTGAAAGGACGGATGGAACTTTATGCTTTCAGTAAAATGGCAGCTTTGATGCAGACAGTATTTGTATTCAAACACTGTTGTACATATTACATGTTATCATATATGAAATTACTTTGCACATGGTCTAAGTCAATGATTCCCAACCTGTGGTGCATGACCCTCAAGTAGGCTTCAGAGCATTTTCTCATAGGGTTGCACTTTTTATATTTAGTTTGCAATTACCATCATAGGAAATTTCACATGAAGATCTTTAACAATTATTTATCTTAACATTGCTACACTGCAATATTTGATAATATTTTTTTTTTCATTAGCTTGCTTTGAACACAAGCGTAGTCCATACTAGTGCTAAAACTACCAGTTGCTACTATGAGGGAGTGCACTGAACTGTGGGTTAGCTTTCAGTATCACCAGTGTCCTCCGCCATTAAGCAAACCCACTCAGACTTCTGAGGTACTTGTAATTTAGTTCCCCAAGTCAAAGGATAAGAAGTGAATATTTAAGTCCAACTGATTGGTGTGTGGCATGGCAAAAGTAGCCTTTAGCAAGATGAAAAACATACTGACCAATAAAAAGATGTCAATTGAAATGAGAAAAAGAGTGTTGAGATGCTACATAGAACCTGTACTTTTATATGGATGTGAAGCTTGGACAATGAGCAGCCAGGCTGAAAAACATCTGATGGCTGTAGAAATGTGGTTTCTGAGGAAAATGCAAAGAATACCATGGACAGCCAGAAAGACCAATGAACAAGTCCTTCAAGAAACAAATGAAGATCGTAAACTGATCAGAGACATTAGACGTAGACAGTCACAATTTTTTGGGCATGTTATGAGAAGAAATGATTTGGAGAACTTGGTGACAACTGGTAAAATCGAGGGGAACAGACCAAGGGGAAGACCTAGAAACAAGTATCTGGATGGCTTGGCCTTATGGCATGGTCGAGACAGAAACACGGAGCTGATCCACGACTCTGGTGATCGAGTGAGATGGCAGAACATGACCGCCCACGCTTACCGGCATGGCACATGATGGATGGATGGATTGGTGTGTGGCTTGAACGCTCTACCCTGCCACCAGCAGCGGAAGTTTAAGCATTTAATCTGTTCGGCCACACTGGCCTATTTTCGATAAATGAAAAGTGACTTAAGGCCCACTGTGACAGTTGCTTGAAAAAAGGCTGTCATGGTAGATGCTGGAAAATTATTGAAAGCTCACCATACAAATTAAAACTGAAGATTATTTGTTGTGGCAAGCCTTTCATATATTTTTTTACCCAAATGTCTGCAGCAGCAGATCTTGACCCACTACCTAAAAATAAACATATACTAATAAATATATACATATCAATATGGTAAAATTATATTCTGCAAATAGTAAACTGGAAAACGTATTTACTATGATGCAAAAGTTAGATAGAAAACACACCTTTACCCTATTACATATACCTCTTTATGTAAATATGTGTTTGATGGAGTGGGGGAAGAGGGGTCCCACAAGTTACTGGCTATTATAAAAGAGGATCACAGATATTATAATATGGGGCCACAGATATTATACAACGGGGCCACAGGTCACTTGGTTATTATAAGAGGGTCAGGGGTATTTTAAAAGTGAGTCACAGGTTACATAGCCTGTGGGTCTGAGGTTACACTGTTATTTATTTTTTTTTGGAGGGGGGATGTTTTATATCATGAGTTATTTGGCTATTATAAATTGGCACTATGGGTTACTTGGCTATTATAAAAGGGGGTAGCAGGTTATTTGGCTATTATAAAATGGAGGTCACAGGTTATTTGGCTTTTATAAAATGATGGTCGCAGGTTACCAAGTTATCATAAAAGAAGGTTGCAGGTGACATGGCTATTATAAAAATTGGGTCATGGGTTATATGGCTATTATAAAAGTGGGTCTCAGATTACACTGCTATTAAAAAAAAGGGGGGGGGGTGAGAGGGTTATATCACAAGTTATTTGGCAATTATAAATGGCACTAGTTATTTGGCTATTAAAATATGGGGGTCACAGATTACCAAGTTATTATAAAAGGAGGTTGTAGATTACATGGCTATTATTAAAAAAGAGGGTTCACAGGTTATATGGCTGTTATAAAAAAGGGGTATCATTGATTATTTGGCTACTATAAAAGGAGATGGCAGGTTATTTGTTTATTATAAAATGGGCATCACAGTTTACTAGGTTATTATAAAAGGGACTTGTGGCTCAAACAAGTTGTGGAATACTGTTCTAATTATTGGACAAGTCATTCAAAATGAAATGAAGACAATCAGCTATGTTACAGCCATACCATTTTTACAATAAGTCCTACACAGAAGTCAAATCTCACAAAATATGCTGCAAAAGGTTTTCTCATAAATATTACATAAAAACAAAAGCATTTTATTTCTCTGAAGTTATTGTGGCATTTACAGGAGTCCATGAAAGAATAGTTTTATTTGTATAGGAAATGTTCTGGCCTTTTAAGTCACAATATAAAGTAAAAGTTTCTTTTAAACGCCTCGAGATGTATTGGGTATATGTTGTTAGCCCCATACTTGTATAAACCAAATGGCACTCAATAGGCAATGGAGTAAAAATAAGTTCAGTCACAGATACTTCCGAGAAAATGTCCTGGTACCCATTTTGTTTCTTATCGATAAACTTGATTTGTCAGATGTTTGTTTATAATTTCCGATTCATATTCTCAATGTTATGAATCAGCTATATAACAGGAATGTCTGACATTCAGAGGGATATTTTAACAACTCATACATTTTACGTTGCGTGATTTCTGCAGTATGTATCTGATGAGATGCAGCGAAATATGTCAAACTCATACATTATTAACACATTTTAAAATTGCAGCTATTTATTAGCTAAAATTAGTTTACATCTGTTTGTTGCCATTAGGCATTCGTGTAACTGCTGTTGTGGTGTTATGAGGCAATTTTTTTCTAGGATGATGATTAAAGGTCACTTGCCCAAGCAGTCATCATATTGTGTACAGGCCAGACCTTTTGTAAAAAACTCCAAGTGCTACTAGCAATCAAACACACATAGCACAATGTGTGAGGTAGACGTGATCTCCCACTCCTCACATTTGTTTACAAAAATAGGAAGTCACATTTTTATTTGCAATCAATCACTTTGAACTCGAGCGTAGTCTATACATGTGCTACATCTACTAGTATCTGCTTCTATAAGTCAGAGCACTGGACTGATTGCATACGTGTTCGTTTTCCCTATTACTAATATCCCTCGCCATCAGGCAAACCCACTCGGATTTGTTTCTCCAAGTCAAAGATGAGAAGTCTACATCTAAGTCTAACTGACTGGTGTGTAGTATGCAACAATCAGACGAGAAAGTCTAACTGACTGGTGTGTAGTATGCAACAATCAGACGAGAAAGTCTAACTGACTGGTGTGTAGTATGCAACAATCAGACGAGAAAGTCTAACTGACTGGTGTGTAGTATGCAACAATCAGACGAGAAAGTCTAACTGACTGGTGTGTAGTATGCAACAATCAGAAGAGAAAGTTTAATTGTGTTTAACCTCCCAGTCACACCAATGTCAAACAAATGTATATGAAATTAAAATAACAAAGTAGAGGTTATTTTTAACCAAGTAAACGTCTTCAACAAATTAATATTTAAGAAAATATTAGACAGACAGTTGTTATTCACTAACACATAACTATTTAATGAGACTATTTTAATACAAGAAGTGTAATATTGTGTCCACTACATAGTTAATCCAATCTGAGGCAATTTTGTTTGTGTTTTAAGATGAAAGGTCATGCTGTCATCCTGACTAGTAATCTGATGTGGTGGTTTTTCAGTGATTAATGTTCCATTTTCATATTTTGGCATTACAATGAGGCGCATGCTAGAAAAGTTTCGTCTGACGGCAGTCTCTTTGTTTTCACTACTGTAGGCAGAAGGCTGTGGTAAGCGTCGTCTCAGCCAAGCATGCCGCAGGGCTTGAGAAGGAGTGAGTCGCTGTTGCGGATCCCAGTCTAAGACTCTGCGTAGAAAATTCAAAAATAGTGGGTCATCACAACCTTTAAGTGCTGTTACCAGATCTTTACTGCCTGGTAATCCACGCAGCTTGCCCCGACGTGAACTGCCACCTTGTAAAACCTCTGTGCCATCAGGTAATGTGTTCACTGTGCAGTACCGAGGATAACCTTTCGATGAAATAAAATTACGAGCTCGTTTTGCCTGCTCAAGTAGCTTTGGTGGAGGCATGCCAAGTAACTCAATAATGCAAGCCAATTGGTCACTTTCTTCTTCTCCTGGAAACAAGGGGTAGCCGGACACAAGTTCTGCCAAAATACATCCCAAGCTCCACATATCAATTGGCATACCGTATTTGGCTCCTAATATTACTTCTGGTGCCCGATAGAATCGTGACTGAATGTACGTGTACACTCTCTGATGCTCGTAACAGCTGGAACCAAAGTCAATCACTTTAATCCCACTGCGACCTTGCTGCTTTAAGAGAATATTTTCAGGCTTCAAATCACAATGTATAATTCGATTCTTATGAAGTGCATCAAGGCAGAGCAGTATAGAATGGGCGAACTTACGAACCAACTGTATGCTAAAACCTTTAAATCGATTTCTCTTTATCAGTTCATATAAATTCACACTAAGAAGCTCAAAGGTAATACAAATGTGATTTCGAAATGTGAAGTTTTCAAACATGTGTATAATGTTCATATTATTGTCCTTGTCTTGTTTCTTTAAGTGTTCCAAAATTCTTATTTCTTCTTGTGCTTGTCTATGGAAACGTTTCTCATTTTTCACCATTTTTAAAGCCACAAGAATTTGATATTTATGATCATAAGCCTTGACTACCTGTCCAAAGCTGCCCTTTCCAATCACCTTGAGAACTTCAAAACGATAGGAAATGTGATCGTGTGGAACATGCACATAGGATCCATTATCATCATCATATCCATGATTATTTGTCCCCCCTGCTACTCCTCTTTTCTTTTTTGCATTTTGCCCCACAAAATATATATCAGGATAGCTGAATATTTCATGGTGCTCAAAAGAACTTAGCCTTTGCATATAATGTTTCATTGCAATGTCTGGACTCATCCTGTTCTCCCCTCTATCTTTCGATCCTTCACTACTGTTGTCATTGATGCTGCCTTCTCTAGAAAGAGGACCTGGTGCTGCTTCACCGCCATGTTGAATCACTTCTACTTTATCTAATCGTTGTTTATATGGATCTTCAAATACATGCTGAGCCCTAACCCTCTGTCCACTGCCTCCCTCTCTAACGCTACCTCCTCTGCTAGCTAAGAGAGGAAGATGAGGCAGGCGACCACTATCAGAAGCCTGTGTGTACAGAGGAAGTGCAGTTCCATTCAGTGGCTGCTGCAGAGCCGGTGATGGGAACCCCGGCCTCACGTCAGTTGCCATGTTAATTTTTCCATAAACATTACATCTTTTCAAATCCCACCCATCTGCTGCCTATATATTCTTCTCAGAAATCACAATATACAAGGTCCATACTGGATGTGGACCTAGTACAGCACAAGTGTTAAGTCACAACAGAAGAAAGCCAGCAGCTAAGCCGTGTCTCCAGTGGACGGACAGATTATCGGTTGCCAGGTACGACCCCTAGCCAATGACATGCCTGTGATGACGTCATGGAGACTGGCGTCACGTGCTATATAAACACATTACACAAGCCACCTGACATGCATATTATTATTATTATTATTATCAATCAATTAGGTGCCGTCTCCACAATGAAGGTTGTCTGCAATGAATCTCCAACACTGTTTGTCTCTCGCCCTGACTGTACATCCTGTCAGACTGATGTTCGTCCATCTCTTGATGTTATCTTCCCACTTGTATCGTTGTCTACCTCTTGCTCGCTTGCTCTCAACCTTGCCCTCCAGTATGGTTTTTATAAGAGTATCAGTATCATGTCTTTTAATGTGACCGAAATATTTCACTTGCCTCCTCTATTTTTTTCATCAACTCTCTCTTCATTCACAGTTTTTCTAGAACCTCTGCATTTGATTGTTTTTGTTTCAATGAAATACGACTATTCGTCTGTATATCCACATCTTATTATTATAAGTACTCTTATTTGCCCTGAAACTGAAGCAGTTTCATACTATGGGGCAGGTTCATCAAATTCTGTAGGCAATACTAATATGTATTCAGTTACTCTATTTCCTTTCTACCTGTCTAAGTTGCTTGTCACTTACACTGGACTTCACAAATGCAGTTTTATTTGGTGTACAAAGACATTCGCTCCCGCCATGGGTTGTAGTTATTATGCCTTTTTGAAGGACAATGTATTGTAATAAAGTAATACTATCGTCTGTCAAGAAGGCAAGGTGCCAATGATGGCGGAGACAATAACTCTTTCATTGATGGAGTCATCGTCATTTTTCCATCACCTCAACCCTGTTCAACCTCAGAAGACAAGTTATAATTAGGGCCCATACCAGCCTCAGATTAATAATCCAGCTACATGTCGGATATTAATTTGAAAGGGGTTGTTGTCCATAGATTAGAAAGCAATGGCTAACAGATGGAGTAGGTATCGGGGTGCCTTTATTATTTTATATCTGAGGGACGAAAGGCAGGCTTCTGACCAAATACATCCTGCACGGACCAAGTAACCCTAGTACAGTAGTTCCCAAGCTTTTCAAGCAGAGGGCCATGTCTACTATTTTCGGTAGGTAAGCGGGCCCAACGTTATAAAATTATAAAAGTCGTGCAATAGCATTCTTACCTTTCTTAACTTTCGTCAACAAAATTCTAAAACTTTAAAAGCAATCAGTGTCAGTACTACACTGCTGTCATTTTTTGGTTTAAAATCAAAAGTTCACTTAACAAAACATTTTAAATCAGTTTCGAAAATCACTATTAAAGAATTAATTTACAAATGTAACTGTTCTTCTTAACCAGTTACTTCAGTTCAGATGCCAGTTTATCAATGTCTGGGCAAAAATCTGTCGTGCACAAAGTCATAAGCGCAGCTAGGTTACTGTCGGTGAGTCTGGGACGTTGCTTGTTTTTTTGTTTTTTTTAACGATCATTGCGAAAAATGACTGCTCGCATCTGTAAGTCGAGCCGAAACGACAAATGTATCTCTGTAACACGCAAGTGTTCAAATTGCTCGACAGGCAATAGTCGCCAGAATCGTATGATCAGTCGACTTAAAAGTCGCTTAAAAGTCAACAGGGTCGACTTCATTGCACCGGGTTTTATCCCATATGGCTCGGTCTCTTTCCGCAGCGCGGAAAGCGTCGCACCAAGCAGAACTCCGTAGCTATAGCGACGGACCCACAGGAGTCTCCGAAAAATTTCACTCGTGAACAGAAGGACGCGGCCCGGAATCGAACCCACAGCCTTCGGAGCCCGAGTCAAACGGCTTGACCACTTCGCCACAGAGACTCCTGAAGGTGAAGCAGGCAGCTCCAGAAATTTACATCTCAGTGCAGAATTGCATTTCAAATCAATTACTCCATGCTGAAGGTTTTGCTGTAATTGACAGAGCTTGGCATCAGGAAATACGAACGGATTTATGAAGAGGGCAACATTATCCTCCTCTATTGTGAACTCTTGAAATCTCGACTGAAAGATATCCAGAAGACTTTCAACTTTTACTTTGTACTGTAACAAGTCACATTTCTTTTCCACCACAAGCGTCTTCAGAGTTGGAAACGCCTCTAAATCCCTTCAGTCAGCTGTCCGATAAACAGTCGTAGTCTCATTTTAAATGAAGAAATGTCATCGCACAAATTTGTGAATAGTTTGTTTTTTTCCTTGCATTTCTTCTTCTTTGCGTTCATCCGGAGTGGGTGTTTTTTTTTCTTCAGATTTGACTGCGGTGTGTCTCGTTATGCACCCTTGGGTCGAGACCCTTAGACCAACACATCCGACTTTTAGCGTGCATTTTTGACAGGTTAGGATGGGACTCTCACGTTTGTGGTGCCGTCCACATCCCAGCTTGTCAAGTTGCAACGGTCGAATGCTTCAGATCAGCCCGCAAGGGAAGGCAGGGACAGTCCATGGCATTTTCCGCCATCTAGGGTGAGTTGCAGAGCCGACACATAGCGCCCTGGTACTGGGCTCACCGAAGGAATCGTCACGTCCTGCTCATGGCTGCTTTAATTCCTCACTTCGACGTATTGGGCATATCGTTCACTACGAGCCTTTCCCGCACTGACCAGACCGGTCTGCAGATGGTATCCACTCAGCCAGTTTTCGATACAGACATGTGCTTGTTGATGTGCCCGTCAGAGCTGTTCCGGACACAACGAACATTCGGAAACTAGCTAGTCAGAGCTTTTCCGGACACGAGCTATTCGGAAAGCTAGGTAGTCAGAGCTGTTCCTAGCACGAAAGACATTTCACTCGGACGTTTTTCGCTTTGTGCCTGATTTATTTGCACCCGTAGGGCAGCACATCCGACTTCAGTAGGCATTTTTACGGGTTGGCCTTCCCGGGGTTTCGAGAGACGTTAGACTGTTAGTGCTGTGGTCAAAGTAGAACGGTCAGCGACATCACGGTCAACCCTCAAGGGAAGGCAGGGGCAGACCATGGGCGTTCTCTGCTATCCAAGAAGGCTTCCATTATTGCAGAGCCGTCACATACTGCTCTGAGACTGGGCTCACCCGAGGAATTGCCACGTCCTGTTCATGGGTGCTTTGATTCCTCACTTCCATGTATTGGGTATTTCGCTTGCCACTGGTCGCTCAAGCACAGACCAGGAACGGAAGTATGCGGACGACATCTACTAGGTAAGCTTTCGCTTCGGACTTCGGACCACGCAATGGATTCGTTAGCCAAGCGTTCCATTTCGAGTTATTGAGACGTTTTGTTTTTCTTTACCTTTGACTACACTCTATGTGAGCATAGATACAGAAATATTTTCGTAACCATTTCGTGCGTTTTCTACATTTAGTACTCGCTTACGAGGGAGGCTACATGTGCTGCCGGCTTAGCTCCTTACCTCCGTGCATCAGTGAGCTACCTAAAAACGGCCAGGCCCTCTCATCCGGGGATCCCTCATATCCCCCAGCTGAGAACCTTCGAAACAAGTATCTGAACTAAGCATGTAGCGTGCTCAGTCTCTCACCTCCATTTTTGATAGGTTTGTATCGGTCCGGCTCTCAGGTCCAAGGATTAATGGCTTAGAGGCGTTCAGCCTTATCCCTCATCGAGAACCTTAGTGCTTGTGTCCGGACCAAGAATTTCTGCCTTTATGCGCCTGATTTAAACTTTTAACTGCTATCCTCAGTCTACCTGCAGAGCAGCAGGTTGTGTCTCTCTTAGTCTGGTTCCTATCCCAAGAGCTGTCCAATGTGTAGTTAATATCCATCGGCATAGCGCTTAAGGTCAGTGGGACACTGCAGCTCCCCCACCACGGCAAGGTGGAGACACATCAGGGGAAGGATCCTTGCAGAGTTTAAATGAGACGTGATGTCCGCCAATAATGAGGCAGCGAGGAGTGACGAGGGGTTCTGGCCGACGCTCGACGCTGAGAGGAAAGGCGAGACGGACATATAATCAGATTGCTACTGGCACTATTGGTGTTGGAACTCCTCGCTGGCTGCTGAGGATGGGGACGGAGCGCTTATGGGAATGCCCCGAATGCTGTGATGTCGGTTCTTAAATCAATCAATCAATCAATCAATCAATTTTTGTCTAAAATGACAGATCCCGCAAGGCAGAAAGTGTCAGGTCTTAGATAACTGAACTACAGTAGACAGTATTACCCGCTTTCTGTTAGCGCTAAATGTTGGGCATCGCTCACCAAATCCGACACCCCACATTGTGCCAACGACTCCGGGCGGAGGAGTGCAGCTGGGAGGGTACAAGCCTTAACATAGTACAAGGAAATGCAACCTAAAGACTAAATGTCAAGGCAGGGCAGACCAGGCCCTAAACCTTGGTGGGCAATTGATTCAGTATCGAAGATCCGACAGGCGGACATGAAGAGCATTGCTTTGCTGGTCACACAGCTTCTGGAGCTTGTCTTGTTCCAGGTGTATTGGTGTTACCTTTTTTTTTCTGGAGTAAACTAGGCAGGCCGAGAGATGGATCATGTTGCATTTGCAACACGTGATCTCTATAATTCATCCCTGGCTTTGTGCTATGGATGGGTAAAAATCTATCTCTGGTCTGACGCTATGAGCTGTAGTCATTACGCCTGTTTTGAAGCACAATGTAACAAACTATCGTGCAGTCTAGTGCAGCGCAAAGCAGCAAAGAGGGGTGGGCGGGGGGTGGGAAAGGTTATATGTGGCTCCTCTTACCTGACGATGGCCATTTCACTGAATTTTTAGGTATTTTATAGATAGCTGCCCTGCGAACTAACTCGCTTCCTCTCAATGACCACCAGATGTGTTGGCTCACGATATTTTCGCAGCTAATTTCTCAAACTATTTTATAGAGGCCACTCCACCATCCGCCACACGATGGACTCGCCTAGTAGAAGGACGGGCTCCTATCACAAGTATGCTTAGTTATAACAAACGTAGCATATTTAATTATAATGGCAATTCATTCTGCCTTGTGGATCTGAAACACCGAGAACGACTCGAACTATTAGTATTAAAGTATACACATTTATTAACTTTTTAAAATGTATTTATCCTGTGCATAGCAGAATGACACAAATAGTATTATAGAATCACCAAAAATTCCATTAAATCGAGAGATGGGGAAAAGATGCTGGATGGGACATACTGAGAGGTGAGGAAAAGACGCTGGATAGGACACACTGAGAGGTGAGGAAAAGACGCTGAATAGGACACACTGAGAGGTGAGGAAAAGACACGAGTTAGGACACACTGAGAGGTGAGGAAATAACACTGAATAGGACACACTGAGAGATGAGGAAAAGATGCTGGATGGGACACACTGAGAGGTGAGGAAAAGACGCTGGATAGGACACACTGAGAGGTGAGGAAAAGACGCTGGATAGGACACACTGAGAGGTTAGGAAAAGACGCTGAATAGGACACACTGAGAGGTGAGGAAAAGACACGAGTTAGGACACACTGAGAGGTGAGGAAATAACACTGAATAGGACACACTGAGAGATGAGGAAAAGATGCTGGATGGGACACACTGAGAGGTGATGAAAAGACGCTGGATGGGACACACTGAGAGGTGATGAAAAGACGTTGGCTAAGACACACACTGAGAGGTGATGAAAAGACGCTGGATGGGACACCCTGAGAGGTGATGAAAAGACGCTGGATGGGACACACTGAGAGGTGATGAAAAGACGCTGGATGGGACACCCTGAGAGGTGATGAAAAGACGCTGGATGGGACACCCTGAGAGGTGATGAAAAGACGCTGGATGGGACACACTGAAAGGTGAGGAAAAGACGCTGGATGGGACACACTGAGAGGTGAGGAAAAGACACTGAATATGACACACTGAGAGTTAAGGAAAATTCACTGAATAAGACAAATTGAGAGGTGAGGAAAATATACTGAATAGGACACATTGAGAGGTGAGCAAAATACACTGAATAGGACACACTGAGAGGTGAGGAAAAGACACTGAATAGGACACACTGAGAGATGAGGAAAAGATGCTGGATGGGACACACTGAGAGGTGATGAAAAGACGCTGGATGGGACACACTGAGAGGTGATGAAAAGACGTTGGCTAAGACACACACTGAGAGGTGATGAAAAGACGCAGGATGGGACACACTGAGAGGTGAGGAAAAGACGCTGGATGGGACACACTGAGAGGTGATGAAAAGACGCTGGATGGGACACACTGAGAGGTGAGGAAAAGACACTGGATGGGACACACTGAGAGGTGATGAAAAGACGTTGGCTAAGACACACACTGAGAGGTGATGAAAAGACGCTGGATGGGACACACTGAGAGGTGATGAAAAGACGCTGGATGGGACACACTGAGAGGTGATGAAAAGACGCTGGATGGGACACACTGAGAGGTGAGGAAAAGACGCTGGATGGGACACCCTGAGAGGTGATGAAAAGACGCTGGATGGGACACACTGAGAGGTGATGAAAAGACGCTGGATGGGACACACTGAGAGGTGATGAAAAGACGCTGGATGGGACACACTGAGAGGTGATGAAAAGACGCTGGATGGGACACACTGAGAGGTGATGAAAAGACGCTGGATGGGACACACTGAGAGGTGAGGAAAAGACGCTGGATGGGACACACTGAGAGGTGATGAAAAGACGTTGGCTAAGACACACACTGAGAGGTGATGAAAAGACGCTGGATGGGACACACTGAGAGGTGATGAAAAGACGCTGGATGGGACACACTGAGAGGTGATGAAAAGACGCTGGATGGGACACACTGAGAGGTGAGGAAAAGACGCTGGATGGGACACACTGAGAGGTGATGAAAAGACGCTGGATGGGACACACTGAGAGGTGATGAAAAGACGCTGGATGGGACACACTGAGAGGTGATGAAAAGACGCTGGATGGGACACACTGAGAGGTGATGAAAAGACGTTGGCTAAGACACACACTGAGAGGTGATGAAAAGACGCTGGATGGGACACCCTGAGAGGTGATGAAAAGACGCTGGATGGGACACCCTGAGAGGTGATGAAAAGACGCTGGATGGGACACCCTGAGAGGTGAGGAAAAGACGCTGGATGGGACACACTGAGAGGTGAGGTAAAGACACTGAATATGACACACTGAGAGTTAAGGAAAATTCACTGAATAAGACAAATTGAGAGGTGAGGAAAATATACTGAATAGGACACATTGAGAGGTGAGCAAAATACACTGAATAGGACACACTGAGAGGTGAGGAAAAGACACTGGATAGAACACAATGAGAGGTGAGAAAAAGACACTGGACAGGACACATTGAGAGGTGAGGAAAAGACGCTAGACAGGACACGATGACAGGTGAGAAAAAGACATTGGATATGACACGATGAGAGATGAGGAAAAGGCACTGGATATGACATGATGAGAGGTGCATCTTCCTCAAAGGTGAACTTCTTCCTTCCTATTTCGAAGGGAGAGCATCTCCCTCAAAGGTGAACTTCTTCCTTCGTATTTCCAAGGGAGTGCATCTCCCTCAAAGGTGAACTTCTTCCTTCCTATTTCAAAGGGAGCTCTTCTCCCTCAAAGGTGAACTTCTTCCTTCCTATTTCGAAGGGAGTGTATCTCCCTCAAAGGTGAACTTCTTCCTTCCTATTTCGAAGGGAGTGCATCTCCCTCAAAGGTGAACTTCTTCCTTCCTATTTCGAAGGGAGTGCATCTCCCTCAAAGATGAACTTCTTCCTTCCTATTTCCAAGGGAGTGCAACTCTTTCAAAGGTGAACCTCAAAGGTTTCAGTGTTCGATTTCAACTTGTATTTGTGTAAGCTTCGCTTCCTGCAGACAGATTCTACACAAGATTAACGGACTCTATCTACCAATCTAATCCTGGAATGTAAATGAACAAATTAGGAAGAACTTGGAAGCAACAGAGATGTGGTTCCTGAGACGAATGTTGCAAATTCCTTGGACTGCCAGAGTAACTAACAATGATTGCCTGAAAAGGCTAATGAAACTAGAACATTATATACAACAATAAGAAAGTGACAAACAGCTCTCTTTGGTCATGTGATGAGAAGAGATGCATTGGAGAACATCGTGACAACTGGAAAAATAAAGGGGAAGAGAGGCAGAGGCCAACCAAGAGAAATAATGCTGGATGGATTGAGACAGTGGCATGGAGGAATATCATCAGCAGAGTTGATCCAGAACACCAAAGACCGAGATCTGTGTAGAGACATGAATGCCTACGCCAGCTGGCAGGGCACTTGATGATGATGATGATGATCTACCAGTGGGTAGGTTTTCTTTGCTAATAATTTTGCCAGGGTGGTGCCATTACAGCCTACTCTTTGTGATTTTCAATTAAGAATGCCTGGTGTGTGATCTCGCTACCAAAAGAATTAGGGGGACATGAGATGGAAGCCATCAGACATCAATGGATCATGGAAAATAGTCCAGTCTTGTGCTGGGATAAAACCAGGTACCTTGTAAGTCTGAGGTGTTCACCGTAACATCTCAGCCATAGCTCCTCTTATATATTTACTAATACTGCAATATCTTATTGGCTCATTGGCAGGATAAAGTCTCCATGAAGTTCCAGTAGCCTACATATGTCGGATACAATTCAGTAGTCATTTATCATCGGCTGGATGATCATTTGGTCCATCATCTGCTAGTGGGCTGACCAGCACCATTGCAAGTAGATAGCGGTGTGTTTTCTTGAGTTTCACATGCTCCGAGAACCTCCCTCTTTATTAGGCCGTTCACTCTTAGTGTATGTAATAAGGCCCTTCACCCATAGTGTATGTAATTGGGGCCCTTCACTCATAGTGTATGGCAAGGACATAAAATGGAGGTCTTGCTTGAGGTTACATGAAACCAGTGAGTGTTAACTGAATGCAACCTCTCACTTTTCACATTTTGACTAGCTGGCTTATGCAGTTAGAGAGTATAGTAAAAATTGTATAATTAGTATGTTAAAATTGTCATGTATTTCCTTGTCACTTTTCAATGTTAAGTTAGTTGCATATCCTTTACAGGATGTAGAAGTCAACCACAACATTTTTCTTCTGTTTGTGATTACTGCTCAAGTTTACTTTTAGTAGTTTGCCATTGCTTTCTGAACAAGAGTATACGGCAACCCATATAGTGGACACCATAGCTTTAACTTCCATTTATTGCCATCACAGAAATTACAGCACTGTCTGTGCATTTGTATAAAAGACAGTAAATGCATAACAGTATGATTTGCATCAAATGTATTCAATAACAGCAAAGAATATGAAAATTAGTGCCACAAAAATGGGTGAAAGCTCGCTGCAAAATGTTTTGGATGTATTGCACTTTCAGGGTCATGATCGTTTAAATTAGCAAAATAGCTGTAACACAATACATAGAGTACAATTATGTTTTTGTGTAGATTAGTAAACAGAATAATTCATGGCCAAAAATAACCACTGATTGCCGTTTATTAAATTGCGCCTAAATATAGTAAAAAAAAATATATTTCAGTAAACCCAGGATTCAACAGTTAAATCAGGAAGAGGGTACATGGAACAGAGAAAGAGAGTACAAGAAGGAAGAGATTAAGAGAGAGGGGAAGAGTGATTGTGGGAAAAAAGGTAGGGAGGGAGAGAAACAGAGAGAGAGAGAGAAAACGGGATAGAGATATACAGACAAATAGTGAAAGAAACAGAGAGAGACGGAGACAGACAGACAATGAGAAATCCCTGCAATAAGACAAAACCAAAGAGCTGAAATAACTGATATCAGAAAGGCTATTTCCATTCATTGCGTAAAGAACAGTGCATAAAACACCCAGACAACTAAAATACATTTAGTTTCACGATGTCTGGTTATATAATCAACCGATGATAGAGAAGACCAGGACTCAATATTGGTGAAATATCAACAAACAACATAAGACACACAGATAATAGACATTTTGTTGGCTCAAACAGAGCAGGATCTTCAAGCATGAATAAATCAAGTATAACACCAAAACAATGGAAATGGTTTAGATATAAATGTAAAGAAGACAAAACCTATGATTATCAACGAAGACAGAATCAAAACAATGTTGAAAACTACAGTGAATAGAAAGACACTTGAACATGTCAATAATTTGTCTTACCTATGACAATTGTAAAAAATATTTTCTTACGAAACAGATACATAAGCCTCGAATTCGGACTGACTTATTTGGATAACAACCTCGGAACGTTAAAGGGCTCTTGAGATTTGGAACATGCAATGTACGGACACTATATCGAGCTGGAGCGGCTGAAGAACTAACCCGGGAGCTGGTTGAATATCAAATGGATATAACAGCAATTCAAGAAATAAGGTGACCATTAAAAGAACAGAAACATTCAAATACCTGGGTACAATCTTCAACTGCTGCAACATAAGGGAAGAAATACAAATTAGAATCAATTCTGGAAATAGGACATACCAACATCTTTTTTTTTTTTTTTGCATATCATTTACAGGACATCGCTGTCAACACCAGCATCTTTCAGCTGTATGTTGATTTCTTGGCAAGATTACGCTCAGTAGTTTGCCATTGCTTTCTGAGCTCACATACCCCGTAGGTTACTGATGCGATTCGAACCACTGCTGATTCTCACCGTCATCACATTAACCACGAGAGTATACGAGATTACGGAGAAAAGTCGTAACCTCTAAGCCAGGAAGCCGGCACTACAACATCTACTAAAATCAAATGTGCTGCCTCGTAACACCAAAATCACAATATACAAAACACTGATCAGACCAGTTGTGCTGTACAGCTCTGAAACCTGGAGTACAACGAAAGGAGACGAAGCCTTGTTACAAACCTTTGAAAACAAAGTTTTAAGACGCATCTTTGGACCCATTAGGGATACACAAAGTGGAGAGTGGAAAAGAAGAAGTAACAAAGACATTTATGATCTGTTTAAGTCCCCGCTAATCACTGGTATCATGAAGGCTAATAGACTACAATGGCTGGGGCATATAGAAAGAATGGAAGATAAAAGGGAAACAAAACTCGCTTACACTCAGGAAATAAATGACCTGTAGACCCTGAGGAAGACCAAGAAGCCGGGGAGAGATAATATATATACAGACCTACAAAACACTTGGAATCAATGACTGGCAAGAAAAGGTCAACCAGAGAGACGAATGGAGACGGATTGTATCTGCAGCAAAGAACCTCAATGGCTTGGAACGCTGAAGAAGAAGAAAATGACAATTAATAACAGATGAAGGCAGGTGTGGCAGGGATTAGAAAGATGATAAGAACAGGACAAGGAAAAGTCAACAATAAAATACAGCTTCTCACATCTAAACAGCTAACTAACTAATTAAAATTGTGAGCGATCAAGTGCTACACTTGCTCTTCATTATTCTATAGTACAAAACATGGACAATGAATAAATATGTGAAGGTAAAATGGAGCTTTTGAAATGTGGTTATATAGACACATAGGAGGAATATCGCAACAATAGAAGCAAACAAAGAAATACGAGGGTAAGTTAATAAGTAAGTCACAAATGGCTGTAGAAAAATAACTAAATATGATAACAACTTGAAACCAGTTTATTTTTATACATACATTGTCCTTTTATTTCTCAACATAATTTCCACCAACATTGATGCACTTATCCCATCGTTTTATCAGTCCTCCCAAACCGGCTGCATAGAACTGCGTGCTCTGTTTTCTAAACCACGTTTTCACTTCACATTCAACTTCGGCGTCATTCGCGAAATGTCTCCCACCAAGGTGGGTTGTCAGTGTTTATGCTGACAAATGTTTGTTCCGTAAAGCAGTGCATAGCTGGGTAGAAAAAGTTACGAGGGCGAGTCAATAAGAAAGTCACACAGTTCTGTGGAATGGCAGGTAAATGAAAACAAAGCACGCAGTTCTATGCAGCCGGTTTGGGAGGACTGATAAAACGATGGGATAAGTGCATCAATGTTGGTGGAAATTATGTTGAGAAATAAAGGGACAATGTATGTATAAAAATAAACTGGTTTCAAGTTGTTATCATATTTAGTTATTTTTCTACAGCCATTTGTGACTTACTTATTAACTTACCCTCGTACGTATTGCAAAAGCAGGTATTGAAAAATAAAAACACTACTGAATAGGATCAAGTACAGATAATTAAAGTACTTCATTGACAGAAAAGGACACAGCTCCCTGTTAAAGGATAAGCTGAAGAGAAAAGTGGAAGGGAAGTGTGCAAGAGGAAAACATCTTTATATGTATGTAGAGAGATTAACTAGAAGAAGACTGTATGAGTGTACCGTGAAGATACGAGACAGAGGATTATGAGACTCATCAAAGCTGACCTTCAATGTGGTGATGCCACTTGAAAATGATTACAAATGGAATAGACTAAGATAAAATGTGACCATGTTTTTCACTGTAAAGAAAACTCTCTCTCTGTCTCTCACTCGCTCTCTTTCTCTCTCTCGTACTTTTACACATTATCATCCTCAAACACTGATAATCAGATCACAAATCACACTCCAAATTCTCAAATATAATTAATAAGACAAGAAACACGCTTTCATGACTTAAACACCAAAAAAGTTATAAAACTAATTATGGTAAAGTAGTTACAGAACTAATGACAATGTCTCCATTTTCTGATATGAAAAACTCAGATCAAAAAGGATTTTATCTTAAAGCTAAAGGTAATATCACAGATGTGTATGGAATCACCATCAAAGACATTTCATGAAATACATTTATCAAAAAATGTGAAGAATGGTAATGTTGTTTACTTCATTCCTCTTGAGAGCGGAGTGTGTCATACCTAATTAGCACTTCTCTATTCTAACTCAGAAGTTTGAGTTTCTGACTTAGACATTTATTTGTGTAAGCTTTTCTTTCTCTACACATATTCTATCCAAGGTAACAGCTTTATGTACTCATGGCTAAGTTTTCTATTTAGCACTTTGACAGGGACAGTCACCTAATAGTCTACTCATTGCCATTTTCCAACTGCTGTTGTATCTTTAATGTGTGCAATTTTCTCATGGACCTTGTGTTTTCCATCCTTCTACAATAAGGCTAGGTGAAGATCTCTGTGGCAAGGTAGCCACTGTTTACCCTGGGCTCTGAAGGTTGTGATTTCATTTTAAAACTGATTTGTTCAGGACCACAATGGCAACTTTACCAAAGACCCCAGGTTGTCAACGTTGGAGCTCGGAGTTCGTAATTTGTGTGATGTTCTCAACACGTGGCTTGCTGTTCTGCAGTGAGAGGCCGAGCCAGATGGGATAAAACCCAGTGCAATGAAGTTGATTCTCTAGCTAAACCTTTAACAATAATGCAAGCTATTCTATCTCCCTATCCAAAAGATCGGGAGAACATGTGATATTATAAACCAAACATTCCTGTCAAACATTCCCAGCTCTATGCTGAGATTTGAAACATGTTTATTCTGAATCTGAAGCAGTCACTGTTGCCGCTCAGCAATGCTGCCACTGCCCACATATACAAATCTGCAGGGTCAATTTCTTGTCATGGAAAGAAACCAGATCTAGCATTATGCAAGTGTCCATCCATCTCTTCTACATCATGGATGGCACATAATTGTCAGTTTGTAGATGTTGGTCACACGCTTTCATCGTATATATACATTTAATGTGCACTGGACTACAATGACTGAAATACAAAAATGCAATAAAGCTGAAATTCCAAAAATACTGATCAAAGCAAACACAGACACAGATAAAACAGTGTGTGCTTGTGTGGTTCATTACAACAGTCAGAGCTTGTGCTGAGTGCATTAATATCTCATAACATCTCACAGCAACAGTAGCGGTTCTATTTGGTAACAATATTTGAATAATCTGAAACATTAGAACTTAAACTGTCAGCAACATCTGAATCATCCTAGTCACAACGAGATTGTGCCATCATTTCTGCAAACAAATTCACGCTTTCACAACCACAATGAAATTAATCATGACAATCATGGTGAAATTACATATAATGTAAACTCAGTAATGGTTCATAACACTAAAATAATTGCTCAATCCAAATGACTCAAATATGGTAACAACCTAACATAAAAAGCACATTAATAAATTTAATCCATTCATCCATCCATCATGTGCCATGCCGATAAGCATGGGCGGTCATGATTCGCCATTTTGCTCGATCCCAGAGTCGTGGATCAGCTCAGTGTTCTTGTCTCGGCCATGTATTCACTTCTCTGTCTTCCCCTTGTTCTCTTCCCTTCGATCTTGCCAGTTGTCACCAAATTCTCCAATTTATTTCTTCTCGTAACATGCCCATTAAATTTTGACTGTATGTCTAATTTCTCTAATCAGTTTACGATTTTCATTTGTTTCTTGTAGGACTTGGTCATTGGTTTTTCTGTCTGTCTATGATATTCTTTGTATTCTCCTCAGAAACCACATTTCCACAGCCATCATTTAATCATGATTATAATTACACAACCCTAGGCTAAATTAAAAAATAAATTAGCACAACAAGTAACAAATAACAGTTTCTCTTTTGGTGTATAGCATTTGTAATGTGTCTTTCCTTGTTTTTGTCTTATTACCATCCCTCATTTTCAAATCTTAAAGGACACGGAAGAGTATACAATGTTACAAACGTCTAAGGGGCAGTGAACATATATCAAAATCAGCTGCAGACAATTTGGAAGCAGATGACCTTGAATTGATTTTGATGGTACGACCACCAGTGGTTCAGAAATCAATGGCAAACTACTGAATGATAAACTGTCTAGTAAATCACAGACAGTCAAAAAATGTTGGGGTTGATTGTCACATCCTGTAAAGGATATATAATTAACTTTTTTTTTAAACAGCATAGTGCTAACCAAAGCAAGATTCTCTCAAGCTGAATGCATAACAACTGAAATAACGCAAAACATACTGCACAGGAAAATTCTCACTACTTATTGCACACTGTTTTCTCTCTTTTTTTGGTCACTACCACAGCACCCTGGAGTGTAAAAATACTATGTTCTGTTTTCTTATTTGGTTACACCTGCACATCCAACCTTAACTAACTGAAAATAATATCAATCCACTTAATCTGAAATCTGACAATACGGACCAAATGAAGATAACATCAATCAACTTATTCTGAAATCTCACAAGACAGACCAAATGAAGTAATATAAATCCACTTATTCTGAAAAAAATTTCTGACTTCCTGGGTAGTTCGTGTTCAGTTGCTTCTCATTGCTTTCTAAATAACCAGCACTTATGCTATTTTATGATGGCAAACACGAGGTGGTCTGCATCCTAATCGCCTGTAGCAGTGTTTTGAGCTTGACGTGCAGAATTGCGAACTGCATCCGTGACATCGCCACAGAGTCGGCTACAGTGCTCTACTTTTCCATGTTTTTCCTTTTCGCTCTCATGGGCGCACCCCACCCCCCCCCCCCAGCATGTGTTCCCTCACCGTTGTCTTAGCCAATCCCCAAGCTTCTGGCTTTATTAACCTTTAGTCAGTTGACCCTGTTAACCACACATACGGTTTATTCCATCCACGGAGAGCCGCTCAAGCAAGGATACGGATAAGTAACCATAATACTTTCATTTAGCGTCTTTTGTGTATTTATTTGTCTGTTTTTGTTTGTTCTGTGCTGTCGAAGGCTTTGGCTGCAACATCCTTCTTCTTCTTCTTCGTTCATCCGGAGTTTTTTTGTGTGGATGTGATTGCGTTGTGCCTGTTTACAGCAGAGCTGCGTTCTTGCACCGTTAGGCCGACACATCCAACTTCTGCGGGCATTTGTTGACCAGGTTAACCTTCCCGGGGGCTGCAACATCCATTTTGTTTCTTGTAGTCATGCTCTAGTAAAGCTCACAATCTACTTCTTGTTTTTCGGGGATTCATTCAATATCTATTGCTGAACATCAAGCACAGGAAAAAGCAATCCCAAAGCAGATACTCCCATTACGGAGTAAAATATTACAAATAGCACATCCCGGGAAGGTTAACAAATGTCTGAAGAAGTCGGATGTTCAGCCGAAAGGTGCAAATATCACAGCTCTGCTGTAAACAGGCACAAAGAAATTACGCTCAAAACAAACATTTTGGATGAATGAAGAAGACATAATACATACATCATGTCATGTTTTGTCTTCCTTGTCACCTCATCATTCCTTCCTAGTTGAAAGGGAAGTCAGATACAAGACTGCTTTGAGCTATCCCAATACTGTGAACAATATTCAGTTATGTCATGCTTGAAGTGATCATGCTGCCTGCCTTACGCTACGAAGGTTGTGAGTTCACTTTCAACTCACAAGTGCAATTTGTCCACTTCAAGCGGTTGAATCATACACCTATTTAGATAGCAATGTAGACAAAGATGGAGGAACAGACAGAGATATTATAAGAAGAATACAATCAGCAAGATGTGCTTTACAGCACCTGGACAATTATGTAAGTGAAAAGGAAATTAAATCTAGTACCCAACTGAGAACATTTCACTCTAAAATATTTACATATAGAATATTCAGAAGGATTAAAATGGCATGACAGACTTACTACTGCAGAGCTTAGGGAAAGAATATGCCTTACTACTGCAGAGCTTAGGGACAGAATATGCCTTACTACTGCACAGCTGAGGGACAGAATATGCCTTACTACTACAGAGCTGAGGGACAGAATATGATTGACTACCACAGAGCTGAAGGACAGAATATAATTGACTACTACAGAGCTAAGGGACAGAATATGATTGACTACTGCAGAGCAGAGGGACAGAATATGATTGACTACTGAAGAGCTGAGGGACAGAATATGATTGACTACTACAGAACTAAGGGACAGAATATGATTGAGGAGAACTTGAGATAGAGCTGAATAATATGGGGAGACCTAAACACACATGGAGAGGAGAACTTGAGATAGAGCTGAATAATATGGGGAGACCTAAACACACATGGAGAGGAGAACTTGAGATAGAGCTGAATAATATGGGGAGACCTAAACCACACATGGAGAGGAGAACTTGAGATAGAGCTGAATAATATGGGGAGACCTAAGCACACATGGAGAGGAGAACTTGAGATAGAGCTGAATAATATGGGAGACCTAAACACACATGGAGAGGAGAACTTGAGATAGAGCTGAATAATATGGGGAGACCTAAACACACATGGAGAGGAGAACTTGAGATAGAGCTGAATAATATGGGGAGACCTAAACACACATGGAGAGGAGAACTTGAGATAGAGCTGAATAATATGGGGAGACCTAAACACACATGGAGAGGAGAACTTGAGATAGAGCTGAATAATATGGGGAGACCCTAAACACACATGGAGAGGAGAACTTGAGATAGAGCTGAATAATATGGGGAGACCTAAACACACATGGAGAGGAGAACTTGAGATAGAGCTGAATAATATGGGGAGACCTAAACACACATGGAGAGGAGAACTTGAGATAGAGCTGAATAATATGGGGAGACCTAAACACACATGGAGAGGAGAACTTGAGATAGAGCTGAATAATATGGGGAGACCTAAACACACATGGAGAGGAGAACTTGAGATAGAGCTGAATAATATGGGGAGACCTAAACACACATGGAGAGGAGAACTTGAGATAGAGCTGAATAATATGGGGAGACCTAAACACACACGGAGAGGAGAACTTGAGATAGAGCTGAATAATATGGGGAGACCTAAACACACACGGAGAGGAGAACTTGAGATAGAGCTGAATAATAGGGGGAGACCTAAACACACACGGAGAGGAGAACTTGAGATAGAGCTGAATAATATGGGGAGACCTAAACACACACGGAGAGGAGAACTTGAGATAGAGCTGAATAATATGGGGAGACCTAAACACACATGGAGAGGAGAACTTGAGATAGAGCTGAATAATATGGGGAGACCTAAACACACACGGAGAGGAGAACTTGAGATAGAGCTGAATAATATGGGGAGACCTAAACACACATGGAGAGGAGAACTTGAGATAGAGCTGAATAATATGGGGAGACCTAAACACACACGGAGAGGAGAACTTGAGATAGAGCTGAATAATATGGGGAGACCTAAACACACATGGAGAGGAGAACTTGAGATAGAGCTGAATAATATGGGGAGACCTAAACACACACGGAGAGGAGAACTTGAGATAGAGCTGAATAATATGGGGAGACCTAAACACACACGGAGAGGAGAACTTGAGATAGAGCTGAATAATATGGGGAGACCTAAACACACATGGAGAGGAGAACTTGAGATAGAGCTGAATAATATGGGGAGGACCTAAACACACATGGAGAGGAGAACTTGAGATAGAGCTGAATAATATGGGGAGACCTAAACACACACGGAGAGGAGAACTTGAGATAGAGCTGAATAATATGGGGAGACCTAAACACACACGGAGAGGAGAACTTGAGATAGAGCTGAATAATATGGGGAGACCTAAACACACACGGAGAGGAGAACTTGAGATAGAGCTGAATAATATGGGGAGGACCTAAACACACACGGAGAGGAGAACTTGAGATAGAGCTGAATAATATGGGGAGACCTAAACACACACGGAGAGGAGAACTTGAGATAGAGCTGAATAATATGGGGAGACCTAAACACACACGGAGAGGAGAACTTGAGATAGAGCTGAATAATATGGGGAGACCTAAACACACATGGAGAGGAGAACTTGAGATAGAGCTGAATAATATGGGGAGACCTAAACACACATGGAGAGGAGAACTTGAGATAGAGCTGAATAATATGGGGAGACCTAAACACACACGGAGAGGAGAACTTGAGATAGAGCTGAATAATATGGGGAGACCTAAACACACACGGAGAGGAGAACTTGAGATAGAGCTGAATAATATGGGGAGACCTAAACACACACGGAGAGGAGAACTTGAGATAGAGCTGAATAATATGGGGAGACCTAAACACACACGGAGAGGAGAACTTGAGATAGAGCTGAATAATATGGGGAGACCTAAACACACACGGAGAGGAGAACTTGAGATAGAGCTGAATAATATGGGGAGACCTAAACACACATGGAGAGGAGAACTTGAGATAGAGCTGAATAATATGGGGAGACCTAAACACACATGGAGAGGAGAACTTGAGATAGAGCTGAATAATATGGGGAGACCTAAACACACATGGAGAGGAGAACTTGAGATAGAGCTGAATAATATGGGGAGACCTAAACACACACGGAGAGGAGAACTTGAGATAGAGCTGAATAATATGGGGAGACCTAAACACACACGGAGAGGAGAACTTGAGATAGAGCTTGAATAATATGGGGAGACCTAAACACACACGGAGAGGAGAACTTGAGATAGAGCTGAATAATATGGGGAGACCTAAACACACATGGAGAGGAGAACTTGAGATAGAGCTGAATAATATGGGGAGACCTAAACACACACGGAGAGGAGAACTTGAGATAGAGCTGAATACTATGGGGAGACCTAAACACACACGGAGAGGAGAACTTGAGATAGAGCTGAATAATATGGGGAGACCTAAACACACACGGAGAGGAGAACTTGAGATAGAGCTGAATAATATGGGGAGACCTAAACACACACGGAGAGGAGAACTTGAGATAGAGCTGAATAATATGGGAGACCTAAACACACACGGAGAGGAGAACTTGAGATAGAGCTGAATAATATGGGGAGACCTAAACACACATGGAGAGGAGAACTTGAGATAGAGCTGAATAATATGGGGAGACCTAAACACACACGGAGAGGAGAACTTGAGATAGAGCTGAATAATATGGGGAGACCTAAACACCACACTGGAGAGGAGAACTTGAGATAGAGCTGAATAATATGGGGAGACCTAAACACACACGGAGAGGAGAACTTGAGATAGAGCTGAATAATATGGGGAGACCTAAACACACACGGAGAGGAGAACTTGAGATAGAGCTGAATAATATGGGGAGACCTAAACACACACGGAGAGGAGAACTTGAGATAGAGCTGAATAATATGGGGAGACCTAAACACACACTGGAGAGGAGAACTTGAGATAGAGCTGAATAATATGGGGAGACCTAAACACACACGGAGAGGAGAACTTGAGATAGAGCTGAATAATATGGGAGACCTAAACACACATGGAGAGGAGAACTTGAGATAGAGCTGAATAATATGGGGAGACCTAAACACACACGGAGAGGAGAACTTGAGATAGAGCTGAATAATATGGGAGACCTAAACACACACGGAGAGGAGAACTTGAGATAGAGCTGAATAATATGGGGAGACCTAAACACACATGGAGAGGAGAACTTGAGATAGAGCTGAATAATATGGGGAGACCTAAACACACACGGAGAGGAGAACTTGAGATAGAGCTGAAATAATATGGGGAGACCTAAACACACACGGAGAGGAGAACTTGAGATAGAGCTGAATAGTATGGGGAGACCTAAACACACACGGAGAGGAGAACTTGAGATAGAGCTGAATAATATGGGGAGACCTAAACACACATGGAGAGGAGAACTTGAGATAGAGCTGAATAATATGGGGAGACCTAAACACACACGGAGAGGAGAACTTGAGATAGAGCTGAATAATATGGGGAGACCTAAACACACACGGAGAGGAGAACTTGAGATAGAGCTGAATAATATGGGGAGACCTAAACACACACGGAGAGGAGAACTTGAGATAGAGCTGAATAATATGGGGAGACCTAAACACACACGGAGAGGAGAACTTGAGATAGAGCTGAATAATATGGGAAGAACATGGAGGGAGCTGCAGAAGATAGTGACAGACAGAAAGGGCTAGGTTGAGTTGATTCAGGACCTATCCTCCAATAAGGGCAGAAGAAGAGAAAGTGTATTGACCATCATGCTACCACACCTCTGTCACACCTACATCCTCATGTGATCTACTGAGCAGTGCAAGCTATCATGTTCCTCCAGAATCTGTCCTCTGTGTTCTTGGTAAGGGGGGATCTGTGACTGTCTTCCATGCCACATGGCCAGCTCATCCATTCTCCCTCTAATACCCTCAACTACCCTTGCTGTCACAAACTTTCTCTAGCCCCTCTCACTGCTTTAAGTGACTAAATAATGATTGCCATTTTCTGATGTATACAATCACCAGTT
Source organism: Cepaea nemoralis (assembly GCA_014155875.1). Taxonomy (NCBI): domain Eukaryota; kingdom Metazoa; phylum Mollusca; class Gastropoda; order Stylommatophora; family Helicidae; genus Cepaea; species Cepaea nemoralis. Next base: position 301,362 of record JACEFZ010003057.1, on the reverse strand, counting down.
GTTGTAAACTGGCCTCGTGCAGTACTTAAACTTTGGTCTTCTTAGCCTTCAATGGGATGTCAAAATTATTACAAAGAAAACAAAGAAACTAAATGTCTTACAAATTAAGATTAAACTCCTGGTCATCGTCGTCTTCCACATTCGCCTGCTGGGCTCTGAGGTATTCCGTGTACATCTGCCGCGTAAAGTGCAACGTGTGGTTGGCATTATGCTTACGCACAAGTCGATCAAAGTACATGGCAATCTCTTCATAACACATGTCTTGGCTCAAAATAATCTCTCGATGCTGGAGAAGTAAAGTCAAACACAGAAACATCAGGAATGGATTGCCAGCTCCAAACTCCTGAGGTGGAGGCAGCTTTGAGGGGTCTCGAATTGGAGCACCTGCAAACTGGCTACAATTGCTTTCAGAACTGCCAAACTCCTCGGTGGCCTCCTGACAATCTGAAATGTGGGAATCTGACATGGTCTTAGACATTTCAGATTTACCTGATTGTAAAGGAAGATGCCTGCTGGCGATTGGTGAAAAAGTCTTTGGAGTGGAGAGTAACAAGTCAGTGGTTTTCGGCAATGTATCACTGCTCTTGACTTCTGTTCTTAAAGATTCAGTATTCTGTGATTCTAACAGAGCATTTGACACTGATTCAGAAGACGAACCTGTGGAAGAAGTACAGTTTCTAAGATCTGCTCTTGTTTTTGGAACATCTGCAAAGTTTTTGGTATTTGAATCAATAGAAAGCGTGAACTGAATCTGCTGACTGCCTGTTTCTGAAGAGTCGGAGGAAACGGAGTGGAGACTCCAGGATCTCCTGTCATCATTAAGCTGAGGGTCCTGTTGTGTCAATCCATTATTCTCTTGGTAAAGGCTCACATCATTCAAGCTATTGCTAGAGTGCTTAATGTAAAAATGGTTGGTAACTGTGTTACAATAATAATTTGCATTTGTGACAGTCCAGTCACTGTCATTTCTATCATTATTATAAGTACAAGAAAATATTTTATTTTCCTTAACATCTGAATTAGTTTGGCCATTGACATTATCATATTTTTCATACAGTTGTTTATTCTTTAAAATATGTCCAATGTTGTCTAGTTTTTGATGTAAACAATATGTCACAGTTTGATCAATCTTAGGAAAAGTAATATCTCGGTCATCTCTATCTCCTGGAGACGTGTCAAATGAAGAGACGCTGCTCCGTTTGGTGCTGACACCATCACAATTTGACAATGAATCTATGCTCAAATTATTGTTGGCGAAAGCTCGAGGAACTGAATTAGCTGCGGACTTAGCACTCTTGTTTCCTCTGTGAAGGACCCCACCACGACGCAGAGCCAGCAGCTTGGTGTACATGTTATGCTGCTGGGAAAATGTCGGTGAGCAAGGTGAGGTGGCGAGTAGCTGGCTAGAATAGCCAGGGTCTGTCAGTTCTAGCTCATGTTCTGGTGGACAAGAAGGAAGTGTAGCCCACATAACTTCAAGGATGTGAAGAGCATCATTAAAAGGAAACTCTCTTTTCATTCCAGAAGAAACCAACGATAACAAAAAAACATGTCGCCATCAGAATTCTGCAAAAAATGGCTATACAAAACTGGGTCATACATATTCAGCAGTTCAGATAAATGGTGAAACTTCATCATGATGGCATTTCCTTCTGTGGTGAAATTTGTGTGCAGTCTGCTCATGAGAGCGCAAAAACAAATATAAGCTTGACCTTCATTTTTCTGAGTGACAAGCAGAGGTGATGCAAGGTCACTCATCCCTTGGCAGTAAGAGACATCTGGATGGGTCAAGGCGTAGGTTACCAGAATATGAAACAGAGACAGGGTATTCTTGTTCTCATCACTTCCAGAATAAAAACTGTGTGACCTGTCTGTACGCAGCACATCCTTCTCAACCATGCTAACAACGTGTTTCACCTCCTCCACCACTGCATCATTGCGGAATTTTTCACACCACTCCTCTTTCAACTTCTGATATTCATCCTCTTTACACTTCAAGTACCTAAAACGGTCTTCACTGGACAAGTGTGCTGGGTAGATGCTAAGTAAATGGCGCCACGCCACTCGTCGTAGGGAGTGTTCGATGCCTCCTTGATAAACTGACTGTCGGAACTCATTTGGCTTAACCATGAAACCAACACTGTCCAGATAGTTGCGAAATTCTGCGTCTGACATTGGAGCTTTTATTGGTTTGATTACTCCATTTTCAGGATGCTTGAAACCTGGAAAGAAAATCACAGAATGAATCACATCAATGTATATAATTTTAATCAATATTCACAATAGCAGCTTTTTAAACAATTTACTGGTCCCTAGAGTTGGCTGCAACACAGTTGGGCAATGACACAGGACAGATCCAAGGCTGCAATGTGATTTTGAGATTGCAGTAAATCATTGGATGCACCAGAGATACATCTTGTTGTCTTCTGGACTTTTCCTCTATGGCAGCAGAATAAAACTAGCCAGAGCATGTGATTACCTTAAAGTGGAGACCAATATACAGCATCCACTCTATGCTGCCCTGTCAACACCTAAAGGAAATCGACTGAAGAAGGCCAAATAATGGGTGGGATGTGCCGAGGAAGCCATCTATCGAAGTATGCAAACCCACAGACATCAATCTTGGAAGGGAATGGTCTACCAGTGCCAGCAGATTCTCTGTCCACATCACTATTGATACAAGCTGCAGAAAGCAAGATCCCGCTGAAGTAGATACAAAGGTAAAGCACTAATACATGAAAACACTGAAGAGGATGATGCAGTGATGTTTACAGATGGCTCTGAAGTCTGGTGCAAGTACATGTGCATTTTCAGCAAGCTCAAGTTGTAAAACTGTCAAGGAAGCATGTGGTACTTTTGCCATGACAACAAGCAGCCTTACAATGGAAACAAAGGCTGTAACCAATGCCCTGAACTGGCTTGGCATACTAAAGTATTCACAGGCATGGATACTGAGCCACTCAATGAACATGCTCAAGAAGTTCCAAACTGGCCTCAGATGACACAAGTGGCTTGACACACTGAGCACATCACAATTAGTCAAGCTAACTTTCATCTATATTATTGGGGCACTCGGGCGCGAAAGGCAACGAGTGAACCAATCGGTTGGTGAACATGGCAATGATCGAGGTTAGAAGAGCAATGGATCATCAGATCTGTAAGAGATACTGGATGAACTGATTATTTTATGGAAACCTGGGAATCTGCTTCCTTGTTCAGGTTGAGGGAGATAGGAGTGAAGTGAGGAGTCAGAAATCATAAACATTTTGTCAAGAGCACAAAATATTTAATTATCCAACACAAATTGGTATGATCAGTTGATATACACTGGCGGACATGTTCAGGAGCACCCATGGACCTGTCTGTAGAGTGATGCTGTTGACCCCTACTAATCACTAAACAAAGAAGTAAAGTAATAAACAACTGCAGGAGTCTCAGTGGTGTAGGGGCTCGGCGCTCACCTGCTGACCACGAGGACATGGGTTCTATCCGCAGTTGTGCACATTCAAATTTGTCAACACCGACCTGTGCTCCCAGGCTGACCTAGTCTAAAATGGGTACCAGGAATGTCCTGGGGAGTAATGGTGGCTGGCACTGTAGTGACCTTGTCACCCACCGATTGCTGATTGGTCAATAAAAATATGGGTTGAGCACCGTATGCTCAATGCACCTTAAGTGTGAAAAGGGTCTTTTACTTTTACTTAATAAACAATTGTAAATAGGAACAGGAATTAAACAATTTAGAAACCTAGTTGTAGACAACAGAGAAATATGCTTGTAAGCACAACTATCTGACAATGAAAATATACCTACGTGCAGTTTTAACACATCAACATTTCCTTGATAGGATAATTATGAAACAATGTCAGCTTTCAAGGATGATTATTTACAATACACATCAAAGATCACAATGGTTTAGAAGAGGTCAGCATGGCCGAATAGATAAGAGTGCTAGCTATTAAAGATCTGGTGTGCTGATGCCGAAGTAGCATGTTCAACCTCTACACCCGTCAGTTGGACTAAAATGTTGACTTCTCACCCTTGACTTGGGGACGTAAAACTACAAGTACCTCAGAAGTCAGAGTGAGTTCGCCTGATGGTGAAGGACACTGGTAATAGTGAAAGCTAATCCACACACAAAAATCAGTCCAGTGTTACTAGACCTAGTGGCACGTGTATAGGCTACACATGCGTGTTCAAAGCACGCGAGCGTTAAAAAGGAAAAAAAAAACAATGGTTAAGAAAGAAATGTAGAAGCAATGGAAGGCAAAGTTCCAAGAAGACAAGGCAGGGCCATCCAACAAGATGGTATACACGGACATTACAGAGACCCTGAGCATCAAAGTGTATGAGGCAGTGCAACTCGTGAAGTGTACAAAGTGTATGAAGCAGTGCAACTCGTGAAGGATCAACAAGATGGTATACACGGACATTACAGACACCCTGAGCATCAAAGTGTATGAAGCAGTGGAACTCGTGAAGTGTACAAAGTGTATGAGGCAGTGCAACTCGTGAAGTGTACAAAGTGTATGAAGCAGTGCAACTCGTGAAGTGTACAAAGTGTATGAGGCAGTGCAACTCGTGAAGTGTACGAGGCAGTGCAACTCGTGAAGTGTACAAAGTGTATGAAGCAGTGCAACTCGTGAAGTGTACAAAGTGTATGAGGCAGTGCAACTCGTGAAGTGTACAAAGTGTATGAAGCAGTGCAACTCGTGAAGTGTACAAAGTGTATGAAGCAGTGCAACTCGTGAAGTGTACAAAGTGTATGAGGCAGTGCAACTCGTGAAGTGTACAAAGTGTATGAAGCAGTGCAACTCATGAAGTGTACAAAGTGTATGAGGCAGTACAACTCGTGAAGTGTACAAAGTGTATGAGGCAGTGCAACTCATGAAGTGTACAAAGTGTATGAGGCAGTGCAACTCGTGAAGTGTACAAAGTGTATGAGGCAGTGCAACTCGTGAAGTGTACAAAGTGTATGAGGCAGTGAAACTCGTGAAGTGTACAAAGTGTATGAAGCAGTGCAACTCGTGAAGTGTACAAAGTGTATGAAGCAGTGCAACTCGTGAAGTGTACAAAGTGTATGAGGCAGTGCAACTCGTGAAGTGTACAAAGTGTATGAGGCAGTACAACTCGTGAAGTGTACAAAGTGTATGAAGCAGTGCAACTTGTGAAGTGTACAAAGTGTATGAAGCAGTGCAACTCGTGAAGTGTACAAAGTGTATGAGGCAGTGCAACTCGTGAAGTGTACAAAGTGTATGAAGCAGTGCAACTTGTGAAGTGTACAAAGTGTATGAGGCAGTGCAACTCGTGAAGTGTACAAAGTGTATGAAGCAGTGCAACTCGTGAAGTGTACAAAGTGTATGAGGCAGTGCAACTCGTGAAGTGTACAAAGTGTATGAAGCAGTGCAACTCGTGAAGTGTACAAAGTGTATGAAGCAGTGCAACTCGTGAAGTGTACAAAGTGTATGAGGCAGTGCAACTCGTGAAGTGTACAAAGTGTATGAAGCAGTGCAACTCGTGAAGTGTACAAAGTGTATGAGGCAGTGCAACTCGTGAAGTGTACAAAGTGTATGAGGCAGTGCAACTCGTGAAGGATCAACAAGATGGCATACACGGACATTACAGACACTCTGAGCATCAAAGTGTGTGAGGCAGTGCAACTCGTGAAGGATCCAGAGTTTTTCCAGTCAACAGTGATTTTTGTTTGCATTTACTTGCTTTGAACTTGAGCATGGTCCATACACGCTACTTCTAGTAACATTGGACTGATATTTGCATGTGGATTAGCTTTCCCTATTACCAGTGTCCCTCATCATCAGGCAAACCCACTCTGACTTCAGAGATATTTGTAATTTATGTTCCCAAGTCAAAGGACGAGAAGTCAACATTTTAGTCCAACTGACATGTAGGAGTTGAACACACTACCTCGGCATCAGCAAGTTGAAAGTTTAAGAGCGAGCTCTTTTATCCATTCGACCATGCTGACCGTCGACTGTGATGAAGGTGACATTTGGCAAAAGACTTGCTATATCTAATATACAAATGAACAGGTGGACTTAAGTTATCTAATATACAAATGAACAGGTGGACTTAATTTATCTAATATACAAATGAACAGGTGTACTTAAGTTATCTAATATACAAATTAACAGGTGCACTTAAGTTATCTAATACACAAATGAACAGGTGGACATAAGTTATCTAATACACAAATGAACAGGTGGACTTAAGTTATCTAATACACAAATGAACAGATGGACTTAAGTTATCTAATATACAAACTAACAGGTGGACTTAATTTAAGTTATCTAATACACAAATGAACAGGTGGGCTTAAGTTATCTAATAAACAAATGAACAGGTGGACTTAAGTTATCTAATACACAAATGAACAGGTGGACTTAGTTATCTAATACACAAATAAACAGGTGGACTTAAGTTATCTAATACACAAATGAACAGGTGGACTTAAGTTATCTAATACACAAATGAACAGGTGGACTTAAGTTATCTAATACACAAATGAACAGGTGGACTTAAGTTATCTAATACACAAATGAACAAGTGGACTTAAGTTATCTAATATACAAATGAACAGGTGGAAGTTATCTAATACACAAATGAACAGGTGGACTTAAGTTACCTAATACACAAATGAACATGTGGACTTAAGTTATCTAATATACAAATGAACAGGTGGACTTAAGTTATCTAATATACAAATGAACAGGTGGACTTAAGTTATCTAATACACAAATGAACAGGTGGACTTAAGTTATCTAATACATAAATGAACAGGTGGACTTAAGTTATCTAATATACAAATGAATAGGTGGACTTAAGTTACCTAATATACAAATGAACAGGTGGACTTAAGTTATCTAATATACAAATGAACAGGTAGACTTAAGTTATCTAATACTCACCCATGGCTCTTTGCATGCTGATGACCGTCCTCACCAATTTATGTGTGATGGAGTCAGTGACTGTGCTGAGTATGGAATGCTTGTCCAGAAAACCTGGCAATCGATGCCGAGGTATTTCAACAGGAGCAATAACATCCCAGTCTTCAAGATCTGCAAGCAAGATAGAAATGCCTACAATGTGCAGAAAATCCTGTAGTATACAAATACCTATCATGTAAAGGAAATCCTGTAGTATACAAATACCTATAATGTAACGGAAATCCTGTAGCATACAAATACCTATGATGTAAAGGAAATCCCGTAGTATACAAATACCTATCATGTAAAGGAAATTCTGTGGCGTACCTATCATGTAAATGAAATTCTAAGTATACAAATACCTATCATGTAAAGGGAATTCAATAGCATACCTATCATGTTAATGAAATTCCATGTATACAAATACCTATCATGTAAATTAAATTCCAAGTATACAAATGCTTATCATGTAAAGGAAATCCCATAGCAAACACATATCTATCATGTAAAGGGAATTCCAAGTATACAAATACCTAGCGTGTAAAGGGAATTCCAAGTATACAAATACCTATCATATAAATGAAATTCCAAGTATGCAAATACCTATCATGTAAATGAACTTCCAAGTATACAAATACCTATCAAGTAAATGACAATCCATGTATGCAAATACCTATCATGGAAATGAAATTCCAAATATACAAATACCTATCATGTAAATGAAATTCCAAATATACAAATACCTATCATGTAAATGAAATTCCAAGCATGTAAATACCTATCATTTAAATGAAATTCCAAATATACAAATACCTATCATGTAAAGGGAATTCTAAGTATACAAATACTTATCATGTGAAGGAAATCCTGTAGCATACCTATCATGTAAATGAAAGCCCAAATTTACAAATACCTATAATGCAAAGGAACTTCCAAGTTTAAAAATACCTATTAGTAAAGGACTCTTTTACAAGCCTTGAATATTATGCGTCATCTTTACTTCCCAGAACATTTTTGGAACCTATATAAGGCTAGGTAAAGTAGGAAGCCCATGTCAATTTTCTTTTGTAAATCCATAACCACCAGGTCAGGAGGCAAGCTTGTTAGCTACTGCACTACCGTGGCTCCAATAAAAATACTTATAATGTACAGGAAATCCCACAGCATAAAAATGCCTGTAAGGTAACAGAAATTCCATTGTATACAAATACCTACAATGCAAAGGAAATCCCAATGTAAACAAATACCTGTACCGAAATAAAAAGGGAATCTTACGACAAAAAAAAGGGAAACTCACGAATTACTATATATATATATATATATATATATATATATTCAAAACAATGTTTTGCCGTAGTGAATTTGAATAACGTTTGTTTGTGTCTTCATTATTCAAATATATATATATATATATATATCCCATAGCATCTAAGCATCTATAATGTAAAGGAAATCTCACAGTATACAAATACCCGTAATGTGAAAATAAATTGCGGTAAACACATATCTAAAATATTAATAAAATCACATGATAAATTGTGAAATGCAGTACACAGGTAGAGTATTCTCATCTTGTCATAAGGATGTGCAATGTTATAGCTTCACGCAGACTAGGTGATGACATTATGTAGTGTGGAGTGCTTTTACATCTTTTCCGTGGTTGTTTGTATGGTGAACTGCATGTTCAGAAATATGGTGGTGGATGGTTGCTGAACTAACTGGGTTTGCCTTTCGCAGTAATGTGTGGCTGCTGGTTTTCTAGTGACAGCCACTTCCATCGACGATGAACTGTATTTTTTGTGGCGGAAATTTGTGTAGCCATTCTGGCAGTGGCCTTATGAATGGTATACATGTGTGGGCTGTTGGTTTGTCAAGACTCCTGTCCGTTCCACTTTTCACATGGGGCAGTGAGGAGAATTGTGTGTGATATTCACTGGGTAAGGAATGGAGGATTATGGCTACTAACTAACTATAATGTAGTGTGAGGTGATCAATTCTCTTCTAAGCTGCCTTATCCATTTGGCATCACTTTTTTCAGAACATGGTATTATCACGTCCCATCTCTGGTGGAGGTTTGGATGTCTAGTTTTCTCAGAGAAGAGTAACAAAACAGGAGGTTTTGTATGCATATTCTACACATTAAAATCTCTTGGCAGTTGGAAATTGTAAGGGTAGGCTGTAATGGTAGCTGTCATGGCAAACTTTCCAAATGAGAAGATATAACCACAATAGAATGAATCATGTAGAACTGAATATTTGTTTTAAAAAATGTGGACAAAGAATAAGAAAAAAGGAAAACACACATTGTAATGATTTCACTGTAATTTCATGAAATAATTTCCAAGCAAACCTTCAAAAAGTCGCACATCAACTCTGAGCTTCAGATAAGGTTCAGAAGCACACTGAAATGCAGCATCCATGTCCCAATCAGACAACATGGACTGGTAGACATCTTGGCCCTCAGAGTCACATGTCATGTAACTGATGGTGAAATCACTGTAAACAATCATGAAATTGTAAAATTTCAGTAGCAATTTATGTTGATAATTTCAAAAACACATACAATAATTTATTTCTTCTTCCACCTCTTCCTTATTCATCCTGAAAACAGGCCAAGATACCACTTGTTCAATAAGCTAAAGACAGGAGATGCAGATGAAAGTATTCATGGAACTGCTAAAATAACTTCTAAACATTTGCTGCAGCAACGCCTGGTAAATGCAAAGGAAATTATTTTGGCCTGCATCTGTTCCTGTCCATGTTTTACTGCAGCCTAAAAGGGAAGCAAAGAATAGTAACACAGTAACGTACCATGCATGTCACAAGGGGCATCTAAAGTTTGAATACTTCATCCAATAGAAAACTGTATCTGCAAAATGCAACCAATCATGAATAAGTCAATAAAGAAATGAAAAATAACACAGCCAAAAAATGTGAAAGGAGGCCTTTCCCCTAGATGTATGACATAATGTGGAGAAAGCCATAAGGATGAATAATATGTGGAGGAGCTGAAGCAGACAGCGAAGACCCTGAGGTCCACGCCATAACCTCTAAGTCACAACTTTCCCCTTTCTATTTTCTATTTGAGCCAATGAACAGAAATCTGCACGTGACAAAAGTTTTCACAGAGAATACTGATTTTTTTTTTTTAATGTTGCATATCCCTTACAGGACGTTGCAGTCAACACCAGCATTTTTCAGCTGCTGTTGATGTACTAGGCAAGTTTTACGTTCAGTAGTTTGCCATTGCTTTCTGAATGACCGGCTCCCATACCAGCACGTTATAATACAATGTGACACGGTCTGCTGCACAAATCGGTCACAGCTGTGTTTCGAACGCCTGGTAAGCAGCTCACGAACCGCGTTCGCAAGCCTTTGGAATACTGATTACATTAGCTTATTAAAATTCAACGGTAAAAATAATCCTAACAGGTTCTAAGTGTTAGACCTTAATATACATTAATATTCGGCTACATGTTTTTTAGCTTCCCTTTTAGATCTTTTGCTTCATTCATTTCAAAGAAGAACATTCCAGTTATTCACTGGTTTTCTTAATGTGTTATACCCATTGCCAAAGTTTTTTCTCAACTTCTGATTTACTAGAACTTGTCTAATTGTCTCCATAAGCTCTACATTGGTGATGCTTTCCTACTATTTGATTCTTTCATACTATTTAGTCATCTTATTCTTATATATTTGTGGAAAGAGAAGAGAACGAACAAACAAATAAACTTTATTTTCAAAGGGTTAAGAATTGGGCACACAGGCCCAACTGTCATTCTGCCCTTGTAAGAGAGATAGAGGAAGACAGTGTGAGAAAATTCTGGACAGTCTTGTGTCATGGCATGGAAGGGAATCAACACATGAATTGATCCATGCGGATCACAATTTGTGAAGAATTATGATCGCCCATGCCCACCGGCAAAGGACTTGATGATCATGACTCTTCTCTATCATGTTAAGATAGTTTTGATCTTTCTCCATGTTTCAATCTGCAATTTAAGGTAACATCATGTATTAGACACAAATTGAAGAACATCATGTATCAGACACAAATTGAAGAACATCATGTATTAGACACAAATTGAAGAACATCATGTATTAGACACAAATTGAAGAACATCATGTATCAGACACAAATTGAAGAACATCATGTATTAGACACAAATTGAAGAACATCATGTATTAGACACAAATTGAAGAACATCATGTATCAGACACAAATTGAAGAACATCATGTATTAGACACAAATTGAAGAACATCATGTATTAGACACAAATTGAAGAACATCATGTATCAGACACAAATTGAAGAACATCATGTATCAGACACAAATTGAAGAACATCATGTATTAGACACAAATTGAAGAACATCATGTATCAGATACAAATTGAAGAACATCATGTATCAGACACAATTGAAGAACATCATGTATTAGACACAAATTGAAGAACATCATGTATTAGACACAAATTGAAGAACATCATGTATTAGACACAAATTGAAGAACATCATGTATTAGACACAAATTGAAGAACATCATGTATTAGACACAAATTGAAGAACATCATGTATTAGACACAAATTGAAGAACATCATGTATTAGACACAAATTGAAGAACATCATGTATCAGACACAATTGAAGAACATCATGTATTAGAACACAAATTGAAGAACATCATGTATTAGACACAAATTGAAGAACATCATGTATCAGACACAAATTGAAGAACATCATGTATCAGACACAAATTGAAGAACATCATGTATTAGACACAAATTGAAGAACATCATGTATCAGATACAAATTGAAGAACATCATGTATCAGACACAAATTGAAGAACATCATGTATTAGACACAAATTGAAGAACATCATGTATTAGACACAAATTGAAGAACATCATGTATTAGACACAAATTGAAGAACATCATGTATTAGACACAAATTGAAGAACATCATGTATTAGACACAAATTGAAGAACATCATGTATTAGACACAAATTGAAGAACATCATGTATTAGACACAAATTGAAGAACATCATGTATTAGACACAAATTGAAGAACATCATGTAATAGACACAAATTGAAACAAAACATCACCTGCTGATTTCAAATGCCCTTGCCAGGATGCCCTGCAGCATTTCAAATGATGTTATTTGTGGATCAATGGAGAACTTCTTGTACTCTGCCTGTGTCTTTCCATCACATTTCTGCAAAATACGGCAGACAAACATCATCATGATCAGTCTAACAAATTGACAACACTTCATGCTTTAGAATGCACTGAATATCAATAAGCCACAACTATAACAGTGAGCCATGGTAGCACAGAGACTGGCAAGTCTGTCTGCAGGCCTGATGGTCATGTGGTCGAATCCTTATCAAGGCAGATTTGTAAGACGTACATGGGCTTCCAGGTGGTCGCAGTCTAAAATGGGTGCCATAAAATACTCTGGGAAGTAAAAGCAGCTCATGAGATGTTCACATCCCACATGAAGTGCATTTAGCCTATAATTATATGGGGCTCTAGACTCATCAAGTGCATTTAGTCTATAATTATATGGGGCTCTAGACTCATCAAGTGCATTTAGTCTATAATTATATGGGGCTCTAGACCCATCAAGTGCATTTAGTCTATAATTATATGGGGCTCTAGACTCATCAAGTGCATTTAGTCTATAATTATATGGGGCTCTAGACCCATCAAGTGCATTTAGTTTATAATTATATGGGGCTCTAGACCCATCAAGTGCATTGTCTATAATTGTATGGGGCTCTAGACCTATCAAGTGCATTTAGTCTATAATTATATGGGGCTCTAGACTCATCAAGTGCATTTAATCTATAATTATATGGGGCTCTAGACCCATCAAGTGCATTTAGTCTATAATTATATGGGGCTCTAGACTCATCAAGTGCATTTAGTCTATAATTATATGGGGCTCTAGACCCATCAAGTGCATTTAGTCTATAACTATATGGGGTTCTAGACCCATCAAGTGCATTTAGTCTATAATTATATGGGGCTCTAGACCCATCAAGTGCATTTAGTCTATAATTATATGGGGCTCTAGACCCATCAAGTGCATTTAGTCTATAATTATATGGGGCTCTAGACCCATCAAGTGCATTTAGTCTATAATTATATGGGGTTCTAGACCCATCAAGTGCATTTAGTCTATAATTATATGGGGCTCTAGACCCATCAAGTGCATTTAGTCTATAATTATATGGGGCTCTAGACCCATCAAGTGCATTTAGTCTATAATTATATGGGGCTCTAGACCCATCAAGTGCATTTAGTCTATAATTATATGGGGCTCTAGACCCATCAAGTGCATTTAGTCTATAATTATATGGGGCTCTAGACCCATCAAGTGCATTTAGTCTATAATTATATGGGGCTCTAGACCCATCAAGTGCATTTAGTCTATAATTATATGGGGCTCTAGACCCATCAAGTGCATTTAGTCTATAATTATATGGGGTTCTAGACCCATCAAGTGCATTTAGTTTATAATTATATGGGGCTCGTGACCCATCAAGTGCATTTAGTCTATAAATATATGGGGCTCTAGACCCATCAAGTGCATTTAGTCTATAAATATATGGGGCTCTAGACCCATCAAGTGCCTTTAGTCTATAATTATATGGGGCTCTAGACCCATCAAGTGCATTTAGTTTATAATTATATGGGGCTCTAGACCCATTAGTGCCATTTAGTTTATAAATATATGAGGCTCTAGACCCATTAGTGCCATTTAGTTTATAAATATATGAGGCTCTAGACCCATTAGTGCCATTTAGTTTATAAATATATGAGGCTCTAGACCCATCAAGTACATTTAGTTTATAAATATATGAGGCTCTAGACCCATTAGTGCCATTTAGTTTATAAATATATGAGGCTCTAGACCCATTAGTGCCATTTAGTTTATAAATATATGAGGCTCTAGACCCATCAAGTGCATTTAGTTTATAATTATATGAGGCTCTAGACCCATTAGTGCCATTTAGTTTATAAATATATGAGGCTCTAGACCCATTAGTGCCATTTAGTTTATAAATATATGAGGCTCTAGACCCATTAGTGCCATTTAGTTTATAAATATATGAGGCTCTAGACCCATTAGTGCCATTTAGTTTATAAATATATGAGGCTCTAGACCCATTAGTGCCATTTAGTTTATAAATATATGAGGCTCTAGACCCATCAAGTGCATTTAGTTTATAATTATGTGGGGCTCTAGACCCATCAAGTGCATTTAGTTTATAATTATATGGGGCTCATGACCTATCAAGTGCATTTAGTTTATAATTATATGGGGCTCTAGACCCATCAAGTGCATTTAGTTTATAATTATATGGGGCTCTAGACTCATCAAGTGCATTTAGTCTATAATTATATGATTGATTGATTGATTGATTGATTGATTGATTTAGGAACCAACATCACAGCATTCGGGGCCTATAATTATGTGTGGCTCGTGACCCATCAAGTGCATTTAGTCTATAATTATATGGGGCTCGTGGCCCTGGCTCATGCCTCAAGGCATGTAAAAGGGTCCTTTCCTACTTACAACAGCTGCTGCGACCTTTAGCTAGTCAATCCTTGAACTTAACCATCAAGGAAACACTAGATTTTTCTGTTAGCAGAAATACTCATGACCTTAACAAATATTGAGACAAATATATGTCACAAGCAGAATTAAAACCCATTATAAATAAAATACAATTGTCATAATTTGTATTTTATAGGTTAAAGTTTTCCATGCATGATGTCACTTTATTTAATATAATGAAACTGATATCTATCTATTATACGACAAGTTATTTCCCCCTGCTACACTTGTAAAGTGCAGGTCAACACAAAGTCCGCACAAGGATAAACACTTCTGGTTTATCACCACCATGACTGATAAAACCAAATACAGATTAACGCCTTTTATCACAAACATAAATCTGGATTGCTCCTGTCAATCACGCACTGCATGCTGACATGACAAACAACCTAATATCAATGAACTTTCAATGGTGTCATTCAGTTCAGCCTTGCCCCTGTTCTATAAAAACAAGTCACATTTAATTATATAATTAAAGGGTTAAATGTGAGAGGATTGACTTCATTGGACCCGATTTTACTCCATCTGGCTCGATCTCTCTCCACAGAATGACAAGTTGCCTGCTGAAATTATCACATAAAGCACAAAATCTGCGGCTCCAGCCATGACTGTAAAAATTATGTCTGAACTAATCAGGCTGAAAATGAACCCATGGCTGTCAGAGCATGAGGCAGACCACTTTGCCACAGAGGCACCCCCCCCCCCCCCCCCCCCACATGATATAACTGCTTCGGCGATGCACATTTCCATAAGCTATCATAGCAATAATACATTGTTATTGGTGTTTGTGTAACCTCTGCAAGACAGCTTTAACTCTAAAGTCTGATGCATTAGCGTTCCAGTTGTCTAAGCCTTGAAAAGACTGCATCTGTCAGACTGAGGTTAGTGTAGAGCTCTTCTCCTGGCTCATCAACAAAATACAAGACATTGCCTCTGTCAGATTGAGGTTAGTGTAGAGCTTTTCTCCCGACTCAGTAACAAAATACAAGACATTCCCTCTGTCAGATTGAGGTTAGTGTAGAGCTTTTCTCCCAACTCAGTAACAAAATACAAGACATTGCCTCTGTCAGATTGAGGTTAGTGTAGAGCTTTTATCCCGACTCAGTAACAAAATACAAGACATTCCCTCTGTCAGATTGAGGTTAGTGTAGAGCTTTTCTCCCAACTCAGTAACAAAATACAAGACATTGCCTCTGTCAGATTGAGGTTAGTGTAGAGCTTTTCTCCCGACTCAGTAACAAAATACAAGACATTCCCTCTGTCAGATTGAGGTTAGTGTAGAGCTTTTCTCCCAACTCAGTAACAAAATACAAGACATTGTCTCTGTCAGATTGAGGTTAGTGTAGAGATTTTCTCCCAACTCAGTAACAAAATACAAGACTCTGTCAGATTGAGGTTAGTGTAGAGCTTTTCTCCCAACTCAGTAACAAAATACAAGACATTCCCTCTGTCAGAATGAGGTTTGTGTAGAGCTTTTCTCCCAACTCAGTAACAAAATACAAGACATTCCCTCTGTCAGATTGAGGTTAGTGTAGAGCTTTTCTCCCGACTCAGTAACAAAATACAAGACATTGTCTCTGTCAGATTGAGGTTAGTGTAGAGCTTTTCTCCCGACTCAGTAACAAAATACAAGACATTGTCTCTGTCAGATTGAGGTTAGTGTAGAGCTTTTCTCCCGACTCAGTAACAAAATACAAGACATTCCCTCTGTCAGATTGAGGTTAGTGTAGAGCTTTTCTCCCGACTCAGTAACAAAATACAAGACATTGTCTCTGTCAGATTGAGGTTAGTGTAGAGCTTTTCTCCCAACTCAGTAACAAAATACAAGACATTGTCTCTGTCAGAATGAGGTTAGTGTAGAGCTTTTCTCCCGACTCAGTAACAAAATACAAGACATTGTCTCTGTCAGATTGAGGTTAGTGTAGAGCTTTTCTCCCGACTCAGTAACAAAATACAAGACATTCCCTCTGTCAGATTGAGGTTAGTGTAGAGCTTTTCTCCCGACTCAGTAACAAAATACAAGACATTGCCTCTGTCAGATTGAGGTTAGTGTAGAGCTCTTCTCCCGACTCAGTAACAAAATACAAGACATTGTCTCTGTCAGATTGAGGTTAGTGTAGAGCTTTTCTCCCGACTCAGTAACAAAATACAAGACATTGTCTCTGTCAGATTGAGGTTAGTGTAGAGCTTTTCTCCCAACTCAGTAACAAAATACAAGACATTGCCTCTGTCAGAATGAGGTTAGTGTAGAGCTTTTCTCCCAACTCAGTAACAAAATACAAGACATTGTCTCTGTCAGATTGAGGTTAGTGTAGAGCTCTTCTCCCAACTCAGTAACAAAATACAAGACATTCCCTCTGTCAGATTGAGGTTAGTGTAGAGCTTTTCTCCCAACTCAGTAACAAAATACAAGACATTCCCTCTGTCAGATTGAGGTTAGTGTAGAGCTTTTCTCCCGACTCAGTAACAAAATACAAGACATTGTCTCTGTCAGAATGAGGTTAGTGTAGAGCTTTTCTCCCAACTCAGTAACAAAATACAAGACATTCCCTCTGTCAGATTGAGGTTAGTGTAGAGCTTTTCTCCCAACTCAGTAACAAAATACAAGACATTCCCTCTGTCAGATTGAGGTTAGTGTAGAGCTTTTCTCCCAACTCAGTAACAAAATACAAGACATTGCCTCTGTCAGATTGAGGTTAGTGTAGAGCTTTTCTCCCGACTCAGTAACAAAATACAAGACATTGTCTCTGTCAGAATGAGGTTAGTGTACAGCTCTTCTCCTGACTCAGCAACAAAATACCATCTCCACTGGGACTATATTGCAGGGTTTTCCTTCCCCTTTCCAAACAGAAACCAGCTGGGTTTGCCAGACCAGTACTGGAGTTCACATCTGTGGAGACTCATTTTAGGATGTAACCAGGCCAGTATTGAACAGATCACATGTGTACTGGCAAGAACATAACTTAATTAAGTTCAAAAGAAGAATATTCCTGACCAAATTACACACACACAAAATGTGTAAATATTGACTTGCCAGATATTCTTTGTATACTAACTTCCTTCGTACTCCCAAGTTCAATACCTGGTAGAGAAATAACTCTGTCCCAACAACCACATTCCTGGAGTCCATGTACCATTTTTTTAAATATATATTGCCTGCCACAGATTGCTGTGCAAAATTAAATGTGGACTGTGAGACTGATAATGATCTGAGCAAGGCACGCCCCATATAGTTAAACTATTAGTAAATCATGCACCACTTGAAGGTGCTCAAAGCAATCCAAAATTTACCAAAATCCACTTCAAGTAGTTGAAACTCTACAGATCAGGTAAACTATATGCCTCATATGATGACTTCCTCTTTCTCCTTCCTCTTCTCCGTCTACTTCTTCTTTGTTCCTCTTTTGAGCAGAGTGCATCACATATAGTTGTGCACCTTAAAGATCAGTGTGGCCAACTTAGACATATTTTACCAAAGGTAACAAGCTATGCCTACCTGTGGATAAAGTTTTCTTTACTAACAATTTTGCCAGAGCAGCAGTTTTATTGCCTATTCCTTGTGATTTCAACTGTCACGGGTTTTTTAAACAAGCACAACTTGCACACAGGACCCGCTTTTTCCTCACCCTTATCTGAGAAGGCTAGTATCCAAGTTCACTACCCAAGAGATCAAGGGCCATGTGATACCATTAGATACAGTGGTTCTTAGAAAATTCTCAGCCTTAAGCTGAGATCAAACCCGGTACCTTCTAAGTCTGTGACAGACACAGTCATCTTTTAGCCATAGCTTCTCCCCCACCCATCAAACCCCTTAAGCCACTTGTAGTGGCTCAAAAATCATTCAAAATTTACCAAATTCCATTTACATAAATAGACACACATAGTAGTGTTTGGCATTCACATTAGAGACTAGAGGACGCACTAGGCAACATAAAATTTGAAACCTATAGTTACCAACCGGGATTCAAACCTGTCACCTCCAAATGACGACAGTGCCTCGCTGCAGGAACAAGTGTACTTCGACGCATGACCAACTAGACCAGTGTTTCCCAACCTTTTTTGTGTGCTATGCCCCACCTAAGCCTTTCTAAAATTCTTATCCCCCCCCTCCCCCCACACCTAACATATACATAATTTTTAATACTCAGAAATTGAAATGTTCACTAAAGAAACTTGAATGATAGGTTTTAGGAATAAATCAATAGGAAATTATTGAGCAAACCCAGTAAATAAATGTTGAAAACATATAATGGAGAACTGAAATTCAAGCACAAAATAATTTTAATGAAAGATTTTTCTATATTATTTTAATTATTAGTAATTATTTATTATTTAAATTTAGTGAGATCCTTGCGCTTGATGCTTGCTGCAAAGAGATTTTATGTCAGGTTCCAATTTAGTTATCTTCAGTCTCAAGTCTGCCCGTTTTGTTATATCCAGCCGATTTCTTCCATTTTCGAATTGCCCCCCCTTAACAATCGAATTGCCCCCCTGTGGGGTGTGGGCCCACGTTGGGAAACACTGAACTAGACACTCAAAAAAAAGTGTCTTCATTAGTCATGTCTATCATGCACATGAACCTACAACTATGGGAATATGAGCCTACAACTATGGAATACGGACAGAATTTGTATCAAACCATTGAGATAGCACCATAGGTCTCATTTTTTTTTTTTTTTGCATATCCTTTACAGGACATCGGTGTCAACACCAGCATCTTTCAGCTGTATGTTGATTTCTTGGCAAGATTACGCTCAGTAGTTTGCCATTGCTTTCTGAGTGGCGGCTCACATACCCCATAAGTTACCGATGAGATTCGAACCACTGCTGATTCTCACCGTCATCACGTTACCGACGAGAGTATACGAGATTACGGAGAAAAGTCATAACCTCTAAGCCACGAAGCCGGCTCATAATTTATATTAAACCAGCATAGGTCAAATAACAAACACACAAACACATCAGACCATAATGCTGTGTCGAGTATATTAACAAACATTTAAAGAAGAGAAATGATTGGTCGGTTCTAATGCTGTACACGTATTACACAGGAAATCAATTGGGGCGACCACTGAGACAGTTACATAAATAAACACACATAGTATTGTTTGGCGCTCACAGAAGGAGATCGTTATTTGGAGGTGACAAGTTCAAATCCCGGTCAGTAACTATAACTTTCAAATTGTATGTTGTCTAGTGTGTCCTCTAGTCTCTACTTCCTTCTTCTCCTTCTGTGTGGTACTAGACCCATATTTTTATTGAACATCCGCACTTGGGGAGTGATGTGGTAAATATCATGCCGACCGCTGTTACTTCTAAATGCATTTCCTAGTAGCCATTTTAGGCTGGGCCGACATGTGAGCTCATGATAATATAAAATCTGCCTCGATGCGAATGTCGAACCCATGAACACAGGATTAGAAGTCAAGCATCTAGCCACTATGCTATCACGGCACCCCCATATATGGAGTGGTTTGATCGAAGCCTTGCTTATAATGTGCACATAGACCAGGTGATAACAAAGGCCAAGCGGGGTTTGGCAGCGATGCGGGTGATGGCGGCAGCAAACTGTGAGCAGCGCCATCTATGTCTTCTGTACGAGGGGCTGGTCATGTCTGTTTTGGAGTATGCAATGGCAATCCTGACTCTCAGCCATAAGCAGATAGAAAGGATGGAAAGGATACAGAATGAAGCTATGCGCATTATTCTTGGATGTACAAGAGATACAGCATGCAGGGCGATGCGCTACCTTCTTGATTTTCCAACCATTGAAGAGAGAATACAAGGTTGCAGGGCACGCGCCTACCTCAGAATTAACACAAACACACAACATCCACTGCATAGTGAAATTAGGAAGATGAAGGGCAGCAGGTTAAAAAGAGGACGGTCGTGGATGGGTCAAGCCGAAAACATTCTTCAACAGGTGTGTTCACTTGAGGACTTAGAACCTGGCGAGGAGTGGGTGCAAGTGCCAACAGACTTCTGCACATCCTTTTCAGTTTGCATCCAACTAGATAGAAAATGCAGACAAGAAAATCCGGCTGCTGTTGAGGCTGAAGTACAAGCGTTGATTTTCGAGAATTCGATAGACGGTGACGCGGTCATCTACACAGATGGGTCGGTCGTCCGACATGTGAGAAGCTCATGGGCCTTTACAGCTCGGGCCGGAGGGAGAATTTTGAAGGACTCTGGTGCTTTCACTGAAACCACAAGTAGCCTGACCATGGAAGTCATGGCAGTAAGTAAAGCAATAACATGGCTCGAGACACAGACTTTCATTAGGGCTTGTTTCCTTAGCGACTCAATGAACATGATCAAGAGGATAGAGGAGGGGTCGATCCGAAGAGAATGGTTGCTGGCAAAGATTAGTTTCATCTTCGTGCCAGGGCATGCGGGAGTACAAGGAAATGAGCGGGCTGACAAGCTCGCAGGTGAGGCTACTGTGGAGGGCGGACGCGCCATGGACCAGGCCGACATTCTGAATGCTCTACGAGAAGTAAGACTTTTGCGAGAACCAAGTGATGACTGTGAATCTACAACAATGGCCAGACTGCGAGAGCAGCAAATTAAAAGAGGGGTGGCCAAACAAGAACACTACGCAGGAAGACAAAGAAGATTGATAAACCAACACAGAACTGGCGTCGTTAGCCGCTAAACGTTGCGGGATTTGCTGAGGAGGGGATCCGAGCACTTATGGACTGAATGGTTCGATGTGCAATGAGGATGATCTGTCGACTAACTAACTAACAGCTGAATGAAATTTAAATGTAATAAAAGTGAAGCTCTAAAGACAACCCTCCATACATCTTTCTGTGCCACTGTGCTACAAAGGCTCCCACCCAATGGTGTGCTGTTCTAAAATCAAAAGTGAAGCTCTAAAGACAACCCTCCACACATCTTTCTGTGCCACTGTGCTACAAAGGCTCCCACCCAATGGTGTGCTGTTCTAAAATCAAAAGTGAAGCTCTAAAGACAACCCTCCATACATCTTTCTGTGCCCCTGTGCTACCAAGAGCGGTGTGCTGTTCTAAAATCACAAGTGAAGTTATCTCCATCTGACTTACACCCAGTCCTTTTCTACACTCACTATAACAGAATCCCAGGCTTGGCCACCTCCGAACGCACTCTGAGACTGATTGATCACAATACAGTTCACTTCACTAATGATACAAACAATTGCTGACCCAATCTCAAAAAAGTCTTTCGCAACACTAGCAGGATAATTGAACTAGTGATACACAAGATAAGAGTTCAATGTGCCACAGCCTAATACAAGCAATTCGTATCGTATGCACATGGCCTTCACTAGTTCTGTGTACTTCAGTGCAGAAGATCATAAGTTTGATTAATATTATCTACTTTATGATAACGAAAGAAAAAAACTATATTTTACTAGCTGTAAACCTTAATCTCTAAGCCATATGTCTCCACACCCGAAGTGATCTGTTTATAGCTGACAGTACTTATCAGTTGTTAACAGCCCATTGGCATTTAAAACGCCACAAAACATCCGTAATCAGGCAGTGAGCCTGACTATAATGTGATCATAGCAGCTGATTCATGTGATAACTTTTCTCTAAGCCAATGGCGTTACCATAAACACTTCACCCTACAAATCAACATCACTTTCCTTGTATGTAAATATGAGATGCTAAAGATTTAAAAAAACAGGATATGGGGTTACCAAACTAGTTCTCTCACTACAAAAGAGTTAACAGCCTGCGTCAAATAAATGCTGTGACAGCAGTTCAGTGCAAATTATAAATTATCATCATTGCACTTACTTTTTTACTTTATCATTGCACTTCAGACATGCTGAGGCAGCAATTACTGACTTTATTGTGTAACCCTTTCTGTGCCAAACTTTTATGAACTCTTAAAGACTGGATAGCCAGTATTTAGCAGCCAGTAATGGCAAGCCAGTAACATTTCATGCAATTCATATAAACCCTCCTATCCTGTGCTATCACTTGAGGTTCCTTTGGAGCTATGAGTTACACTGTAAATTGTTATGATTGCCTCAGAACACAAAAGATACCGGGTTAGATTGCAGCACTTTTCCCAAAACCATTGGTTTCAAATGATATCACATGGCCACCTGATCTCTTAAGTAATGAGATTGGATACCTAGCCTTCTCAGATAAGGGTTAAAAACAAGAGGTTCTGTGTGTAAGTTGTGCATGTTAAAAACCCCACAGCAGTTGGAAATAACAAAGAGTAGAGAGTGCTGCCCTGGCAAAATTGTTAGGAAAGAAAACCATACCCAGGGGTAGTTAGAGCATGTTACCTTGTCAGGAAAAAGCAAACCCTTACCCAAAAACATGCCGAAGCTGGATATACTGACCTTTGAGGTGCATAACTAGACGTGACACACTTTTCTCAAAAGAGGAATATAGAAAAAGACATCAGGTTCCTCACATGTCTTCTTCTCTTCTTCTTCTTCTTCTTCTTCTTCTTCTTCTTCTTCTTCTTCTTCTGCTGCGTTCATCCAGAATATTTTTTGATGTAATTGTGGTGTGCCTGTTTACAGCAAAGCTGCAATATTTGCACTTTCAGCTGACACATCTGACTTCTGCAGGCATTTGTTGACCCGGTTAACCTTCCCGGGTCTTCACATATCTTTCCCATATTACTCATTTTTGACTCTTCTCAACATTTTTGTATCTTCCAGGGGAAGTGTTTCCTGTCATTTTGATTGACTGATTGATTTTTATTTCCTTTTCTGGAAACATCTTCATGACTAGTTGGATTTTGTGACTAAAGTTACACATAGCAGGGGCATCATGAGCCTTAATGGTGTGTAATCAATCAGTCATTTTACTTTTTTTTTATTCACCAATGCCTCAATAACCTACTCAGAGGATATAATATTCCATCATGTGTTATATGATTAACCATTGAAATAGTAATGTATAGTAGTCTTGCTTTTTCAGCCACGAGGAAATCAACTCATTAGCAACTTTCAAGAAAATGCCTATACTCTTCCTCAGACGCCTTCTAACCAAAAACATAAACTTTCAAATAAGTATAAACAGTGCAGTTCATACTATTCTGTATTGTTGACCAGTGCTATGCTGTAATTTTGACAAACAATGCTTTAGTCATTATCCATACTATTTTCTTATTAACACTTCAAACACATGTTATGTTATCATGATTAAAATTCCAGCATACTTGGTATTCTCATGCCCACACAAATGTTTCATTATCATTATCACAGTTCCAACACACTGGGTATTCTCATGCCCACACACATGTTATAATGATCGAAGTTCCCACACACTGGGTATTCTCATGCCCACACATGTTATGTTATCATGATCAAAGTTCCCTCACACTGGGTATTCTCATGCCCACACACATGTTATAATGATCGAAGTTCCCACACACTGGGTATTCTCATGCCCACACACATGTTATGTTATCATGATCAAAGTTCCCACACACTGGGTATTCTCATGCCCACATACATGTTATAATGATCGAAGTTCCCACACACTGGGTATTCTCATGCCCACACACATGTTATGTTATCATGATCAAAGTTCCCACACACTGGGTATTCTAATGCCCACATGCATGTTATACTGATCAAAGTTCCCACACACTGGGTATTCTCATGTCCACATACATGTTATAATGATCAAAGTTCCCACACACTGGGTATTCTCATGCCCACTCACATGTTACATTATAATGATCGAAGTTCCCACACACTGGGTATTCTCATGCCCACACACATGTTATGTTATCATGATCAAAGTTCCCACACACTGGGTATTCTCATGCCCACATACATGTTATACTGATCAAAGTTCCCACACACTGGGTATTCTCATGTCCACATACATGTTATAATGATCAAAGTTCCCACACACTGGGTATTCTCATGCCCACTCACATGTTACATTATAATGATCGAAGTTCCCACACACTGGGTATTCTCATGCCCACATACATGTTATAATGATCGAAGTTCCCACACACTGGGTATTCTCATGCCCACACACATGTTATGTTATCATGATCAAAGTTCCCTCACACTGGGTATTCTCATGCCCACTCACGTTACATTATAATGATCAAAGTTCCCACACACTGGGTATTCTCATGCCCACACACATGTCAAGTACTCATCTTCCTTTTCTTCTTCTGCCCCTAATTTCCCCCCCCCCCCCTTGGGGTACAGGACCTCAACCAAACCGTCCTATCTTTCACCATCTCCTGCAGCTCTCGCCATGTCCTCCAAATATTATTCACCTCGTGTCTGTAATTCACTTGTCCATGTCCTCCAAATATTATTCACCTCGTGTCTGTAATTCACTTGTCCATGTCCTCCAAATATTATTCACCTCGTGTCTGTAATTCACTTGTCCATGTCCTCCAAATATTATTCACCTCGTGTCTGTAATTCACTTGTCCATGTCCTCCAAATATTATTCACCTCGTGTCTGTAATTCACTTGTCCATGTCCTCCAAATATTATTCACCTCGTGTCTGTAATTCACTTGTCCATGTCCTCCAAATATTATTCACCTCGTGTCTGTAATTCACTTGTCCATGTCCTCCAAATATTATTCACCTCGTGTCTGTAATTCACTTGTCCATGTCCTCCAAATATTATTCACCTCGTGTCTGTAATTCACTTGTCCATGTCCTCCAAATATTATTCACCTCGTGTCTGTAATTCACTTGTCCATGTCCTCCAAATATTATTCACCTCGTGTCTGTAATTCACTTGTCCATGTCCTCCAAATATTATTCACCTCGTGTCTGTAATTCACTTGTCCATGTCCTCCAAATATTATTCACCTCGTGTCTGTAATTCACTTGTCCATGTCCTCCAAATATTATTCACCTCGTGTCTGTAATTCACTTGTCCATGTCCTCCAAATATTATTCACCTCGTGTCTGTAATTCACTTGTCCATGTCCTCCAAATATTATTCACCTCGTGTCTGTAATTCACTTGTCCATGTCCTCCAAATATTATTCACCTCGTGTCTGTAATGCACTTGTCCATGTCCTCCAAATATTATTCACCTCGTGTCTGTAATTCACTTGTCCATGTGATTTTCGGTCTCCCGCTGTTACATGTATCTTGTGGATTCCAGAGAAGAAAGTGTCCAGTTATTTTATCCTCAGGTTTTCTCAGCGTGTGACCTATCCAGCGCCAGCATCTTTTCCTCACCACTTGGATGGTTGGAATTTGTTTAGTTCTCTATAAGAGTTCTACATTGGGAATTATGTCATAACATTGTAGTGCCCCTATCCTGGGCAAGCACCAGTTAGTGAATAATTGTAGTCTTATTTGTAATTAGTTTAGCTGTTCTCCATTTTTCTGACCCATACAGCAGTACCTATTTACCATTGGAATTAAAAAATGCTACGTTTGGTGCTATGTTTAACTTCCTTTGACTTCCACATATTTTCTAGTCTTATGAAAGCTGCTCTTGCCTTTTGGTTTGTTATTTTAATATCTCTGTCTGTTTCCCCCATCTGTCTACATTGCTTGTCAAATAGGTGTGTGATTCTGCCTCTTGAAGTGACGCTTCATCAAAGGAGATCAGATTGTTATTTTCTTGGCCCATGAGGCAAGAGAACTGACAAAGGATCAAGAGTCTTTCCTGCTGGTCAAGATGAAAGAGACATTTGATTTAGTGAAGGACTTTCTACATCATGATGAGCCTGACAAAAAACAGAGATTTCCTCAAATATTTTCCTTAAGTTTATCCCTTGTGAATCAAATGGCAGGAATGTTTCCTATACACATATCCTTGTTGTCATGTAAAATATTCTTTTATTCAATTGTCTTCACTGAGACCTAGGTTAACTCTAACTGGTAGGAAGAGAAATAACAGACAATAACAAGATAACCCCCCCCCCCCCCCCCCCCCCGGGAAGGTTAACCCGGTCAACAAATGCCCGCAGAAGTCGGATGTGTCGGCCTAACGGCGCAAGAACGCAGCTCTGCTGTAAACAGGCATAACGCAATCACGTCCGAAGAAAAAAAAACTCCGGATGAACACAGAAGAAGAATATAACCACTCCCTTGTGGATAATATACAACATCCTGGAGCTCACAATATTATCCCAAACAAGGATATTATTTAGCATAATTGATTAAATATATATATATATATATATATATAGGCACTCTTCCGAATTCCGGTCCCAAATAGATCCGCAGTGAATAGGTCAGGGGTAAGGGTTAGGGTCAGTGTTTAGTTAACAACTAACCCTAACCCTTAACCCCTGACCTATTCACTGCGGATCTATTTGGGACCGCAATTCGGAAGAGTGCCGTATATATATATATATATATATATATATATATATATATATATATATATATATATATATATATATATATATATATATATATTGCATGATCAATGTCAATAACAGTAATAACACTAACACAGTGACTAACATTATTTAATATTGTTAAAAAATAAATAAATAATCATATGATATCTGATATAATATAATAACGTTTAAAAATTAATTATATTGTGTCACAAAGTGTGAAAATGTCTTTTTGTGCGACAGTTTTCATGTTTTACTTTTATCGGCTATGATTAATAATTAATTAATTTTGATGTTTACCGTTTAATGTTAAACTACTTGACTTTACTCATTTATATTTAATTATTACTTAACTTAATACTTTACTTACTTTCACTTTAATGCGGATGACTTCCTTCTGGTCCATATAAAATCCAGCCATTTCACAATCAATACTCCTCAATAGTATAGTCAATAGCCTTTTTCATATAGCCGAAACTAAACTGCTGTAAATATTTTGTATCACAACGTACACATATGTTTAAACCCTTTATCCGAACTGTTTGGAACGGGTACAGCCACCAACTCGTATTTATATGCTGAAAACATAATTTCGGTCGTTAGAAATCAACGACCCCTGCCAGTGTATATCTGACAGAACGGATAACTCCTGAGTGAGGACAATATTGACGTAGTTGTCGTCCCGCCGGCCCTGAACTGAACAATGCATAGGTGCTGGGTGTTGACAAGGTTCGCTGTCAACTTGAGTCAATAATTGAATAATACAATACTATCAGTCACTTGTTGTTAGCTCGTTTTACTACAATCCTGCCCTATAATAATATAATACATTTCTGCTTGTTTCGCTTACTTGAAATGTATTGTCCATATTTGCAATGGTGTCTCTTGTGTAAACTTCAAACTTCAATTCAATATCTGCTTTAGTTATATAAATATAAATATATATGATATTGATAAAGGCTAGCGCCTTGCCGTCTTTACAGATGATAGTTTGTTACATTGCGCTTAGTATTAGCTGTTTTTACTGCAATTCTGCCCTATAATAATATAATACGTTTCTTATTGTTTCGTTTACTTGAAATGTATTGTCTATATTTGCAACTGTGTCTCTTGTATAAACTGTAATATATGATAACTTTGCCGTCTTGACAGATGATAGTTTGTTACACTGAAAAAAGTTAGTTGCATACCCTTTACAGGACGTAGCAGTCAACCCCATCTTTTTTGTATGTGTTGTTGTTCGTGATTCCTGGGCAAGTTTATGTTCAGTCGTTTACCATTGCTTTTCTGAAAGACCGGCACCCATACCACTTCATAAAAACCAAGGTAAGGCGGTCTGCTGCCAAATAGTCCGCAGCTGTGTTTCGAACGGGATTACGAACTTTTCCGTAACTTATTCGCCACGGAGCGATTTGAGCTTCCAGAAAGGACGGGAAAATCGGCTTCTCCGGAAACCTTGCTACATCCACTTGTTTCACTGTAGCCGCATAGTTCCAACTCTGTGCTAAACAAATTATTCAAAACAATGTATTGCCTGAGTGACTTTAAACACAGAAGGTTGCTCAAGTTATTATTGCCTGGCAATTTTTGCTGCATCTCGTCAAGTGCTAACTGCTGAGTCATATATTATATGAAGTGAATAAATGAATCATATTTTGGCTG
This sequence comes from Cepaea nemoralis, assembly GCA_014155875.1. NCBI lineage: Eukaryota > Metazoa > Mollusca > Gastropoda > Stylommatophora > Helicidae > Cepaea > Cepaea nemoralis. The sequence continues at coordinate 272,818 of JACEFZ010003057.1, read as the reverse complement.
AGATACATAAAACACAAGGTCACTGATGTTTATCTGTAAAGAAATCTCCCCGTTGTGAGGCATTCTGTAAGACATTGTAACCAGTGACTGTGTGTTATACATTTCAGCCAAAATATGATTCATCTATTCACTTCATACTATATATAACTCTGCAGCAAGGACTTGACGAGATGCTGCGAAATAAGAGCAGATTTGTACATGTGACTTGGGCTCCCAGCACCGTCAACCCAACCTAACATGGGTATCAGGAAATGATTTGGGAAGTAAAGGCAGCTGACCTGATAGTGAACACATCACCCGCCGGCTGCTGATTGGTCTATACAAATATAAGCCTGGCATCAGATGGTCATTGCGTCTGAAGGCGTGTGAAAGACTTCTTTACTTAAAATACTAACTGGGATCAGGGCTGGGTGGGTCATGTTACCTCCATAGGTTTCAGGGAGTCTTCTGGATCATGTGTTCAATAATTGTTCTATCATTTATCGCTTGTCACTGTCTTGCTTTTCTTCAATTCAGAAGTTGAGATAATTGTTGATTGGCTGTTAGCTTTGTCAATGATTGTAATAGACAATTTCTTTTGTCTACCGTATGGCTTTTTGAAAGTTGCTTAAAAGGCTGAAATACCACTTGTTTCATAAACTAAAGATAGGCAATATTGATGAATGTAACTGGAACTGGTAAAATGATGGCTAGACATTTGAGGCAAAAGTGTCCAACATATGCAAAACAGAAACTTAATTTGGCATATATCTGCACCCTTTGAGGAAACATTGTTGAGTCGTAGCATTCGCACCTGCTACTAATTATTTATTGCATCAATTAAATAGCCATTGAAGGCTTACATCCACTACCATCTGAGAACAAACTCTGTGGAGATGTCAGCAAGCTCAATTTCACTGCTGCTTTCTATACATACAGTTGCGCATGATTTGGCAGCAGACCGTGTTTCCTTGGTTTTTTTGCGAAATGGTATGAGTGCCGGTCGTTCAGAAAGCAATGGTAAACTACTGAACGTAAACTTGCCAAGAGATCACAACAGCAAACAATGCTGGTGTTGACTGCAACGTCCTGTAATAGATATGCAACTAACCTTTTTTCTATAAATATATTCAGGTAGACGTCTCATGGCTCACGAAGCTCAAGTCAGTAGTTTATACACATGGCTATGGGTTCTACTCGGCCTCGTGAAATTGGTGCAGGATCATTTATGGAGTTGTACATGAAGGAAATATGATGAGGAAGGGAGCAGGTCATCTCACCTGATTATGCTATGACCACGTACATGTCAGAACTGAACACTTCCATCCTTATGGCGTTGTCTGCCCTGAAATAAGGCATTTTATGTAAGGCATTGGTTATCTTCTGTTTGCGTGTGTAGAAGTAGACCAGACACCATACAAGTTCACAAACAATGAGAGAACATTAGTTCTATGTGCCTTTTTTTTTCGTTTGCTCGCTTTAAACTCAAGCATAGTCCACATACAAGTGCTACAACTTCTAGTGCACTGGGCTGATTATTGCGTGTGGATTAGCTTACCCTATTACCAGTGTCCCCAGCCATCAGGCGAACCCACTACGACTTCTGAGGTACTTGTAATTTACGTCCCAGGGCGACACCAGTTCGGTGTTGGTTTATCAGTTTATCGAGCTTCTTTGGCTTCCTGCGTAGTGTTTCTACTGTTCTTGTTTGGCCACAACTCTTGTAATTTGCTGTTCTCGCAGTCTGACCATGGTTGTAGATTCACATGCATCACAAGTCAAGGGCGAGAATCAACATTTTATAGTTCAGCTGGCCGTTGTGGGGAATGAGCTCGCTACCTCGGCACAGACAGTGGGATCAACATCTTGTGCCACATTTATTGAAAGACAGAAGATCAAGTTATTTTTTTGGCGCTCGTTCGCTTTGAACTTAAGCGTAGTCCATACACATTATTTATAATAGTGATGGTCTGAATTTTGCGTGTGGGTTAGCTTTCCCTATTAATGGTGTCCCTCGCTATTACTCAGTATTAGGCGAACCAACTCGGACTTCAGAGGTATAAGAAGATCAAGTGGTTCGGCCATCTCGTTAGAATGCAACACCATCAACTACCATCACTGGCCCTACATCAAAGATCATCTTCCACGAGATCAAGAGGACGACCTAGATGAAAATGTATTGACATCAAAGACATTGTACAATGACACTATCCAATGCCACCAATCGGGCGCTGAAGCGCCAGTCATCCCCCCCCCCCACCCACCACGACGCTTGACGGCAAAAGTGGAAGATAGTGATGACTTTGGCATCAGATTATCGGAAGTTTAAGAGCGAGCGCTCGTATCTATTCGGCCACACTGACCTCCCCTTGTTTCTATGATTGAAGTACAGTATTCACATTTTTCTAATTGTATATGTGTGTGTTGAGACATGGAATTATCACTGACCTCCCCTTGTTTCTATGATTGAAGTACAGTATTCACATTTTTCTAATTGTATATGTGTGTGTTGAGACATGGAATTATCACTGACCTCCCCTTGTTTCTATGATTGAAGTACAGTATTCACATTTTTCTAATTGTATATGTGTGTGTTGAGACATGGAATTATCACTGACCTCCCCTTGTTTCTATGATTCAAGTATTCACATTTTTCTAATCATAATGGTATATGTGTATGTTGAGACATGGAATCATCACTGACTCACTCACCTCTAATGACATATGTCATTGGTAAAGCATGTATGTTACAGAGAAATTGAATTATCCTTTATTCCGTCTACTAATACAGTGGTTCTCACCTTTTTTTTTTGTTTGGCCCATGCACCCCTTCACCATATGTTCAGAATGTCACCCACCCCCCCCCCCTTTTTTTCGTATTTCTTACCTATAAATTCCCCCGCCCCTATACAGTGTTCGTAAAAATGGAAGCTAAATTTAATAGCACATACTAGAACAAGTCTAGACGTCTACATAAAACGTGATTTGCTGTCTCCATACGTTATAAAATGAATTTCAGAAGGGGGAGAAGTACAGAACCGTAAAGTATGGAGGGAAAAACAATATCAAGTAATCGGTTCTTGTATTAACGCGATTTTGAAATAATCTTAACCCCCCCCCCCCCCCCCCACACCCCCCCCCTCCACCCCCCCCCCCCCCCCCCCCCCCCCCCCCCCCCCCCCCCCCCCCCCCCCCTTTTCATTCATTCAGTAGCATGTCCTTTGCAGAACCTCGCTCCCATAACAACCTTCCGGAAAAGCTTCTCGATCACAAGCAAGATATCCCGCGTCTAATACACCCATCTCGAGATCATCCGTCACATCCTGCACCCATCTTCTCTTTGGTCTTCCTCTTCCTCTCTTCCCAGGCATATACCCTTCCATTATTGTTCTCTCCAAACTTTCGTGACGTTTCAAGTGACCAAAATACTTCAATTTTCTTTGTTTTATCGTCTTTAATAGCCATCCCTCCTCAATATTCAACTCTTGAAGTATGGATGCATTTGTTCTTTTCTTTACCCAAGATATTCTTAGAACTCGTCTATAACATTTATATTCAAAGGCGTTTATGCGCTGTTCAGCTTGTTTAGTAAGTGTCCATGTCTCACAGGCGTATGTTGCAATGGGAAAGATGCATGCTCTTAAAAATCTAATTTTTGTAGTTCTGTCTGTCCCACTCCATAATTTATTCATCTGCTTTAGTCTTTGAAGAGCAATGGATAGTCGCCGTTTAATTTCTTTCATTGTGTCACCGTTATTGGTAATCAATGACCCAAGATATTCAAAATTTTCCACCACCTCCAATTTTCCCCCATTAATGTATATTTCTTTCTCCATAGTAGTTTTATCTGTATGCATTATCTTTGTTTTTGCTATGTTAAGATATAAGTTGTGATTTTCACTATTCAATTGGGTTGAGGCTATTAGGTTTTCTATGCCATTCTGTGTTGTGGATAGTAATACTGTATCATCAGCATATCGAATCTCTGGTATGTCATGACCGCCGATATTTAGGGCATCATATGGCTCCCTGTTTATATCATCTCTTACATTTCTCATTATATTTTCGGCGTACAGGTTAAACAAATAGGGTGACAGCACGCAGCCCTGACGGACTCCTTGCTTGATGTCAAACCAATCTGATGCCTCGCCATCTATTCTAACTGCTGCTTGTTGGTCTAGATATAGCATTTTTATGAGATATACTACATGTGATGGGAAGCCATGGTTTCTTGGCAAGTTTTGCAGAAGGTAGTTTGCCATTGCTTTCCTTCTGGGCAGTGACTGTACTAGTCGGTGGCCATAGCCATTGTCTCTACTGATGAGATCATCTGCCTATCGCCACAGAGTGCAAGACCATAACCAACAACAATCTGTCAGCTGCTCTCACATTCCATCCACCACCTGCTTCCATGGCTTCACGTAACCCTGATCGGGGGGCTAAACGGGTACTCCACCTTGCCCAAGGGTGTCCCGTAGACTAACGGAGGAAAGGAGGCGTCTTACATCTCCTTTGATAGGGGATACCCCTACCCCCCCCCCCCCAGAAACCCTAAATTCCATCCCCGTGGTGGGTGGTGGATTCCCAACCGGTTGAGAACCACTGTTCTAATAGAATATGTAATCGGTAAAGAATTTATGTTATTAGAAATGAAAGATACAGGAGTGGGAGAACAGAGTCCATGAAACTGGCGCCACAGTCGACGATATGGCTGAACTAGAGAAGGTCGTCAAGCGGGCCATCATCCTGTGGGGCATCGCAGAAGAGGGTGTCTACAACAGCGAAAAATACCAGGGCTGGCACAGATCAGTAGACCTTATCTATTACAACGACCACGCCTGGTAAAAAAAAAACTGCACTTCCCGCAGAGTAGACAGGTTTATCTCTACGAGGGTGACATCTGGGAAGCTGTCCGACAAGCTACACAGTATGGCTTCTTGGTGAAGCTAAGCGGCTCGTCGTCGACTAACCAGTTCGTGCTCTAGGACGAACGCGCCTACAGGAAACAGTCGGCTCATCAAAATCCCCAGACCTCTTGCAGAATCTTAGGTGATGAGCTACTTTCCACACATCCACACCAGCTCATCTCCAATATCTAGGTTTATCTTACTTCTTATTCTTCTCAGTATAATTTTCGCCACATGACTCTTTAATATAATTCTGCCATGTTCACAATCCGTTGCACCAGATTTATGTGGTACGTAAACATAACCTAGAGAGAGAGAGAGAGAGAGAGAGAGAGAGAGAGAGAGAGAGAGAGAGAGAGAGAGAGAGAGAGAGAGAGAGAGAGAGAGAGAGTTATAAATGTCATTAAACAATGTTGTTATCACTTCATTACTCAGTACACCAACATCTTTAATTTCTTCGACAGTGATATCTGGCACAAGAGATACCTGAGACCTGAATATGTGTGAGGCAAGAGAGCTGGCAAAGGATTGAGAATGTGTTCAACATAATGTGATGAGAGTGATGAGACCTTTCCTCGCGTGTTGTACGCCATCTTCAGCTGGTACTAGTGGTTCTTCGGATTGGTCGTAATTTGATTCTCATCCACCATCATCATATAATTCTTTTATATTCTGTCCATCTATCAGTTACCCTTTCTTTATCCATTATAATACCTTCTTTTCTTGTCAAACAACTGCTTGCTGTATACTTTATAATGACCGATAAGTCCTGTATCTTTTTGTACACAGATTGCCTTCTTGTTCCTCCATAGCTTTTCTAAATACCGAAAAGTCCTTATCTTTCTGTACACAGATTGTTTTCTTGTTCCTCCATAGCTTTTCTAAATACCGAAAAGTCTTTATCTTTCTGTACACAGATTCAGATTGTGTCTTCTCGTTGTTCCTCAGTAGCCTGCACTGATGATCTAGCCATACTTCTTTCACTGCTTTACATTTTCATACTATTTCTCTGTGTATTCTTCTATAATTATTTTGATTTTGTGAAAGACAGGTCAACAAGCATGAAGATGAACACAGGACATGGGAGACACCTTAGACCTGAATATGTGTGAGGCAAGAGAGCCGGCAAAGGATTGAGAATGTGTTCAACATACTGTGATGAGAGTGATCTTCTCATAAAACTGTTCGTTTCTACTTTCTCTTCACATGGGACAAAATATATTGCCTACTGGTGTCTGTGATGCTTTCATTTTTATGGTATTTAAATAATCCATTTTAGGTGTCCATTAGATTCCCTACATTATTAATATTTTCATGAAGTACTAACTGTAGCGAAGAGGTTATGGATGCAAATCGTAATGGCATACTACTGAACGTAACCTTGCCAAGAAATCAGAAACAGCACTTTTAAAACAATGGTTGGATTGACTGCAATGTCCTATAAAGGATATACAACTAACTGAACTAACAGTAAAGAATGTTGCAATCAACCCAATGCATTTATTGTCTGTTTGGGATTTTTGAGTCAATTTTACTTGCAGTAGTTTGCCTTTGCTTTCTGAATGACAGGCTCTCATACTATTGCATGATAACCAACGCAAAGTGGTCTGCTGCCAAATCGCTCGTGGCTGACCTTGAACCCGGAATATTGAGACTCAACTGTTCATTATCCATAAGCCACAGACTCAACTCATGAAGTACAAGAGGCAAACCCTGGCCACAGACTCAACTCATGAAGCACTACAAGAGGCAAACTCTGGCCACAGACTCAACTCATGAAGTACTAAAAGAGGCAAACTCTGGCCACAGACAACTCATGAAGTACTACAAGAGGTTAACTCTGGCCACAGACTCAACTCATGAAGTACTACAAGAGGCAAACTCTGGCCACAGACAACTCATGAAGTACTACAAGAGGTTAACTCTGGCCACAGACTCAACTCATGAAGCACTACAAGAGGCAAACTCTGGCCACAGACAACTCATGAAGTACTACAAGAGGTTAACTCTGGCCACAGACTCAACTCATGAAGTACTACAAGAGGCAAACTCTGGCCACAGACAACTCATGAAGTACTACAAGAGGCAAACTCTGGCCACAGACTCAACTCATGAAGCACTACAAGAGGCAAACTCTGGCCACAGACAACTCATGAAGTACTACAAGAGGCAAACTCTGGCCACAGACTCAACTCATGAAGCACTACAAGAGGCAAACTCTGGCCACAGATTCAACTCGTGAAGTACTACAAGAGGCAAACTCTGGCCACAGATTCAACTCATGAAGTACTACAAGAGGCAAACTCTGGCCACAGATTCAACTCATGAAGTACTACAAGAGGCAAACTCTGGCCACAGACTCAACTCATGAAGTACTACAAGAGGCAAACTCTGGCCACAGACTCATCTCATGAAGTACTACAAGAGGCAAACTCTGGCCACAGACTCAACTCATGAAGTACTACAAGAGGCAAACTCTGGCCACAGACTCAACTCATGAAGTACTACAAGAGGCAAACTCTGGCCACAGATTCAACTCATGAAGTACTACAAGAGGCAAACTCTGGCCACAGACCCAACTCATGAAGTACTACAAGAGGCAAACTCTGGCCACAGACTCAACTCATGGAGTACAAGAGGCAAACTCACACAGACATGTGATTGTCCACATCAAGACAAGTGCCATTTTTGGACCATATAATGCTTCCTTGCATTCACTGGCTATGAACTCCAGCGCAAAGTCCTGTATGTCGGATGAAGACATCCTGTTGTCCAACATCAGTGTGATGTCATACAGGACCTGAGGTCTGCGTGAGTACCCGTTGTCCCATGCCTGGCTTATTGGTGTGCAGACTGGTGGTTCCTCGCTATGCAGGCAGATACTCTCCGGCTTCGGAAGAATCAGCGATCTACTACATTAGCCAGGACCCCGAAGGGACCGATTGCCCAGGATGCACGACTAGGATGTGTTAGTAGGTCTTGGCCGGTATAGAACCTGGCCCTGGTGCCTTGGAAACACCTGTGCGCCCTGGCCATGTGATGAAATTAGGGTCTGATGAGGGCTGACAACTGGGAAAATCAAGGATCTTAAAAACAGGTCGATTTGCTGGCAAAGCCACACAACAGACAATCAGCAACCAAATTTATGAATAAATTGAAGGAAACAAAAAGTGGACAAGACATTTGCAGAGAAACATGACCGCCTGCCCTACTTGGCATGGGTCTTTAAGAGATTTTCACATACTAAAATAAACAAACAGTTCAAGTGTGTGATTTTATTTGATCCAAAATGAAAAGTACATGAAGTACGTATAAAAGAAAAACCATGAACAAAAGCAAATGATCATGACCAAGAGTAGAAAGAGTAAAAATTTCACTGACATGGTGAAAGAAATACAGCAACAACTACCCAAAAATAGCCGACCCAAGCGGATATTATACAATAATTACTACTGTTAAAACTTTACAAAGAAACCATCAACAACAGGAAAGAGAAACAAAGAAGTTTGGACTAACCAAGATCAATCAATCAGGTGCCGTCTCCACAATGAAGGTTGGCTGCAATGGATCTCCAACACTGTCCGTCTCTCGCCTTGATTGTGCATTCTGTCAGATTGATGTTCATCCATTTCTTGATGTTATCTTCCAACTTGTATCGTTCTGCCACTTCCTCTCAACCTTCCCCTCCATATGGTTTTTATAAGAGTGTTATGAAGTTTAACGTGGTTGAAATATTTCATTTGCCTCTTATTTTATATTTCTTTCATCAACTCTCTTTTCATTCCCAGTTTTCCTAGAACCTCTGTATTTGAGTTTTTGATTCCATGAAATATGACATATTCTTATGTATATCCATATCTCCAAGGCCTCTATTCGACTTTCTAGTTGCTTGTTCAATGTCCAGGCTTCCGTGCCATACAGTAATTTTGAATATACGTAGCTTTTGACAATTCTCATTTTTTGTGTGTTCTTAATCTCTCTAGATGTTAATACTGAATTCATGATGTTGAAAGCATTTTTAGCCTTTCTTATTCTTTTTTAAAATTTCTACTTCACTTCTGCTATCATCTGTTATTACATGTCTAAGATAGGAGAAACTTGTTACTTGTTCTAGTATCTGCCCATTTACTGTGATGTTCAATGATGACCTTTCCTTTCCACCGCTAATTATCATAGATCAGTCTAACCAAACCAGAAATCTGAGCTAGAATACAACAACAACTGGATAGCTTGTTGCAAGATAAATGAAATGAGAAATAAAAAAGCATGCTTTACTAAATGGATAAATGCAGAGAACAATGAATTATGCATCATAAATGAAAACAAAAATGAAATGTGGATGGTATTTGTGAATTTCCCACAAAAAGTATAGATAAAATATTGCATTTTAAAACTATTATTAACAAGCTTACAACAATTTTCACAAATGTCAGATTGTCAAACTACAATCGAAAAATTGGCACCCGTAACATGCTACTTTATGTTCATGTTCTTTCTTTACATGTGGTTTTTGTAAGCAACTAACAAATCATGCTTTACATGTGATATCTGTAAGCCAGTAACAAATCATGCTTTACATGTGATATCTGTAAGCCAATAACAAGTCTTGTTTTACATGTTTGATTGATTGATTTAAGAACCGACATCACAGCATTCGGCGCATTCCCATAAGCGCTCTGTCCCCATCCTCAGAAGCCAGCAAAGAGTTCCAACCCCAATAGTACCAGTAGCAATCTGATTATATGTGCGTTTTACATGTGATATCTGTAAGCCAGTAACAAATCATGTTTTACACTGATATTTGTAAACCAGTAACAAATCTTGTTTTACATGTGATATCTGTAAGAGATTAAATCTTCAGTTTTGCATGTGAACAAATCTTCAATTTTACACATGACATCTGTAACCCACCAACAGATCTTCAATTTTACACATGACATCTGTAACTCACCAACAAATCTTCAATTTTACATGACATTTGCAACCCACCAACAAATCTTCAATTTTACACATGACATCTGTAATCCACCAACAAATCTTCGATTTTACACATGACATCTGTAACCCACCAACAAATCTTCAATTTTACACATGAAATCTGTAACCCACCAACAAATCTTCAATTTTACTCATGATATCAGTAACCCACCAACAGTCTTCAATTTTACACATGATATCTGTAACCTACCAACAAATTTTCAATTTTACACATGACATCTGTAACCCACCGAAAGTTTTTCCCTATGATATCTGTAACCCATCTGCAGTGGTATTTGTAATCTACTAACAACATTTGCAATTAGCACCTTTAACATTCATTACATATCCCGGGCTATGAAATACAAAGCTATGCAAAATATTACATTTTATTCTGTGAGTATAACATGTCAAAGCATCTGTAAAAATGTAATACAAAAACAACAAAAAACTGGCCGCTGTAGAATTCCTTTAGGTGAAAGTAAAGAAAACTAAGATAAAAATATAAATACATAAAAAACACACAAGTTCCTTCCTTGCGTTCATGTTATCAAGCATGGAATTCTTCATGCTGCCAATGCGAAGATCTAGCAAATTTTACTTCTTCTTTGAACTGTTTTATTTCTGAAACATGGAAAGACAATTTAGGAACCACTTAGAAAAATATTCACAAATTAAAATGTATAAGTAAAAACCAATTTGATGAAGAAAATGTAATTGCTTTCCACAGTTAATAAATATTGCACATGCAAATTATTCTTGTGAGTTAGTCCAATGTTAGGTCTTCATTTAAATGTGTGCGAGAAAACACTGCCGTGACCTTATAACTAGAATTAGTAATATCACGAAGAAAAAACATCATAAGCTTAATGTAAACACACTATCCTGCACAAGAGATGGCCTTGAAAGCTGAACCATCTACAAGATGTAAGCCCACACTGCTGATGCTGGCTGGATAGGTGTTTATGGTCGCTGATGCTAGATAGGTCTTTATGGTTTCCAAGGCACATGTCTTTAGTACTGTGGAGAGAGAGAGCCCTTACTGACCATGTTTTGATATTTGGAAGGTGGAAGTTCTCCCAGAAAAGTAACCCAGAGAAGTTTAACTCCACGCCACTCACATGAAGGAGATTGTTAGTGTCTTCTTAGGCCAAGTTTAAGTGAGATTACTGCTTCAATCTTTGCGATTGTTTCCAGGTATCAGTCACTATGGTGGGATGATCTTTTCTCTTGTCCCTTATATTATGTCATAGCTCAGTAGGTGCCCTTGACTAATGTCTAGTAACTCTATCTAGGACCTGGTTCTGCACATGGCCCAGAGATTTGATGGTGCTAATGATCACCATGGTCTGGAGGGTGAGGTTGTAGTCAAGTCATAGTCAAGTGTTAACACTTATGCATACTGTGCCCCTTAATTGACAGTGATAACAAGGTATTGATTGTATTGAAGTCTCAAGTTAAGTGGCCATCTTAATCGATCGTTTGTTAAACTGTGTGTTCATACTTTACCATAAACAGTGGGAATCATTGATATCTTCTTCATCTGCGTTCATCCGTAATGTTGTTTTGGGTTGTGCCAGTTTACAACAGAGCTGCCTTTTGGCCGACACATCTGACTTCTGCAGGCATTTGTTGACTGGGTTAACCTTCCCGGGATTTTATTCTAATTTGCTGCATTTGCATGGCTTGTGACGGCCGAACATTCCTGAATAAATGAAAATGGACTTTCACAATATCACTTTTCACTCCAGTTTCCTGGCCACGATGCCGAATACACTTTTCTCAGTTGTTGTTCATTTCCCCCACCATAAAATTCTGAAATGCCATTCCTAGGTATTCCTGTGTTCCTAGCTCGCTACGACCCAGGGATGTGTGTTGCATTTATTCAAAAATATACAATATAATTTTTTTTTTCAAACATTCATTGTAAATATAGATCAAGATATGACTTTTCTCTGACAGTGTTGTGAGGTTGTAAGTCTACAAGTGTCACAGACTTTCCAGGTAGCGCAATAACACTAACTTGTACATGCATGGTTTGTTCATCAACGATTTGAACATGTGCTCTAAATAGTAACATATAATGTCTGAACATCATTTCAACTTACAGCATACCTTAGGTCTACCACGTCCACGTACTGGTTTTGTAGCCTTTATAGATTCACGTTTAGCTTTCTCCTGCAAACAAAAAATTATAAAACATTTTAAGTGTAACCAGGAGTGCAGAGATGTGCCAGGGACGGCTTATAACCTCACTGTACCAGGAATAGATCTACTGTGCAAGACTACACTGTACCAGAGGCAGATATACCACACAAGACCTAACTATTTTCCCCCAGTGCCATCCTAGAGCCAGACTTGTGTTGGACTAATATAGGTAGGGTGCTGCTACAACATTGGCTAGATGCTCGCTTGCTGGCCCAGTGTTGGACTAATACAGATAGGGTACTGCTACAATAGAATGGCTAGATGCTCACTTGCTGGCTCAGTGTTGGACTAATACAGATAGGGTACTGCTACAATAGAATGGCTAGATGCTCACTTGCTGGCTCAGTGTTGGACTAATACAGGTAGGGTGCTGCTACAATAAAGTGGCTAGATGCTCGCTTGCTGGCCCAGTGTTGGACTAATACAGGTAGGGTGCTGCTACAATAAAGTGGCTAGATGCTCACTTGCTGGCCCAGTGTTGGACTAATACAGGTAGGGTGCTGCTACAACAGAGTGGCTAGATGCTCACTTGCTGGCCCAGTGTTGGACTAATACAGGTAGGGTGCTGCTACAACAGAGTGGCTAGATGCTCGCTTGCTGGCCCAGTGTTGGACTAATACAGGCAGGATACTGCTACAACAGAGTGGCTAGATGCTCACTTGCTGGCCCAGTGTTGGAGTAATACAGGTAGGGTGCTGCTACAATAGAGTGGCTAGATGCTCGCTTGCTGGCCCAGTGTTGGGCTAATACAGGCAGGGTACTGCTACAACAGAGTGGCTAGATGCTCACTTGCTGGCCCAGTGTTGGACTAATACAGGTAGGGTGCTGCTACAATAAAGTGGCTAGATGCTGGCCCAGTGTTAGACTAATACAGGTAGGGTGCTGCTACAATAAAGTGGCTAGATGCTGGCTCAGTGTTAGACTAATACAGGTAGGGTGCTGCTACAATAAAGTGGCTAGATGCTGGCTCAGTGTTAGACTAATACAGGTAGGGTGCTGCTACAATAAAGTGGCTAGATGCTGGCTCAGTGTTGGACTAATACAGGCAGGGTACTGCTACAACAGAGTGGCTAGATGCTCACTTGCTGGCCCAGTGTTGGACTAATACAGGTAGGGTGCTGCTACAATAAAGTGGCTAGATGCTCGCTTGCTGGCCCAGTGTTGGACTAATACAGGTAGGGTGCTGCTACAATAAAGTGGCTAGATGCTGGCCCAGTGTTAGACTAATACAGGTAGGGTGCTGCTACAATAAAGTGGCTAGATGCTGGCTCAGTGTTGGACTAATACAGGCAGGGTACTGCTACAATAGAGTGGCTAGATGCTCACTTGCTGGCTCAGTGTTGGACTAATACAGGTAGGGTGCTGCTACAATAAAGTGGCTAGATGCTCACTTGCTGGCCCAGTGTTGGACTAATACAGGCAGGATGCTGCTACAACAGAGTGGCTAGATGCTCGCTTGCTGGCCCAGTGGTCATGGGTGTGAATCTGCACCAGTGTGGATTTGTACAACTGACCTAATAACTACATACCACCCACTGAGAGCTCACCATCATACTCTGAATGAATGTACTGCTCGTCTGCCAGGATTGAACCAAGTGATCACCAGTCCATATTTCTTCATCATGTCACACAAGAGCTAACAACTCAATAAAAAGTCAGTTATGTTTACAGGACATCACATTCAACCCCAGCATTTATGATTTCCTAGGCAATATTACATTCAGTATTTGCCAAACAGAGTGAAAATGGCAAACAAGAGTATGATAAGATAAATAACCCTGGGAAGGTTAACCCGGTCAACAAATGCCAGCAGAAGTCGGATGTGTCAGCCTAATAGCGCAAGAACGCAGCTCTGCTGTAAACAGGCACAACACAATCATGCCAGAAAAAAAAAAAAACAACTCCAGATGAAGGCAGCAGAAGAAGAAGATAAATAAAGAAATAAGAGATAAATGTGTGAAGGCCAAATAAAGTTTGTTAAACAAGCAGTGCAAGAAAATTTAATTAAATTCTATTAAAGATGCAATAAATATGCACTAACAAATCAGAGAGCTCATGGGAAGAAAAATAAGAGTAGATAAGAGTGTTTGAAATCAAAAACAGGAAAGATATTATTGGATGAAGAGGTGGAATGAGAACATAAGAGAAACATATGATGGATAAAGGGAGGAATTAACAGAAGAAAGTAACTTAGAAGGTCCACCTATTCAAATAGAAGAAGTCGCTGACGCTGTCAAACATATGAAGAAAGGAAAAACAACCAGGCCAGATGGAATCACAATAGAATTAGAAGTACTGGGAGAATTTGGAGTAGATATATTAACCAAAATGTTGAATATTTACAGCAGCGGATATTTGCCCAGAGATATGCTGAAATCTGTATTTATAGCTATACCAAAAGACCAGGACAATTGAATGTGAAGATTTGTGTACAATTAACCTCTTACACCATGTCACTAAGCTTCTACTCAGAATTATAATGAGAAGAACAAGAAAGAAAATGACAATGGAAATTAGTGAAGAGAACAGTATGGGTTTGTGGAAGGAAAGGGTACAAACAATAAAATATATACATTATGAAAACTAACAGAAAGATCAATAGTGACACAGAAAGACATATTTGTGCTTCATAGATTATACCAAGGCATTTGATAAATTAAAACATGATGAACTGATTAAAATGTTAAAAGATAACATTGACAGGAAAGATCTCAGAATAATACAGATTTACTGGAACCAAGTAGCGATTAAAATGGGAAATAAAGAGGGCAATTATGAACAAATAAAGCTAGAAGTACAACAGGGATGTGTTCTGTCACGAGATCTCTTCTCCCTCCATAGTGAAGTAATAATGAGAGAGCTCAAAGAGAAGCCAAATACTAATCGGAGGTTATAATATAAACGATATACGCTATGCAGATGACACAGTATTGGTGGTCGATAATGCAAAGATCTGCAACAATTGTTGGACATTATAGTAACATAAGAGTGCAAAGAAAGGACTCTTCTTGAATATCAAGAAAACAGTAACAATGGTGATATCAAAGAAAAAGGTGAAACTATAAAAGTAAAATAGAAATAAAAGGGAAAATTCTTAACTAAGTGGATAATTTTCAATACCTATGGGCATTTATAACATCAGATGGAAGGTGCAAAATAGAGATTAAGAATAGAATAGGGCAAGCAAAAGCGACGTTTTAGAAAATGAAAAGTATCTTATGCAATAAATCAATTAGACAAATAGTGTACAAGCAAAACATTTACCTCACTTGATAGAGGCGGTCTCCCTCTTCCTCGAGCATCAGTTTTCTGTTAAAGATGAAAACAAATTTATGTAAACAATTCTTCTAAAGCAGATAGTTTATGTGAAGGTTTACAAGTGTTCATAATGTTAACCATAAAACGATATGAAAATCCTTACAATTTATCCGTTGTCTCATATATGTATCTGCACAGTAATGTGGCATCTATCAGAACAGATCTTCTACAAAGTTTTCTACTCTTGGCAAGCCAGAGCTATACTGTGCAGCTGCTCAAGGGACCTTTAGATAGATAGATAGATAGATAGATAGATAGATAGAGATAGAGAGAGAGAGAGAGAGAGAGAGAGAGAGAGAGAGAGAGAGAGAGAGAGAGAGAGAGAGAGAGAGAGAGAGAGAGAGAGAGAGAGAGAGAGAGAGCAACCATTGGAGTAACTTTTACCTGGCATTTGAAAACACAGAGCACTTGAAGAGAAGGTGGTTGATTGTGAAAACAATGTTTGCACAGGGGATCTTGACAGGAATTGATATGATTAAGATGACTCTTAGCCCTAACTGACTCATTCAAAACTAGAAAATTATACAGGTTTTTCCTCCTAAGGTCACTGATGTTGTCAGATGCTTTTGGTTGCAGCACGGCATTAAAGAGTCCAGCCTGTTGTTAACTTTGCCTATCTGTTCAGCCACTCTTTTTTTGTGTTGTTTCCAAGAATATGTAGGACTGTTCTCATACTTCAAGGTCTGCCCCTTTGTTTTGCAGATCCTACTTAAGCAAGGCCTTCTAATTATCCATGAGGTCAATGTGACCACTAATCCGCTGTTATGTTACACTGTTGGAACAGGATACTTCTTCTGCGTTCATCTGGAGAGTTTTTTCGGACATGATTGCATTGTGCCTGTTTACAGCAGATCTGTGTTCTTGCCCCGTTAGGCTGACACATCCGACTTCTGCGGGCATTTGTTGACCAGGTTAACCTTCCCAGAGAACAGGATACTATCATTAAGTTGTGGATTGTTTTTCCTACTAGAAATATGTCTTTGCTTCCATAATGAGTGTTTTTCAGTGTGTCAAAGACAGGCATAGTATCACTTAAAAACACTACCCCACATAGCTTTATCACAAAGTCAAATTGTTGATATAACAAGTCAATGATAGTTATCTCTGCTTCACAGTTTAAGTTTTCACCACAGAAGTCTCAGACCTCAAAGGAAATTCTGTCTGGGTACTTAATGTAAACACTTTATTCTGCACAAGAGATGGCCTTGAAAGCTGAACCATCTACAAGATGTAAGCCCACACTGCTGATGCTGGCTGGATAGGTGTTTACGGTTGCTGATGCTAGATAGGTCTTTATGGTTTCCAAGGCACATGTCTTTAGTACTGTGGAGAGAGAGCCCTTACTGACCATATTTTGATATTTGGAAGGTGGAAGTTCTCCCAGAAAAGTGACCCAGAGAAGTTTAACTCCACGCCACTCACATGAAGGAGATTGTTAGTGTCTTCATCAGCCAAATCTAAGAGATCGCTGCTTTAAAATTTGTGTTTGTTTCCAGGTATCAGTCACTAAGAGCAGTCAGGCTGAAAAATATCTGATGGCTGTAGAGATGTGGTTTCTGAGGAACATGCAAAGAATACCATGGACAGCCAGAAAGACCAATGAACAAGTCCTTCAAGAAACAAATGAAGATTGTAAACTGATTAAAGACATTAGACGTAGACAGTCACAATTTTTTTGGCATGTTATGAGAAGAAATGATTTGGAGAACTTGGTGACAACTGGTAAGATCGAGGGGAACAGACCAAGCGGAAGACCTAGAAGCAAGTACCTGGATGGCTTAGCCTTGTGGCATGGTCGAGACAGAAACACGGAGCTGATCCACGACTCTGGTGATCGAGTGAGATGGCAGAACATGACCGCCCACGCTTACCGGCATGGCACATGATGGATGGATCAGTCACTATGTTGGGATGATCTTTTCTCTAGTCCCTTATATCATGTCATAGCTCAGTAGGTGTGCTTGACTAATGTCTAGTAACTCTATGTTGGTAGTCACAGGCACCAATCTCAGTCCTCCACAAATAAGTCTAGGACCTGGTTCTGCACACGGCCTAGAGATCTGATGGTGCTAATGATCACCATGGTCTGGAGGGTGAGGTTGTAGTCAAGTGTTTACACTTATGCATACTGTGCCCCTTAATTAACATTGATAACCAGGCATTGTACTGAAGTCTCAAGTGGCCATGCATCTTAATCGATCATTTGTTAAACTGCTTGTCTCACACTTTACTGTAAATGGTGGGAATCATTGATATCTTTCTTATTTGCTGCATTTGCATGGCTTGTGACGGCCGAACATTCCTGAATAAATGAAAATGGACTTTCACAATATCACTTTTCACTCCAGTTTCCTGGCCACAATGCCGAATACACTTTTCTCAGTTGTTGTTCATTTTCCCCACCATAAAATTCTGAAATGCCATTCCCAGGTATTCTTGTGTTCCTAGCTCGCTACGACCCATGGATGTTTGTTGCATTTATTCAAAAATATACATTATAATTACTTTTTTTTTCAAACCTTAATTGTAAATATAGGTCAAGAATATGACTTTTCTCTGACAGTGTTGTGAGGTTTAAGTCTACAACTGTCACAGACTTTCCAGGTAGTGCAATGACACTTAACTTGTAGACGCATGGTTTGATTCATCAACGATTTGATACATGTGCTCTAAATAGTAACATGTAATGTCTGAACATCATTTCAACTTTCAGCATACCTTAGGTCTACCACGTCCACGTACTGGTTTTGTAGCCTTCATAGATTCACGTTTAGCCTTCTCCTGCAGAAAAAAAATAAAAAATAAAATTATAAAACATTTTAAGTGTAACTAGGAGTGCAGAGATGTGCCAGGGGCATACAGTGCAAGACCTCACTGTACCAGAGACAGATATACTGCACCATGAATAAATATAATGTGCAAGACCTCACTGTACCAGAGACAGATATACTGCACCATGAATAATAATGTAAAAAATAATAATATACTACACAAGACCTCACTGCACCAGGAGATAAACTGCGCAAGACCTGACTATTCCCCCCCCTCCCCTTGGAGATGTTGTTTCATAGAAGACTGCTGATAATTCACTGGACAGCCAAAATTCGCAGTTTGGACATTTTGAGGGAAGCTAAGTCGAAAAGACAACTTATCACAAACATCAGAAAGTGGCAATCATCATTTTTGGCCACATTAAAAGAAGACAAAAGATTTGTGGAAAGAGATGAAGACAGCATGAGAACATTCTCGGCAGTCTTGTGTCATGGCACAGAAGAAAGTTGACCCATGCCATAGGAGATTGCAACTTACAGAAGAAGAATGCATGATAGCCATCAGCCGGCAAGGCACTTGATGATTATTCTTACGAGTAATTAATATGGACTATGAAAACCATTTTATCAATATTCCTAATTAGACAAATAGTGTACAAGCAAAACATTTACCTCACTTGACAGAGGCGGTCTTCCTCTTCCTCGAGCGTCAACTTTCTGTTAAAAGTTGAAGACAAATTTATGTAGACAATTATTCTAAAGCAGATAGTTTCTATAAAGGTTTACAAGTGTTCATAATGTCAACCACATCACAATATGAAAATCCTTAGAGTTTATTCGTTGTCTTAAATATGTATCTGCACAGTAATATGGCATCTATCAGAACAGATTTCTTTAGATCTAAACATTATGATAAATTATAGAACTATTTTACTTATTCATCTATTATTTCCATGTTTCCTTATCTTGCCACACATTTGTTCACTTCTTTTTCAGGCTGTATCTTTTGGTACACTGTTTCTCTAACTGTTTGAATTACTCAACAAGGATTGCCCTGCAATACTGATAGCTACTTTCTTCAGTTTCCTTACTTCGAAATCCATATTTGGTTGTCAGAGTTTTTACACAAACTTCACTTCATTTATTTTGTAATAACATTCTTCTTCTTCATTCATTCATCCAGAGAGTTTTTTCAGGACGTGATTGATGTTGTGCCTGTTTACAGCAGAGCTGCATTCTTGTGCCGTTAGGCTGACACATCTGACTTCTGCGGGTGTTTTCTGGCCGGGTTAACTTTCCAGGGCAACATTCTATTCTACATTCTTCTTCTTCTTCTTTCGTTCGCTTGAAATATGTCTATAACTGCAATGTTGTCTCTTGTATGAATCTAACAGTCTTTTTTAAGTTCACTCAGCGGTCCATAGAGTTTATCTTCCACTGTTGTCTCTCTAGGCCAGAAGGTTCGCCTGGATATGTTGTAGTTTGGGCAGTCCTGGAGTATGTGCTCTGCTGTCTGCGACGCCAAACCACATGTGCACATGGCTGAGTCACCAATCTTGAATTTTGTATACATGTGGTTGCGTAATCTATTGTGTCCTGTTCTGAGGCGCAGAATAATGACCTGTTCTGGTCTGTCCATAACGTGGTAGTCGTCTTGAGTAGGGTTTGGTGGCCTTCTGACTGATTTGATCATTCTTTTCTTTTGGTGGAATGTAATGAGCACATCAGGCTTTTGCTCCTTCCTTAGCCAATCGATCAGCTCTGTCATTTTCGGGTACTCCACATGGGATGGTATCCACTGTATGGTGACCTTATGCTGACTGCAAAGTTCAGAAAGTAGTGTCCTTAGAACTGGTAATTTCATTCTATTCTACACAAATGCCCATTAATGATAACAATTTACAGGTCTCCGCTCTCCTTCCCATACTTTCCAGTGACCACTTTTATAACAGTTTCTATTGACCACCATATGCTTTCTAAGGTAATCTTCACTACTACACCTTAGCAATGGAAGTCCCTGACTAACACTATCATGGGACATCTATGACTCAACAAGGATATGGGATAGAAGGTGAAGCTGCATCTTTGTAACTTAAACCCATTTTATGACAACTGCAAGTATATATGTAAAGTACATGTCTACTGCACAGTATATTCATACCTTTGATGATTCTTTGTATTTTATTGGTGATGCATCTGGCTCTGAACTATGTGACTCTGGCTCAGAACTATCTGACTCTGGCTCAGAACTATCTGACTGATGAGGAATAAAACAGAATGTTACCATGTGTAAGCTATAAATATTATTAATTCTGAGTTCATATAATTAAACATCAGATGCTACTCTACTGAGTTTAGACAATTCAAAATTATCTCATTCGAAACACAGGCTGATACATTTGAACAGCTCTTATAAATGTGATCCTAAGCTAAAATAAATTATAAAAAAAAGCATAAGCATTCTCTCTTTCCAATATCTCCCCTTCCCCAATAACATCTTGAGTTAAAACATGTTCAATTTAAATAACAATAAGCAACCTCACTACTGGCAGAAAGCAAGGGGAAACCACTGCTGTATTTTCCCAAGATAATCCTGCTTCGAGATAATATTGATCAAGATAATGACGTTAATGGGGATTCCAGTGGAGTCTCTTCACCCGGTAGGCAGCATCATGTGCTACAAGTGATGCCCAATCATCATCAGGCAACTGTATGTAAATTTAATGTTAAAAATACTTTTACCGTTGGTACATGGAATGTCAGAACAATTAGCCAGATTGAAAAATTAGATATATCAAGAAAGAGATGGAAAGAATGAAGATAAATATATTAGGTACTAGCAGACCCGGCCCGGCTTCGCCCAGACTCTGGTGGGGATCTATCTGCCTGCCTGCCTGCCTGTCTAGAGGAGAAAATTTTGCTTAATGCTGGGATTATGTTTTTAAAATCTTGTCGTATAATTTTCAAGTTATGGCCGAACACCAAATGTGATGTCTAACGTAGTGCTTTTGGATAAACAATATTTTTTGTTTGTCTGTCTGGTGCGTAGATGAATAAATCCGAAGGTTTTCCAACGCGTGAACAGGCCACATATAGCTGTCCATGTGTGAAGCACGGATTTTCCAAATTTAGTCCACACACTTGTAGCGATTGTCCCTGTGCTTTGTTGATCGTCATGGCAAATGCAAGTCGCACCGGAAACTGCAGGCGTTTGAATTCGAATGGCATGTCTGTTGGAATCATTGGGATGCGAGGCAACAGTACATCTTCTCCTTTAAATTTCCCATTCAAAATTGTAGCGAGTAGATAGAGGGGTAGGTAGGTAGGCAGACATATAGATAGATATATATAATAGACGGATAGGTAGACAGACAGACAGATAGAAAGAGGGGTAGGTATGTAATGAAAACTGTTTTTAATCACCTAAATGACTGTAGATAACTTCTGTAAACATACAAAGATGACTTGTTATTGACATTGCCGTGTGACGATTCTGTGTGGTCACGTCATTTTCTTCGCTTTTCCTAGCGTTGTGGTTCAGGGATTCTTTGATCTCTTCTATTTATGTCTATCATCTATTCTATCTATATATCTGTCTGCCTGTCTGTCCCTCCCTCTCTGTCTGCCTGTCTGTCTGTCTGTCTGTCTGTCTGTCTGTCTGTCTGTCTGTCTGTCTGTCTGTCTGTCTGCATGCCTGCCTGTCTGCCTGTCTGTCTAATCATTTATTGGTTGCAGTTAGAACAACCTTAGATAAACGAAGACCAACTTACAAAAAGCATTAGAAAGAGCACTTGAAAGATCTTTACATCTTCCCCCAACAATTAACTTGGGTAAATGAAGCGGCGGCAGCAGCAGCAGAAGAAGAAGAAAAAGGAGGAGTAGGAGCTGGGAGGAGGAAGAGGGAGGTGAAGGAGGGAGGAGGAGGAGGGAGGAAGAGATAGGCGGAGAGAGGAGGAGAAGGGAGGAGGAGGAGTAGGGAGGAATAGGAGGGAGGAGGAGGGATTAGAAGGAGGAGGGAGGAGGAGGATGCAGGAGGAGGGAGGAGGAAGGAGGAGGGAGAAGAAAAATGCAGGAGGAGGAGGAGGGAGGAGGGAGAAGGAAGAGGGAGGAGAAGGAAGAGGGAGGAGGAGGAGGGAGGATGAGGAGGAGAAGGGATGTGGAGGGAGGAGGAGGGGGGAGGAGGAGGGGGAGGAGGAGGAGAAGGGAGGAGGTAGGAGGAGGGAGGAGGAGGAGGACGTAGGAGGAGGGAGGAGGAGGGAGTAGGAGGAGAAAGGAGGAGGAAGGAAGAGGAGTGATTAGGAGGAGGGAGGAGGTAGGAGGAGGAGGAAGGAGGAGGAGGAAGAGGAGAAAGAGGGAGGGGGAGGGGAAGAGGGTAGGAGGAGGGGAAGAGGGTAGGAGGAGGATTATAATGCATATGCCTGTAGATAACTGCAGTGAAAAGGTGGGTCTGTCTGTCTATCTGACCCGGCGTGGCTTCGCCAAGCTCCTGGCGGGTAGCATCTCATTAAATTCATACAACAAAAAAAAGTAACTTAAAAGAATGTCCTTCCACACACCATCCATTATTTCTAATGAAAACTGTTTCTAATCACCTGCATGACTGTAGATAACTTCTTAAGCATAAAAAGATGAGTTACAATGTTATGCATTATTTTTATGAAACCTTTGAAAATGCCTTAAAGATTGTATCATGATTTATTATAACTCATATGCCTGTACATAACTATAGACAAAGAGTTTATAAATCTTTGAAAACGATGCAACAATATGACTATAAGGTATACAGAAAAGTTATGCCCCTTGAAATAACTTTTCTAGAGTTAAGTCCCCTCGCTGTATATAAATTATAATGTAAAATGAAAAATTAAATAATATTAAGTAAGCAGCCGATTTCACACTAAAAAAATATCACAGTTGGCAGCGCGGGAATGAGAGGAAGACGTGTAGAAAATTTCATCTCAATCGGATGGGCCATTCGCGAACGCATAAAGGACACACCCACATACAGTCTCTTTTATATATAAGATTAGTGAAATGTGATGGCCAGGAGCGAAAAATATTTACTCAGAAGGGAAGGACTACAAAAGGGGAGTTGGCATCATTTTTGATCTAGTGTGTGCTAAGTCAGCTAAAGGATTCTGGACAATCTCAGATAGATTATTATTAGTGAAACTCCATGGCAAACCTCTGGATATTAACATAATACAAGTATATACGCCAACAGCAGGCTGTAAGGATGAAGATATAGATATATTTTATAACGAATTATACATGGCCGTGGACCTGTGTAAAATCTTGAAATGACTGTCATGCTCGGGGATTTCAATGCCAAAGTAGGCAACGAAAGGGTGAGTGGTGTGACTGGTGGCTATGGCCTATGTGAGAGGAATGAGAGAGGTGACAGATTAATAACATGGGCAGAATACCATGAAATGGTAACAGGTAAACCTGGTTTAAACAACATCCTCTATGATTATATACATGGAAAAGCCCTGAAGAACGGTGCAATATTGATGGGACAAGATGTTATAGACAACAGATGGACGAAATATCTGGAAGAGCTGTACGATGATAGGAGATCGGATGTAAATATACAAAACAATGGTGAGGGTTCACCAATACTTGTTGCGGAAGGTGAAGCTGCACTACATCACATAAAGAAAGGAAAGGCATTCAGTCCAGACAACATTACAGAAGAGGAAATTAAGGCTCAGGGTGATTTTGGAATCAAAACACTGACATTTCTAAATGACATCTACACTAGTGGGTGCATTCCAAGTGGCCTATTAAAATCTATCTATAGTTCTGCCAAAGAAACCAGGCGCTTTAGAATACGAAGAGCATCGCACAATAAGTCTTATGAATTACATGACAAAGCTGTTACTCAGAATAATTATGAAAAGAATAAGAAACAAGATTAAAACAGAAATTAGTGTGAACAGTGTAGATTTATGTAGAGGAAGGGAACAAACAACGCTAAATAAATATTCTCAGGACACTATTAGAAAGTATCCTTAAACAATATGGAGTGAGTACACATCTAACAAACCTATGTAGAAGCTTATACAACAACAGTGAATGCATAGTGAGAGCAACTGGAGAACACTCAGAACCCTTCACCATAAGATCTGGAGTACGACAAGGTTGTGTCCTGTCCCCTCTCTTGTTCATAACATATATAGACAACATATGTAAAGAAACCAGCCAAGCAGAGACAGCAAGAATACCGCATGACGAGAACACAGAAGAAGAACCATCTGCAAATCTAACCATTAGAGAACTCCTGTTTGCGGACGACCAAGCACTAATAGCAAAATCAGAAGCTGAATTACAAGACCACATGAATAGTCTAAACGAAACGTGTAGGGAACATAACATGAAAATTAGCACAAGCAAAACAGAGGTAATGACTATAACTAAAGAAGAACAAACAGCAACAATTCACCTAAACGAACATCCCTTGAAACAAGTAAAGAGCTTCAAGTACCTAGGAAGTATAATATCATCAAATGGCAGATCAGAAGACGAGATCGAAAATAGGTGCAATAAGGCAAATCAACTCATTGGACAAATGGCACCAATACTAAAGAACAAACATGTATCAATAACTACTAAGAAAGCACTTTACAACACAATCTTCCTACCAACTCTGTGCTACCAATGCCAAACCTGGACAATGACAGAAAAAGAGAAAAGAAAAATCACAACAACAGAAATGAGGTTCCTGAGAAGAATACTCAACGTATCAAGAAGAGATAAGATCAGAAATGAAGAAATCAGGACTAAAGTGGGGGTTAAAGCTGCTCTAGATTTTATTAGAAAGCAGCAAGTCAAATGGTTTGGCCATGCAAGTAGGCTACCAGTCAACAGCATGCCACAACAAGCAATGATGTACAGACCAGATGGAAACAGAGGAAGAGGCCGACCACGTAAACGTTGGACGGAGGGAATAACAGAATCCATGGGAATGTCGATATACGAAGCCCATAACCGGGCACTCTCACGAAGTTTATACTTCACCTCGACACCGCAAGGTACAAGAGGAACATGATGAGATAAGATGAGACTATTAGAAAGATCAGTACTTATGCATCACAGACTACACTAAAGCATTTGACAATGTGAAGCATTATGAAATAATGCAATTATTAAAGCAACTGAATATTGGCAGCAAAGAGCTGCGATTAATAAAGAACATATATTGGCAGCAAACAGCAGCCATAAGAATCATTACCTTGTAAGAACATTTCAGTGTATAAAGAAGGGCTTCAGACAAAGTTATGTATTGTCACCTGATTGCACAGTGATATAATGAGAACTACAGAAAATATGCCAGGGATACTGGTTGATGGAGTTAATATAAATAACTTACGCTATGCTGATGACACCGCCTTGATAGCAAAAAGTCAGAATGATTTACAGGAAATGATAGATACATTGTTGTAGAAAGTTATAAATTAGGGCCTTAGTTTGAATAATAGAAAGAAAAAAGTCATGGTGATATTAAAGAAACAGATTGTGCCTAAATTTGTAATTAAAGTACAGGACGTTATTTTGGGGCAATTGCAGAAATTCAGATGTCCAGGCACACAGATAACATCAGATGGAAGATGCATCAGAGAGATAAAAAGCAGAACAGGACAAGCAAAAACTATATTTTATCAAATGAAGAATGTGCAAAAGTCACTGTCTTTGAAAGCCAGAAAAAGAGTTCTTGTATGCTACATAGAATCAGTTTTAAAATATCCTATGTGCAAATCCTGGACAATTAGTAAACAGGCTAAAAAAAAAATTCTTGGAAACCTAGGAGATGTGGTTTTATAGAAGAATGTTGAAAATTAATTTGACAGCCAAAAAGAGCAATAAGGACGTTTCAAGAGAAGCTGAGTCACAAAGACAACTTAACACAAACACAGAAAGAGACAGTCATCGTTTTTTTCGCCACGTTACGAAGAGACAAAAACTGGAACATGTGACAATCAGAAATATTTGCGAAAAGAGAGATAGAGGAAGACAGCGTCAGACAATTCTTGGCAGTCTTGTATCATGGCACAGAAGGAAGTTGATCCATGCCGTAAGAGATTGCAACTTGCGGAGAAGCATGCATGATTGCCCACGCCAGCCGCTAAGGCACTTGATGATTATTCTTATGAGTAATTAGCAAGAACTATGAAAACCATTTTAACTGTATTTCTGAATTAGAGAAACAGTGAGCAAGTAAAACATTTACCTCACTTGACAGAGGCGGTCTTCCTCGGACATCAGTATTCTGTTAAAGATGAAAACAAATTATTCTAAAGCAGATAATTTCTGTAATGGTGTAATGTTAACTACAATCACGATATGAACATCCTTACAGTTTATCTGTTGTCTCAAATATGTAGGCACTACGTTTTAATGTTGCAGAACTTTATCAGAGATGTTTTTGTGGCGATTTTCGCAATAAAACAGAAACCGACTATCGAGTATTGTTGTTTGCTCCATTGTCTACGAATATTTACATCTTGGCATCTCAAATTTTCTTCTAACGGAGATAAAGAAACTGTCTTTTTAAGACGTAAGTAGACTCATAAATTCCGTTTTATATAGACTTTGGGCATTAATGTAGTATAAATAATTAAATTGAGCATCCACTTGTATGCGTACTGTGCAATTTTTGACTATATAGGTCGTAGGTAACACCCCAAACTGAAATGATGAAGACTGCATGCTATGATGCTGTAAAGGGATATTTCAATGGCGGGAAATAGCAGTTTTTCGTGTCAATCCAGCGATGATCATTTCATATTCTTATGGACTATTCAGAGCGATGGCAATGATAATAAATGCATGTTTGCATTCAGCACCCATTGTAGTATTTATGTGTGAATTGTCATCACTCTACATGGCCGGTAACATACATTTGGGTAATTTTTTTATCACGACTTCCCTCAGAATCTCCTGCGCCATCAAACAGCAGACATGGCATGCAGACTGACTTCATATATCTGTGAGTGTGTATATAATAGCATATACAGTTATGTATATACATACACATATATATATATATATTTTTTTTGGGGGGGGGGGGGGCATATCCTATTTACAGGACATTGCAGTCAACACTAGCATTTTTCAGCTGCTATTGATGTCTTGACAAGTTTTAAGTTAAGAAGTTTGCCATTGCTTTCTGAATGACCGGCTCATATACCTTTCCGAAAGAAACCAATGCGACGCGATCCACTGCCGATCTGCGCAGCTGTTTTTGTACCTGGGTATGCAGGATTACGAACTGCGTCTGTAACCTCTTCGCCAGGGAGCTGGCTTTAATAATGTAGTTGATTAATAACAATTACTCAATTAATGTAACTCAGAATAATATTTGTGTATGTGCAGACTACCGGTCTCCGTGGTGAAGGAGTTACGGAAGCGATTTATAATCCCGTATACCCGGGTTCAAAACACAGCAGTGCTGGTTTTTTTCAAACAATGTATAGGTGTCGGTCGTTCAGAAAGCAATGGCAAACTACTGAACATAAGATTTGCCCAGGAGTCACGAGCAGCCAAAAATTCTGCGGTTGACTGCTACGTCCAGTGAAGGACATCAACTAAAAATTATGCAGACTAAATAACTTATGGTTTGGTTATTTACTTTTTCTAAAGCCACCATAAATCTTTAGGGTTTAGTACATCATTCACAAGTGTCATTATTACATGACAGTCAAGGTGCACTATTTTTGCATTTGGGAAAATGCGCCACATTATTAAAATGGTTTTAGGAAGGAGGCGGAGAAAGAATGAGAAGGAGTAGGTGAAGGAGGGGGTTGGAGTGGAGGAAGAGGCAGGAGAAAGAGGGAGTTTAAGGTTTTCATTTGAATTTTACGTTCTAACGGTGGCCCTCAAAATAACAACACGAGTTATCCCCCTTAGTGAGGAAATAAAAACCTAGAGCAGTTATCTGCCCTTAGCTCATGTGTTTTGGTCACACTTTTCCAAAGGGGTTTTTGACCCTTTCCCTCTTTATCTATAATAAATGATGAACTGACACACAAACATTAATATCTCAGCTTAGAATTGACCTACAGACTTGAATAAGGTATCGTTGGATTTGTTTTTTTCAAGAGGTATCCAACTATGCATGTTATGTAATTAAAAAGCAAATTAGAAAATGTTACTAAAGTGGCTACAAATATGTATCTGCACGCAGTAACGTGGCATCTATCAGAACAGATCTTCTACAGAGTTATCTACTCTTGGTAGTCTAGAGCCATACTGTGCAGCTGCTCCAGGGACCTTTAGAGAGAGAGCAACCACTGGAGTAACTTTTACCTGGCATTTGAAAACACAGAGCGCTTGAAGAGAAGGTGGTTGATTATGAAAACAATGTTTGCACAGGGGATCTTGACAGGAATTGATATGATTAAGATGACTCTTAGCCCTAGCTGACTCATTCAAAACTAGAAAACTATAAGGTTTTTCCTCCTAAGGTCACTGATGTTGTCATATGCTTTTGGTTGCAGCATAGCATTAAATAGTCCAGCTTGTTGTTAACTTTGCCTATCTGTTCAGCCACTCTTTTTTGTGTTGTTTCCAAGAATATGTAGGACTGTTCTCATACTTCAAGGTCTGCCCCTTTGTTTTGCAGATCCTACTTAAGCAACGCCTTCTAATTATCCATGAGGTCAATGTGACCACTAATCCGCTGTTATGTTACACTGTTGGAACAGGATACTTCTTCTGCGTTCATCTGGAGAGTTTTTTCGGACATGATTGCATTGTGCCTGTTTACAGCAGATCTGTGTTCTTGCCCCGTTAGGCCGACACATCCGACTTCTGTGAGCATTTGTTGACCAGGTTAACCTTCCCAGAGAACAGGATACTATCATCAAGCTGTGGATTGTATATCCTACTAGAAATATGTCTTTGCTTCCATAAGGAGTGTTTTTCAGTGTGTCAAAGACAGGCATAGTATCACTTAAAAACACTACCCCACAGCTTTTACACAAAGTCAAATTTTTGATATAACCAGTCAATGAGTTATCTCTACTTCACAGTTTTCACCACAGGAGTTCTCAGACCTCAAAGGAAATTCTGCCTGGTTACTTAATGTAACACTTTATCCTGCACAAGAGATGGCCTTGAAATCTGAACCATCTACAAGATGTAAGCCCACACTGCTGATGCTGGCTGGATAGGTGTTTATGGTCGCTGATGTTGGATAGGCCTTTATGGTTTCCAAGGCACATGTCTTTAGTACTGTGGAGAGAGAGCCCTTACTGACCATATTTTGATATTTGGAAGGTGGAAGTTCTCCCAGAAAAGTGACCCAGAGAAGTTTAACTCCATGCCTCTCACATGAAGGAGATTGTTAGTGTCTTCATCAGCCAAATCTAAGAGATCGCTGCTTCAAAATTTGTGTTTGTTTCCAGGTATCAATCACTATACTATGTTCAGATGGTCTTTTCTCTTGTCCCTTATATCATGTCATAGCTCAGTAGGTGTGCTTGACTAGTCTAGTAACTCTATGTTGGTAGTCACAGGCATAGATCTGTCCTCCACAAATAAGTCTAGGACCTGGTTCTGCACATGGCCCAGAGATCTGATGGTGCTAATGATCACCATGGTCTGGAGGGTGAGGTTGTAGTCAAGTCATAGTCAAGTGTTTACACTTATGCATACTGTGCCCCTTAATTGACACCAATAACCAGGCACTGTACTGAAGTTTCAGGTTAAGTGGCCATGTATCTTAATCGATCATTTTTAAACTGCTTGCTCATACTTTACCGTAAAGGTGGGAATCATTGATATCTTTCTAATTTGCTGCATTTGCATGACTTGTGACGGCCGAACATTCCTGAATAACTAAACATGGACTTTCGCAATATCACTTTTCACTCGTTTCCTGGCCACAATGCCGAATACACTTTTCTCAATTGTTGTTCATTTTCAATCAATCAATCATGTGCCAAGCCAGAAAGCTTGTGCGGTCATGACTCGCCATTTCACTCGATCACCAGAGTCGTGGATCAGCTCAGTGTTCCTGTCTCGACCATGCCATGTGACCATGCCATCCAGGTATTTACTTCTTGGTCTTCCCCTTGGTCTGTTCTGCCATATAGTGAGTGCAAACAAAAATGACGTCATATAGATTAGAGAGAAATCCTTGACGCCAAAATACAATAAAAACTAAGGGGCGCGTTAGAAACAACAAAAACATCACAGAGCGATTAGGGCAACAACTGCAGACTTGCGTAGACATGGAACCGAGTAGGCAGTGCAAATTTTAGGAGTGAAACATTGGCGTGGCTATGTATCAGAGCTGGCATAAAGACTAGTGGCTGGAGTTATAATAGCAGTGACGAACATGCTACAAGATATTGCCACAAAAGTAACGAACCTGCAGGCAGAGAAACTAGACAGATTGTACTTAGAGCGGCGAGACGAACACTGA
Organism: Cepaea nemoralis; assembly: GCA_014155875.1. Lineage (NCBI taxonomy): Eukaryota > Metazoa > Mollusca > Gastropoda > Stylommatophora > Helicidae > Cepaea > Cepaea nemoralis. The sequence goes on along the minus strand of JACEFZ010003057.1, from coordinate 242,228 downwards.
GTGAATGGACAGAAGGTCGTCTGCGGACGAATAGAAACCAGGTTTGTCTTTTATTCATACATATTCATGTGAAATGTACTTAAGCCCCGCCTGGTGTCACAGGCTCTTAAGGAATATTGAATTGTAGTGTTTAACGAAGCAACCGGTGTACGTTGGAACAAATAAACAGCGTTATTTATTATTCAAAGCCCAGCGTCTGCTTCATCCATCATTTTCAGAGTTACGGCTCCAATTGCTCTTGTTGTACAGTTCTTTGAGCCAGAAGGAATTAGATGCATACCGTTGGATTGTTGGAATTATTATTATCATCATCATTACCCTCAACCAGCAGTTTGGCATATTCCCTTCGATCTTGCCAGTTGTCACCAAGTTCTCCAATCCATTTCTTCCCGTAACATGTCCAAAAAATTTTGACTGTCTACATCTAATTTCTCTAATCAATTTACGATTTTCATTTGTCTCCTGTAGTACTTGGTCATTGGTTTTTCTGTCTGTCCATGGTATTCTTTGCATTTTCCACAGAAACCACATTTCTGCATCCATCAGATGTTTTTCAGCTTGACTGCTCATTGTCCAAGTTTCACATCCATACAAAAGAACAGGTTCTATGTAGCACCTCAACACTCTTTTTCTCATTTCAATTGACATCTTTTCATTGGTCAGTAGGTTTTCCTCTTGCTAAAGGCTACTTTCGCCATGGTGATTCTTGTTTTAATCTCTACAAGGCATCTCCCATCAGATGTTATGACTGTTCCGAGATAATTATACCGATTCACTTGTTGAAGAATATTCCCATTTACTTGTATATTACATTGTGGTATTTCATTCTTCCTAGTGACGATCATAATCTGTGTCTTTTTACAATTTAATTCTAATTCCAGTTGTTCACTGTGTGCAACAACCGCATCTACTAATTGTTGCAGATCCTGCTCATTGACTGAAATCAATACTGTATCATCTGCATATCTAATGTTATTGATGTTTCGTCCTCCAATGCTGATTCCATTTATATCTTCTACATTTCTGAAAAATATTTTCACTGTATAGAGAAAAAAATATCTGAAGACATTACACATCCCTGCCTAACACCTCTCTTAATAGGCTGATATTGTCCCACTTCATTATCAATCCGTATGGCAGCTTGTTGTTTCCAATATGTTTTTTATAAGTCTAATGTCTTTCCCATCAATTTGTAGATCTGCAAGCATGTCTACCATGTTGACATGTCTTACTCTATCGAAAGCCTTTGTGTAGTCAATAAAGCAAAAATGTATATCTTTGTTTACTTCTCTAGAACGTTCAATAACTGAACGCAGCATATACACGGCATTGACTGTACTCTTTCCTTCTACAAACCCACATTGTTCTTCCCCTATTTCAGGTTGTATTTTGTTTCCCCACCATAAAATTCTGAAATGCTATTCCCAGGTATTCCTGTGTTCCAAGCTCGCTACAACCCACGGATGTGTGTTGCATGTATTCAAAAATATACAATACAATTACTTTTTTTTTTAAAACCTTCATCGTAAATATAGGTCAAGAATATGACTTTTCTCTGATAGTGATGTGAGATTTTAAGTCTACAACTGTCACAGACTTTCCAGGTAGCGCAATGACACTAACTTGTAGACGCATGGTTTGTTCATCAACGATTTGAAAATGTGCTCTAAATAGTAACATGTAATGTCTGAACATCATTTAAACTTTCAGCATACCTTAGGTCTACCACGTCCACATACTGGTTTTGTAGCCTTTATAGATTCACGTTTAGCCTTCTCCTGCAAAAAAAAATACTGTGCAAGATCTCATTGTACCAGAAACAGATATACTGTAACAGGAATAGATTACTGTGCAAAACCTCACTGTACCATAGATAGATATACTGCACCATGAATAAATATAATATAAAAAATAATAATATACTGTGCAAGATATAAATGGAATCAGCATTGGAGGACGAAACATCAATAACATTAGATTTGCTGATGATACAGTATTGATTGCAGACAATGAGCAGGATCTGCAACAATTAGCAAATGCGGTTGTTGCACACTGTGAACAACTGGGGTTAGAATTAAATTGTTAAAAAGACACAGATTATGGTCGTCACTTGGACAAAGGAAATACCACAATGTAATATACAAGTAAATGGGAATATTCTTCAACAAGTGAATCGGTACAATTATCTCAGAACAGTCATAACATCTGATGGGAGATGCCTTGTAGAGATTAGAACAAGAATCACCATAGCGAAAGTAGCCTTTAGCACAGTGGTTCTCAACCTTTTTTGGCCCGTGCCCCCCTTCACCATATTTGTAGGACGTCTTTCCCCCCTTTTGTATTTCCTCCCTAAAAATTCCCCCCTGCCCCTACACAGTATACGTAATAATTGAAGCTAAATTTAATAGCACATACTAAAACAAGTCTAGACGTCCACATAAAACGTGATTTGTGGGTCTACTTTATAAAATGAATTTTAGAAGGGCGAGACGTACAGAACCGTAAAGTATGAAGGGAAAAACAGGATCAAGTAATCGGTTCTTGTATTAACGCAATCTTGAAATAATCTTCATTCCCCCCTCCCCCTGGAAACCCCAAAATTCCCCCCAGGGGGGGGGGGGGGGGAATTCCCCACCGGTTGAGAACCACTGCTTTAGCAAGATGAAAAACATACTGACCAATAAAAAGATGTCAGTTAAAAATAAGAAAAAGAGTGTTGAGGGGATACATAGAGCCTGTTCTTTTGTATGGATGTGAAACTTGGACAATGAGCAGTCAAGCTGAAAAACATCTGATGGCTGCAGAAATGTGGTTTCTGAGGAAAATGCAAAGAATACTGTGGACAGACAGAAAAACCAATGACCAAGTACTACAGGAGACAAATGAAAATCATAAATTGATTAGAGAAATTAGATGTAGACAGTCAAAATTTTTGAGACATGTTATGAGAAGAAATGGATTGGAGAACTTAGTGACAACTGGCAAAATCGAAGGGAACAGACCAAGAGGAAAATACCTGGATGGCTTGGCAACATGGCATGGACGAGACAGGAACACTGAGCTGATCCACGACTCTGGTGATCGAGTGAAATGGCGAGCCATGACCGCCCACGCTTTCCGGCATGGCATATCATTGATTGATACTACACAAGACCTCACTGCACCAGGAGACATGTACTATGAAAGACCTGACTATTTCCCCCCAGCGCCATGGAGTTGTTTCATAGAAGACTGCTGAAAATTCACTGGACAGCCATAATTAGCAGTTTGGACATTTTGAGAGAGGCTAAGTCAAAATGATAACTTATCACAAACATCAGAAAGTGGCAATCATCATTTTTGGCCACATTATAAGAAGACAAAAGATTTGTGGAAAGAGATGAAGACAGCATGAGAAAATTCTCGGCAGTCTTGTGTCATGGCACAGAAGAAAGTTGATCCATGCCATAGGCAACTGCAACTTACAGAAGAAGCATGCATGATAGCCATCAGCCAGACACTTGATGATTATTCTTATGAGTAATTAACATGGACTATGAAAACCATTTTAACAATATTCCTAATTAGACAAATAGTGTGCAAGCAAAACATTTACCTCACTTGACAGAGGCGGTCTTCCTCTTCCTCGAGCATCAGCTTTCTGTTAAAGTTGAAAACAAATTTATGTAGACAATTATTCTAAAGCAGATAGTTTCTGTAAAGGTTTACAACTGTTCATAATGTTAACCACAATCATGTTTTCATATACTTTTGGTTGCAGCATTCAATAGTCCAGCCTGTTGTTAACTTTGCCTATCTGTTCAGCCACTCTTCTTGTGTGTTGTTTCCAAGAATATGTAGGACTGTTCTCATACTTCAAGGTCTGCCTCTTTGTTTTGCAGCTCCTACTTAAACAAGGCCTTCTATTTTCCATGAGGTCGCTGTGACCACTAATCCGCTGCTATGTTACACTGTTGGAACAGGATACTTCTTCTGCGTTCATTCGGAGAGGTTTTTTTCGGACGTGATTGCGTTGTGCCTGCTTACAGCAGAGCTGTGTTCTTACCCCATTAGGCCGACACATCTGACTTCTGCGGGCATTTGTTGACTGGGTTAACCTTCCCAGAGAACAGGATACTATCATCAAGCTGTGGATTGTTTTTCCTACTAGAAATATGTCTTTATTTCCATAGGGAGTGTTTTTCAGTGTGTCAAAGACAGGCATAGTATCACTTAAAATCACTACCCCACATAGCTTTTTCACAAAGTCAAATTTTTGATATAACAATTCAATGACAGTTATCTCTGCCTCACAGATTAAGTTTTCACCACAGGAGTTTCAGAACTCAAAGGAAATTCTGCCTGGGTACTTAATGTAAACACTTTATTCTGCACAAGAGATGGCCTTGAAAGCTGAACCATCTACAAGATGTAAGCCCACACTGCTGATGCTGGCTGGATAGGTCTTTATGGTTTCCAAGGCACATGACTTTAGTACTGTGGAGAGAGAGCCCTTATTGACCATGTTTTGATATTTGGAAGGTGGAAGTTCTCCCAGAAAAGTGACCCAGAGAAGTTTAACTCCATGCCACTCACATGAAGGAGATTGTTAGTGTCTTCATCAGCCAAATCTAAAAGACTGATGCTTCAAAACTTGTGTTTGTTTCCAGGTATCAGTCACTATGTTCAGATGGTCTTTTCTCTTGTCCCTTATATCATGTCATAGCTCAGGAGGTGCGTTTCTTCTTCTTCTTTGCGTTCATCCGGAGTGTTTTTTCAGATGTGATTGCGGTGTGTCTTGTTAGGCACCCTTGGGTCGAAACCCTTAGGCCAACACATCTGACTTTTAGCGTGCAATTTTGACCAGGTTAGAATTCCTGGGAGACTCTCACTTTTGTGGTACCGTCCACATCCCAGCTAGTCAAGTTGGAACAGTTGAAGACTTCAAGGTCATCCCTCAAAGGAAGACAGGGACAGTCCATGGCATTTTCCGCCATCCTGGGTGGCTTCCATAATTGCAGAGCCGATACATAGCGCCCTGGTGCTGGGCTCACTGAGGGAATCATCACGTCCTGCTCATGGCTGCTTTAATTCCTCACTTCAATATATTGGGCATTTCGTTCGCCCCGATCCGTTCCCGCACAAACCAGACAGGTCTGCAGACGGTATCCTCTCAGCGAGTTTACGATTCGGACATGTGCTTGTCGTTGTGCCTGTCAGAGCTGTTCCAGGCACGACGGACATTCAGAAAACTACCTAGTCAGAGCTGTTCTGAACAAAAGTGGCATTCGGAAACTAGGTAGTCAGAGCTGTTCCTAGCACGAGAGACATTCGGATGTGACATTTCACTCGGACGTAAATGTGTAGTGCCAATTTTTATTTTGCCACCCATAGAACGGCACTTCCAACTTCGGCGGGTATTTTTTAATGAGGTTAGCCTTCCTCGGGTTTCGAGGCACGTTAGACATTGTTGTGATGTCGCCCACATCTCAGCTGGTCAAGATAGAACGATCAAAGACATCACGGTCAACCCTCAAGGGAAGGCAGGAGCAGACCATGGGCGTTACCCGCTATCCAAGGAGGCTTCCATTATTGCAGAGCCGGCACATACTGCTCTGAGACTGGGCTCACCTGAGGAGTTGCCACGTCCTGCTCATGGCTGCTTTGATTCCTCACTTCCATGTATTGGGCATTTCGCTTGCCAATGGTCGCTCAAGCACAACCAGGAACGGTCAGTCTGTGGGCAACATCCACTAGGTAAGCTTTCGCTTTGGACTTCGGACCACGCAATGGATTCGTTAGCCGTGCGTTCCATTTCGTGTTATTGAGACGTTTTCCACCTTTGTCTAGACTCTCTATGAGTTAGATACAGACAGTTTTCGTAATCATTTCATTCGACTAGGGCACTTCTTTTACCTTTTAGTACTCGCTCACGAGGTAGGCTACATGTGCTGCCGGCTCAGCACCTTACCTCTGTGCAGAAGTGAGCGAGAAACGGCCAGGTCCTCTCATCCGGGGATCCCTCATATCCCCAAGCTGAGAGCCTTCGGACAAGTATCTGAACTGGGCATGTAGCGTGCTCAGAATCTCACCTCCATTTTTCGGTAGGTGGGTATCGGCCCGGCTCTCACATCCGAGGGTTTATGGCTTAGAGGCGTTCAGCCACAACCCTCGACAGAGAGCCTTAGAGTATGTGTCCGGACCAAGAACTTCTGCTTTCATGCGCCTGATTTAACCTTTTGACTGCTATCCTCAGTCTACCTGCAGAGCAGCAGGTTGTGTCTCTCTTAGTCTGGCCCCTATCCCATGAGCTGTCCGATGTGTAGTTTTCATCCATCGGCAAGCACATGGGGTCAATGGGACATGCAAGCTCCCCCACCACGGCAAGGTGGAGACACATCGGGGGAGGTAGGTGCGTTTGACTAATGTCTAGTAACTCTATGTTGGTAGTCATAGGCACCGATCTCAGTCCTCCACAAATAAGTCTAAGACCTGGTTCTGCACACGGCCTAGAGATCTGATGGTGCTAATGATCACCATGGTCTGGAGGGTGAGGTTGTAGTCAAGTCATAGTCAAGTGTTTACACTTATGCATACTGTGCCCCTTAATTGACACTGATAACCAGGCATTGTAATGAAGTCTCAAGTTAAGTGGCCATGCATCTTAAATCGATCATTTGTTAAACTGCTTGCTCACACTTTACCGTAAATGGCGGGAATCATTGATATCTTTCTTATTTGCTGCATTTGCATGGCCGAACATTCCTGAATAACTGAAAATGGACTTCACAATGTCACTTTTCACTCGTTTTCTGGCCACAATGCCGAATACACTTTTCTCAATTGTTGTTCATTTTCCCCACCATAAAATTCTGAAATGCCATTCCCAGGTATTCTTGTGTTCCTAGCTCATTATGACCCATGGATGTGAGAAGCATTTATTTGAAAATATACAATATAATTACTTGTTTTTCAAACCTTCATTGTAAATATAGATCAAGATATGACTTTTCTCTGGCAGTGTTGTGAGGTTGTAAGTATACAACTATCAAAGAGTTTCCAGGTAGCGCAATGACACTAACTTGTAGACGCATGGTTTCTTGATTAAAAAATTGGAAAATGTGCTCTAAATAGTAACATGTAATATCTGAACATCATTTCAACTTACAGCATACCTTAGGTCTACCACGTCCACGTACTGGTTTCGTGGCCTTTATAAATTCACGTTTAGCCTTCTCCTGCAAAAAAAAAATAAAAATAAAACTTAAGTGTAACTAGGAGTGCAGAGATGTGCCAGGGGCGTACAGTGCAAAATCTCACTGTACCAGAGAGAGATATACTGCACCAGGAATAGATTACTGTGCAAGACCTCACTGTACCAGAGACAGATATACTGCACCATGAATAAATATAATGTGCAAGACCTCACTGTACCAGAGACAGATATACTCAATCAATCATGCGCCATGCCAGAAAGCGTGGGCGTTCATGTCTCGCCATTTCACTCGATCACCAGTCGTGGATCAGCTTAGTGTTCCTGTCTCGACCATGCCATGTGGCCAAGCCATCCTGGTATTTACTTCTCAGTCTTCCCCTTGGTCTGTTCCCTTCGATCTTGCCAGTTGTCACCAAGTTCTCCAATTCATTTATTCTAATATGTCCAAAAAATTGTGACTCTCTATGTCTAATTTCTCTAATCAATTTACGATTTTCATTTGTCTCCTGTAGTACTTGGTCATTGGTTTTTCAGTCTGTCCATGAATAAATATAATGTGCAAGACATCACTGCACCAGGAGAGATATACTGTGCAAGACCTCACTATTTCCCCCCAGAGCCACGGAGATGTTTTTTCCACAGAAGACTGCTGAAAATTCACTGGACAGCCAAAATTAAAAGTTTGAACATGTTGAAAAAGGCTAAGTCGAAATGACAATTTATCACAAACATCAGAATGTGGTAATCATCATTTTTGGCCACATTATAAGAATTTTATTCTATATTATATTATTTATTAATATTATTATTGTTTTTTATAATTTATTAATTTTTTTATAATTTATATTTAAGTTATTTTTTATTATTATTATTATATTATAGAATTATATTATTTATAAGAATTATATTATTTATAAGAATTATATTATTAGAAGCACTATATAGTGCTTCCATATTGACGTGGATAGGCCTTAGGTTCATACCAGAATACAATCAGCATTCACAGTAGTGGGTTGTGCTCAATATTTAAACTTCAAATACCGAAACAACCAAATTATCAACATTATAAGAAGACAAAAACTGGAACATGTGACAACCAAAAAGATTTGTGGAAAGAGATAGAGGAAGAAAGCGTGAGAAAATTCTCGGCAGTCTTGTGTCATTGCACAGAAGAAAGTTGACCCATGCCATAGGAGATTGCCACTTACAGAAGAAGCATGCATGATAGCCATCAGCCGGCAAGGCACTTGATGATTATTCTTATGAGTAATTAACAAGGACTATGAAAACCATTTTATCAATATTGCTAATTAGACAAATAGTGTGCAAGCAAAACATTTACCTCACTTGACAGAGGCGGTCTTCCTCTTCCTCGAACATCAGCTTTCTGTTAAAGTTGAAAACAAACTTATGTAGAAAATTATTCTAAAGCAGATAGTTTCTGTAAAGGTTTACAACTGTTCATAATGTCAACCACCTCACAATATGAAAATCCTGAGTTTTTTTTTTTATCTGCTGTCTTAAATATGTATCTGCACAGTAATGTGGCATCTATCAGAACAGATTTTTTATATCTAAAAATTATGATAAATTATAGAACTATTTTACTTATTCATCTATTATTTCCATGTTTCCTTATCTTGCCACACATTTGTTCACTTCTTGTTCAAGCTGTATCTTTTGGTACAATGTTTCTCTAACTGTTTGAATTACTCAACAAGAATTGCCCTGCAATACTGATAGCTACTTTCTTCAGTTTCCTTACTTCGAAATCCATATTTGGTTGTCAGAATTTTTACACAAACTTCACCTCATTTATTTTGTAATAACATTCTTCTTCTTCTGGATTCATCCGGAGAGTTGTGCTGTTAGGCCGACATATCCGACGTCTGCGGGTGTTTGTTGACCGGGTTAACCTCCCAGGGCAACATTCTATTCTACACAAATGCCCATTAATGATAACAATTTACAGGTCTCCGCTCTCCTTCCCATACTTTCCAGTGACCACTTTTATAACAGTTTCTATTGATCACCATATGCTTTCTAAGGTAATCTTCACTACCACACCTTAGCAATGGAAGTCCCCAACTAACACAATCATGGGACATCTATGACTCAACGAGGTTATGAGATAGAAGGTGAAGCTGTATCTTTGTAACTTAAACCAATTTTATGACAACTGCAAGTATATATGTAAGTACATGTCTACTGCACAGTACATCCTTACCTTTGATGATTCTTTGTATATTATTGGTGATGCATCTGGCTCAGAACTATCTGACTCTGGCTCAGAACTATCTGACTCTGGCTCAGAACTATCTGACTGATGAGGAATAAAACAGAATGTTATCATGTGTAAGCTATAAATATTGTTAATTCTGAGTTCATATAATTAAACATCAGATGCTACTCTACTGAGGTTAGACAATTCAAAATTAACTCATTTGAAACACCAAGAAACAAAGGCTGATACATTTGAACAGCTCTTATAAATGTTATCTTAAGCTAAAATAAATAAAACAAAGCATAACCATTTTATCTTTCCAATATCTCCCCTTCCCCAACAACATCTTGAGTTACAGCATGCTCAATTTAAATAGAACATTTAGCCAGACTGAAAAATTAGATAATATCAAGAAAGAGATGGAAAGAATGAAGATAAATATATTAGGGATTAGAGAAATGCGATGGCCAGGAATGAACAATATTTAGATAAATATAGAATTATTTACTCAGGAGGGAAGGACTACAAAAGGGGCAAAATATAATAAAAATATTCAAAACAATGGTGAGGGTCTACCAATACTTGCAGCGGAAGGTGAAGCTGCACTACATCACATAAAGAAAGGAAAGGCACTCGGTCCAGACAACATTACAGAAGAGGAAATTGAGTCTCTGGGTGATTTTGAAATTGAAATACTGAAAACATTTCTAAATGACATCTACACTAGTGGGTACATTCCTAGTGACCTATTAAAATCTATCTTTATAGCTCTGCCAAAGAAACCAGGCACTTTAGAATGTGAAGAGCATCGCACAATAAGTCTTATGAGTTACATGACAAAGCCATTACACAGAATAATTATGAAAAGAATAAGACACAAGATTAAACCAGAAATTAGCGATGAACAGTGTAGATTTGAGTAGAGAAAGGGAACAAACAATGCTAAATATGTATTCTTAGGACTACTGTTAGAAAGAGCATGCATCACAGACTACACAAAAGCATTTGACAATGTGAAGTATTAAGAAATAATGCAATTACTAAAGCAACTGATCTCTGATGGCAAAGATCTGTGAATAATAAGAACATATCAGCAAACAAATCAAATCAAATCAACTTTATTAGGGTCACAAATTGGGCGCGCAGGCCCGTCTTACATTCGGTCCTTCCAATCACTCGTCTTTCGTTCATCAAGAGCATTATGCATTTACATAGGAAGAAAAATAAACATTGTGAAATGAATGTTGTAAACATAAACAAGGCTAATTACAATGTTATGAGGCCCATCTCCCACCTACCCATACATCACCCCACCCACACCCCCACCTATCCATACATCACCCCACCCACACACACACCCCCACCTATCCATACATCACCCCACCCACACACACACCCCCACCTACCCATACATCACCCCCCCCCCCCACCTATCCATACATCACCCCACCCACACACACCCCCACCTATCCATACATCACCCCACCCACACACACACCCCCACCTACCCATACATCAACCCACCCACACACACATCCCCACCTATCCATACATCACCCCACCCCCACACACACCCCCACCTACCCATACATCACCCCACCCACACCTATCAATACATCACCCCACCCACACACACACCCCCACCTATCTATACATCACCCCACCCACACAGCAGCCACACAACAAACAGCAGCCAACAGCAGGGTGTCAGACAAAACTGTGCATTGTCTCCTGATTTGTTCTTCTCATTGTACAGTGAATAAATAATGAGATCTACAGACAATATGCCAGAGATCCTGGTTCATGGATATAATATAAATAACTTACGCTACGGTAACGACACCGTCTTGACAGCAACAAGTCAGAACGATCTACAGGAAATGATAGATACAGCTGTTGTAGAAAGTGAAAAAATGGGCCTTAGTTTGAATAATAGAAAGACAAAAGTCATGGTGATATTAAAGAAACAGATTGTGCCTAAATTTGCAATTAAATTACAGGACATTATTTTGGGGCAAGTGCAGAAATTCAGATGTCCAGGCACACAGATAACATCAGACGGACGTTGCATCACAGAGATAAAAAGCAGAACAGGACAAGCAAAAACTGTATTTTATCAAATGAAGAATGTGCAATAAGTCACTGTCTTTGAAAGTCAGAAAAAAAGAGTTCTTGTATGTTACATAGAATAAGGTTTAAAATATGGCTGCGAATCCTGGACAATTAGTAAACAGGCAAAAAACATTCCTGGAAGCCTTGGAGATGTGGTTTTATAGAATGCTGAAAATTAATTAGACAGCCAAAAAGAGCAATCAAGATGTTTTAAGGGAAGCTGAGTTGCAAAGACAATTTATCACAAACACCAGAAAGAGGCAGTCATCGTTTTTTGGCCATGTTATGAAAAGACAAAAACTGGAACATGTTGTGTCAATTGGAAAGATTTGTGGAAAGAGAGGTAGAGGAAGACAGCGTGAGAAAATACTCGACACTCTTGTGTCATGGCACAGAAGGAAGTTGATCCATGCCGTAAGAGATTGCAACTTGTGGAGAAGCATACATGATTGCCCACGCCAGCTGGTAAGGCACTTGATGATTATTCTTAAGATTAATTAATAAGAACTATGAAAACCATTTTAACTATATTTCTGAATTAGGAAAAAGGTGTGCAAGCAAAACATTTACCTCACTTGACAGAGGCGGTCTTCCTCGGGCATCAGTTTTCTGTTAAAGATGAAAACAAATGTACGTAGAAAATTATTCTAAAGCAGATAGTTTCTGTAAAGGTTTACAAGTGTTCATAATGTCAACCACATCACAATATGAAAATTCTTACAGTTTATCAGTTGTCTTAAATATGTATCTGCACAAAGTAATGTGGCATCTAACAGATCTTCTACAGAGTTATCTACTCTTGGCAGTCCAGAGCTATACTGTGCAGCTACTCCAGGGACCTTGAAAGAGAGAGAGAGCAACCACTGGAGTAACTTTTACCTGGCATTTGAAACCACAGGGCACTTGAAGAGAAGGTGGTTGATTGTGAAACAATGTTGCACAGTAGAGCTTGTCAGGAATTGATATGATTAAGATGACTCTTAACCCTAACTAACTCATTCAAAACTAGAAAATTATACAGGTTTTTCCTCCTAAGGTCACTGATGTTGTCAGATGCTTTTGGTTGCAGCACGGCATTAAAGAGTCCAGCCTGTTGTTAACTTTGCCTATCTGTTTAGCCACTCTTCTTTTGTGTTGTTTCCAAGAATATGTAGGACTGTTCTCATACTTCAAAGTTTGTCCCTTTGTTTTACACTTCCTACTTAAGCAAGGCTTACTCATTTTCCACGAGGTCACTGTGACCACTAATCCGCTGATATGTTACACTGTTGGAACAGGATACTATCATCAAGCTGTGGATTGTTTTTCCTAATAGAAATATGTCTTTGCTTCCATAAGGAGTGTTTTTCAGTGTGTCAAAGACAGGCATAGTATCACTTAAAAACACTACCCCACATAGCTTTATCACAAAGTCAAATTGTTGATACAACAAGTCAATGATAGTTATCTCTGCTTCACAGTTTAAGTTTTCACCACAGGAGTTTTGTAACTCAAAGGAAATTCTGCCTGGGTACTTAATGTAAACACTTTATTCCGCACAAGAGATGGCCTTGAAAGCTGAACCATCTACAAGATGTAAGCCCACACTGCTGATGCTGGCTGGATAGGTGTTTATGGTCGCTGATGCTGGATAGGTCTTTATGGTTTCCAAGGCACATGTCTTTAGTACTGTTTACGTTAGTACTGTTTACTTTAGTACTGTTGATATTTGGAAGGTGGAAGTTCTCCCAGAAAAGTGACATGAAGGAGATTGTTAGTGTCTTCTTCAGCCAAATCTAAGAGATCGCTGCTTTAAAATTTGTGTTTGTTTCCAGGTATCAATCACTATGTTGGGATGATCTTTTCTCTTGTCCCTTATATCATGTCATAGCTCAGTAGGTGCCCTTGACTAATGTCTAGTAACTCTATGTTGGTAGTCACAGGCACCGATCTCAGTCCTCCACAAATAAGTCTAGGACCTGGTTCTGCACATGGCCCAGAGATTTGATGGTGATAATGATCCCCATGGTCTGGGAGGAGGGAAAGGGGAGGGGAGGAGGGAAAGAGGAGGTGTCAAGTCATAGTTTACACTTATGCATACTGTGCCCCTTAACTGACACCAATAACTAGGTGTCGTACTGAAGTCTGAAGTTATGGCGGCCACGCATCTTAATCGATTGTTCGTGAAACTGCGTGCTCACACTTTACTGTAAACGGCGGGAATCATTGATATCTTTCTTATTTGCAAGGCTTGTAATGGGTGAACATTCCAGAATAACCAAAAATGGACTTTCATATAACTTTTCACTCACGTTTCCTAGCCACGATGCCGAATACACTTTTCTCAATTGTTTTTCATTTTATCCACTAAGAAATTCAGAAATGCCATTCCCAGATTTTCCTGTGTTCCCAGCTCACTATGACTCATGGATGTTTGTTGCATTTATTTGAAAAAATTCAATATAATAACTCTTTTTTCAAATCTTTATTGTAAATATATGTCAAGATATGACTTTTCTCTGACAGTGTTGTGAGGTTCTAAGTCTACAACTGTCACAGACTGTCAGGTAACTCAATGACACTAACTTGTATACGCATGGTTTGTTGATTAAAAAATTGGAAAAGTGCTCTAAATAGTAACATGTAATGTCTGAACGCCAGTCTCCCTGGTCGAGGAGTTAGCAGCTTTCTCAGTAACCCCGAATACTCTCGTGGGTGACGTGAGCGCACGAGAATTGGAAGCGGTTCAAGTCGCGCCAGTGACTTATGAGAGTATGGAGCCGGTCGCGCAGAAAGCAATGGCAAACTACTGAGCGTAATCTTGCCAAGAAATCAACAATCAGCTGAAAGATGCTGATGTTGACAGCGATGTCCGTGTAAAGGATATGCAAAAAAAAAAAAAAAAAAAATTAAATTAAAAAAAAAAGAGGTCTGAACATCATATCAACTTACAGCATACCTTAGGTCTACCACGTCCACGTACTGGTTTTGTAGCCTTTATAGATTCACGTCTAGCCTTCTCCTGCAAAAACAATATATACATTTTAAATTTAACCAAAATGCAGAGATGCTGATGTGCCAGGGACAGATATACTGTGCAAGACCTCACTGTACCAGGAATAGATATACAGTGTTAGACCTCTCTTTACCAACAACAGATATACTGTGCAAGCCTCCTCTGTACTATGTATAGATATACTGTGCGAAACCTCACTGTACCAGGAATAGATATACTGTGCAAAACCTCACTGTACCTGGAATAGATATACTGTGCAAAACCTCACTGTACCTGGAATAGATATACTATGCAAGACCTCACTGTACTAATGACATATACTGTGCAAAACCTCACTGTACCAGTGACATATACTGTGCAAAACCTCACTGTACCAGGACATATATACTGTGCAAGACTTCACTGCACCAGGACAGATATACTGTGCAAGACTTCACTGTACCAGTGACATATACTGTGCAAGACTTCACTGTACCAGTGGCATATACTGTGCAAGACTTCACTGTACCAGTGACATATACTGTGCAAGACTTCACTGTACCAGTGACATATACTGTGCAAGACTTCACTGTACCAGTGACATATATTGTGCAAGACCTCACTGTACCAGTGGCATATACTGTGCAAGACTTCACTGTACCAGTGGCATATACTGTGCAAGACTTCACTGTACCAGTGGCATATACTGTGCAAGACCTCACTGTACCAGTGGCATATACTGTGCAAGACTTCACTGTACCAGTGGCATATACTGTGCAAGACTTCACTGTACCAGTGGCATATACTGTGCAAGACTTCACTGTACCAGTGGCATATACTGTGCAAGACTTCACTGTACCAGTGGCATATACTGTGCAAGACTTCACTGTACCAGTGGCATATACCGTGCAAGACTTCACTGTACCAGTGACATATACCGTGCAAGACTTCACTGTACCAGTGGCATATACCATGCAAGACTTCACTGTACCAGTGGCATATACTGTGCAAGACTTCACTGTACCAGTGACATATACTGTGCAAGACTTCACTGTACCAGTGGCATATACTGTGCAAGACTTCACTGTACCAGTGACATATACTGTGCAAGACTTCACTGTACCAGTGACATATACTGTGCAAGACTTCACTGTACCAGTGACATATACTGTGCAAGACTTCACTGTACCAGTGGCATATACTGTGCAAGACTTCACTGTACCAGTGACATATACTGTGCAAGACTTCACTGTACCAGTGGCATATACTGTGCAAGACTTCACTGTACCAGTGGCATATACTGTGCAAGACTTCACTGTACCAGTGACATATACTGTGCAAGACTTCACTGTACCAGTGGCATATACTGTGCAAGACTTCACTGTACCAGTGGCATATACTGTGCAAGACTTCACTGTACCAGTGGCATATACTGTGCAAGACTTCACTGTACCAGTGACATATACTGTGCAAGACCTCACTGTACCAGTGACATATACTGTGCAAGACTTCACTGTACCAGTGACATATACTGTGCAAGACTTCACTGTACCAGTGGCATATACTGTGCAAGACTTCACTGTACCAGTGGCATATACTGTGCAAGACTTCACTGTACCAGTGACATATACTGTGCAAGACTTCACTGTACCAGTGACATATACTGTGCAAGACTTCACTGTACCAGTGGCATATACTGTGCAAGACCTCACTGTACCAGTGACATATACTGTGCAAGACTTCACTGTACCAGTGGCATATACTGTGCAAGACTTCACTGTACCAGTGGCATATACTGTGCAAGACTTCACTGTACCAGTGACATATACTGTGCAGGACCTCAATGTACCAGTGACATATATTACGCAAGACCTCACTGTACCAGTGACATATATTGTGCAAGACCTGACTATTTTCCCCCAGCACCATGGAGATGTGGTTCTATAGAAGAATGCTGAAGGTTAACTGGACAGCCAAAATGAGCTGTCTGGACATTTTGAGGGAGCTAAGTCGAAAAGACAACTGATCACAAACATCAGAATGAGGGAGTCATCATGTTTGGCTATATTATAAGAAGACAAAAACTGAAAAATGAAAGAGATAGAGGAAGACAGTGTGAGAAAATACTCGTCAGTCTTGTGTCATGGCACAGAAGGAAGTTGATCCATGCTGTAGGAGACTGCAAATTGTAGAGAAGCATGCATGATCGCTCACGCCAACTGGCAAGGCACTTGATGATTATTCTTATGAGTAATTAACAAGAACTATGAAAACCATTTTAACTGTATTCTTGAATTAGAAAAATAGTGTGCAAGCAAAACATTTACCTCACTTGATAGAGGTGGTCTTCCTCTTCCTCGAGCATCAGCTTTCTGTTAAAGATGAAAACAAATTTATGTAAAAGATTATTCTAAAGCAGATAATTACTGTAAAGGTTTACGAGTGCTCATAATGTCAACCACAATCACTATATAAATCCTTGCAGTTTATCCTTTGTCTTAAATATGTATCTTCGTGCAGTAATGTTGCATGTATCAGAATGGATTTTTCAGATACTATTTGCTTGCTGCTTGCTTGTGTTCGCTGGCTGTGAACTCCAGCGCGATGTCCTGTATGTCGGATGAAGACATCCTGTTGTCCAACATCAGTGTGATGTCATACAGGACCTGAGGTTTGCGTGAGTATCCGTTGTCCCATGTCTGGCTTATTGGTGTACAGACTGGTGGTTCCTCGCCGTGCAGGTAGATACTCTCCGACTTCTGAAGAACCAGCGATCCTACTACGTTAGCCAGTACCCTGAAGGGACCTGTTGCCCAGGACGCACGGCTAGGACGTGCTAGTAGGTCTTGGCCAGTATGAATCCTGGCCCTGGTGCCTTGGAAACACCTCTGCGTCCCTTAGAACTATTCTACTTGTTCACATGTTATTTCCATGTTTCCTTATCTTGCCACACATTTGTTTTCTGGCTTTATCTGTGGGTACCCTATTTCTCTAACTTTGTGAATTACTCAACAAGGAGTGCCTTCCAATGCTGCTAGCTACTTTCTTCAGTCTCCTTACTTCGAACTCCACATTTGGTTATGAGAATTTTTACATAAACTTCACCTCGCATGTCCATTAATAACAACAGTTTACTGGTCACCGTTCCCCTTCCCATACTTTCCACTGACCACTTTTATAACAGTTTCTATTGACCACCATATGCTTTCTAAGATAATCATCACCACCACACCACAGCAATGGAAGTCCCTGACTAACACAATCATGGGACATCTATGACTCAACGAGATAGAAGGTGAAGCTGTATCTTTGTAACTAAACCAATTTTATGACAACTGCATGTATATATGAGAGTACATGTCTACTGCACAGTACATCTTTACCTTTGATGATTCTTTGTATTTTACTGGTGGTGCCTCTGGCTCGAAATTATCTGACTGATGAGGAATAAAACACAGAAATGTTATCATGTGTAAGCTATAAATATTGTTATTTCTGAGTTCATCTAATTAAACATCAGATGCTACTGACAATTCAAAATTGCCTTATTTGAAAACATTTACCGAAAAACAAAGGCTGATACATTTGAACAGCTCTTATAAATGTGATCCTAAGCTGAAGTAAGTCATAAGAGCTTAACCATTCTCTCATTCCAATATCTTCCCTCCCCCAAAAACATCTTGAGTTACAACATACTCATAACCACTTAAAAGTTCTTGTATGTCATTTACAGGACATCGCAAGCAACCTCAGCATTTTTTGCTGTTAATGATTTACTAGGCATAGTGGTTTAACACACACACAAAAATGATTTAATCAAACTGGAAATGGCATACCTAAAATGTGATGTCTCTACAAAAGATGGAAAACATGCTCACAAATTACAATAACTCATCTGCAAATGGATAAGTACCTGGATGGCTTGGTTACATGGAATAATCAAGATAAAAACAGACTTGATCCAAGACTGGTTATCATGTGAGATGGCAAATGATGACCACCCATGTCTATTGACACGGCACTTGATGATTGTTACCATTTCACTCCACGTCAAGAAAAACAAACTACCAATGTCAATATGGCGTGTATCTCCCACTGCTGGCGTCAGCTGACAGAATGTCAAGAGCTGAGGTATAAAGCCTGCTAGCCCTGACTGTCGCTATGTGTTGTGGCAGGACTGTCTGTTTCACCTCCACAATTATCTTGCCTACATCACAGACAAGACAATCTCCAGATGTCAGAGACCTGGGTATATGACACCTAGGCCACTCACTCTTCTCTCCATGTCAGTAATTATCATTTATTTTTGGGCACGTGCTCGCTTTGAACACAAGCATAGTCCATCACGTGCTACTACTTTTAGCGCACTGGACTGATTTTTGCATGTGGGTTAGTTTTTCCTATTACCATTATCCCTCGCCATCAGGCGAACCCATTCCGACTTCAGAGGTTCTTGTAATTTACGTCCCCAATTCAATTACGAGAAGTCAACATTTTAGTCCAACTGACCGGTGTATGGGTTGAACCTGTTACCTTGGCATCAGCATACCAGATGTTTAAGAAGTAACGGCCAATAAAACAAACCTTATCAAGTATCATTACTTTGCTTAAGCTTCAGTTGATCTATCAAAAGAACGACTGTACCAGCTCTACACTCACACACACACACACAATACATAACATTCAAGTACCTCAGAACTTTCTGCATCTGAAGAAGAGATTTCAATGACTTCAGCTTTCCTTTTGGGCATTTTGATTGTGTATTGCGAAGCTGATAATCTAGACAACAAAGTGAATGTTACATGTAGAATTTGATAAAGCCATACTGAACTTCTGTCACACAGCTAATCACATGTAAGATAAACTAAACACGCTTGATAGGAGGTCACAAAAATTGGGTCTTAAAATGCATACAGGAAAGACAAAGATGAGATTAACCAAGCAGGTAACAACCCAATCTCCCTTGGTGAAACCATTTCAAGAGGTGGAATTATACACCTAGTTAGAAAGAATGTAGACAAAGATGGAGGAACATATAAAGATATGTACAAAAGAATATAATAGGCAAGAGCAGCTGTCATAGCAACAGGCAATTTGTGGAAGTCAAAGCACCAAACTTAGAATATTTACCTCCAATGTAAAATCAGTCCAACACTAGTACTACCGGATGTAGAAGAGACATGTTGAATGACTAAAAGAACTAATAAACTACAAACAACTGATGTCTGCGTAGAATAATAGTTAGTGGGACTAAAGTGATATGAGAAAATAACCAATGTAGAGCGGATGGAAATAAATTCCAGTGAATAAAGAAGTGAGGAGAAGACATTGGCGCTGGGTAAGAGACCTTGATCACACCTGAGGATAGTATAACTAGATATTCCTTTCTCTGGAAACCTGGCAAATAAAATAGTCGGAGACCTAAAAATACACAAAGAAGAAAATTAAAGATGGATGAACGAATAAGTTAGATATTGGTGCCTTATTGTATAGTGAATACTGCACAGTAGCTTGGATCAATCCCCTGTTAAAGGCTAGAATCAGAAACTAAGTTGCAGGAGTTTCTTCACATTTCACACTTTCTTGTGGTTATACCTGTCCTTGGATGACCTTGATACAGGTGAGGATAAGGCTAGCAGATAGTAGATAGGACTTACATTGAGACAACAAGACAATGATTATGGATGAAAACAATGATTAAGGAATAAGACAATGATTAGGGAAGGAGACATGGAAGAAAGTGCAGGAGATGGCACAAGATAGGAGTGTTATTTGTAGGGGTTTGTGGGTATTCAATGACGCCACTGAAGCCGAAAGGGGGTATGACACTATTCGACTACATCTTTTTGCGTCTCCGATCTGAGGAGATTAAGCTTACTAATGATGTTAAATACCTCGATTATTTAAAGATCGAGATAAAACAGAAACTGATTACTGCCACTGTTTTTCTCTCCATGCTGGATGAATCTATATGTCTCGGCTTCTGAAATTCTTTTTCTACCCAGATATCGACGCTGTTTTTCTAAGACATAAGTAGATCCGTAAATCCAGTTTTGTAGAGCAATGTTTTCAATGTTCTACTATAAATTATTGATTAAATTTAGCATCCATTTTTACATGTATTTAGGAAGTTTGAACTATTAACGATAGTTATTTCATCCGAAACTGAGAATATGAAAATTGCATGCTGCAGTGTGACATTTCAATGGTTGGAATAGCCGTTTTCCTTGTCATAACCCATCAATGACCTTTTAATATTTGTATCACATTCGCAGCGTTTTTTTTGCCAATGAATGCATGTTTGCATTCAAAACCCATTGTAGTATTTATGTGTAATATTTCATCACTCTGCACGGACAGGGTTGTATACATTTGGTTTAACTTTTCTCAACGACTTCACTTGTCCAAAGCTTATTTACGCACGCGCCGCCAGTAGACACACATGCAGACTGACATCATCACAGCAATATGTGGTATGTGTATATATGTGAGTGTTGTGTGTGTGTATATACACAAGGGGTCTGTAAAGTCTCACTACACTTTGTATGTAGAACAAATCTGAAAAATGAAGTACATGTCATTGCTATCGTCTAACCATAACCATGTGACATGGTTGAGACAAGAACACTGAGCTGATCCACGACTGATGATCTAGTGAAATGGCGAATCATGATCGTCCAAGCTTACCGGCATGGCACAAGAAGAATGGATGGTCTAATGCTGTATTGGGGAAGCTGGAAAGTACCAATGAAGTATTCATTATAACAGGTGTTGCAAATGTCCACCATGGGCTTCAAGACAAGACTGCTAACGTCTCTTCATACTGTCTAATACCTTCTGCAACGTATCTGTTATTTCTTGAATGGTAATTCTGATTGCTTTTTCAGATCCTCAATTGTGTGTACATCTTCTTCTTCTTCTGCATTCATCCGGAGTATTTTTTCAGACGTTTTTGCATTGTGCCTAGTTTTGCCCCCTTAGGCAGACACACCCAACTTCTGCGGGTGTTTGTTGACTGGGTTAATCTTCCCGAGGGTTTTGAGGGACATTCGACTCTCAATGTTGTGGTGTCGTCTACATCCCAGCTGGTCATGTTAGAATGGCCAAAGACATTACGATCAACCCTCAAGGGAAGGCAGGGGCAGACCATGGGCATTCCCTGCCATCCAAGGAGGCTTCCATAATTGCAGAGCCGGCACATATTGCTCTGGTACTGGGCTCACCCAAGGTATTCGTCACATCCTGTACATGGCTGTTTCACTTCCTCACTTCCGTATATTGAGCGTTTCATTCGCTACTGGACGCTCCCCACGCAAACCAGGAATGGAAGTCTGCAGACGACATCCACTCAGCGAGCTTTCGGTTAGAACTTTTCACGACTTCTGCGGGTGTTTGTTGAATGGGTTAATCTTCCTGGGTGCTTCGAAGGACATTCCACTCTCACTCGGACGTTTTTGCATTGTGCTAAGTTTATTTGCACCCTTAGGCTAACACATCCAACTTCTGCGGGTGTTTGTTGACCGAACTAACCTTCCCGGGGGTTTCGAGGGACATTTGACTTTCACTGTTGTGGTGTCGTCCACATCTCTGCTGGTCAAGTTAGAACGGCCAAAGACGTCACATCAACCCTCAAGGGAAGGCAGGGGCAGACCATGGGCTTCCAAAATAGCGCTCTGGTACTGGGCTCACCCAAGGGGTCGTCACGTCCTGCGCATGGCTGCTTCACTTCCGTATATTGGGCATTTTGTTCGCCACTGGCCTCTCCCCACGCAAACCAGGAACTGTCAGTCTGCAGACACCATCCACTCAGCAAGTTTTCACTTTGGACCTCCACATAATGGATTCGCTAGCCAAGCATTCCATTTTGTGTTAGCGAGACGTTTTTCCACCTTTGATTACGCTCACTCAATGAGCTTTTGATACGGTCTCACATCGTAACCACTGCGTGCCACTGGGACGCTTTTTCCAAGAAAATTGGTCCAATAAAATGTTTTATACTGACTGCACACCATACCCCAATTTTCTCATCATGTAGAGGCATGGGATTAAAAGTGCTCCAAATACGATTATTTTGGCTATTAACTTATCCAGATAGATAAAACCATGCCTCACCAGAGAAGAATGTACATTGAAAATTGACTCGTCTTCTTTAGCTAAAATGCTTGAAACCACTTGGAGTAGTTGACTCTGGATTGATTATCACACTCTTTGAGTTCAGACACAACAGAAATCCTGTATGGATGAAAATTTAATCGTTGGTTAACTGATTCAAACAAAAAGTGGGTTTGGACCAAACAAAAATTGATGGCAGAAAATGGGAAGTGGGGATGTGTCACAATAATGATGTAAAAATGGTTAAAATGGTAGCAGATATATTGTATCATATATCAAATTAAAGGAGATTGCACAAAGAACATGTCAGTGTTGATAATATTGGGAGAGGTTAGAAATATAATAATAATGTTAGATTTTGTAACAATTTTAAATCACAGGGGTGAGTTATTAAATATGTCCATTTACCAAAGCATTATTTTTCTTTCTTTGACGATATTCCTTTAAAATTTACACATCACTTTTCTTCACCAATATCATTGGCTGAGCATTTCTAGGCATACATTTTTATTTACAGGGCATTAAATATTGCAGAAACTAAGGAAAATGAAACAAATAACACAGTGAAAACAGTCAGCCAATTAATCGGCTCTTGGCAGTATAGAGTAGTTCCACTGAGCCGAGTAATTAGATCTTGGCAGTGAATCAGTTATGAATTTTGTGCACTGTGCTCACTAATGTACTCATTTGTTTGCGACATTTTCCTTAAGGACTTTTCAGGAATCTGTCTTGGATATCTAATCGTTTTTCTACGGACACAACAGGCCTACGAGATTGCAGAGCATCTTCCACATGTCCTGTAGCAAGAAACTTATTCAACAAGTTTTGAACAGTAATGCGATGAGGAGGTTGTTTATCAAGAAATCTTGCTATAAATCTTTGAACAGCCATCTGTTTACTGACCGCTATTTCGAAACACTTGTTCAACCAAAAAAATGCTTTCTTCTGTTGATATCACCTTTCTGTTAGGAGTGCAAAGAATTACTCTTTAACCCTTTACAAGGCATAGCGTCTGATTCCGGCTGATGCGAGAAAATGATCGTAGCGGCCAATTCCGGCCGATACTATTATGCATTGTAAAATCGCGATCTCTCGGCTTTCCGACACTTCCGACGGCTTCTTTCGCTTTCGCCTACAGCTTGACAACGTGGCCGCCATTTGTAAACGCGATAGTATCAATTTAAACGGACTTTTAAGGACAATTTTTGATAGTTTTCGGGATTTTTACGCTGTTTTTCAAAATGGATTTCGGCGATTCTTCAAGTGATAGCCGAGATTTCGCAAGGTTCATTTTAAATGACATTAAAGGGCACGAAGTTGACTATTAATCGGAGCTAGATATCAGTGCAAAGCGTTACTTTGCATTAGCAGTCGTAAGTCGGACTTTAAAGAAAGTGACTATGATTCTGAAAATGTGTTTGTATATTGCCGTATAGGTGACGGAAAATCAGAAACAACATGCCGTATTTCGTAAATATTTGTGTTCATGTATGGATTACCGGCAACAATCACGTGAGTAACATATTCTGCATGCTTTTCCCTTCATTGTGTTGTTTATTTAACTAAAATCGGTTGACTAACACCTTATTTGTGATGTTTTTACTAACGCGACCCGAACTTTTTCCAAACCTGAAAAAATCTTGCCCGTTCAGGGCTACAAAATGGACAAGCGTCTGCCCTGTAAAGGGTTAAAAGAACGGCTGTACCAACTCTATATTATCATTCACAATACATACGAGGATGAGTCAATAAGTAAGTCACACAGCTCTATGGGATGGCAGGTAAATGTAGTTGACGTTTTCTATAGGTGTCATTAGGTGACAGCAACATCGAACTTTATATTCCCATTCATCAGGTGGCACTAGGTGTCTCATGCGCATGCGCAGCGCATAAACAAATTGGCGACTGTACTTACGGAGTGTACAACCAAAGAGCAATGTGCTGTTGTGCGTTTTTTGTGGGCAAAAGGACTGCCTGCAAAGGACATTCATAAGGAAATGCTTCCTGTTTATGCTGACAAATGTTTGTCCCGTAAAGCGGTGCATAGCTGGGTAGAAAAACTTTCTCAAGGACGCTCTAAAATTGTTGATGAAATCTGATCTGGTCGTCCTGCTGAGATTGCCACAGAAGCATCCATGCAGCGGGTGGAGGAGATGATTAGAGGTGACAGGCGAGTAACAATAGACTCTGTAGCATCTGCAATAGGGTGCTCACATACAGCATAATGCATGATCAATTGAAATTTCCAGGACTGCTGACTAGAGGAGTGTTGCTTCTTCATGACAATGCCAGACCACATACGGCTCGATTAACTCAGGAGAAAATTAACCAACTAAGGTGGGAAGTTCTGGAACATCCACCTTACAGCCCCAACTTAGCCCCTAGCGATTTCCACCTTTTTGGTCCACTGAAAACCCACCTTGGCGGGAGACATTTCGCGAATGACGCCGAAGTTGAATGTGAAGTGAAAACGTGGTTTAGAAAACAGAGCACAGCAGTTCTATGCAGCCGGTTTGGGAGAACTGATAAAACGATGGGATAATGCATCAATGTTGGTGGAAATTATGTTGAGAAATAAAGGGACAATGTATGTATAAAAATAAACTGGTTTCAAGTTGTTATCATATTTAGCTATTTTTCTACAGCCATTTGTGACTTACTTATTGACTTCTCCGCGTAATATTCAAGTACCTCAGAACTTTCTGCATCTGCAAGAAGGGGTTTCAATGACTGCAGCTTTCCTTTTGGGCATTGTGATTGTGTATGGTGAAGCTGATAGTCTAGACAACAAAGTGAATGTTACATGTAGAAATCGATAAAACCATACTGAACTTCTGTCACACAGCTAATCACATGTACGATAAACTAAACACACTTGATGGGAGGTCACAACAATTAGTGGAACAAAAATTAACATACAGAAGAAGCATGATGATTTTATAAAGACTGCCAGCATGGAGAGACAAAGGATGAACAAGCTGCATGAAAAAACTACATGAATTACAGAAAAATCTTGGAGAAACACATGCTGACTATCAGAATAAGATTATTTTGGAAGAAAAGGTTGAGGACAGTAGCTCCAGCCAAGGTATGAACATAATTAAGGCCAGAGTAAAGGGAAGTATAATGCTATAGTCCGTCTGTGTATTTATGATCTTTTATTGCATAATATTAGTGTAGAGAATGTGAGTCATTTGTTGCGTAGAATAGGGTATGCTTGTTTTAATAGTTCTTTTTTCAGATCTGCCATATGCTAGCACTGTGGCACAGATGGCTGTAGAAATAGGTGTGCTTGCCGAAGTACAGGTAGGTCATGTCCTAGATCAGTGCGTAAGTGCTATGCTTGCCTGGCATTCTACAACACAAGGCAGAATCCACATCAAGGAAGTTCATGTCTCAGTGGTCATGGAAGATGGTAATGTATTTTCACTAATGATGAATATGAGTTGCCTTCCAGGTAGAGCGAGAAACCAGCTTTATGACAATATCTCAGTTTCTTTCAGATGTTTGCGAGACCTATAGCTATGCTTTCAACCTGAATAATGTGGATGTAAGAAACAGAATTTTAAAGAAAATAATGTCTACCATGTTGGAAAGGGCACCGGTTAACCACTGTGTGCACAAGCAACTGAAAAAGAAACTGGGGGATATTGTCGAATTGAAGTGCAGCATTCATCCCCTGCATGGACTGGCCACTGCTGCAAGACGATCTCTTCATGAGATGGATAAACGATGGAAAAGATGCTCTTCAGACCAAACAGTACCCTTAGTGCTGTCCAACTGATATATCAAGTTTCTCAGCTGAGGTAATTCTTACAGAGCTCCTATGTCAACATAAATGTAGATCTCTTATTGAATTCCAATTGTATACCTACCTATAACAGTGTGTGTTTGAACAGAAATATTAACCTTACCACCTTCTTTGAGAACTTGTAAATTGACATGACAAATGATGCCAGCGTCGTACTGTAATTGATATTCACTCGGTTAAATAACACAAAGAAAACATCATTTACTTACCTGACAAACTTAATATGTCTCATAAAAAATGCAGACTCATGGATATCCTCACTAGTGTTAAATGCGTACAATGTTTTTATTTTGCAGATTCAAAGACGGTTCAGGTGATCCATCTGCATTCAAGGTCTTTTTAAAAAAAGCAAAACATCCAGCTAGCATTATCCTGCGTTATGTGGGTAATCGTCTCCATGTGATGTTCCACATGGCAGCCATCATACAGTCACTGCAGTGTCCTCATTGAATTTATAAAAACCAGGAAGACCAGAGACCTGTGTAAGCAAATTCTAAATGGCTTGACCGACCCAGCATCCAGGTTCAGTTGCAAGTGCTTGGATTATTTTCAAAATATTTGACAGGACCATGGATGTGGTTCTGTTATGGATGAGAAGGAGGGTGAAGATATAAACTTGGAGTAAGTATGATTTTAGTGTTAACAAATAATTTAAGCAAAGCATTGAGATGATGAGTTTAATGGAAATACATTTACACCGATTTTTAAAATCACAGCGTTTCTAGTAACAAGGCTTTTCTATTTTTTACCTTGTAGTCACATTTGATGTTAAAAATATAAAATGTGGTTGACAAATTTCTGAGAATTATCAAGAAGTAAAGTTGAAACTTGACTAGTCATGGCCTAGATTGTCTTAAATATTTGTAATAACTATTACAGGAGAGAAGCCAAATAGCTAAGAAAAACTGGATGAATGAAGAAATCTTAATGCTGATGGACAAAAGAAAACAGTAAAAATGACAAACAAGAATACGTTAAGATAAATAAAGAAATAAAAGATAAATGTGTGAAGGCAAAAGAAAGTTGGTTAAACGAGCAGTGCTAAATAAAAAAAATTGAATTAAATGCCATTAAAGATACAAAAAATATGCACAGACAAATCAGTGAGCTCACGGGAAGAAAAATAAGAATAAATACAGGGTGTTTGAAATCAAAAACAGGAAAGATATTATTGCAGGAAGGCGCTATAATGAACAGGTGGAATGAGTATAAAGGAGAATTATATGATGGAGAAAGGGAAGAATTAACAGAAGAAAGTAATTTAGACGGTCCATCTATTCTAAAAGAAGAAGTCACTATGAAACATATGAAGAAAGGAAAAACAGCTGGGCCAGATGAAATCACAATAGAAGAATTAGAAGTATTGGGAGAATTTGGATTAGATATATTAACCAAAATGTTGAATGTTATTTACAGCAGTGGATATTTACCCAGTGATATGCTGAAATCTGTATTTATAGCTATACCAAAAAGACCAGGAGCATTTGAATGTGAAGATTTTCGTACAATTAACCTCATAAACCATATCACTAAGCTTCTACTCAGAATCATGAGACGAACCAGAAAGAAAATAAAAATGGAAATTAGTGAAGGACAGTATGGATTTGTGGAGTGAAAGGGCACAAACAATGCAATATATACATTACGGACACTAATAGAAAGGTCAATAGAGAAACAGAAAAACATTTATTTGTGCTTCATAGATGCCATTTGATAAAGTAAAACATGATAAACTGATTAAAATGTTGGAAGATAACATTGATGGGAAAGATTTAAGAATCTTCTTCTTCTTCAGCGTTCCGAGCCATTGGGGTTCTTTGCTGCAGATACAATCCGTCTCCATTCATTCGTCTCTCTGGTGGACCCTCTCTTGCCAGTCGTTGATTCCAAGTGCTTGTAAGTAAAGATTTAAGAATAATAAAGAATATTTACTGGAACCAAGTAGCAGCAATTAAAATGGGAAATGAGGGTAGTTACGAACAGATAAAGCTAAGAGTACGACAGGGGTGTGTCTTGTCACCAGATCTCTTCTCCCTATATAGTGAAGTAATAATGAGAGAGATCAAAGAGGTGCCAGGAATACTAGTTGGAGGTTATAATATAAATAATATACGCTATGCAGATGACAACAGTATTGGTGGCGGATAAATCAACAGCCCTACAACAATTGTTGGACGCTGTAGTAACATAAAGTGCAAGGAAAGGACTCTCCTTGAATATCAAGAAAACAGTAACAATGGTGATATCAAAGGAAATGGTGACACCAAAATGTGACATAGAAATAGAAGGAAAAATTCTTAACCAAGTGGATAATTTTAGATACCTAGGTGCATTAACATCACATGGAAGATATACAACAGAGATTAAGAGCAGAATAGGGCAAGCAAAAGCCGCATTTCAGAAAATGAAGCATATCTAATGCAATAAATAAGTCACTATCACTGAATGTAAGAAAGAGTGCTGAAATGCTATGTAGAGCTAGTTTTGTTGCATGGCAGTGAATCTTGGAATTAAATGAACAAATTAAGAAGAAATCAGAAGCAACAGAGATGTGGTTTCTGAGGCGAATGTTGCGAATTCCTTGGACTGCCAGAGTTAACTAACAACTGCCTGAAACAGGCTAATGAAACTAGAACATTATATACAACAATAAGAAAGAGACAAACATCTTTGTTGCGAATTCCTTGGACTGCCAGAGTTAACTAACAACTGCCTGAAACAGGCTAATGAAACTAGAACATTATATACAACAATAAGAAAGAGACAAACATCTTTCTTTGGTCATGTGATGAGAAGAGAAGTATTGGAGAACATCGTGACAACTGGAAAGATCGAGGGGAAGAGAGGCAGATGCAGACCAAGAGAAATTATGCTGGATGGATTGAGGTGGCATGGAGGAATATCAGCAGCAGAGTTGATCCAGAAAACCAAAGACCAAGATCTGTGGGCAGGGAACTTGATGATGATGACTTTACAGTCATTATGTACAGTCTTGTTTACTCATTTACTTTCTTAATAGATTTTACGTGTCTACATTGGTGGCCCGGATAGCGGGGTAGGGGTATCCCCTATCAAAGGAGATGTAAGACGCCTCCTTTCCTCCGTTAGATCGAAGGGAAGAGACCAAGGGGGAGACAGAGAAGTAAATACCTGGATGGATTGGTCACATGGTATGGTTGAGACAGGAACACGGAGCTGATCCACGACTCTGGTGATCGAGTGAGATGGCAGAACATGACCGCCCACGCTTACTGGCATGGCACATGATGGATGGATGGAGATGTTTGTAACCCGAGGTACCACTGTATAAAGGTACATAGACGTATTAAAATACAGTGATTTAAGTGTTTAGGCCACACTTTATCAAAGTGCTCAGACAGTACTTTCTTCTTTGTTCATATTAAATGATATAACTGACGCACAAACATTAATATTGTTTTCAATCAAATCCAGTTGTATCTATAAATGTACATGTAGGTGCCAGTCTACCTACATAGGCAGAACAGAGAGGCAGTTAAACAACAGGGTAGTCGAATACAAACCCAACTGGATTGACAGAATAATAAACAAAGACGCTGGGAACCTGTTCAAGCCGACACACCACAAACCTCCTCCTACATCATCGATTGGACGGCACATTTTGGAAATTGGTCACGTGATTGATAGGGACAATGCGTTTTGCATAACACACAAAATGGTTGCTTCTTAAAGGTCATTATTATTTTTCTAACCTCTCACATAATTATTAACACTGCCATGTTCCCTGTGCAATCTCCTTTAATTTTATATATAATACAATATATCTGCTACAGTTTTAACATCATTATTGTGACACACCCCTACTTCCCATTTCCTGCCATGAATTTTGGTTTGGTCCAAACACACTTTTTTGTATGGCAGTGAATCAGTTAAAGGGACATAATAACATTTGAAAATGTATTAAAGAACAAAATGTTACATATTCCAAATTTATTTAATACATGTTCTCTTTAAAATGCATGATATATGAAGATGTTGCAAGCAATATGAATTAAAACTTCCCACTGCAGTGACTTGCACATATTGCTGTGACTCCTAAATTTAGGGTAGGAGTCACAATGCGTGCAAATAATTTATATGCCAACTTCAACTATAATCTGAGTAGATATTTTTGTTTATTTGTTTAACCATTCGCCGACGCATATAAAACACAACATGCTTGCTTCGCTTCGGAAGTCACGGGTGGCAAGCATCATCTGGATCTTTTCTCCGGGGCATGCTGGTGTGCTGGGGAATTAACAGGCAGACAGATTGGCTGGCTCTGCGAAACTTGGTGGAGTATTGATGCATTATAAGGTAGACATGGTTGCGGCCTTGTGGAAGCACGTGTACACCTCGGAGGAGCAAATGGATCACCATGGTCTGGCAAGAATGCGACAGCGTGGAGTGACGAGGGGATCTGGCCGATGCTCTATGCTTAGAGGAAAGGTGAGACAAACATATAATCAGATTGCTACTGGTACTATTGGGGTTGGAACTCTTCGCTGGCTGCTGAGGATGGGGATGGAGCGCTTATGGGAATGCCCCGAATGCTGTGATGTCGGTTCTTAAATCAATCAATCAATAAAACACGACATCTTCAACACTGAAATGAACAGTTACTTCCACGGTCTACTACTACTACACTACATTTACTGGAATGTAAAAAACTTTCCAGTGGAATCCTGTCACTTTTTCACATCAATTCGTCTCCCAAAGAGAAGATAGAACCACCATTTTTTTTTTAAATCAGTGAATGTCGTGTGTATATAAGATACACTTCTAATAATAGCAATAAATAATCCTTAATGTCGCAGGATTAATCAAAGTAAATAGATGGGGGAGAGTCTGAAAAGTAAAGAAACAATTACTTGTCTGGTTAAAAAAGCGGTTGGGTGACGTTGGCGAGGACTTCAGGACTTAAGTCTGCCCTCTGGAAACAACAAACTTCCCGCGGTTGAAGGCGCGAGATCTCGAGAGAAGATCCCGGTCTTTTGTTTCGTCGGCCGCCACTGGATCCATCGCGCGCTATTTTACTCTCCAGTGGAAGGGGAAAGTCGCTTCTCTGTACCGGCCTTCTGTAAGTGGCCATAGTTTACTACATGTTTGCAAATAAGTTTTGCTCTGAATGTTAATATCACTTTCTACTATTTTATAAACGCAAAGTTAGCAATTATGATATATGGATGATAGATAGTTTTTCCAATTTTGACCATGCTGGGTTTCAACAGCGGCACGCATTTCCACGTCCACCATTATTCTTCGCCAACGCCACCCGACAGTTTTTTCTCACCAGTCAAGTAACTGTTTCTTTACGTTTCAGTCTTTTCCCCAGCCATTTATTATGATTAATGCGGTGCCATTAAGGATTATTTATTACGATTATAAGAAATGTATTTAAATATTCAGTATTTGTACGCGACAGGCGTCCGTGAAGTCCATTTAATGTGAAGTCAAAGGATTCCACTGGAAATTTATTCAAATTCCAATCAACGTAGTGAGTCGTAGTGTAGTTAGTACTTTCGTAGTAGACCGTGGAAGTAACACTGTTCAAGATGTCGTGTTTTATATGCAACGGCGAATGTTTTTTTTTAAAATCTACTCAAATTTGAAATTGTAGTTTATATATTTTAATAATTTTATATTTTGGGGTGACTTGCACACATTGTGAATGATTGTGACTCCTAAATTTTAGGAGCCACACAATGCCTGCAAGTCACTTTGGCGATCTACATCTTCATATGTCATGCATTTTAAAGAGAAAACGTATTAAATAAACTGAGAACATGTAGTAACATGAAATATTGTACTTCATTACAGTATTGTTCAGATCTTATGCCCTTTAAAACCCGTTGGAGCAAAGGGCCTCAACCGAAAAAAAAAACACTTCTACTATACTTCTATCTTTACCATCTCATGCAATTTCCTCCATGTCTTCTCCCCTAATCATTCTTGTCTCAATATGTGTCCTACCCACTGTCTGCAGGTCTTTTCATCACCTCTATGAAGGTCACCCAACGACAGGTATAACGACCGTTTTTAAAAAAAAAATCAGTGAAGCCTACAGAAATTCATTGCCGACTGATGATTGAGTGACATTGAAATTCATCGCCGATTAAATGTCTATTATGATGACGCATGCCTGTCAGTCCAGCATGTGTGTGGGTGGAGTAGGAAGTTTCAAAATGGGGTGACTTCTGTGACAATGGATTGCAGCCGTTGAATGTCTCGTACAGGAAACTCACAGATGGACTGAGTGACATTGTCACACATCTTGACATCAGTCAAGGTTCAGAACCCCATATCCATGGTGTGTGTGCTACATTATCCCAAAGTGGGTGCTATCCTCAGGTCTTATCATAGTCTCTTACCCAGCGCCAGTGTCTTTTCCTTACTTGTTTATTCACTAGAATTTATTTCCATTAGCTCTACATAGGTTATTCTGTCGTATCACTTTATATTATAGTCCCACTATTATTCTGTGCAGACATTAGTTAATATTTGTAGTTTATTAGTTCTTTTACTTTTAGTCATTTTGCGTGTTTCTTCTCCATCCAGTAGTACTAGTAGGTTATTCGATCATAGCGCGACCCGAAACAAAACCGGAAATGATGTACCGCGCCACCCTGCAATGATTCATTGTCCCCAAAATGGCTGCTGTATTAGCGTGATCCATCAGTACTGACGCATACTTTAACCGGAAGTCATTTTTTCCGCACTTGCGCAGAAGGGTTTTGTCGTGTCACACATCATTGACTATTAACATACACTTTGTATATCTCACTGGATATATTTAAATCACTCGTGCCAATAACGAATTACCATCTCCGCTTCCGGTAAAATGGCCAGTCTAAACATTGTGCACATAGCCGGTGGTGAGATTTGAATTTGTCTTTGAGATAATTTCACTATTTGGCATACTATAAATAATTATAATTTTTTTAGTACACATTATAGATATTCGTTAATTTTAGTTGCATTTTCGAATTGTGCATGCAAAGATACATAAATGTGGAAAGTTTCATTTAAATATATGGATGCTGAGTGGTAGAAAAAAATTCGTTTTGCGGACATGATAAATTCCTCTTTGTGATTGTAAATCCACATTGTCGGCACGCAATAAAACATTTTTTTAGTACAAATTATAGATATTCGTTAATTTTAGTTGCATTTTCGAATTGTGCATGCAAAGATACATAAATGTGGAAAGTTTCATTTAAATATATGGATGCTGAGTGGTAGAAAAAAATTACTAAAGTTTTGCGGGAATGATAAATTCCTCTTTATGATTGTAAATCCACATTGTCGGCACGCAATAAAAAATTTCTTAAGTACAAATTATAGATATTCATTAATTTTAGTTGCATTTTCGAATTTTGCATGCAAAGATACATAAATTTGGAAAGTTTCATTTAAATATATGGGTGCTTTCTGGTAGAAAAAAATTTATGAATTAATTATTTTTGCGGACGTGATTAAATTCTCTTTGCGATTGGAAAAATGAATAAATCCTTTTTATAAAAATATATGTACTTTCTCATTATATAAAGATATCATCTCTTATTATTATATGAATGCATGTAATTATTAAATATTAATTTTACATAAATTTTTAAAGTTTTATTGAAATACAAGCTCAACGTTGGTAGAAAAACATATTTTTGCCGACATTAAATTCCTCTTTGACTTTGCCTTTGGAAATCCATTCGTATTTTTCGTATGTGATTGCGTTGTGCCCGTTTACAGCAGAGCTGCGTTCTTGCGCTGTTAGGCTGACACATCCGACTTCTGCGGGCATTTGTTGACCAGGTTAACCTTCGAACTACTACCTTGTGAGCCAATCTCTTTAATTAATGACAAATGTTTCAATGTTTGCATAAAGGAGAAATCTTTTTTTAGAAAAATATAATTTCTCATTATAAAAAAACTGTCATTTACTGCCAATATAGTACCTTGCGGTGTATGGCAGAGGGGTCTTTGAGCCTGAGGAATAAAGGCCGCCTGGCTAGTGCAGTCAAAAAATCCGACACCTTACCGAGGGATCGAACCCGGGCCTCCCGAATGAGAGTCCGGCGTTCTAGCCTCTCGGCCAGCCGCTCCTCTCTCATTATATAAAGATATCTATTTTAGCATGAACCATCAGATTTTAAATTTGAGTATTTACTAATGGGACCACCACCGAAAGATAGGCCTTGAGAAACCGAATCTAATGGTACCAAGATGTTGCATTTATGTCAATTAGAAGCGAAGATATGCAACTTTGAGTGTCGTGATCGTAAACACAGAAATTAATGAATATAACTACTAATTAGCGGCCATTTTTATATGCTAATTAGGTAACATTGCATACTATCTAAACAGGATATAACACATATCGTGCGTTGCACAATTCCGCAGAATACAAGATACAACTTACCAGGGTGCAAAGCTAATATAAAGAATGCTCGTGGTAATTAATGAATATAACTACTAATTAGCGGCCATTTTTATATGCTAATTAGGTAACATTGCATACTATCTAAACAGGATATAACACATATCGTGCGTTGCACAATTCCGCAGAATACAAGATACAACTTACCAGGGTGCAAAGCTAATATAAAGAATGCTCGTGGTAATTAATGAATATAACTACTAATTAGCGGCCATTTTTATATGCTAATTAGGTAACATTGCATACTATCTAAACAGGATATAACACATATCGTGCGTTGCACAATTCCGCAGAATACAAGATACAACTTACCAGGGTGCAAAGCTAATATAAAGAATGCTCGTGGTAATTAATGAATATAACTACTAATTAGCGGCCATTTTTATATGCTAATTAGGTAACATTGCATACTATCTAAACAGGATATAACACATATCGTGCGTTGCACAATTCCGCAGAATACAAGATACAACTTACCAGGGTGCAAAGCTAATATAAAGAATGCTCGTGGTAATTAATGAATATAACTACTAATTAGCGGCCATTTTTATATGCTAATTAGGTAACATTGCATACTATCTAAACAGGATATAACACATATCGTGCGTTGCACAATTCCGCAGAATACAAGATACAACTTACCAGGGTGCAAAGCTAATATAAAGAATGCTCGTGGTAATTAATGAATATAACTACTAATTAGCGGCCATTTTTATATGCTAATTAGGTAACATTGCATACTATCTAAACAGGATATAACACATATCGTGCGTTGCACAATTCCACAGAATACAAGATACAACTTACCAGGGTGTAAAGCTAATATAAAGAATGCTCGTGGTAATTAATGAATATAACTACTAATTAGCGGCCATTTTTATATGCTAATTAGATAATGTTGCATACTATCTAAACAGGAATTAATCCATTATGTGCGTAGCATCATTCCGCATAATACAATATATTACGTGCCAGGGTTTAAACATAATATTAAGAATGCACTTGGTAATTAATTAATATAATAACTAATTGGCTGCCATTTTTATATGCTAATTAGATAATGTTACATCATATGTAAAAATAGATGACATGAGCGGTTAGGCTTCGCTACACCGATCGCAATGATGTATGGTTGCTAGGGTGTTCGTGTATGGTTGCTAGGATGTTCGTTTAAAAATAAACAAACTACTCTAGTTTTGATAACTTCTGCTATGACCTTGGTTCGGACACGAAAAAAAGATGTGCAGAAGAGATCTTTTGTGTCAATTTCTGCGTTAATGATCTCGACACTCAAAGTTGCATATCTTCGCTTCTAATTGACATACATGCATCATCTTGGTACCATTAGATTCGGTTTCTCAAGGCCTATCTTTTGGTGGTCGTCCCATTAGAAAATACTCAAATTTAAAAATCTGATGGTTCACCCTAGCTGTATAGACCATCCATGCTTTCGGCGTGATTCATTCAAATATCACGTGACAATAACAGACACTATCTTAGGTTCTACTTAAAAGGTTAGTCTAATGTTCCGCGCACAGCGATTGGTTGAAATTATCGTGACCTTTTTTAATAAATTGAATTATTTGGCAAAAATTAAGTAATTTTATTTTCTAAAGCTTGATTGCTTAATATTACCATATTTTTAGATGGATATTCAAATTTTGCACCAATTTTTACATATATTTGGAGAGTTTCATCGCACATATCGTTAGATATGTCGTTAAAAAATATATTTGTGAATGGAACTCCAAGAAGGCGGCAGCCAGTCGTGGAAAGTTTTAACGCCGAAACATGCAATCTGAACTACAAAAGTTAAAGAAAATAAATGATTATTAATCTATTTGTATACATGTACTATTTTTTTATCATTTAACATGACAACATATTGATTTAATTGATGAAGTCTGAGTAAATACCCAATTTGAAAACCATGATGGAACCCCCTAGTAGTGTAGGACTGATTTTACATTGGAAGTAAATATTCTAAGTTTGGTGCTAAGTTTAATTATCTTTGACTTCCACAAATTGCCTATTGCTATGACCGCTGCTCTTACCTATTGTATTCTTTTCCACATATATTTACCTGTTCCTCCATCTTTGTCTGCATTCTTTCTAATTAGGTGTACAATTCCACCTCTTAAAATGGTTTCACCAAGGGAGATTGGGTGGTTATTTGCTTGATGTAATCTTATCTGTATTCTCCATGGTGATGGCATTGCGGACGCAATTTGTAATGCCGTTTATCCGCGTTCGAAATACAGCGTTGACCGATATGGGAGCCGGTCGTTCAGAAAGCAATGGCAAACTACTGATCGTAAACTTTGCCACGACATCAACTGAAGTAAAATGCTGGTGTTGGCTGCAACGTCCTGTACTTGTAAAGGATATGCAACTATTAAAACAAAGGGAAAAAATCTCATCTTTGTCTTACCTGTGTGCATTATTAGACCCATCAAGTGTGTTTAGTTTATCTTACATGTGATTAGCTGTTTTCAATTCAATATGGCTTTATCAAATTCTACATGTAACATTCACTCTGTTGTCTAGGTTATCAGCTTCGCAATACACAATCACAATGCCCAAAAGGAAAGCTCCAGTCGTTGAAACCCCAGCTGCAGATGCAGAAAGTTCTGAGGTACTTGAATATTATGTATTGTGTGTGAGTCTAGAGCTGGTACAGCTTTTGATAGATCAACTTAAGCTCAAGTGTAGAAATGATATTTGATAAGGTTTGTTTTATTGGCTGTTGCTTTCTTAAACATCTGGTGTGCTGCTAATGCTGAGGTAACATGTTTTAACCCCATCACTGTTCAGTTGGACTAAAATGTTTACTTCTCATAAATGACTTGGGGTCATAAATTACAAGTAGTCCTCAAGTTGGAATGAGTTCGCCTAATGGCGAGTGTACTGGTATTAGGAAAATCTAAACCACTCACAAACATCAGTCCGCTGCACTAGAAGTATTTGCACATGATAGACTATGCTTTTGGTCAAAGCGAGCTTGCGCTCCCAAACAAATTTGGCAGTTGCTGGCATGGAGAGAAAAGTGGGCGGCGTAGATGGCATGGAGAGAAAAGTCTCTGACGTCTGGAGATTGTCTTGTCTGTGATACAGGTGAGATCATTGTGGAGGTAACACAAACAGTCCTGCCACGACACATAGCAACATTCAGGGCTGGCCAGCTTTATTTCTTAGCTCTTGGCATGCTAGCAGTGGCAGATACACGCCATATTGACATTGGTAGTTTTTTTAAATCTTGATTATTCCATGTAACCAAGCCATTCAGGTATTTATCTATCTGTCATCCCTTTGTTTTTTTCCCCATCAAGTTGGCCAGCTTTCAAGTTTCTCCAAAACAGCAGTGCTAAAAACATCTTGCCTTCATCTTTCTCCTGTCATATTATGGTTGTCATTTGTTTCTTGAATAACTGCCAAATTCGTTATGCTGTCCTTCTGTGGTATTCTGTGCACTTAGAGAAACATGTCTACTGCCATGAAATGTTTCTCAGCATGTCTGCTTATTGTCCGTGTTTTATATATATTTATATACATAGCACTAAATCACTATCCAGTGCAGCTGAGTTATTTTTATTGTGAGCATGTTTCCCATCTTTCATAGAGACATTGGGTTTAGGTATGCCATTTCCAGTTTGATTAAAGTATTTTTGTGTGTGTTCAACCACCAAGCTTTACAATTGCTGAGACTGATTGTGATGTTCTGTAAAGGACATGCAGTAACTGTTAAGTGGTTAAGTCAGACATAACTCAGCAGCCATTTACCTTATTTGAGATGTGTTATTTAAATTGAGCATGTTTTAACTCAAGATGTTTTTAGGGGGTCAGGATGTATTTGAAAGAGGACATGGTTATACTTTTATGACTTACTTCAGCTTAGGATCACATTTATAAGAGCTGTTCAATGTATCAGCCTTTGTTTCTCAGTGAATAATGTTTTCAAATGAGTTAATATTGAATTGTCTATACTCAGTAGAGTAGCATCTGATGTTTAATTATATGAACTCAGAATTAACATTTATAGCTTACACATAACATTTCTGTGTTTTATTTCTCATCAGTCAGATAATTCTGAGCCCGTGGCAACAACAAAAAAAGGCAAAGAATCATCAAAGGTAAGGATGTACTGTGCAGTAGACATGTATTTACATATATACATGCAGTTGTCATAAAATGGGTTTAAGTTACAAAGATACAGCTTCACCTTATATCCCATAACCTTGTTGAGTCATAGATGTCCTATGATTATGTTATAGTATGTCCACAAACGAATGCCGTCATTCACGGTCAATTATTTTGAAAACTGTCTGTTGCATCGTTATTAAATTTTTCCGGCCGTCTTATATTTACCCCCACCCAAGGAATATGTCTTTGATAGGTCTAAAAACAACTTAAATCATTGAAAGCGGCGACATTCCTTTAATCTTTTGCTGAACAACTAGTGATTTCTCGCTAACGAAGTTATTTTTACGGTAATGTGAGACATGTCAATTCTGTTGACACACAAAGGCGTTTCCGGATTCGTATGAGAGTGGGTGCAATGAAAGAATTAGCTTAAAATCGACATGGTCGGCTGCATTGCACCGAATGTTTATCCCATATGGCTCAGTTTCTTTCCGCAGCGCGGAAAGCGTCGCACGAACTCCGTAGCTCCAGCGACGGCCCTCGGGGGTCTCTGAAAATGCACTCGTGAAATGGACGCGGCCCGGAATCGAACATACAACCTTCTGAGCCCGAGTCAGACGGCTTGACCACTTCACCACGGAGAATCCCGAGAGGGGTGCAATGTGTAATATTAGTAGAGACAGAGAATTTACAGAGGCACGGGGTAAATAATTTGTAAATTAACAGGAAAGTAGAAGGAATATATTTCTTACCTTATTTTTCATTTCCTCCTTGTTTCTTCAGCTGATGCTGTAATGTTTAGGGCCTGCAATTCGTCTGAATAGTTGGAGCAAAATATCCCAGTAAGTGTGTACGTAGATTAAGGTCTGCGATCTGCTCATACCTTAATCTGTGTCGGACGATTCCAGTAGGTTGATGATTGCTCTCGGTTGCATAAAAGTCAATCCATCCTTTCTCCAATAGT
Organism: Cepaea nemoralis; assembly: GCA_014155875.1. Taxonomy (NCBI): domain Eukaryota; kingdom Metazoa; phylum Mollusca; class Gastropoda; order Stylommatophora; family Helicidae; genus Cepaea; species Cepaea nemoralis. Next base: position 202,244 of record JACEFZ010003057.1, on the reverse strand, counting down.
CCTCTTCCTCTTTCAACACATGGTCCTGCCGTTTATGTTTTTTCCAGTAACTTTTATCAATATTTAATAGCGCTGACAGACAGACAGAAAGGTAGGTAGGTGGATGGGTCGGTCGGTGGGCCGGCAGGTAGGTTGATTAGATAGCCAGATAGATAGATGTCGGCCGGCAGATGGGCGGGCGGACATGTAGGTAGGTAGGTATAAAGGTAGGTGGGTGTATGGCTGACTGACTGGGTGGGCCGTCAGGCAGGTAGATAGATAGATAGATAAGCATGTGGGTGGGTAGGCAGATAGATATCGGCAGGCAGGTAGGCAGATAGATATCGGCAGGCAGGTAGGCAGATAGATAGATATGCAGATAGATCCCCGCCAGAAGCCGGGCCTTGTCAGCTAGCTTATTTATATAATCACGTTTCATGAAAGAACCCCCATTTGGAGACACCTCTGAATCTTCGCGCTGTTTGTTTCAAAACGGAAATCACGTGAAAATTTCAAAATCTGCCGGGACGTCTCTTGGTGAAGCTGTAATACTGTTAAAATCATGGACGTAATCTCTAAATCGTAATTAATATACCGCATATAAGCTAACTTTCAAATCTGCTGTAAAATCTCCAGAACAAAAATGTTTTTGTTGGGTTGACATAATGATAAGGTTATATACTAAATCTCATCATTTTACCTCAGTTGATTACTGAGATATTGAATTTTATATTGAGGCAACAAAACAAAAAAACACTATAGTCAGGGACTTCCATTGCTGTGGAGTGGTGGTGATGATTACCTTAGAAAACATATTGTTGTCAACAGAAATATAATTTGATACAAAATCCTTAACTGTAATAAAGGTGGTCACTGGAAAGGAGAGCGATGGCCCTTATATTGTTGTCATTAATGAGCACTTGTGTAAAATAGAATGTTAGTACAAAATAAATATGAAGTTCGTGTAAACATTCTGACAACTAAATGTGGAGTTTGAAGTCAGGAAACTGAAGAAAGTAGCTAGCAGCATTGCAAGGCACTCCTTGTTGAGTAATTCACAAAGTTAGTGAAATGGGGTACCCAAAGATAAAGCCAGGGGAAGAAGTGAAAAAAATGTGTGGCAAGATAAAGAAAAAACAGGTGAACAAGTAAAATAGTTCTATTATTTATATTTTTTAAATTTGAAAAATCCGTTCTGATAGATGCAACATTACTGCGTGCAGATTCACATTTAAGACAGTGGGGGAAAACTGTAAGGATTTTCAAATTGTGGTTGACATTATGCGCACTTGTACACCTTTACAGAATTTGTGTGCATCAGAAAATGTTTCTACATTTTTATTTTTTTTTTAAATCTTTAACAGAAAGCTGATACCCGAGGAAGAGGAAGACCGCCTCTGTCAAATGAGGTAAATGTTTTGCTTGCACACTATTTTTTAAATTAGGAATATAGTTCAAGTGGTTTTTATAAGTCAGTTCTTGTTAATTACTCGTGAGAATCACCAAGTGCCTTGCCGGCTGGTGTGAGCGATAATGTTTCTCCACAAATTGCGATCTCTGATGGTATGGGTCACTTTGTGCGTTGGCTCCCTTCTGCGCCATGACACAAGACTTAAGAATTTTCTCTCGCTGTCTTCCTCTGTCTCTTTCCGGTTGTCACATGTTCCAGTTTTTATCTTCTCGTAATGTGGACAAAAAAATTATGACATGCCTCTTTCTGGTTCTTTTCGACTTAGCCTTCCTCAAAATATCCAGATTGCTAATTTTGGTTGTCATAATGACTTTTCAGGATTCTTATATAAAACCACATCTCCAAGGTTTCTCGGGATTTTTTCTGCATTTTTACTAATTGTCAAGAATCAAAGCCAGTTTTTTTGTAACATGCAAGGACTCTTTTTTTAACGTCATCATTCATTGTGCCCGTGTTAGGACAAAGATCTCTAGATTTCTACATTTGCTTGAGCCCAGAAGGGGACTTGCATCTGTCAAGCCAGGCCTGCAGTAGAAAGTTTCCTCCCACCCTGTTCCCAAATATGATCTTCATGGTGACTGTTGCAGGGCTCTCCTTCCCTTCTCTTAGTTTAGGAAATAGCGAGGTGTGTGTACTCATGCTTGACCTTCACATCTGCAGAGAGGCATGGTGATCCTTGGTATAATGGCAGGGTTGGCGGACAGTCTGTAAATAGGGCGCATCATGAATAGATACTACATGGTTTGGCCGGTGTAATTCCTGGGACCTCTGCGGCCCTGTTGGTAATTTAAGAACAAATTGTCTTGAGTTAGTCTGGCATATGGATAGTGAATGCAGGTTTCACAATCCTGATGGGGTCAGAGCCCGCCACAAGCGATTTGAAAGCAGGATGCTTTGTGTGGATTTTCACATTGGTATGGGCATCAGTTATACAGAAAGCAATGGTAGACCAGTGAATGTAAGATTACCTAGAAAATCACAACTGCTGGGGTTGATTTCAGTGTCCTGTAAACACAACTGACTTTGTATTGAGTTGTGGTTCTTGTGTGACATAAAGAAGAAATAGGGGCTGGTCATTACTTGGTTCAATCCTGGCAGACAAGCAATACACTCATTCAGAGTATGATGGTGAGCTCTCCAATCAGGTGTGCGATACGTGTGTGCTGATCACTCACCAACATCACAGACAGCTGTTGTGGCTCACGGCATGCACAGTACACCTCAACAGATTTCATCATGGTTGACCAGCCTTGCCTTTGCTAAAGTTAATGACCTTTTAAATGTGTCTTAGGCGCTGCAGGCATATAGTTCTAGACCCATATTTGTATAGACCAATCAGCAATTGGCGGGTGATGTGTAGTCAGCGCAACGCCGACTGAGACCAGGAAGCGAGCATTTAGCCACTATGCTGTAGTACTTATATTTATACAATGTTTTATAAATCTTTTTGTTTGCAGGAGAAGGCTAAACGTGAATCTGAAAAGGCCACAAAACCAGTACGTGGACGTGGTAGACCAAAGGGATCTGCTGCTGCTCCTGCTGTAAGTTGAAATGATGTTCAAGGCATTACATGTTACTGTTTAGAGCACGTTTTCAAAATGTTGATCAACAAACCATGCATGTACCAGTAGGTGCCATTGCATTGGAGAGTCTTTGATGTTTGTACTTACAAACTGACAACACTGTCAGAGAAAAGGCATATCTTTACCTATGTTTACAATGATTTCTTCTTCGTTCATCAGGAGTTTTTTTTTCCGGATGTGATTGCGTAGTGTCTGTTTACAGCAGAGCTGCGTTCTTGCAGCCGTTAGGCCTACACATCTGACTTCTGCGGTCATTTGTTGACCGGGTTAACCTTCCCGGATTACAATGATTTAAAAATATATTGCAGCCCGTTGTTTTTTTTCCCCAACTAATTGCAACACATACATCCATGGATTTTAGCAAGCTGGGAACACGGGCAAACCCAGGAATGACATTTCACAATTTCATGGTGGGGAAAAGGAAAACGTGAATTAAAAATTTCTTATTCACCATTGTGGCCAAGAAACTGAAGTGGTATTGTGAAAGTCTGTTTTCGGTTATTCTGTGTTTCAGGCCATGCAAATGAGAATATCAATAGTTCCCCTTTTACGATAAAGTGTAAGCATGCAGTTTAATGATCGATTAAGATGCATAGCCACTTAACTTGAGACTTCAATACAATGCCTAGTTATCGGTGTCATTTAAGGAGCACAGTATGCATAAGTGTGAACTCTTGGCTACAACCTCACCCTCCAGGGCATGGTGATCATTAGCACCATCAAATCTCTGGGCCATGTGCAGAACCAGGTCCTAGACTTATTTGTGGAGGACTGAGATCGATGCCTGTGACTACCAACATAGAGTTATTAGACATTAGGCAAGCACACCTGCTGCGCTATGATATAAGGGTCTAGAGAAAGGCCATCCGAACATAGTGATTGGTACCTGGAAACACAAAGATCGAAGCAGCAGTCTCTCTCAGATTTGGCTAAAGAAGACGCTAAAATTACTGTTTTACTTATGAAGTTTAATTTGTGAACATTTTTGTAATTGGTTCCTGAATTGTTTTTCCGTGTTTCAGAAAACAAAGAGTTCAAAGAAGAAGTGAATATTGCTAGCTCTTCGCATTGGCAGCATGAAGAATTCCATGCTTGAACAAGTGAACACAAGGAAGGACCTTAGGTGTAGATAATGTATTTACATTTTTATCTGTCTTCTTTACTTTCACCTAAAGGAATTCTACAGCTGCCAGTTTTTTTTTTTTTTTTTACATTTTTCCAGATGCTTTGACATGTTATATTCACAGTATGAAATGTAAAGTTTTGCGTAGCTTTGTTTATCAGTCTGAGCTATGTAATGAGTAATAAAGGTGCCAATTGCAAATTTTGTTAGCAGGTTACAAATACCACTGCATATATGTTACATGGGTTACAGATGTCATATGGAAAAACTGTTAGTGAGTTACAGATATCATGTGTAAAACTGATTTGTTAGTGGGTTACAGATATGACACAACTGAGACTACAGAATTCACAAGCGTAACTGACGATTTGTTAGTTGCTTGCATATATACCACATGTAAAGAAAGAACATAAAGTAGTGTGGTAAATGGGTGCCGATTTTTGTATTGTGACATTTGTGAACATTCTTGTAAGCTTGTTAATAGTAGTGTTAAAATTGAAAATTTCATCTCTTGTTTTTGAGGGGATTTCACATATACCATCCACATTTCATTGTATTTTTCATTTATGATGCATTATTTGTTGTACTATGCGTTTATCCATTTAGAAAAGCATGCATTTTTATCTCTCACTTCAGAAAAAAGATGTCCAGTTTATTCCCAGTCTGTTAGCATTGTGGTCATCTATCTCAGCTTACTGGTTGTGTTAGACTGATCTTGGTTAGTTCAAATGTCTTTGTTTCTCTATCCTGTTGTTGGTCTCTGTAAATTTTTAAGTGGTAATTCTTGTATATCTGCTTGGATTGGTTATTGTTGGGTAGCTGTTACTGTATTTCATCAGTCAAATGAATGCTCTTTCTACACTTGATCATTATCATTTGCTTTTGTTGGTTGGTTTTGTTTTCCCCCACATGCACTTCATGTACTTTTCATTTTGGATCAAATAAAATCACGCACTTGAACTATTTGTTTGTTGATTTTAGTATGTGATAATCTCATGTCCCATGCTGAGTGGTCTTGAGGTATGGTGTCCGCTTTGAGTGCTGGAGGTCCTGGGTTCAAGCCCTGGTGAGTGCCAAGATTTTTTCACAGTAGACTTCTGGTAACAAAATTTCCCCTGGTCTCTATGTGGTGAGATTGGACGCCCATGTGTATTGTTGCACACGTTAAAAAAAATCCCTTAGCTGTTGGGAATAAAAAATAGTAGCCTAACGGTGCTGTCCAGGCAAAATTTTGAGTTAAAAGTTCTTCCTACAGTATTTCAGGGATCCTTGCCTGGTGCTGGGGAGTTCGTGCACTTAGCTGAGATTCTCTGGACTCAAGCTTGAGTTATGAGTAGAATGGAGCACTTATGGGTGCACCCAAGTGCCATGATATTGATCCGTCCACTGAACTAACCTAGTGTTGTTTTTTTTTGTTGCTAACGTATACCTTTTTTTCCCTTGAATTTATTCATAAACTTGGTTGCTGATTGTCTGTCCTGCAGACTCACTCAGCAAATCAGCCTGTTTCTAAGATCCTTGATTTTCCCAGTTATCAGACCCTCTTTTTCACGGTGTGGCCCAAAAAAGGGCAATTGTCTTTATCCGGACAATGAAACGCCTATGTCAATTTGCCTCTTGTACTTCATGAGTTGAGTCTGTGGCCTATGGTTAGTGGACATTTAAGCCCCAACTTACCAGGTTCAAGGTCAGCCACAAGTGGCTTTCGTTGTCGGTTGTTTTGTATTAATTTTCACAATGGTATGATCATCAGTCATTCAGAAAGCAATTGCACATTACTGCTATTAACTTGACTAGAAAATTCCACTCAGTCAATTAATGCATTGGGTTGATTGCACCAAGTATATCCTTTACAGGACTTCACTATCAACTTTTTGTGACTATTTGGCATGTTTACATTCCGTAGTTTGCCATTGCTTAGTAAACAACTAGCTCTAATGCCATTGTATGAATACCAATGCAAAGCGGTCTGCTGTCAAATTGCCCACATTCGTTTCGACTAAGGGATTGCAAATTGCGCTCGTGTTCCCTTCTCCACAGAGCCACCTGTTAGTGCTGTGGGAATTCTAATGGACACCTAAAATTGGTAATCTAAATATCATAACAAAGAACATCACAGACAGGCAGTTGACAGTATATTTTGCCCATATGAAAAGAATATAGAAACACAGTTTTATGAGATCGCTCTCATCACAGTATGCTGAACACGTTCTCAATCCTTTGCCAGCTCTCTTACCTCATGCATATTCAGGCCTGCAGTGTCCCTTATGATGGTTGACTTTTCTTTCTTTTCAGGAATATTGCCTTCCATCTCTGTTCTTTCCTAGCGACTGGCCAAAATATTTGTTTCTGAAATATGCTGTATGCGGCCCAGTTTTCTTTGAGGTTCGGTAGTAGGGAAATGTCAATATTCTGGATCCATTTCTTAGAGCTTTTGTGTAATATTTAAGGTCAGAGCCGTGATTGTGAAATACTTTTTTGGCTGCCATGTTAAGTTTTATTAGGATACATAATGAGATAGTTTCCCCTAGAGTTCCACATGACTAGAATATGTGCTCGTCCTTCAGCAACCTCATATGTTGCCACGGTAAGTGGGTACTCTCAATAACAGTACAGAACACCTCAGAGGTTTCCACTTATCCTAGTGGATACTTGGCCCCCAGAACTGAATTTGTCGGGCCGTGATCTTTCTCATCTACGTTTTGCAGGTGCCATCAAGATTTTCCCTGTGAAGATTTATGACGATTCTCAAACTGTCTGGTACTTTATTTCCTTCATCCCCATGCAAGAAAATGTCAAGAGGGAAATGAAAAGAATGAATGTTTGTGTCTTAGGATTATGAGACAAGACAGATAGAACCTGGAGAAATGTACTCGGCCGAATATGGGATAATTAACTCATGAATAGGAGTATGAGTATTATCTAGGACAGTGGTTCTCAACCGGTGGGGAATCTCATGGTTTCCAGGGGGGGAATGAAGACCATTTCAAGATCGTGTTAATACAAGAACCGATTACTTGACATTGTTTTTCCATTCATACTTTACAGTTATGTATGTCTCGTCCTTCTAAAATTCATTTTATAAAGTAAGTAGACCCACAAATCATGTTTTATGTGGATGTCTAGACTTGTTTTAGTACATGCTATTACATTTGCCTTCCACTTTTACGTATACTGTGTAGGGGTGAAGGGATTTTTAGATAGGAAATATGAAAGGGGGGGGGGGGGGGATGACGTTCTGATAATACGGTGAAGGGGGGAACAGGCCAAATTTTTGATAGGAGGGGGGGGGAGGGGGATGGCGTTCAGAAAATATGGTGTAGGGGGGAATGGGCCAAAAAAGGTTGAGAACCACTGATCTAGGACAAAAAGAGTGAAGACATTTAAGGAATATTATGTCCATTTCAGATCAAGTGCTGGTAGTCAGATTAAAGGAAATAGATATTATCATACAAGTCTGTGCACCAACTGCAGGCAGCACAAAAACAAGAAAGTGAAAGCTTATGAACAACTTAACATGGCTACGGCACAATGTAAAAAGGATAGTACTCGAGAGAGTGGGAAGACTGGTTGAACGTTCAAGTGTATGTAATATGATCAATGGAAGCACCATTTTTTTTTAGCACTATTGGATATGAAAAAGTCCAGGAAACATTTTCAATTAAATTCATTACATGTGTATAAACAACTGATTTCAGAACATTACGTCTATCAATGAAGACGAGCCGACTGCAATTATGATCCTGCCTCAGTAATTCGACAATTAGGAATAAAACCCAAAAGAGGTCTCCAAGAAATATGAAATTAAATTGTGCAATACTTGAATAAAATCAGGAAATGAGTGATACACCATTACCATACAAAATAGGTAAAATGCTATATAGAACAAGTAGGCAATATAGAACGATGGTAAATGTGTCAATACAACAGACATCAAAGAAAGAATATCAGAAATAAAAAAAACAGCAAAGAAGAAATGAATGACAGCGGAGATTCTACAACTGGTAGACATAAGAAAAAAGTAAACAAAATCAAGATAATTATTAAAGAATACACAGAAATAGTACAAAAATGTAAGGCAGCAAACGAAGTCTGACTAGATCATCAGTGCAGGCTACTGGGGAACATTGAGAAGACACAATAGTGTGTACAGAACGATTATGACTTTCGGTCATCGGTTTGACTGGAAATGAAGGTAAAATAATGGATTTATTTATATTATTTTTTTTGGGGGGGGGGGGGGGGGGTGTGTGCTCGCTTTGAACTCAAGCGTCCATGCACACTACTTAGAGCTGTGATAGAATGAATTTTGCGTGTGGATCAGCTTTTCCCATTAAAGTGTCCTCACCATCAGTGGAATCCACCCTGGCTTCAGAGGTACTTGTAATTCACGTCCCAAGTCAAAGACAGGTCATCAGTTTAGTCCAACTGCCCGTTGCAGGGGTTGAACCTCTAACCTCGGCATCGGATGTTTAAGATACGTTCTTATCCATTCGGCCATACTGACCTAGAAATACTGAAATAAGAAAGGGTGACTCAATAGTGGACAGAATATAAAAGAATTATACGATGCTGGTGGATAAAGAAACAAGTTAAGATCAATGTGTAGAACCTCCAGTACCATCTGAATATGGTATACAACGCGAGGAAAGGCAGATCTCCGGTGTCCGATAACATCACTGTCGAAGAAATTAGAGCTGTTGGTGAATTGGGTATAGAACTAATAACACATTCTCTCTCTCTCTCTCACACACACACACACCTGATATCTGGGAATCCTATTTTCATAGTGCTACCAAAGAAATCTGATCACAGCGGGTTGTGACTATCGCAGTTGTTTTAATGAGCCATGTGACTAAAATTATACTGAGAAGAATAAGAAGCAGAATAAACCTAGATATTAGAGATGAGCCGTGTGGAAAGTATAAACACAAACAGCGCCATATACATCTTAAGAACGTTAACAGAAAGAATGATTGAAAGGAACAGCCGGTCTCCTGGCCAAGGCGTTAACGATATTTTTCGTAATCCCGTATATCCACGTGGGGAAAACAGCAGCTGCGAGATTCGGCAGCGGATCGCGCCGCTCTGGGTATGTGAGCCGGTCGTTCAGAAAGCAATGGCAAACTACTGAACGTAAAACTTGCCTAGTACATCGACAGCAGATGAAAAATGCTGGTGTTGACTGCAACGTCCTGTAAGGGATATGCAACACTAAGAAGCGTCTGGGAAGGTAAACAGGAAGTAGTTATTTATTTATTTTTTTTTAGCATATCCTTTACAGGACTTAGCTGTCAACACCAGCATCTTTCAGCTGTATGTTGATCTCTTGGCAAGATTACGCTCAGTAGTTTGCCATTGCTTTCTGAGCGGCCGGCTCACATACCCCGTAAGTTACCGATACGATTCGAACCACTGCTGATTTGAACCGTCATCACGTTACCGACGAGAGTATACGAGATTACGGAGAAAAGTCATAACCTCTAAGCCACGAAGCCGGCAAGTAGTTATTAGAATATTGGAAATTTTAAACAGTGATAACAATCTGAGAATAACAAAGTACATTTATCGGCAACAAAGGGCAGCTGTAAGAATTGACAACCAATTAGGAACTTTTCAAATTATTAAACACGGTGTTAGACAGACTTGTGTATTACAGTATTACCATCGCAAAGCGAAATTTAAAAAAAAAAAAAAAGGACGTATAGGACAGACGTAATGATAATTACAAGAAAAAAAAAGTCTTGTCAAACGTCAAAATGAATTAACCCATTCTAAAGTAAGTCAATATATTTAAATAATTTGGGTACTTTAAAAACAGCAGGTAGAAGTTACTCGTGAAAGCCCAAGCAAAACCAGCATTTCACAGGATGAAGAATATTCTCTGTAATTTGTAAAAATCTAGGTGAGGAATGGAGTTCTTAAGACCTACATTGAGCCAATCATGATGTAGGGAAGATAATAATTGACAATTAGCAGAAATGTGAGCAATTGTGTTGAAGCTGCGGTGGTGTGGTTTTATCGATGATTGGTGAGAATACCGTGGACAGATAGAAATAGCAATGAAGATATCTCGAAAGAGGTTAGCTCACAATGAGAGATGGTTCCTCGCATCAGAAGTAGACAGCCCACATTCTTAGAGCACGTCATGAGAAGGGGAAAGTTGGCGAATGTTGTCACAGCGAGAAAGTTTGAAGAGAGGAGAAGGAGCGGGAGACCAATAAAGAAGATGCTGGACAACCTGACATCATGGTATGAAGGTTCATCGGTACAGCAATGATTGGCAGCAGAAGGTTGTGGGTAAACATGATCGTCAACGCCCATCGACATGGATGATAAGAAGTGTTGGGGCGGAAAAGTGAAGGACTCTTTCCCAAGCCTTGAAACTGCTGGGTTATAGTAAAGGACCATATTAAACTATGAAACATATTGTTTTGCTAGCTCCATATTTTGATACACCAATCAAACCCCAATGAGTGATGTGGTCAATAACAAATCCTTTGCCTTTACTTCCAATAACATTTCCTGCCACCCATTTAGACTATGTCGAACTGGGAGCACAAATTTGCTGCCACCCATTTAGAATAGGTCAAACTGGGAGCACAAATTTCCTGCCACACATTTAGACTAGGTCGAACTGGGAGCACAAATTTCCTGCCACCCATTTAGACTATGTCGAACTGGGAGCACAAATTTCCTGCCACCCATTTAGACTAGGTCGAACTGGGAGCACAAATTTCCTGCCACCCATTTAGACTAGGTCGAACTGGGAGCACAAATTTGCTGCCACCCATTTAGACTAGGTCAAACTGGGAGCACAAATGTCCTGCCACCCATTTAGACTAGGTCGAACTGGGAGCACAAATTTCCTGCCACCCATTTAGACTACGTCGAAATGGCAGCCCAAATCGATGACAGAAAAATCCATGCGTGGATGGTGATTCGAACATACGACCAGCTAGCCGGCAGGCAAGTGTGCCAGCCACTAGGCCACCGTCGACATCCGTGTGGTGAGTTACTTGGTATAAAATAGTGCTACTGTGGTTTCGATCACCTACAATGTGTTTAAATCCATGTACCATCATCGTTCATTCATTTAATAGGTCAGACGACTGGTGTTGAAAACAATTGAGTTGAATCAAGAGCCGACATCACAACATTCTGGACATTCCCATACATGCCCTGGCCTCATCTGCAACAGCCAACTAAGAGTCCCAATTCTAATTATACCAGTAGCAATCTGATTATTTGTCCGTCTGGTCTATCCTCGGAGGTGTCAGTGTCGGCCACGTACTCTTGTCACTCCCTGCAGTTTCATTCTCTCCAGGCCATGATGGTCTAACCGTTCTTCTGCACGCTTCCAAGGAGCCCCGACCACATCTGCCCTATCATGGGGTGGGGGGGGGGGGGAAGCTAACTCATGCCCTCTATATGTGATTGTTGAATGGAAGTCAGACACTCTGCCTGAAGCATGCCTGTCTTCACTTATCTCATCATACTTTGTGAGTCCGTTATAATTACGACATGCGTGTGCTGTTTGTCTTGCAGTCAGCGGAACGCGGCCGTGACTGCCTCCACCTGCATCATCATCCCTCGACTACCTCCTTATCTTAGAAACATTCTTCAGCTCAGCAGAGGTCCGCGCCCCAACGTCCTTGATTGCCTGTGATGTAGTATTTCCTAATGTACTTCATCATCATGTGCCGTGCCTTTAAGCGTGGGTGGTCATGTCTCGTCATCTCACAGGATCATCACTAGCGTCCCTTGCACACCACAGATTTATGGTGGACATAAGCATGAACAGAACTGGCAGAGTTAGATGACCCCCAGCAATTCAGATTTTACTTGCATGGTCATTTTATTGTTGCGCTCGCTCGCTTTGAACTCAAGCGTAGTCCATACACACTATTTATAGTAGTGATGGACTACATTTTGTGTGTGGGTTATCTTTCCCTATTAACAGTGTCCCTCGCCATCAGGCGAACCCACTCCGACTTCAGAGGTACTTGTAATTAACGTCCCCAAGTCAAGGTCGACAGGTCAACATTAGAGTCCAGCTGTAATGTGAAAGACCTTTATCATGATACAAAAGAAGAACAGTATGATATTCGGAATAATAATGAAGGACCATACATTTTGAAAATGGAAGTTAAGAATGCTCTTAACCATAAAGACTGGCAAGACCCCGGGACCTGGACCATTACAACAGAAATGATCAACGTCTTAGAAGAGTATGGAATAGACCAAGTCACCAGATTGCTGATCACAATATATGATACTGGAGATATACCTCCTGAATTATGTAATTTCTATATTTATGTATAATAGAAATAGAAGGGAAAATTTCTTAACCAAGTGGATAATAGTTTTAGATACCTAGAGTCATTTATAACATCACATCGAAAATGCACAAGTGAGATTAAGAAAAGAATAGGGCAAACAAAAGCTGCATTTCAGAAAATGAAGAATATATTTTGCAATAAGTCGCTATCATTGAATGTAAGAAAGAGAGTACTGAAGTGCTATATAGAAACTGTTTTGCTGTATGGTACTGAATCTTGGAATGTAAATGAACACAGTAGGAAGAACTTGGAAGTAACAGAGATGTGGTTCCTGAGACGAACGTTGCGAATTCCTTGGACTGCCAGAGTAACTAACAACGACTGACTGAAAGAGGCTAATGAAACTAGAACACTATATACAACAATAATAAAGCGATAAACAGCTTTATTTGGTCATGTTATGAGAAGAGAGGCATTGTAGAACATCGTAAGAAATGGAAAGATCGAGGGGAGAAGACGCAGACCAAGATAAATGATGCTGGATGGATTAGGATGGTGGCATAGAAGCATATTAGCAGATTTGACCAGAAGACCAAAGATTTGTGGAGAATCATTAACGCCTACGCCAGCTGGTATGACACTTGATGATGATGATATTTATTGCAATCCCAAAGAAATCAGGAGCCTTGGAACGTGATCAACATCGAACAATTAGTATAATGAGCTACATCACAAAGATTTTGCTATGAATCAACAAACAAAGAGTTAGGAAGAAAAAATACAACAAGAAATATCAGAAGAACAGTATGGGTTCGTAGAAGTCAAAGCTACGATAAATGTTGTGTATATATTGATAACATTAATTGAATGTTCTATAGAAGTAAACAAAGACCCACATCTTTGCTTTATTGACTGCACACAGGCTTTCGATAAAGTAAGACATATCAACATGATGAAGATGCTTGCAGATCTACAACTTGATGGACAAGACCTTCATTCAGTTGTTCTTTGTAGCACCTCAACACTCTTTTTCTCATTGCAATTGACAGCTTTTTATTGGTCAGTATGTTTTCTATCTTACAAAACGGTAACTTTGCCATGGTGATTCTTGCTCTAATCTCTTCAAGACATCTCCCATCAGATGTCACGGCTGTTCAGAGATAATTGTACCGATTCGCTCAGAATTATATTTAAAAAAACATAAATTGGAAACAATAAGCTGCCATAAAAATTGGTAATAAAGTAGGTCAATATCCGCCTATTAAAAGAGGATGTGCGACAGGGATGTGTAATGTCTTCAGCTTTTGTTTTTTCTCTATAAAGTGAAAATATGTTCAGAAACTTAGAAGATACGAGAGGAATCACCATTGAGCGACGTAACATCAATAACATTAGATATGAGGATGATACAATATTGATTGCAACATTTAGTAGATGTGGTTGTTGCTCACTGTGAACAGCTAGGGTTGGAATATAGGATTATAAGAAGACATCGTGTGTGATGAAACATGACCGCCCACGCTTATCGGCATGGTACGTGATGATGGTGAGAGATTCTGTGGGAGTCGCACAAACGCAGTGGCTAGCAAGCTTGCCTTGCGTTCCGGTGGACATAGGTTCTAAATCGCACGGAGGCAGATTTTAAAAATTGATCTGGGTAGCCATGGTTGGGAAGCTGTTGAAGAGGTCTGAGTCTAGATGAAATACTTAAATTACCATTTCTCTGCATAAGTAAACTGCTCGCACAGTATAATACAAATATGGGGATAATTAATGAAATAAGTATAAAGATGTCCTAAAACTTACAAAGGATGTATTGCTTTTACACATACTTTGACTTTTTGAAACATGATATATACGTCTCAGCTTATACAGTGAGGTGATCTTTGCCTTTCCACACAGCCAATCGTCGTCGTCGTCATCATCATCATCTTTGACGTTTGCCGTCAAGTGTTGTTAATTGGAAGTGGGTGGCACTGGATAGTGCCATTCAATGTGATAGTACAATGTCTTTGATGTCGCCAATCCATTTTCTTCTCGGGCCGAAAATATTTCACATGCCTCTTTTTTTTATATTTCTTTCAACTCTATTTTCAGTCCTAGTTTTTCTAGAACCTCTGTATTTTATTGTTTCTGTGTCCAATAACATACGACATATTCGTCCGTATATCCACATCTCCAGGGCATCTATTCGACTTTCTAGTTGCTTGTTCATTGTCCAGGCTTCCGCACCATACAATAATGTTTAATATACGTAACATTTGACAATTGTCATTTTTAAAGCGGTGTTAATTACTTTAGATGTTAATACTGAATTCATGCTGTTGAAAGCATTTTTGGCCATTTCTATTTTGTTTTTGATGTCTATTTGACTTCTGCCGTCATCTGTAATTATATGTCCAAGTTATAGTATGTCCACATTTGTTTGCCTTCATTCACGATCAATTATTTTGAAAACTGTCTGTTGCATCGTTATGAAATTTTTCCAGCCGTCTTATATTTACCCCCACCCAAGGAATATGTCTTTGATAGGTCCAAAAACAACTTAAATCATTGAAAGCGGCAACATTCCTTTGATGTTTTGCTGAACAACTAGTGATTTCTCGTTAACAAAGTTATTTTTACGGTAATGGGAGACCTGTCAATTCTGATGACACACAAAGGCGTATCCGGATTCGTATGGGAGTGGGTGCAATGAAAGAACTAGCTTAAAATCGACAGGGTCGGCTGCATTGCACCGGGTTTTTATCCCATATGGCTCAGTTTCTTTCCGCAGCGCGGAAAGCGTCGCACAAAGCACGAACTCCGTAGTTCCAGCGACGACCCTCGGGAGTCTCCGAAAAAATGCACTCGTGAAATGAAGGACGCGGCCCGGAATCGAACATACAACCTTCGGAGCCCGAGTCAGACGGCTTGACCACTTCACCACGGAGATTCCCGAGAGGGGTGCAATGTGTAATATTAGTAAAGTCAGAGAATTTAGAGTCACGGGGTAAATAATTTGTAAATTAACAGGAAAGTAGAAGGAATATATTTCTTACCTTATTTTTCATTTCCTTCTTGTTTCTTCAGCTGATGCTGATGCTGTAATGTTTAGGGCCTGCAATTCGTCTGAATAGTTGGAGCAAAATATCCCAGTAAGTGTGTACGTAGATTAAGGTCTGCGATCTGCTCAGACCTTAATCTGTGTCGGACGATTCCAGTAGGTTGATGATTGCTCTCGGTTGCATAAAATTCAATCCATCCTTTCTCCAATAGTCCTCTTCCTCTTTCACCACATGGTCCTGACGTTTTTTCCAGTAACTTTTATCAATATTTAATAGCGCGGACAGACAGACAGACAGACAGACAGACAGACAGACAGACAGACAGACCGACCAGACAGACAGACAGACAGAAAGGTAGGTAGGTAGGTAGGTAGGTAGGCAGAAAGGTAGGTGGGTGGATGGCTGGCTGGCTGGCTGGCTGGGTGGGTCGGTCGGTCGGTCGGTGGGTGGGTCGGTCGGTCGGTGGGTGGGTCGGTCGATGGGTCGGTCGGTCGGTGGGTTGGCGGGCCGGCAGATAGATAGATAGATAGATAGATAGATAGATAGATAGATAGATAGATAGATAGATAGATAGATAGATAGATAGATAGATCCCCGCCAGAAGCCGGGCCTTGTCAGCTAGTTTATTTATATAATCACGTTTCATGAAAGAACCCCCATTTGGAGACACCTCTGAATCTTCGCGCTGTTTGTTTCAAAACGGAAATCACGTGAAAATTTTTAAAAATTCGGTTACGTATCTTGGTGAAGCTGTAATACTGTTAAAATCATGGACGTAATCTCTAAGTCGTAATTAATATACCGCATATAAACTAACTTTGAAATCTGCTGTAAAATCTCCAGAACAAAAAATTTTTTTGTTGGGTGGACATAATGATAAGGTTATATACTAAATCTCATTTTCCCTCAGTTAGTTACTGAGATATTGAATTTTATATTGAGGCAAAAAAAAAAAAAAAAACTATAGGTGAAACTTGTTACTTGTTCTAATATCGTCCCCTTGACTGTGACGTTCATTGATGACCTTTCCTTTCCGTTGCTAATTATCATAGTTTTCGTCGTTAAGGGTGTTAAAACAGATCAACAATAGATCAGATATTTATCTTACGACAAATAGCCGAGAAACATTGGGAATATAAAAAAGATCTCCCTAACATTTTTGTGGATTTTAAATAGGCTTATGATAGTGTCCATAGGAATAATCTATGGAATGCTATGCAGGAATTTGGAATACCAAGGAAGTTAATCAACATGACCAGACTATGCATGGAAGATACTTATAATATAGTAACATATAAAGGCAGGAAATCAGACCCTTTCCAAATAACATCTGGCTTGAAACAAGGTGATGCACTATCGCCGCTACTCTTCAATCTGGCTCTAGAGAAAGTTGTAAATTAAGATAAAGGAGTGTACATAGAATACCCAAATAATACTAGGGACACAGCCAGAGTACCCACAGGAAAGTACTGCCATAACTATGATGCCGAAATTGAGGCAATCAAGATAGCAACAGAGAAATTACTAAATAACAGCAATGGTACTCAACCTGTGGTGCTACTAACAGATGCAAAATCAGTACTCGAGGCGCTCCTCTCTGGGAAATTGCCAGTACTAAGGACACTACTTTCTGAACTTAGCAGTCAGCATAAAGTCACCATACAGTGGATACCATCCCACTGTGGAGTACCCGGAAACGACAGAGCTGATCAATTGGCTAAGGAAGGAGCCAAAGAAGAACAGCTTGATGTGCCCGTTACATACCACCAAAAGAAAAGAATGATCAAATCAGTCAGAAAGCCACCAAAACCTGCTCAAGATGACTACCATGTTATGGACAGACCAGAACAAGTCATTATTCTGCGCCTCAGAACAGGACACAATAGATTACGCAACCACATGTATACAAAATTCAAGATTGGTGAAACAGCCATGTGCACATGTGGATTGGCGTCGCAGACAGCAGAGCACATACTCCAAGACTGCCCAAAATATAACATATCTAGGCAAACCTTCTGGCCTAGAGAGACGACAGTGGAAGATAAACTCTATGGACCACTGTGTGAACTGAAAAAAAACAGTTCAATTCATGCAAGAGACGACATTGCAGATATAGACATATTTCAAGCGAACGAAAGAAGAAGAAGAAGATAAAGGAGGAATGTGATATTGGAGGAACATCCAATCTGCTTGGGGTTATGCAGATGATATAGATATTATAGGGGAAAATGAACAAAAGACATTGGAAATATTGACTCACTTAAAGGAAAAAGCCCAATAGATGGGGCTGGTTATTAACCAAGATAAGACAGAATATATGGTAATTTCAAGAGAAGGAATGGCTAAAAACTCCGGCCACATACAAATAGATAATATGACCATTAAAAGAACGGAAACATACAAATACCTGGGTACAATCTTCAACTGCTCCAACATCATAAGGGAAGAAATACAAACTAGAATCAATTCTGGAAATAAGATATACTATGCACTACAACATCTACTAAAATCAAATGCGCTATCTCGTAACACCAAAATCACAATATACAAAACACTGATCAGACCAGTTGTGCTGTATGGCTCTGAAACCTGGAGTACGACGAAAGGAGACGAAGTCTTGTTACAAACCTTTGAGAACAAAGTTTTAAGACGCATCTTTGGACCCATTAGGGATACACAAAGTGGAGAGTGGAAAAGAAGAAGTAACAAAGACATTTATGATCTGTTTAAGTCCCCGCTAATCACTGGTATCATGAAGGCTAATAGACTGCAACGGCTGGGGCATATAGAAAGAATGGAAGATAATAGGGAAACAAAACTCGCTTACACTCAGGAAATAAATGACCATAGACCCCGAGGTAGACCAAGAAGACGGTGGAGAGATAATATACATACAGAACTACAAGCACTTGGAATCAACGACTGGCAAGAGAAGGTCAACCAGAGAGACGAATGGAGACGGATTTTATCTGCAGCAAAGAACCTCAATGGCTCGGAACGCTGAAGAAGAAGAAGAAGATGAAGAGGGGTGTTAATATCTAAGCCACATTCTGCACTCATGCCGTTTTACCTTTTCCACTAGGTTTTGTAACTCTTGCTCGCTTTCTGCTAGTAACACGGTATCGTCAGCATATCGAAGATTGTTTATTCCAATGATGTTAAGTTTAGGCATTTCGACTTGTTTAAACATTCTTTTTGTGTATAAAGAGGCTTGGGGACAACAGGCATCCCTGCCGTACTCTTCTTTTTATCTCTATGGGCGACGAATAATTATAAGTTTCCGCATGAGGAGACTTTACCGCTGGTAAACTAATATCTACACGACTCATTGGTCTGCTGGTTGCCACTTACGCTACCTCATTTATGTTTTATCTCTGGTAAAGAGGTCAAGCCGTCTGCCTCACGCTCTGAAGATCTTGGGTTCGCTTCCAGAACATGTCATTCAAACCACGAGTGGAGTTTTTCCAGAGGCTACTGTGGGAAGTGACGAACTGGTTCTAAGAATATTCGTTGTAAGGTCGCAACATTTGAGACACACTGTCTAATGTTTAAGAAGGCCCATTTGCCATCGGGTAAGCTGACACACTGTCCTGACCGTCACTGCTGGGGGGTTATTGGGTGAGGTTACAGGGTTCGTGATTTGTGCGATGCTCTCAGCCGGGGGATTTCCGTTCTGTGGAAAGAAATCGAACCAGATGGGATAAACCTGGTGCAATAAAGGCGACCCTCTCGCATTTAATCGGTTTTGTTTGATCTTTCTGGTTTCTTCGGCTCCATTCCCTTAATGGGAGAGCATCTCTCCAGGTTATGTAACATTAAATAGGTAAAGTGCCAATTGTACACGCTGTCTCAAGTGTTGGACATATGGTGCTAGGCCCATTTTAAAAATAAATCAATCGGCACTCGGAGGGCGATGTCGTCAATATCTCACATTCACTTCACAAGACTTTTTCTGGGAGCCATTCTAGGCTGGGTCTTCATTGGAGACATTTTAGGCTGGTCCACCTGGGAGCCATTCTAGGCTGGTCTACCTGGGAGACATTCTAGGCTGGGTCTACTTGAGAGTCGTTCTAGGCTGGGTCTACCTGGGAGCCATTCTAGGCTGGATCTACATGGGAGCCATTCTAGACTGGGTCTACATGGGAGCCATTCTAGATTGGGTCTACATGGTAATCATTCTAGGCTGGGTCTACCTGGGAGCCTTTCTAGACTGGGTCTACATGGGAGCCATTCTAGGCTGGATCTACATGGGAGCCATTCTAGACTGGGTCTACCTGGGAGCCATTCTAGACTGGGTCTACATGGTAATCATTCTAGTCTGGTTTCTTGGTGGAGCCATTCTAGGTTGGGTCTACCTGGGAGCCATTCTAGACTGGGTCTACCTGGGAGCCATTCTAGGTTGGGTCTACCTGGGAGCCATTCTAGACTGGGTCTACATGGGAGCCATTCTAGACTGGGTCTACCTGGGAGCCATTCTAGATTGGGTCTACATGGTAATCATTCTAGGCTGGGTCTACCTGGGAGCCTTTCTAGACTGGGTCTACATGGGAGCCATTCTAGGCTGGATCTACATGGGAGCCATTCTAGACTGGGTCTACCTGGTAATCATTCTAGGCTGGTTTCTTGGTGGAGCCATTCTAGGTTGGGTCTACCTGGGAGCCATTCTAGACTGGGTCTACCTGGGAGCCATTCTAGGTTGGGTCTACCTGGGAGCCATTCTAGACTGGGTCTACATGGGAGCCATTCTAGACTGGGTCTACCTGGGAGCCATTCTAGATTGGGTCTACATGGTAATCATTCTAGGCTGGTTTCTTGGTGGAGCCATTCTAGGTTGGGTCTACCTGGGAGCCATTCTAGACTGGGTCTACCTGGGAGCCATTCTAGACTGGGTCTACATGGGAGCCATTCTAGACTGGGTCTACCTGGGAGCCATTCTAGACTGGGTCTACCTGGGAGCCATTCTAGACTGGGTCTACCTGGGAGCCATTCTAGACTGGGTCTACCTGGGAGCCATTCTAGACTGGGTCTACCTAGGAGCTATTCTAGATTGGGTCTACATGGTAATCATTCTAGGCTGGTTTCTTGGGGAGCCATTCTAGGTTGGGTCTACACCTGGTAATCATTCTAGGTTTTTTTTTTTTTTCTTGGGGGGGGGGTGTTGGTGGGGGGGGGGGGGGGGGGGGGTGAGCCATTCCAGGTTGGGTCTACCTGGGAGCCATTCTAGGTTTTTTTTGGGGGGGGGGAGGTGGGGGGGGGGCATTCTAGGTTGGGTCTACCAATGGGCTCAGGTCAATTTAAAAAATCCGCCTCGATATGAATTTGAACCCATGACCCCAGGGAAAGTTAACCCATTCACAAAAATGCCTGAAGAAGTCGGATGTGTCGGCCGAAAGGCTCATATATCGCAGCTCTGCTGTAAACAGGAACAGCGCAATTGCGCCCAAAAACAAACATTTCGAACCAACGAAGAGGAGGTAGTAGGAGAACCCATAACCACCGTGATGGCAGGCTAGCTAGCGTC
Organism: Cepaea nemoralis; assembly: GCA_014155875.1. Lineage (NCBI taxonomy): Eukaryota > Metazoa > Mollusca > Gastropoda > Stylommatophora > Helicidae > Cepaea > Cepaea nemoralis. The sequence continues at coordinate 181,238 of JACEFZ010003057.1, read as the reverse complement.
TAGCCACTACACCAGCACGGCTGCCTTTCTTAGTGATGCAGCTCTGTAGCCCAGAAGTCAGTATGTCCGACTTCAGCGTGTGTTTGTAGAAGGTTTATTTCAACATGTGATTGTGCAAGGTTTATGTAGCATGTGTTTGTGCAAGGCATATATATTTCAGCATTTTTTTGTGCAAGGTTTATTTCAGTATGTATTTGCGTAAGTTTTTTTTTCCAGCATGTATTTGTGCAAGTTTTTTTTTCAGTATGTATTTGTGCAAGGTTTATTTCCTGTATACACATTCTAACCGAGATTACGGGCTACACCTACCCATAGAAGGTTTTGTTTACTCTCCAATAATTCTAAACCTATATCCTGAAAAGATAACTATACAAGGAGGTTACCGAGGAAGCGGAAAATAGGAAGACCACAACGTAGAGGGTTTCAGGCTGTTGTAGATATTTACACACCGCAGTAACTGAGGCGAAAAGTTTGTCTTATGATAGACTGCAAACTTGACACTTATTGGGCATAAGCCATTGGATGACAATGAACAATTTTGCCAGGAAATGGCTTTACAGTCTACACTTTGCAATTATCAAATGTACTATTTGGTATCCCCATCTTTCCGAGAAGCTATTTATGTATCCGATTATAATGCAGTCTGTGACCGTTATTTTCGTGTTTGAAAGCATTAGGTCTTTTTCTGCTGGGCAATGTAGGTTGTAAATGCTCATTTTCACAAATGCAATTCCTAATCCCACATACCGCATTTGAAACACAGCTGCGGGCGATTTGGAAACAGACCGCCTTGCATTGGTTTGCCTACATTGGTAGGAGGGTCGGTCGTTCAGAAAGCAATGGCAAACTACTGAACGTAAACTTTCCTAGGGGGATCACAAACAGCGAAAAAAAAAATGCTGGAGTTGACTGCTACTTCCTGTACAGGATATGCAACTAACTTTTTAAAATCATTATATCAACCCCTAACATGTCTGTTTAGTTGTTGGAGATCACAAATTCTTCACTACAGGGTATTGTTTTCATTAGAGCTCCTCCTTTGTCACAGTTTGAGCCTTCGCGGTCGAAACGTGTGGCCTGATAACCTCTGACATCTGAGAGGGCGTTGAGGTATCTTTATGCTATTATTGGACAATAATACAACAATCGTCTGGCACAACTTTCTTCTTTTTATGTTTTATTCCGTTAAGACTGTCTTTTGATTGAAAAAAAAAACAAACAAACAAACAAACAACAACAACAATTAAGAAAACAGAACCTGAACAGTTACTTTAGACAGAGTAATTAGCAGATTTACTTATTGTAAAATAATGTACAGTAAACAACTCCATAAAGATTCAGAATTTGCCAACGAATAATAAAATAGTAAATAGGTAACAAAATCAGCAAATAGGGTGCAGTTTAAGAGGCACAAAATACATGTCCACAAGCTGACGACTAAAACGCAATGTAAAATATAGAAAATGACAAGTAAAATTGCATACGAGGATGATAGAATTGTGAAGTCGTCAGATTATAATTTCATGCTGAAGTAAAGAAAAAAAAAAAAAGAAAGAATAAAAATGAGTAAAGAATGTGAAATGGTCACGGTATAATTGTATTGACAATTTGAACGTTATGTAAAGTAACAAAACGATACAAGTAGTAAATAATTAGTAAACATAGTAAACACTTGATTTAACTCTTCGTTCTGGGAAATCATTACATTAACTCTTCATATTCCAAAAGAATTGTAAGGAAAAAAGTAAGTAAATGACTCTATTCCACGGCACATTAGGCATGCGGTGTCACACCCATATTTTAATAGACCAGACGGCACTCGGTGGGTGATGGTGGGAGGGGGCGGGGGTATCATGTCGGATATTTCCAAAAGATTATTAACTAACATTATATATTATTATTTGTGGAAGCCGCGATAGTGCAGTGGGTAGACCTTTGCCTGTCGGCCGTGGTCAAAGGTTTGAATCCGCATCGAGACAGATTTTAAAAATGTTCCTGCTCGACTTAACCAAAATAGTATCAGGAAATGTCCAGGGGAGTGAAGAGGGTCGGCATAATATTGACCACACTACCCCTGGAGTATTGGTCTATACAAATACGGGTTAGCATTATGTGTCTGTAAAGGAGTTTATTTTAAAACCTACTTTCACTATTATTATTTGTCTGTTCAACTCAAATCTCTGATATCAGCGTACCCTAAAGCAAGACTTATTGTACACAGAGGTAATGTTTATTATTTTGTCACTCTTGAAACTGAAGCAGTTATATAGTCATACAACAGTTATAAACTGCTGGATAGGTTTAAACGTTAAGTTTGTCTGTCATCGCTCGGTATTAAGCTTTGACTTGTTCATGTGTATTTGTAACACCACAAGTTTTATTGACTCAAATTCCTTGGTATTTTCACTAGTTCTCTTTGATTCCCAATCATGCTCATCACTGTAACTTTCCACAACAGAGCAATCCATAATTCTATATATGTTACTAAATCTAACGTCCTGCTTCTGATCATGTGGTGGAAATCTATGTTGAAATATACTGTATTTGATCATTCTGGTGGAAATCTATGTTAAAATATACTTTTTCGGATCTTCTATTGGAAATCTCTGTTGAAATATACTTCTTCTGATCTTCGGGTGGAAATCTCTGTTGAAATATACTTCTGATCTTCTGGTGGAAATCTGTGTTGATGACATCGTCAAGTGAGAGTCACGATGAACTCAACCGTGTTTTGGAGTCTCTCTTTATTTTCATGCAGTCTGAGGTAGGGTGATGATTCAGTGGGATATTATATCTTCGTTAACTCTATGCACAGAGGACGATCCAGAAGAATTGCTTAGTCCACACATGTATTCTAGTCAAGACGAGAGATGAAGCTTATACATGTGTTTTCCCCTATACTGAAGAGAACACAGGTGATATATCGCTGCTGGTCAAGAGTAGTTGATTGTTGTTGAATTGATTCTGTATCGTTCTGCTGGCCTGGATAGTATAGCGTTCTTGTCCTCAAAGTATGAGACTTGATCGTTTTGTAGAAATTTTCGACATATAATTATATTTGTGTAGAGTGAACGTTATGGCGAAATGGTAGGTCACAGACACAATTCGCAATCTCGCAGACCGCGTTCGAAACACATCTACGGGTTATTTGGAAGCAGACCGCCATGCGATGGTTTTCATACAACGGTATGAGTGCCGGTCGTTCAGAAAGCAATGGTAAACTACCGAACTTGCCAAGAAACCACAAACAATCAAAACAATTCTGTGGTTGACCGTGACGACCTGTAAAGGATATGCAAATAACTTTTAGGGGGAACTCTGGCCTGTTGAGTCACAATGAAATAAACTAAAATTTGGCTACATTCCGTGAGAAATTCCTATCTTCTTCAACGGGCTCACGACACTGAAATAAATCACAAAGAAAAATTATCCAACTGAAAACATCCCAGCTTTGTTTCTATTAAATATGTTGTTTTGTCTGAAGAAGAAGATTGGAATATCCTGGAAACGTAAGTAACATTGAGTTTATTTTATTGTAAAAGAACAGGTTACAATGCTTTCCATGCAAAATGCTGGGTCTGAAAACACTGGTTACCAGGAGACAAAGCTAGTAAAAGTACATTACGCAGATCAGCATGGCCGAATGTATAATTAATAATAACGCTTGTTCTAAAAACATCCGGTGTGCTGATGCCGAGGTAGCAGGTTCAGCCCATACACCGGCCAGTTGGGCTAAAATGTTGCCTTGTCATCCTTGACTTCGGGACGTAAATTACAAGTACCTAGTTAGTTAGTTAATTAGTTAGTCGACAGATCATCCTCATTGCACATCGAACCATTCAGTCCATAAGTGCTCGGATCCCCTCCTCAGCAAATCCCGCAGCGTGTAGCGGCTCACGACACCAGTTCTGTGTTGGTTTACCAATCTTCTTTGGCTTCCTGCGTAGTGTTCTTGTTTGGCCACCCCTCTTTTAATTTGCTGTTTTCGCAGCCTGGCCATGGTTGTAGATTCACAGTCATCACTTGGTTCATGCAAGAGTCTTACTTCTCGTAGAGCATTCAGAATGTCAGCCTGGTTCATGGCGCGTCCGCCCTCCACAGTAGCCTCACCTGCGAGCTTGTCAGCCCGCTCATTTCCTTGGACTCCCGCATGCCCTGGCACGAAGATGAAACTAATCTTTGTCAGCCGAGACCGCTTCGGATCGACTCCTCCTCTATCCTCTTGATCATTTTCATTGAGTCGCTAAGGAAACATGCCCTAGTGAATGTCTGTGTCTCGAGCCATGTTATTGCTTTACTTACTGCCATTTCCATAGTCAGGCTACTTGTGGTTTCAGTGAAAGCACCAGAGTCCTCCTTCACAATTCTCCCTCCGGCCCGAGCTGTAAAGGCCCATGAGCTTCTCACATGTCGGACGACCGACCCATCTGTGTAGATGACCGCATCACCGTCTAGCGAATTCTCGAAAATCAACGCTTGTACTTCAACCTCCACAGCAGCCGGATTTTCTTGTCTGCATTTTCTATCTAGTTGGATGCAAACTGAAAAGGATGTGCAGAAATCTGTTGGCACTTGCACCCACTCCTCGCCAGGTTCTAAGTCCTCAAGTGAACACACCTGTTGAAGAATGTCCTCGGCTTGACCCATCCACGACCGTCCTCTTTTTATCCTGCTGCCCTTCACCTTCATAATTTCACTATGCAGTGGATGTTGTGTGTTTGCGTTAACTCTGAGGTAGGCGCGTGCCCTGCACACTTGTATTCTCTCTTCAATTGTTGGAAAATCAAGAAGGTAGCACATCGCCCTGCATGCTGTATCTCTTGTACATCCAAGAATAATGAGCATAGCTTCATTCTGTATCCTTTCCATCCTTTCTATCTGCTTACGGCTGAGAGTCAGAATTGCCATTGCATACTCCAAAACAGACATGACCAGCCCCTCGTACAGAAGACATAGATGGCGCTGCTCACAGTTTGCTGCCGCCATCACCCGCATCGCAGCCAAACCCCGCTTGGCCTTTGTTATCACCTGGTCTATGTGCTCATTATAAGCAAGGCTTCTATCAAACCGTATCCGCAGGTAATTCATTGCCTGCGTTCTTTCCACCGTCTCTGAACACAGCATTACAGTTGGTGTTGGATTGTTGACAATATGATTATTCAACGAGAACCAAGTCACTGTTGCCTTTGTTGGGTTGACCATTGCCCCAGCTTCATCACACCAAGTACTTACAAGTACCTCTGATGCCGGAGTGAGTTCGCCAGATGGCAAGGGGTATTGGTAATAGGGAAAGCTTATCCACACGCAAAAATCAGTCCAGTGAACTAGAAGTAGTAGGACATGTATGAACTACGCATGAAATAAAAACAAAACTCAGCTAAACAAAGGACTACCATTGTAAACATATGGTCTAATGTTTAACTGTACCATTGTAAACATATGGTCTAATGTTTAACTGGGCCAACATCGTTAGGATCCTACAGGACTCACTTGCCCATCGGGCAAGCTGACACCCTGTACTATATTACTATCATCATCATCATCATCATCATCATCATCATCATCATCATCATCATCATCATCATGTGCCATGCCAAATGGCAGAGGCGTTCAAGTATATTTACAGATCTCAGTCTCTGGTGTTCTGGATCATTCTATTGATGTTGTCCCTCCATACCACCGTCTAGGGCCACCCATCGTCATTTCTCCTGGCCTTACTCTTCTACCGCTGACATTTCTAATCGTCATTAGTACTCTGTATTTACAACACCCTTGCTGTCACTGTGAATGTATGTTTAATAATATAAAGCACCATTAATGTTCCTGTCTTTATTCGTTCTTCTTCTTCTTCTGCGTTCATCCGGAGTTTTTTTCCGGACGTGATTGCGTTGTGCCTGCTTACAGCAGAGCTGCGTTCTTGCGCCGTTAGGCCGACACATCCGACTTCTCCGGGCATTTGTTGACCGGGTTAACCTTCCCGGGTTTATTCGTTCTTTCATTCTCAACATTGATCTGTCATGCCAAAAAAAAAAAAGAAAAAAAAATCAGTATGCAAAACAGTAAATATTTTTAATAGTTACAAATTAGCAAATAATTATGAAAACAGACAAAACAGTCATATATAAATTGAAGCTTAGCATAAGTAAAGAATAAACAGGAAATAGTTTGTTGTTGAGCTATGACATGATATAAATATGACTACAGAGTACACACGTTCTAAGAACCAGAATAAAGAAACGCTATATTTACAAAAACAAAATAATGACAAAGTATGTAATTGATACATCATTCACAGTATTTTAAAAATAGTGATTTATGGCCAAGTAAAATCCTACATATGTTACCTGACAATGACCTACCAAGCATGACAGTTGTTCTCTAACCATACACTTAACAGATTCAGTACCAAACAAAAAGAAGGTTTGGACCAAATAAAAATATATGGCGGTAAAATTGGAAGTAGGGGTATGCCACATTTATGACTTTAAAATTAATATGGTAGCAGACATGTTGTATTATATATCAAATTAAAGGGGGTAGCTTAGGGAAAATTACGGTATAGAAGCCCCTGGCAGGTACGGGAAGTCGCTTAAGATGATTAATCATCCCATGGCACTTGATCAGTTAAATTCACCAAAAATATATAACATTTTTTTTTCATGGTCATGGTTGCGTTACATTCATTGTATAGGGTGTATTTTTAATGACTGTGGGGATTTTGAAAATATTGCGTTCCAAGCTTTGTATTCACCCTCTGTGGAGTTCATGCAACATAAAAGATAAATACAAAACTTGGAACGGCAATATTTTCAAAAACCCTACAGGTATTAAAGATACATACTGTATTCTGAGAATCATTATTGTATGCTAACATTTAGATGCAAATTCAAGTATTTATTGCAAAAGTTGGAATATTAACGAATAAATGAAAAAAGAGAATAGCAAGTGAATTATGTGTAATACTGCATCATTTATTTAAAACAATAATTAATTAAGGCATTCTCATTCAAAATAATCTTCAAAAGGTTAGATTTCATGCAATATTTATGTAAATTTTAAAATCCAGAAAAAAAAGCTTCATAATGTGCTTTCAGTATTACAGTGAAGACTGATAACTCTTCGTGCACTTTTAGTTTTTTGATTATAGCAAAAATAGTTCAGTTTCATGCAGTATAATTTGTCACATTGACAAGAAAAGCATGATTTCCTGCCTCCATAAAATACATACTTTACTAGTAACATATACCATTAAATGTATGTCAACAAAGGATGATTCCATGTCTCCATAACTACACATGCTTTGCCAATGGCATATACCATTAGAAGTATGTCAACAAAGGATGATTCTATGTCTCCATAAAATACCTGTTTTACCAATGGCATATACCATTTTAGCAGAATGTGAATAAAGAATGATTTCATTTCTCCTTAACATATATGATTTACCAATATCATATACCATTACACGACTGTGTATAAAGAAAGATTTCCACTCCTCCAAAACATACATGCTTTACCAATATCATATACATCCATCCATCCATCATGTGCCATGTCGATAAGCGTGGGCGGTCATGTTCTGCCATCTCACTTGATCACCAGAGTCGTGGATAAGCTCCGTGTTCCTGTCTCGACCATGCCACGTGGCCAAGCCATCCAGGTATTTACTTCTCGGTCTTCCCCTTGGTCTCTTTCCTTCGATCTTGCCAGTTGTCACCAAGTTCTCCAAGTCATTTCTTCTCATTAACCTGGTCAAAAATGCACGCTAAAAGTCGGATGTGTTGGCCTGAGGGTTTCGACCCGAGGGTGCCTAACCAGACACACCGCAATCACATCTGAAAAAATCACTCCGGATGAACGCAAAGAAGAAGAAGAAGATTTCTTCTCATAACATGCCCAACAAATTTTGACTGTCTACGTCTAATGACTCTAATCAGTTTACGATCTTCATTTGTTTCTTGAAGGACTTGTTCGTTGGTTTTTCTATCTGTCCATGGTATACCATCACACGACTGTGAATAAAGAATGATTTCCACCTCTCCATAACATAATGCTTTACCAATATCATTTACCATTACACGACTGTGAATAAGAATGATTTCCATTTCTCATTAACATACATGCTTTACCAATGACATATGCCACTAGAGGCAAGTGAATTAATGATGATTCAATGTCTCCACACCACACATGCTTTAGCAATGGCATATTCCATTAGAAGAATGGGATATTTGAATCACAGAAACAAAGGGAGATCAATATGGCCGAATGCATACGATCGCTCGATCTTAAACTTCCGATATAACCCTACACCGGCAAGTTGCATTAAAATGTTGACTTCGCGTCCTTGACTTAGGGACGTAAATTACAAGTACCTCAGAAGACGGGGTGGGTTCGTCTGATGGCGAGGCACACTGGTAATAAGGTATGCTAATTCACACGCGAAAAATCAGTCCAGTGCACTAGAAGTGGTAGCACTGTATATGGACTACACTTGAGTTCAAAGCGAGCAAACGAAAAAAAAAAAGAACAAGGCACATAGAACTAATGTTCTATCATTCTTTGTGAACTTGTATGGTGTCTGTTCTACTTCTACGCACACAAACAGAAGATAACCAATGCCTTACATAAAATGCCTTATCTCAGGGCAGACAACGCCATAAGGATGTAAGTGTTAAGCCTGGAAACGTACGTGGTCATAGCATAATCAGGTGAGATGACCTGCTCCCTTCCTCATCATATTTCCTTCATGTACAGCTCCATAAATGATCCTGCACCCACTTCACGAGGCCGGGTCGAACCCAAGCCAGGTGTATAAACTACTGACTTGAGTTTCATGAACCCTCAGACGTCGACCTGAATATATTTAAAGAAAGCAGCAGTAAGATTGAGCTTGTTGACATCTCCTTAGAGTTTGTTCTCAGATAGAGCGGGTGTAGGCTAAAATGGCTATTTAATTAATGCATTAAATAATGAGTAACAGAGACAATGCTACGACTCAACTGTGTGTCCTCAAATGGTGCAGATATATGCCAAATGAAGTTTCTGTTCTGCATATGCTGGCCACATTACTTTCATCAGTATTTCCCATCTTTACCATTCCACAATTTCATTAACCAGTATTTGCCATCTTTAGTTTATTAAACAAGTGTGAATTCAGCCTGTTAAGCAACTTACAAAAACAATTGGATCAATAGAAGATACTTTCTATTACAATCAGTGGCAATATTAACAGCCAATAAACAATTACTTAAACTTCTGAACTGAAGAGCAGCAAGACAGAGACACGCGACAAATCACAGAACAATTATTGAACTCTTGGTAAATATTTGATCCAGAAGATGTGATGTTTACCACATGTATATACAGTGGAAGCACCATGTTTCACTACCAACAACTGATGAGACACAGAAAAGTATATTGTAACGAGTACATTTCTCTCTGAGTATTGGGTTGGGGTCTGGTTGGTCCCTGAAACCTGTGGAGGTAACATGACCCACCCGGCCCTGATCGCAGTTAGTATATAAGTAAAGAAGTCTTTCACACGCCTTCAGAGTACTTCAGACGCATTGACCATCTGGTGCCAGGCCAATATTTGTATAGGCCAATCAGCAGCCGGCGAGTGATGTGGTCACTATCAGGTCAGCTGCCTTTACTTCCCAAGTCATTTCCTGGTAGGTACCTATGTTAGGTTGGGTTTACCTGGGGGAACAGGTGACTTTTAAAAGTCTGCCCTGATGCTGGGTCGAATCCATGACCACCAGGATTGGCAAGTGAGCGACTGGACACTACATTACCGCGGATTCTTAGTCCATGTGTGCTGTGTTGAATCACGGCTTGGCCACATCCTAATATGCTTATCTGGAGATGGGAAGTTTCGCCACAGGTCTGGCATACTTTGTGCCGGTCTCTGAGTTTGGAGAGGGAAAGGAGAACTCTGCGACACAGTCCTCGCCAATATGATGATACATTGGTAATGGGCGTCAGAAACCTCACTTAGACAGAAGCCAGATCTCTCCCGGCGCTAGGCAATCCAAACATTCATGCATTGGATTTAAGAGTTTAACTCAGTCTTTCTCTTTCACATGATTGGCACACGTCAGCAACCATGTACTTAACTCTTGCAGGCTGCTTGGTGCCTGGCGTCGGTATTTCCAACAATTCATGGTGGGAGGCTGGCCGAGTGGCTAGAACGCCGGGTTCTCCTCATCTCATCTCATTATGTTCCTCTTGTACCTTGCGGTGTCGAGGTGAAGTATAAACAGCGGTAGAGTGCCCGCTTATGGGCTTCATGTATCGATATTCCCATGGACTCTGTTATTGCCTGCGTCCATCGTTTACGTGGTCGGCTTCTTCCTCTGTTTCCCTCTGGTCTGTACATCATTGCTTGTTGTGGTATACCGTTAGTTGGTAACCTACTTGCATGTCCAAACCATTTGACTTGCTGCCTTCTAATAAAATCTAGCGCAGCTTTAACCCCTACTTTAGTCCTGATTTCTTCAATTCTGATCTTATCTCTTCTCGATACATTGAGTATTCTTCTCAGGAATCTCATTTCTGTTGTTGTGATTTTTCTTTTCTCTTTTTCTGTCATTGTCCAGGTTTGGCATTGGTAACATAGAGTTGGTAGGAAGATTGTGTTGTAAAGTGCTTTCTTAGTAGTTATTGATACATGTTTGTTCTTTAGTATTGGTGCCATTTGTCCAATGAGTTGGTTTGCCTTATTGCATCTATTTTCGATCTCGTCTTCTGATTTGCCATTTGATGATATTATACTTCCTAGGTACTTGAAGCTCTTTACTTGTTTCAAGGGATGTTCGTTTAGGTGAATTGTTGTTGCTTTTTCTTCTTTAGTTATAGTCAATACCTCTGTTTTACTTGTGCTAATTTTCATGTTATGTTCCCTACACATTTCGTTTAGACTATTCATGTTGTCTTGTAATTTAGCTTCTGATTTTGCTATTAATGCTTTGTCGTCCGCAAACAGGAGTTCTCTAATGGTTAGATTTGCAGATGGTTCTTCTTCTGTGTTCTCGTCTGCGGTGTTCTTGCGGTCTCTGTATGGCTGGTTTCTTTACATATGTCGTCCATATATGTTATAAACAAGAGAGGGGACAGGACACAACCTCCGGATCTTATGGTGAAGGGTTCTGAGTGTCCTCCAGTTGCTCTCACTATGCATTCACTGTTGTTGTATAAGCTTCTATATATGTTTGTTAGATGTGTACTCACTCCATTTTGTTTAAGGATTTCCCACAGTTTGTTTCTATCTACTCTATCAAATGCCTTTTCATGGTCGACAAAGGCTAAGTAGAGTGTTTCATTGAATTCGATTGATTTTTCTATAAGTTGCCTAAGAGCAAATATGGTATCTGTGCATCCTTTGTTTTTCCTAAATCCAAGTTGTGTTTCGCTTAGCACTTAGCTGGGGTTCTATAATAGTTCGTAATCTTTTCTCAAGAATTTTGAATAGATTTTTCCCAGTATGACTCAACAGTGAAATGCCTATTATTGTGTGCAGTCTCTTTTGCTGCCTTTGTTTTTCCAAATTGGGATAATTATGGCGTTTCCAAAGTCTCGTGTTGTCTGTTGTTCTACTCAAACATGGTTCAATAGTCTATGTAGCCATGCTGTTCCTACTTCTCTTGCTGCTTTAATTCACATGGAAGACTAACCAATCAACATCTGGTGAGTCTTTTGGTAAAGCATGAGTTAAATGGCAATAACAGTATGTTGGAAGCTCTCACATTCTTTGACATACAATGAGTTACAGTCATGAAATCTGCATTAATGCTTTTATTTTGTTTTGACAGGCCAAATGACAATGCAAATGGATTGTTTTACAAAAACTCTGTGACTGTTCCACTTCATATGTAAAGATAAGCTGGTCTGTAGGGTCACAGCAGACAATTTAACTAAACCATGTTTCAGCGGTAATGTCCTTGTTGTGTGTGATATATTTATTTTAACGTAGAATTCTTAGAGCTGGAAGACGAGACTACAAAAGCTCTAGAAACGTCGTTTAGTTGAATTAGTTATTTAACAGATCGCCCTAATTGCACATTCAACTATCTATCCATTAGTGATCAAATCCTCTCTTCAGTATTCCCTTCAGCTTGTAGCGACTGATGACACCAGTTCGGTGACAGTTGTCTATTTTTCTCTCATATGAAATGCTTATGGACATATTATACTCTTTAAAAACTTGTTGTCAGTAGCAGTTACAACCGTGCCGTTCATACCTAATAAGAGAGGGCTTCGAATGAAAACCTTAAATAATGTTTGTTTTTGTTTGGTGAATATATTATGAAAAAGTAAACAACAAATGTATAATTTTTCTATGTAGCCACCACTGCGTTCAGTGCAAGTCCTCCAGCACCGATAAAGTGCTTGGATTACTCTAGAACAGTGGTTCTCTACCTTTTTTGGCCCATTCCCCCCTTCGCCATATTTTCAGAACGCCATTCCCCCCCTTCCTATAAAAAATTTGGCCCGTTCCCCCCTTCACCGTATTTTCAGAACGTCATTCCCCCCTTTCATATTTCCTATCTAAAAATCCCCTCACCCCTACACAGTATACGTAAAAGTGGAAGGCAAATGTTATAGCATATACTAACACAAGTCTAGACATCCACATAAAACATGATTTGTGGGTCTACTTACTTTATAAAATGAATTTTAGAAGGACGAGACATACTTAACTGTAAAGTATGAAGCGAAAAACTATGTCAAGTAATCGGTTCTTGTATTAACACGATCTTGAAATGGTCTTCATTCCCCCCCCCCCCCCCCCCCCCCCCTGGAAACCATGAAATTCCCCCCTGGGGGGGTGGGGAAATTCCCCACCGGTTGAGAACCACTGCTCTAGAAAAAAAAAACTCATTGGGCGCGTGTGTAACCACTCATGCGCCATCTGCTGTACCTCTTCACCGGACCGAAAAGTATGTCACAGAAGTCACGCCGTTTTGAAACTTCCTACTCCACTCATACACTTACTGGACTGACAGGCATGCATCACCATACTGGACCTTCATTCACCCTTTCTACTAATCAAAATACGGATAATAGAACGCTGCTCCTGTTTGGTGCATGTGAAAAATTGGCTGCCATCTTTAAACTGTCCTAATGAAGTCACCACGTTCGTCTGCACCGTGATGTCATGTACTTAACACCTTTGACATAAAAAAATTGACACGTTACAAGACAATGGTATTGTTATTGTAATTTCTATCATACTTTTAAGGTTTCATTTGAAGGCCCCGCAGGTCAGCATAGTCGAATGGGTAAGAACGCGTGTTCTTAAACATCCGGTGTGTGATGCCGAGGTTAGGGGTTCAACCCCTACACCGGACAGCTGGACTAAAATCTTGACCTGTCGCCCTTGACTTGGGGACGTAATTTACAAGTTACTCTGAAGTCGGAGTGGGTTCGCCTGTTGGCGAGGGACACTGTTAATAGGGAAAGCTAATCCACACACAAAAATTAAGTCCATCACTACTATACACAGTGAGTATGGACTACGCTTGAGTTCAAAGCGAGCGAGCGCAAAAAAAAATATGAAGATCCCTGGTATCTACACATCTGATGCATTCTGGGAAAACGTCCTGCTTGGGAGCACAGACAAGAGATGACTGTTATAATGTGTTTATTTAAACACAGAAGTCGCAAACAATAGGTTGTACAGTTTATTGCCTGGCATATTTCGCTGCATCTCGACAGGTGCTTAATGCATATAGAAAAATTAAGTACATGATGTCATAAAAAAATGTGCTCCACAATCCATCGTGAAACAATATACAGCGAATGGCCGTCGTCTGCTGGAGAAATACTTTGCACTCCAAACAGAATGGTGTTATCAAAGGAAAAAGCGTTTTTTTTTTTCCACATTTGTTTTACATACAAAGTGTAGTGAGACTACACATTCCTTATATATCATATGAAGTTAATAGATCAATAATGTTTTGGCTGAAATGTATAACAGACAAGCACCGATGACAATGTCTTACCGAATGCCTCACAACGGGGGAGATTTCAGTACAGATAAGCATCAGTGACCATGTATTTTGTGTATTTCAGACAAAATATTATTCACCTATTCGCTTCCTTAGATTATACAGGGTGTTTATAATGTGTCACTACATTTTGCATGTAAAAAAAATTTGAAAAAAAAAATCATTTTTTTCCATTGACAACACCATACTGTTTGGTATGCAAAGAAGTACTCGTGCAGACGAAGCCATTCGCTGCATATTGCTTCACGATGGAGTGTGAAGAAAATTGTTTGATGACATCATGTACTTCATTTGGTAACATTTGTTCTACATACAAAGTGTAGTGAGACTTTACAAACACCCATTTTAACTCCGACGAGATGCAGCGAAATATGCCAGGCAATAATTTGAGCAACCTTTTGTGCAGCCTTCCGTGTTTAAAGTCACTCAGGAAATTCATTGTTTTGAATAATGTGTTTAGCACAGAGTTGGAACTATGCGGCTACATTGAAACAAGTGAAGGTAGCAAGGTTTCCGGAGATGCCTCTTTTTTTCGTCCTCGTGTTCATTCGCACATTTAAACTAATATGGCTGCGAATTAGGATGACCTGACGCCTGCGGTAAGAAATATTATTTCTTAATTTATGCATGCATGTTGCTCGATCACGGAACATGAATGAACACACTAGAAAGCGATTGGAAGCAACAGAGATGTGGTTCCTCAGACGAATGTTGCGACTACCTGGAACGGCCAGAATAATTAACAACGATTCGCTGGAAGAGGATAATAGAACTAGAACCTCATATTCGACGAAAAAAAAGAGACACACAGTATTCTTTGGCCATGTGATGTGAAGAGAGACATTAAAAATCATCGTAATAACTAGAGAGACCAGTGGAAAAAGAGACAGAGGCAGAATGAGAGAAATGATGTTGGATTGACTGAAATGGTAGCATGAAAGGATATCATCAGCAGAGTTGATTCAGAACAACAAGAACCGAGATCCGTGGGGAGACAGAATGCCTATGCCAGTTTGCAGGGCACATGGTGATACTGATGTTACTAAGACTCACAAGGAAATCAAAGAATAGTAACACTGTAATCTAACATGCACGTCGTAAGAGGCGACTAAGGAAGGTTGGAATGAGACTGGCTACCACATTCTGGTGAAAACTATGGCTGCAAAATCGTTAATTGTGTTTCTAAGTCCCATTGGAAGATGAAAGACAGAAGAAGAAGAACATGCTCATCGGTAAATACGTTTGATTGTTTACAGTGGAAGATAAAATATATGGACAACTGAGTGAACTAAAAAACAGTTAAATTCATTCAAGAGACAACGTTGTAGGTATAGACACATCTCAAGCAACAACACAAAAAAAAAAAAAAAACCAAACAAACAAAACTTGGTTATTTGATTTCTTAACAACCGGTAATAAAAAGTAATATAGTCCTGTTAGAATTGTCTGGCGGTTAAAGCACAAATTGAGTGTTAGTTGTCAAAATATAGTGTGTCATAAACGCCTCCCAGATTTCTGGCATGCAAGTCTATCGTCTCTACTATTTCTGCAAATGTTTACTGGAGCTAAAACAGTTTCTAGGGTGATGCTAACGCCAGCTTCATTGGGTGCAGATGTGCCGTTGTATTGGATGTAAAGTATGATTACTGCCTTTCAAGACATCAAACAGCAGTTGGCATTCTCTGATGGTAGTCTCGGGCATGCTAATAACGTTCAATATATTTCGGTAAATCTTTATTATAGTTGAAAAAAGAATTTGAGATGCCTATCAATGTTGGACTGAAAAACTGATGTAGTAAAGGATGGCAGACATTACATGTATGAGACAAACTGACAATTTTAAGCTAACAATTTATACAAATATTACAAAAACAAACAAATCATAAAACTTTTTAGAAACGGGTGTAATTACTGAATATCGCTTGTGTACGGTGGTGGCCACACCACGGGCAAGTCTTGAGCGAAGTAGAGGTAATATTCTACTAAACATGGAATGTCCATCCCTAGTACACAAAAGACTCGGATGGTAACAAGGCGGATAATCTGTATAGATAAACGGCTTGGAAAGCGAAACAGCAGAGTGTGTGGCACACATGAGGCTTGTTTAGGACACAATAAAGAACATGGCTGGACATCGTGGAAGACACTGGGACCCCACCACGTAATACCTCTAAAGAAAGCAATGGAAATAAAACGAAATAAAAAGCAGCTATATGGGTAACCCTTGGCCCCCCTGGAGAGGAGCCTGTTGTAAATGTACTCAGGGAAGAGACAACTCCTATAGCGAATAAGGCAGCGAATAATGAGGAATGCATCTCTAATTCTTTTTAAAAGATGCATTCTGAGAATACCTACCTGTAAAGTAGAAAAAGATGTCTGAAAATTGGTACGTGGAACTTACACATCTTATACCACGCAGGAAAATCTTATAACCTAATTTTGGAAGTGAAAAATATGAATTTGGACATTCTAGGTGTATCAAAAACAAGATGCACAGATGATGGTTACATAAGTAGAAGTGATTATACATACATTCATTAACTCGGGAGGAGACCATCATTAGCTAGGAGTGGGAATTTTAGGGAAAAGAAATTCAGAGAAAAATATTTGTGAATTCTAGGTCTATAAAGATAGAATGATACTTCTAAAATTAAGGCAAGATCTTTCGACATGGTAATTCTACAGACATATCCTCCAACAACTGATTATCACGATGAACAGCTAGAAGACGTAAAACTACACTGAAAGTTGTAAAATCATCAGAGGTTATGGGAGACATGAAAGCAAAGATAAGCAGATTGTAGGAAACACGGTATCGGAACCAGATATGACAGGGAGACAGGCTGATACAGTTTTGTGAAGAAATTCTGTTTGATTGTAATTACTGCCTACTCAAGGTAAAAATGGACATTACTGCAAGCGGGACATTCCCACAGATGCTCTTCGCCTCCAACATCTCTGCGTTTTCTAAATTATGTTGCTTCTCAACTTTATCCACAAGCAAGTGTATTTCTTTCTTTGATGTTTTGTTTGTAATGGACAGATCTCCAGTTTCTAGCATAAAGCATTTACAATGACCAAGTACACAGGAACAAATAACACACCCGTCAAGCCTTTTATACTGAATATCAAGGACATAATACTCATAAGTATGCATGCGTATTTATATGTGTGCTGTTGTTTTCATGTCTAAAGGCTTGTTAGTCTGACAACTCTGCTTCATACAAGCCCAACAGACTCTCTTTAATTCATGGTAACTGCAGATGCCCTGGAATGGTCAAATCAACTTACATACAATGTACCCACTTGATGATTAAAAGTTGTGCTCGAAGCTTGCAATGTATCAATGTATTGTATTCTGGTTAAATATAAGGCAACACGTATGAGCTTCATATAAAGTAATATACAACAGAAATACTTATCGGTATGACTAGTATGCAGCATTGACAATGTTACCATTTAAACAGTAACTACATCCACCCACTTCTGTTAATGTGCAGCACTACCAGAATTCAAACGATAAATTATCTTTCCATTTCTGTTAACTAGCAGGCCACTTCATTAACATAATTCAACAGATGCATTAATTATCTTTTCACTTCGATATGCAATCCATTATAACAGATCAGTCAGTATTCTCTCTTTGTTTTGACATTTCACATGTGTATATATTTAATATTAAACAATTCTTGAACAATCGGCTTCGATGCGAATCGGAACCCGTGACCACCATGTCAACAGACAAGTGTCTAGACACTACGCCACCGGGGCACCTAATTAACCTTATACTATACAAGGCAGCTCAAAGGGACTCAAGCACCAAACATAGGAACATCCTACGTCCTTTAAGAGATGAAGGATCAGAACTGGGCCTAATATTTCCAATAAATCTTGATGGGAGGTCGTGCATATTACAGGACATTTTGTTTTGCTTCTTTGGTGTACTTTTGTAAAAATCTAATTAACACATATCATTAGTGCACTCGCAAGCTGGTAAAGGCGTTCATGTCCCTCCACAGATCTCTGGAACGGATCAACTCAGTTTCTCAGTTCACCCAGCATCATTTCTCTCTGTCTGCTTCTACTCTCAGTCTGTCTCTTCCCCCACTGATCTTTCCAGTCATTACGATGCTTTCCAATGCCCCACTTCTCACTGTATAGTTTACTGTATATAAATGTTGTACTTTCACTAGCTTCTTGTAGGCAATCATTGTTTATTAGGTATTGACAAAATACGTCTCATCAACCACTTGTCCATTGCTTCCAAGATCTTCCTGGTTTGTACAATGACGTTCCATGATTCACAGCCATACAGCAAAACGAGGTTCTAAATAACCCTTCAATACTCTCTTTCTGACAGTCAATGATAGTAACTTATTGCATACTTGTCTAATATTCTCATTAACACACGGTGTTTATTAGAAAAACTGGGTAATCAAAACTTTGATAATTTTGCTCTTAAAGATGACAGTAATTGAAAATATGACAAGACAGACATCATGACCAAACAAATAACAGTCATTAAACGTTAAGAAAATTCTCTTGCTGTAACAGTAACAGTTCTTTATGTATTCTAAATTTTTACATTAATAATGTTCTTTGTACTATTGTATTCTAATTACCGTTTTTGATCTTTTTAATGAAAAGCTACTTAGTGAATTACCATGAAGTACTTATATAAACTTGATATAGGTTGTATCAATACTACAACAAATAAAACTGATTAGTTCACTGCAGATATCATTCTCTGTGAACACACGTTCTCGATTCACAATTCTCTGCCAGCAAGGGCTATAACTCGTCAATGTCATGTCACATTTATCATCTGTGTTGTGGCCCTTCGGATCTAGTTTTGATTGGAGTCCTTGAGGTTAAAGATCGCCGAGCAGGAAGAGGGGAGTTTGTGGCAGACGATACCTGGCGTGCAGCAGGCGATTGTTCAGCACCTGCCAGAAGACATATATATAAATCAGCAAATAAGTGTAACTTTGTCCCAGGCTGTTTAACTCTTTCTATCTCAAACAGCTGTTGCTTGAGTTAATTCCCTTTGATGTTTGTTTAACCGATTCAGAGTCGAAGGATAATATATCGCAACATGTGGCCTCTCATTTGGACAGAAGGACGATATATCACCATATTAGGGTAATCGTGTTATTTGTTTTGTTTCGTGGTATCTTCGGCAATTTCAATGCTCAGTGAGTGGAAATATACATTGCAATACTTGTTCATTTGACTGTGCACTATGTTTGGTCCAAACTTACTTTTTGTTTGGCATTGAATCAGTTACACCATCAATTTTTGTTTGGTATAAACCGACTTTTTGTTTGGCATTGAATCAGTTAAACCCCCAATTTTTGTTTGGTATAAACCGACTTTTTGTTTGGCATTGAATCAGTTAAACCCCCCCATTTTTGTTTGGTATAAACCGAATTTTTGTTTGGCATTGAATCAGTTAAACCCTCCATTTTTGTTTGGTATAAACCGACTTTTTGTTTGGCATTGAATCAGTTAAACCCTCCATATTTGTTTGGTATAAACCGACTTTTTGTTTGGCATTGAATCAGGTAAACCATCAATTTTTGTTTGGTATAAACCGACTTTTTGTTTGGCATTGAATCAGTTAAACCCTCCATTTTTGTTTGGTATAAACCGACTTTTTGTTTGGCATTGAATCAGTTAAACCCTCCATTTTTGTTTGGTATAAACCGACTTTTTGTTTGGCATGAATCAGTTAAACCCTCCATTTTTGTTTGGTATAAACCAACTTTTTGTTTGGCATTGAATCAGTTAAACCCTCCATTTTTGTTTGGTATAAACCGACTTTTTGTTTGGCATTGAATCAGTTAAACCCTCCATTTTTGTTTGGTATAAACCGACTTTTTGTTTGGCATTGAATCAGTTAAACCCTCCATTTTTGTTTGGTATAAACCGACTTTTTGTTTGGCATTGAATCAGTTAAACCCTCCATTTTTGTTTAGTATAAACCGACTTTTTGTTTGGCATTGAATCAGTTAAACCCTCCATTTTTGTTTGGTATAAAACCGACTTTTTGTTTGGCATTGAATCAGTTAAACCCTCCATTTTTGTTTGGTATAAACCGACTTTTTGTTTGGCAATGAATCAGTTAAACCCTCCATTTTTGTTTGGTATAAACCGACTTTTTGTTTGGCATTGAATCAGTTAAACCCCCCATTTTTGTTTGGTATAATCGACTTTTTGTTTGGCATTGAATCAGTTAAACCCTCTATTTTTGTTTGGTATAAACCGACTTTTTGTTTGGCATTGAATCAGTTAAACCCTCCATTTTTGTTTGGTATAAACCGACTTTTTGTTTGGCATTGAATCAGTTAAACCCTCCATTTTTGTTTGGTATAAACTGACTTTTTGTTTGGCATTGAATCAGTTAAACCCTCCATTTTTGTTTGGTATAAACCGACTTTTTGTTTGGCATTGAATCAGTTAAACCCTCCATTTTTGTTTGGTATAAACCGACTTTTTGTTTGGCATTGAATCAGTTAAACCCTCCATTTTTGTTTGGTATAAACCGACTTTTTGTTTGGCATTGAATCAGTTAAACCCTCCATTTTTGTTTGGTATAAACCGACTTTTTATTTGGCATTGAATCAGTTAAACCCTCCATTTTTGTTTGGTATAAACAGACTTTTTGTTTGGCATTGAATCAGTTAAACCATTCATTCTTGTTTGGTCTAAACTTACTGTTTGATTGGCACTGAATCAGTGAAGATATTTTAGAGCTGAGATAACACTATAGGACTACACCAATGGGGGAAAAGATATTTTAGAGTTGAGATAACACTATAGAACAATACCAATGGGAAAAAAATATTTTAGAGTTGAGATAACACTAAAAGACAATACCAGTGTGGGGGGGGGGGGGGGGGGTTACATGGCAAGAGTATCCACTTTATTACACCGGGTTTCATCCCCTATGGCTCGGTCTTTTTTTCACAGGACGGCCTGCCGAAAGCATCGCACAAAGCACGAACTCGGGAGTCTCCCAGAAAACTGCACTAGAGAAACCAATGACGTAGCTCAGAACTGAACCCGCAACCATCAGAGCGCGAGACAGGCGGCGTAACCACTTCACCACAGAGACTCCCTATAACTAATGAAAAAGTTAGTTGCCTATCCTTTACAGGACGTCGCTGTCAACTCCAGCATTGTTTGGCTGTTTGTGATTCTTGGGCAGGTTTACGTTCAGTAGTTTGCCATTGCTTTCTGAACGACCGACACTCATGCCATTGTTTGGAAATATCAACGCAAGGCGAATGAAAGGTACCATTTAAATATTAGAGGTTAATTTTGTTGTTAATGTTTCCATGGATTTTATTTTCTTTCTCATATTAACTGCACCAGATTGGGCCATATAAGCCGCAGAGGCATCTAGCCGAATGTCTCATAAGGACCTGGAACCTCGTGAGGCGGCTCTTGCCCCTGGGGGACCCAGAGTCCTGTAAACAAATAATTTATTTAGCCTTCTTGGAATTGAGTTTCCTGGAACAAAATTCCACCTCTTTGCGTTCGAAGATGTATCCATCTATTCTTCCACACTGCGATATTGGCAATAACTATCATCATTGCTTAATTTTCCTTAGACAGCTTGACACCCTTCTAGCACCCAAAGGGCATGACGTAGTTAATGCTACAATTAAGTGAGGCAGGGTTAAGACAATTCTAATATATACATGGTAAAAAAAAAGAGTGCCGTCTCCGTGGCGAAGGTCTTACGGATGCGGTTCGTAATCCTGTATACCCGCGTTCGAAACACAGCTGCTGCGGGCGATTTTGCAGCAGACCGCTTTGGGTTGGTTTTGCGTTAGTATCGATGCCGGTCGTTCAGAAATCAATGGCAAACTACTGAACGTAAACTTGCCAGGAGATCACAGCGGCAGAAATACTGGTGTTGACAACGATGTCCTGTAAAAAGGATATGAAAAAAAAAAGAAAAGTAAAGAACATTTTGTATAGTCTAATAGGCGCTCACAGGCTGATGTGGACATTACCATACCGGACGCCTTCCGTTCCCAAAGCATTTCCTGGTACCAGTTTTAAACTGGATCGACCTAGGAGCCTAAGTCGATTTTTAAAAATCTGACTCGAGGTGGGTTCGGACTTCTGACCTCCGGGTCGGAAGGCAAGTGTGTAGTTATTACTCCATCATATATGGAGCAACCAATAAACAGGTGGAGAACTGTTTAATACAGAATCAGCGGAATGAAATTAAAATGTATTCAAAGTGGAATTCTAAAGTCAATCTTCCATTCATATTCATGTGTCAGTTGATAGTGCACTCTAATATGTCATTTCATACTCTGTCATTTATTTCCATCCACATTTCGTAGTGGAACTTTGGTAGCACAGTGATTATTGCGATGGCGTACTAACACAGCGGCCTAGAGTTCAGTTCTCATTTGTGGGAAGAGAATATGCAGACGAAACAAAATTATTGTGGCCTACAATCAACCGCTCCGTTTGAGGACAAATTTAATGGAGATGTCAACAATTTCAAATTGACTGCTGCTTTCTTTAAACATACAGGATACAGGAAGACATCTAACGGTCTGTGAATAATAATAATAATAATAATAATAATAATAATAATAATAATAATAATAATAATAATAATAATAATAATAATAATATAATAATAATAATAATAATAATAATAATAATAATAATAATAATAATAATAATAATAATAATAATTCGTGTCAGGATTGGACATGTTTCTGACTAATGCGAATTCGATGTTGACCCAGTCTAATAAAATGAGTACCAAAGAGTTTTCTGAAATTGGACGGGACTGGTTACACAATATCATTATGTAAATGTAAAAAAATTTTAACATTTATCCCTGTGGTAGTACTTGCTAATGGATTGCCTTAGCATTACTGGAGATCTAACAATAAAATGTATATAAAGAAATCTTATGAATACAGTATACAAGAAACTGCGAATACAAGGGGAAATCACCACAAGTATGTTCCAGAAGCCGGTCTCTCTGGCTGAGGGGTTACAACACTTTCTCCGTAATCCCGTTTGTCACGCAGAGTCTCGTAGCGGGAGCGAGCTGGGAGCGGTTCGTCCCCCGCTGGTGACTTGCGGGACACTGAGCCGGCCGCCCAGAAAGCAATGGCAAACTACTGAGCGTAATCTTGCCAAGAAATCAACAGACAGCTGCAAGATGCTGCTGTTGACAGCGATGTCCTGTAAAGGATATCTTCTTCTCTTCTTCTTCTTCTTCTTCAGCATTCCGAGCCATTGAGGTTCTTTGCTGCAAATACAATCTGTCTCCATTCGTCTCTCTGGTGGACCTTCTCTTGCCAGTCGTTGATTCCAAGTGCTTGTAGGTCTGTGTGTATATTATCTCTCCACCGCCTTCTTGGTCTACCTCGGGGTCTACGGTCATTTATTTCCTGAGTGTAAGCGAGTTTTGTTTCCCTATTATCTTCCATTCTTTCTATATGCCCCAGCCATTGTAGTCTATTAGCTGTAAAGGATATGCGAAAAAAAAAATGTTCCAGAAACACGCTAATGGGCAGTCACAAAGCTAAATTTATAGTGGAGTGACATTGTTCAGAAACGTCATACTCGTCTGTGTACTCAATTGACTGCACAAAATAATGTCAGCTGAAACCCCATGGACCACAGAGTGTGAGTGAATTCAACAAGACAGTCAGGCTTATACAAGAGACAACACTGCAGATACAGACAACAAATTTGAAGCGAACAATACAAGAGGAAATATAATCCTAAGTATCAATTTTTGTTTCAGAATCTACTCAGTATAATTATAAACAAGCAAACAGTGAAGACCCCTTGCACTCTTCTTGAGGTAATTACGTTTATGGTGCTAGTCCAGCAGCTTGTCTTGTTCCAGACGTATTGGTGTTACTTTTCCTCTGGAGTAAACTAGACAGGCTGAGAGAGGGATCATGCTGCATGGGCAACACATGTCTCTAAATTCATCCCAGGCTATGTGCTATGGAGAGGTATAATTCCATTTTACAAACTATGGTCTGTGAATACGGCAAGGTGCCAATCTCTAGTATAAACCAACAGACACTGGACGGGTGACGTGGTTAATATCACGCTAGCTGCCTTTACTTCCCATGACATTCCCTGGTTCCCATCTTCGGATTGGGTCGACTCGGGGGCCCATGTTAATCACAACAACTCTGCCTTAGTGGGTATGTGAACACACGACAACCACGCCAGCGTGTTGGCCATTGCCCTTCTGTGGCACCCAGATAATATAATCTTAGGTGTAGATTATTTCAGGAGTTACCATTAAGGCCAGGCATATTACTTCGCATGTCTCGGGTAGATTGTTTCAGGAGTCATCATTATGCCAGGCATATTACCTCGCATGTTTCGGGTAGATTGTTTCAGGAGTCATCATTAAGGCCAGGCATATTACCTCGCATGTCTCGGGTAGATTGTTTCTTGAGTTACCATTATGCCAGGCATATTAACTCGCATGTCTCGGGTAGATTGTTTCAGGAGTCATCATTAAGGCCAGGCATATTACCTCGCATGTCTCGGGTAGATTGTTTCTTGAGTTACCATTATGCCAGGCATATTACCTCGCATGTCTCGGGTAGATTGTTTCTTGGGTTACCATTATGCCAGGCATATTACCTCGCATGTCTCGGCAACTTTCTAAGCCCCTCCCCCCCCCCCCCCCACTATAAACATTGCTGTTTGATGTTAAGGATACATGGCTGCTACACTGATTTTTAATCCTTTAAAACTACTCCATTTCACTGGAGATAGTAACGGAAACAGTTCAAATAGGACGTAATCCTGTTACCTGCACTACCACCAGACACCTCATTTACCGAATACTCCTGATCAAAATAGTTCTCATCGCCATCATTTTCATGGCTCTAAAACACTATCACTGTCATTTACTGCCAATAGTACATTTGCTGTGTACAATATGGAGCTTTGAGACTGAGGAATGGAGACCGCCTGGTTAGTGCAGTCGTCGCGAGGACTCACCAATTACACAGATTAGGTCTAGAATGTTTTCCTCCGTTAGTCCTAGAAAGGATTTTGTGTTGATCTATTGCGAAATTCAAGGAGCCCAAAACTGGTATGTTATTTCGTCATGTTTGTTGTTTTCAGTTATACTATTTTGTCTGTAAAAAAAAATCTACTTCGAGGATATTTTAAGTCTTAATGCATTAGTATAAGACATTATTCTCACATACCCACAAACGTGGGTCTATGGTGTATACAGAAATAGCTGTTCAGACCGATAAATCGGAGCCTCAGTTTCAAGGTATTCATTCACTCATCATGCGTGGTATTCCTTAACCCCACACCAGACACTTTAAACCCGCACCAAACACCTTTAACGCACATCAAACATTTGTAACTCACACCAAACATCTTAAACCCACATTAAACATTTGTAACATACACCAAACACATTAAACCCACACCAAATACCTTAAACCCATACCAAACACATGTAACCCGCATAAAACCCATACCACAAAGGTGGGAAAAGTGACCTAGTGGCAAGAAATTTAATATTGCTTGGATAGCAAATCCATTACATGGAAAGTCCGAATAAAAAGCTCACTGTGTGGATGTTTTCTGTAGACTGCATTCTTCTGGTTACCGGAGGAACAGTCTTTGCTGAACGGAAGGCCCAATATACAGAAGTGAGGCTAAGCAGCCATGTGCAGGGCGTGACGATTCCTTGGGTAAGCCCAGTACCAAAGCGCCATGTGTCGGCTCTGCAATTATCGAAGCCTCTTTGGATGGCTGGGAATGCCCATGGTTTGCCCCTGCCTTCTCTTGAGGGTTGATCGGGATGTCTTCGGCTGGTCT
This sequence comes from Cepaea nemoralis, assembly GCA_014155875.1. Lineage (NCBI taxonomy): Eukaryota > Metazoa > Mollusca > Gastropoda > Stylommatophora > Helicidae > Cepaea > Cepaea nemoralis. Next base: position 155,361 of record JACEFZ010003057.1, on the reverse strand, counting down.
AAATGGACCAGCTGGGATGGGGGATAACACCACAAAAGTGAGAGTCAAACATCCTAAGAAACACCCGGGAAAGTTAACCCGGTCAACAATTGCCTGCAGAAATCGGATGTGTCGTCCTAACAGCGCAAGAACGCAGCTCTGCTGTAAACAGGCACAACGCAATCGCGTCCGAAAAAAACTCTCCCAGTGAATGCAGAAGAAGAGAACCCAATACCAAATACCTTAAACCTACACCAAACACTTTAAACCTACCCCAAACACCTTAAACCCACACAAACACCTGAAACCCACACCAAACACTTTTGATCCACACCGAACACCTTTAACCCAGAATAAACACCAGTAACCCCCACCAAACAACTTAAACCCACACAAACACCTGCAACCCACACCAAACACCTTAATCCCACACCAAACACCTTAAACCCACACCAAACACCTGTAACCCACACCAAACACTAAACCTCTCCACAACAATAACTTTTCAGCTTACCATTTTCAGACAAGGCTCCTAAAGATCGTCTTCTTTGGTCAGTACCACCGTTCTTCTCATAGGAGTCCCTGGACTGCTGGAAAATACAAAGTTGTCGCCATCACGTCACAATAATGTATATAATCATGTTTAGTATGTAAGTGAATGTTTTTATTTACCATCACATCATAATAATGTATATAATCATATTCTGCATTTAAGTGAATGAATTTATTTGAAATAACTCCACAATAATGTATAAAATCATGTTTCTCATTTAAGTGAATGTACCAACGCAGTCGTGTCTGCAGTCTGGCTAACCTTTCAAGAATCCCGATGCCCCCCTGACAGATGGGCAGTTCCGGCACCAGTCTTGCACACACTGCCAATTTATGCGCTTACAGAGAGATCTGTTACTGTCCATGAATACGTGAAGACCTAACACTCACACTTATTTTGTTTGCACTCCCTCGCTTTGAACTCAAACGTAGTCCATACACACTACTTCTATTGCTGAACTGAATTTTGCGCGTGGATTAGCTTTCGCTACTAACAGTGTCCCTCGCCATCAGGCGAACCCACTTCGACTTCTGAGGTACTTGTAATTAATGTCCCGAAGTCAAGGACGATAGGCCAACATTTTAGTCCAACTGTCCGGTGTAGGGGTTAAACTCTTTACCTCGGCATCAGCTCTCCGGAAGTTTGAGAACACGTGTTCTAATTCATTCGGCCATTTTGACCTGAACACAATTCACTGCCAGTATCTGCTTTAGGACTACCATAACCTTAATTATCCATTAACTGAGAAGATGATTAGTGAGTCACATACCAGTGAAGATACGCCCAGCTTTTTCCGATGTCTGTGTGGGCCAGCCGCTGTCTGTACGTGGTCTCTAGGTTTTGGTGGTGACACCGTCGCCTTTGGAAGCTCAAAACTGTTCAACATGACATGCTCCTTGAGGGGGTACCAATGGGGCTTGTTGTCTAGGAAGGCGAACTCTGGAGAAGGTAGTTTACATACAATTACATGTGAAAGAACTGGCTTACTGAAAGCTTGCAGAAGCCGTACGTATTTTTCAACAATGTTAGTTAGTTGCATATCCTTTACAGGACGTTGCAGTCAACACCAGCAGTTTTTGCTGTTGTGATCTCTTGGCAAGTTTACGTTCAGTAGTTTGCCATTGCTTTCTGAATTACCGGTACCCATACAATTTCTTAAAAAACCAACGCAACGCTGTCTGCAGCCAAATCGAGCGCAGCTGTGTTTCGAACGCGGGTATGCGGGATCACAAACTGCGTCAGCAACCCCATCGCCACGTAGCCGGCTTTTAACCATGACCAACAGGTGGACGAATCGTTAAGCAAAGAACCCTTTTACATGTGTCCCTTCGTGTCTATTGGGTATGTGGTGATAAAGCCACACTTGTATAGACCAATCGGCACTTCAGGGGTGATGTGCTCAATATCCAACCGACCGCCTTTACTTCCCTGGGTCAGCCTGGGTACCCAAGTAATTTTATTTTCAAAATTAACCTCGATATGAATTCGAACCCATGACTACTGCACCGGCAGGCAAGAGTCAAGGTACTACGTCAGCGCATGACCAGCTAGACTCTCCCTAACACGTGTCTTAATTGACTAGGTCTGTCATCCGCTGGAACCCACAACTATAGATTATAGAATATGCTCCTTGTAAACAAGATAAGTCACCAATGGTATGACAGGAGCACAGATGACGGACACTGCTCAAGATATCTTCCACTTCTTCTTCATTCCTCTTTCGAGGGAGGTGTGCCTGACCTGGCTTGCATGTCAAAGGTTAGTGTGTCTGACATCGGCGCACACTTGTGTACAGTTAGCATCCTCTAGACCAGTGTTTCCCAACGTGGGGCCCACGCCCCACAAGGGGGCAATTCGACTGTTAAGGGGGGCAATTCGAAAATGGAAGAAATCGGCTGAATATAACAAAACGGGGAGACTTGAGACTGAAGTTAACTAAATTGGAACCTGACATAAGATCTCTTTGCAGCAAGCATCAAGCGCAAGGATCTCACTAAATTTAAATAATAAATAATTACTAATAATTAAAATAATATAGAAAAATCTTTCATTAAAATTATTTTGTACTTGAATTTCAGTTCTCCATTATATGTTTTGAAAATTTACTTACTGTGTTTGCTCAATAATTACCTAGTGATTTCTTCCTAAAACCTATCATTCAAGTTTCTTTAGTGAACATTTCAATTTTTGAATATTAAAAATAATGTATATGTTGAGGGTGGGGCGTGGGGCGGGGGAGGGGGGCAATATGAATTTTAGAAAGGCTTAAGTGGGGCATGGCACAAAAAAGGTTGGGAAACACTGCTCTAGACAGATTGCATCAAGGTCATGGCTCTATCTACCAGTGGGTAAGTTTTATTTCCTCAACTTTTTCCAGGGCAGAAGCCTTACGGCCTACTCTTTGCGATTTCCAACTGGCGTGAGATGTTTAATATCCATAACTTACACACGCCAGCTCCTGTTTTTTTTTATTTTTATTTGGTCTCTCTTCCCCCATTCGAGTAGGCTATGCACCCGATATCACTATCAAAAGATCAGGACGTGTTATATCATTAGATACAAAAGTTTCTTGGAAACAATCCCAGCCGATGATGAGATCGAATCCGGTACCCTCTGAGCCTGAAGCGGACGCCATAATCTCTCAGCCACTCATTCCGTGCAAAATATAAATCAACAGAGAGTAATTCTTGCAGAATGATTATTTTACACAATAAAAATCAACAGAGAGTAATTCTTGCAGAATGATTATTTTACACAATATAAATTAGCAGAGAGTAATTCATGCAGAATGATTATTTTACACAATAAAAATCAGCAGAGAGTAATTCTTGCAGAATGATTATTTTACACAATATAAATCACCACAGAGTAATTCTTGCAGAATGAATATTTTACACAATATAAACGAGCAGAGAGTAATTCATTGCAGAATGATTATTTTACACAATATAAATGAGCAGAGAGTAATTCTTGCAGAATGATTATTTTACACAATAAAAATCAGCAGGGAGTAATTCTTGCAGAATAATTATTTTACACAATATAAATCAACAGAGAGTAATTCTTGCAGAATGATTATTTTACACAATAAAAATCAAAAGAGAGTAATTCTTGAAGAATGATTATTTTACACAATATAAATGAGCAGAGTGTAATTCTTGCAGAATGATTATTCTGCACAATATAAATCAGCAGAGAGTAATTCTTGCAGAATGATTATTTTACACAATATAAATCAGCAGAGAGTAATCCTTGCAGAATGATTATTTTACACAATATAAATCAGCAGAGAGTAATTCTTGCAGAATGATTATTTTACACAATATAAACCAACAGAGAGTAATTCTTGCAGAATGATTATTTTACACAATATAAACCAGCAGAGAGTAATTCTTGCAGAATGATTATTTTACACAATATAAACCAGCAGAGATTAATTCTTGCAGAATGATTATTTTACACAATATAAACCAGCAGAGAGTAATTCTTGCAGAATGACTATTTTACACAATATAAACCAGCAGAGAGTAATTCTTGCAGAATGATTATTTTACACAATATAAACCAGCAGAGAGTAATTCTTGCAGAATGATTATTTTACACAATATAAACCAGCAGAGATTAATTCTTGCAGAATGATTATTTTACACAATATAAACCAGCAGAGAGTAATTCTTGCAGAATGACTATTTTACACAATATAAACCAGCAGAGAGTAATTCTTGCAGAATGATTATTTTACACAATATAAACCAGCAGAGAGTAATTCTTGCAGAATGATTATTTTACACAATATAAACCAACAGAGAGTAATTCTTGCAGAATGATTATTTTACACAATATAAACCAGCAGAGAGTAATTCTTGCAGAATGATTATTTTACACAATATAAACCAGCAGAGAGTAATTCTTGCACAATGATTATTTTACACAATATAAACCAGCAGAGAGTAATTCTTGCACAATGATTATTTTACACAATATAAATCAGCAGAGAGTAATTCTTGCAGAATGGTTATTTTACACAATATAAACCAGCAGAGAGTAATTCTTGCAGAATGATTATTTTACACAATATAAACCAGCAGAGAGTAATTCTTGCAGAATGATTATTTTACACAATATAAACCAGCAGAGAGTAATTCTTGCAGAATGATTATTTTACACAATATAAATGAATAGAGAGTAATTCTTGCAGAATGATTATTCTACACAATATAAATCAACAGAGAGTAATTCTTGCAGAATGATTATTCTTCACAATATAAATCAACAGAGAGTAATTCTTGCAGAATGATTATTCTTCACAATATAAATCAACAGAGAGTAATTCTCGCAGAATGATTATTTTACACAATATAAACCAACAGAGAGTAATTCTTGCAGAATGATTATTTTACACATTATAAATCAACAGAGAGTAATTCTTGCAGAGTGATTATTCTACACAATATAAATCAACAGAGAGTAATTCTCGCAGAATGATTATTTTACACATTATAAATCAATAGAGAGTAATTCTTGCAGAATGATTATTCTACACAATATAAATCAACAGAGAGTAATTCTTGCAGAATGATTATTCTTCACAATATAAATCAACAGAGAATAATTCTTGCAGAATGAATATTCTTCACAATATAAATCAACAGAGAGTAATTCTCGCAGAATGATTATTTTACACAATATAAATCAATAGAGAGTAATTCTTGCAGAATGATTATTCTACACAATATAAATCAACAGAGAGTAATTCTTGCAGAATGATTATTTTACACAATATAAATCAACAGAGAGTAATTCTTGCAGAATGATTATTTTACACAATATAAATCAACAGAGAGTAATTCTTGCAGAATGATTATTTTACACATTATAAATCAACAGAGAGTAATTCTTGCAGAGTGATTATTTTACACAATATAAATCAACAGAGAGTAATTCTTGCAGAATGATTATTTTACAAAATATAAATCAACAGAGAGTAATTCTTGCAGAATGATTATTTTGCACAATATAAATCAACAGAGAGTAATTCTTGCAGAATGATTATTCTACACAATATAAATCAACAGAGAGTAATTCTCGCAGAATGATTATTTTACACAATATAAATCAACAGAGAGTAATTCTTGCAGAATGATTATTCTACACAATATAAATCAACAGAGAGTAATTCTCGCAGAATGATTATTTTACACGATAAAAATCAACAGAGAGTAATTCTTGCAGAATGATTATTCTACACAATATAAATCAACAGAGAGTAATTCTCGCAGAATGATTATTTTACACGATAAAAATCAACAGAGAGTAATTCTTGCAGAATGATTATTTTACACAATAAACCCAAACACACAGTGGCTGCTCTCAGCACAGACCCACAGCAGGGAACTAATTCGGGACAAACTATTTATTTGTACAGGGTGTATTTTCAATGAATGGGGGTTTTTGAAAAATAATGCCGTTCCAAGTTTTGTATTTACCATGTTATGTTGCATGAGTTCACAGAGGGTGAATACAAAATTAGGAACGGCAATATTTTCAAAAACCACACAGTCAGTAAAAATAACCCTATATTATAGAAAAGCTGAAAGAACATCTGTCTGTGTCACGCAGGGTGACAGAAGGAGAAACACGACTGTCAGGTATCCAGATAGAGTAACTATGACTGAAAGACGATACGTAATGAGTTGACAGTTACACAATAGTTCAAATGACAACAGATTATAGTGAGACAGAAATACGTGACGTGCCCAGAAGGACAGTCAGTCGGCTAAGCTCACTGGCTAATGACAAAAACTCGGGTTAGCACGAGGAAAGTTCACGAAAAGACTTGTTCCAAATCGGGCAGAAAGAACCCCTCATTCAGCACGAGGCAGCTTAGCGACAAGTCATCCAGCTTAGAGACAATGTCATACAAAAGCGACCAATCATACAAGTTAAGAGGTCACACGTTAGACGCAAGCAGACACGCAAGGGGTATATGTACAACAAATACTTTACATCACTTCAACTACACGTTTCGTATTTATACTTAAAGTTGATTTTCAATGAATATTGTAATCGTTGATGACGTACGTACGTGTGTGTGCGTGCGTGCGTGTTTGTGTGCGCTCTCGTAGGTGAAGAGAAAGGGAGAGAAAGAGAGAAAGGGAGAGAGAGAAGAGGGAGGAGAAAGAGAGAGAGATAGATAGAGAGAGAGAGAGAGAGAGAGAGACAGAGAGAGACAGAGAGTGTGTTAAAAGCATACAAGGAGCTGGACTGTACATATTGTATAAAGGTCCACAGTGGACAGTGTATGAGAACTCCACGAACATAAGCTAGAGTGAGTGTCTCAGCTGGCTGTGGAAGTTTGTTTGGGTGTGTCCTCAGAAATAAACGATACACCAGCTGCCACTGCGAGTTGCGTTACATGATTTAACCTTATCATCTGCCAGACTATCGTCTTATACGTCCTATATTATGGGAAGGGGGTCTGAGTGGTCTCTAGGTATGGGGTCTGCCTCGAGTGCTGGAAATCCCGGGTTCAAGCCCCGATGAGAGCCTTGGATTTCTAGTTACAAAATTTCCCCTGGTCACTGGGTAGTGAGATCGGACGCCCGTGTGTATTGTTGCGCACGTAAAAAATCCCTTGGCAGTTGGAAATTAAAAAAAAAGAGCAGCCTAACGGCACTGCCCGGGCAAAATTTCGAGTTCTACCCAAAGTATTTCAGGATCCTCGCCGGTGCTACGGAGTTCGTGCAATGAGCTGAGACTCTCCGGACTCAGGCTTGAGTTACACCCGGGTTACACCCGTGTGCCGTGATGTTGATCCGTCGACTAAACTAAACTAAACTACCGTATGAGCGAGCCACGTTCTTGCGTTTTCAGTGTGATCTACGTCATAACACGAAACCTACAAAGTAGCCTCCTGGCAAAGACGTATGGAACAACTTACCTCTAAGTTCAATGATAAGTTCCCCCAGGAAATCATTTGCCTTAAATCGATCATAGTCCCAGACAGTTATCTCCAACACTTTATTCTGTAGTTCCAGCCTGGCCACATCGTGAAACATGACCGTCTGATGCCACTCTGGGTTCAGTGTTTTGGTGATGTGTTTTGTCCTGCGCTTATTCTCAGGTCTGGACAGTAATAATATTACATATTGTATTGATAAAATACAAACATGAGCTCTAGTGATATGCAAAGCAGGATTAAGCAACATATTGAATAACAAGAACTCAAATCCCTACACTGAAGATAGGTTAGTTGCATATACTTTTTCAGGACGCCGCAGCAAACTCCAGCATTTTTCGGCTGTTTGTGATGTATAGGCAAGTTTAAACTCAGTAGTTTGCCATTCTTACTGAACTACCAGCAATCATACCATTGAATGAAAACCAGCGCAGGCGGTCTGCTTCGAAATCGCCCGTATCTGTGTCTCCAATGTGATATACGGGATTACGAATACGTTCGTCAGCCTTTCGCCATAGCGCCGGTAATGATAATGTTTTGTTGTTGCATATCTTATTTACAGGACATTGCAGTCAAAACTAACATTTTCAGCTGCTATTGATGTCTTGGCAAGTTTGACGTTCAGTAGTTTGCCATTACTTTCTGAACGACCGGCTCACATACTTTTCCGTTAGAAACCAACGCAACACGATCCGTTGCCGAATCTCGCGCAGCTGTGGGTCGTGCGTGAGTATACGTGATTATGAATAGCATCCTTAACTTCTTCGCCAAGGATACCGGCGGTAATGATAACATACACTATATATTAGATTGATAAAGTTGAAAGAAGTGGACTAGATATGACTTGAAGCTCAGCATCAACAAATAATATGTTGCGCTGTTATTTTCAGGTTTCAAATTTTAGGTTGGATCCAAAAAAAAAGAAAGTAAGTTCTTGTCTCGGGTACGGATCCAGCCTTAGAAAAGATATAACTCTAAATTCTAATGCAAAAATAGATTAATCTTTTCTATTGTCGCTAAAGGTGATTTATGATTTTATCTTCATTGTATAATTTCGAATTTACATTGTTACTTGTCCAATTGTATTTCATATCTTCGTGTCCATCTTACTTCACTTAAGTTGAAAATAATTGTATTCTTTTATTTTTTTCTGACCAAACGATCTTGTTTTCTTAATAATGTTCTTAGAAAGCCGGATTCCGAAATTATGCAATCAAAGGACACAAAATACTGTATGAGCAAGAAGAAACGTCACACCAACAAGAATAATGTCAAGCACGCCTGGCCACAGATATGTCTCCTTCTGTCCCAGTTACAGCGTGGAACGTTGCTATGCAGTCATCACGACAGACTTGAGCTTTTCTTTGGTTTATGTCACATATATAGAATGACACACACACACACGCACACACACAGAATCACATGCAGGCACAAACTGATTTATAGTTACATATTCGTGGACTTATAACAATGGGCCTCAGCTTGAATAATAGATAGACGGAAGTCATGGTGATATCAAAGAAACAGATTGTGCCTAAATGTGCAATTAAAGTAAATGACGTTATTTAGGGGCAAGTGCAGAAATTCATGTATTTAGGCATATGGATAACATCAGATGGAAGATGCATTACCGAGATAAAGAACAGAATAGGAGAAGCAAAAATGGCATTCTATCAAATGAAAAACATTTTGTGAAAAAAAAATCCGTGTTCTTGAACATTAGAAAAATAATTCTTGCAGGTTACATAGAACCAATTTTAACATACGGCTGTCAATCCTGGACAATTAGTTAACATGCGAAAAAATCCATGGAGGCCTTGGAGTTGTGGTTTTACAGAAGAATGCTGAAAATTAATTGGACAGCCAAAATGAGGAATCTGGACATTTTGAGGGAGGCTAAGTCGCACAGACAACTTATCACAATCATCAGATAAGAAACAGACATAGTTTTTTGTCCACATTATGAGAAGGTAAAAACTGGAACATGCGACGACCGCAAAGATTTGTGGAAAGAGAGATAGGAGAGGAGTTTTGACAGTCTTGGATCATGGCACGGAAGGAAGCCAACACACGAATTGATCCATGACGTCGAAGATCACAATTTGTAGAGGGGCATGATCGCCCACGCCAGCCGACGAGGCACTGAATGATGATATATACTGAGGGAGGGGATGGCAGGAAGAGAGAGAGAGAGAGAGAGAGAGAGAGAGAGAGAGAGAGAGAGAGAGAGAGAGAGAGAGAAGAGAGAGAGAGAGAGATAAGCGGGTGGGGGGGGGGGGAAGCTCAGTTCACGTAGTCTGTCGTCCTCTTCTTACTTCTAATGGCAGTAACATAAACACGACAATTGTGAAGATCTTGTTAGAATTTCTATTGAAGCGATGACGAATCCAATTAGAAACCTTCAGCCATTTAACCGGAGGTTGCTGTAGTGACTTGTCTGCCAGCTTGGTGGCCATGTGTTAAACATCCTCTTTGAGGCAAGGATGTTTTTACATGACTTGGACTTCTAGGTGGACCCAGCCTAAACTGAGCACAGGAAAAGTCCTGGGAAGTAAAGACAGCTAGCGTTATACCGTCCATGTCCCCATCAAGTGTTGAGTGGTCTAAACATATGACATTAGCACCATATACCCACTACACCTCAAGGCTTGAAAAGGGGCTTTTAATTTGTACTATATTTAATTGGTGCAATCATCTTTAGCGCTTGAAAAACATCTGGAAACATCTGGAAACTAATTATATAACTAATTCAAATGAAAACATTACACGTGTGATAGAAATGACAATATCCATGCCATTGTCTTGTAACCTGTCAATATTGTTGTTAAGGATGTCAAGAGTTTTAAGTATGTGACAATCCAGGTTCAGACAAACACGGTTACGTCATAAGGACAGTTTAAAGATGGCCGACCCACTTTTGACATACATCAAAGAGGAGCAGCGTTCTGTTATCCGTTTTTTGATCATTGAAGGGGTGAAACCTATAGAAATTCATCGGCTAATGAAGGTTCTGTGTGGTAATGCATGCCTGTCAGTCCACCAAGCGTATAAGTGGAATAGGAAGTTTCAAAACGGCGTGACTAATGTGACAGACTGTTCACGATCGGGTCAGGCAAACCGAGTATTGACCCCGAAGTCGATTTGTTTACAGGAAGCCAAGCACTTTATCGACACTGGTAGGACTTGCATTGAACTCAGTGGTCACCACACCAAAAAATGACACAATTGTTCTTTACTTTTTCAGAATATCTCATCTCATCTCATCATGTTCCTCTTGTACCTTCGCGATGTCGAGGTGAAGTATAAACATCGTGAGAGTGCCCGATTATGGGCTTCCATGTATCGATATTCCCATGGACTCTGCTATTCCCTCCGTCCAACATTTACGTGGTCGGTCAGAATATATTCATCAGTAAAAAACATTTAAGATTTTCACTTGACATCCCCATCTCTTACTCCCGCCATTGGTTTACAGCAGGGGCGGATACGTCTGGCCCGCGGGCCATGTAAGGCCCGGGAAATTTTTTGTGTCTGGCTCTGTCAAGGCCACCTCAGGGGGACTCGAAATTCAATTAATCTATGAGCTTTATAAATAATCACCAATTAAACTAGTAGCAAGGTCATCAATACCAGCCTTAACAAAGAGAAGCAGTACCAGCCATCACATTAGGAGAGAGTTAATTGAATGTTTGACCGAAGTGTAGGAGGCTACATTTTAAGTTGATACTGTTGTATGACACGCAAATGATGTTATAAATATCCAATCGGCCCTTGGCAGAAAAACAGGTTCCCACATCCTCTGGTTTAGAAGTTTGGCCAATGATGTTCTTATTTGTTAGAGGGTATACTTCGTTAAGTGTCTGAAATTCCATTTCCTTCACAAAGTGATTGTGTATTTTACAGAGTAATAGTTGAAATTGTAGTCTTGCTTTTGATTGTATTTCTATTCTGCTCTATTTTACTCGCTACAGCATTCTGGATGATTTTAACATACGACTGCTAGCCAGACCATGCACATTCATTTCCATTTCCACTATTTTCACTTCTATTCTTCATTTCAGCAAAAGATAAAAGGAGAATGAAGTGTCAAGCAGTAAAAGTTATGACTACATACATGAGCAAAGTGTCAGTAGAGATGCGTTGGTGTAACATCACTTAAAAAGTCGACTTCATTGTACCGGGTTTTTATCCCACATGGCTCAGTCTGCCGAAAGCATCACACAAAGCACGAACTCCGTAGCTCCAGCGACGACCCTCAGGAGTCTCCGAAAAAATGCCCTCATGAACGGAATGACGCGGCCCGGAATCTAACCCACACATTCGGAGCCCGAAGCAGACGACTTGACCACTTCACCACGGAGACTCCGTTGGTGGTGTAACATCAAGGACGTTAAGCTGACAATGGTATTAGGGAGGCCGGACGAGGTTCGATGCGTACACTCGGCCGTCGCGATAGTCATCATGTAAGAGATGAGGATTAATGCACACTTATACATAATGGTGGCTTTCTACTGTCTTCACCTACCCTCTTCCAGGCAGCAGGTACAGCTTCACGAAAGGATCTGACTGCCCGTTCAGATCACGTGGTCTTAAATTCCTGGCTTGGATCACGTGGATGTTCAGGGTGTTGTCAAAGTCATCGTGACTTATCTGAAGCTGAAAGTAACGTAAAACCAGACAACTAAAGTGAACACACTATCTGAGGACAACTAAAGTGAACACACTATCTGAGGACAACTAAAGTGAACACACTATCTGAGGACAACTAAAGTGAACACACTATCTGAAGAGGTATGGACTAGACTATAAAGAGACGTGTGCAAGAAGAACAACTATAAGCTGGTTGAGAACTAATGGTTACAAAATGTAAACACATAATGAAAATATGATGCAATGATAAAGTTATACAGAAAATTTTGCAAGAACACGAAGTAGTTTGTCACAAACTTCCTGCAAAGGAACCTTTTGTAACATCAAATCATTTGGTGAAATTGTTGCATTGATTCGTCAAGCCTGAGGTGCAACATTCCAACTTCGACAAGTATGTTTTCAATATTGCTTTCCCTAGCCTTTCACATCCCCAGCAGATTTGTGTCTCTCTTCGTCTGGTTCCTATCCCTTGACCTGTCTGACATGCGAAACCTTACCAGTAGCTAAGCTACCGTCGGCATAGTTTTTGGGGTAATTGGAGCATGCAATGCCATCCTACCTCTACATGGTGTAGAGACAACAGAGGGATGGAGTTATCTGAACGATACCACTTGGCTACAGAAAGGAAAGTAGCCATACAGTACATTGATATATACATATATGAGTGGCTTGCTTCGCTTCGGAGGTCACGGGTGGCAAGCATCACCTGGATCTTTTCTCCTGGGCATGCTGGTGTGCTGGGGAATGAACAGGCGGACAGATTGGCTGGCTCTGCAAAATTTGGTGGAGTATTGATGCATGACAAGGCAGACGTGGTTGCGGCCTTGTGGGAGCACGTGTACACCTCGGAGGAGCAGATGGAGCACCATGGTCTGGTAAGAATGAGACAACGAGGTGTGACGAGGGGATCTGGCCGACGCTCGGCGCTCGGAGGAAAGGCGAGACGGACATATAATCAGATTGCTACTGGAACTATTAGTGTTGGAACTCTTCGCTGGCTGCTGAGGATGGAGACGGAGCGCTTATGGGAATGTCCTGAATGCTGTGATGTCGGTTCCTAAATCAATCAATCAATCAATCAATCATACATGGTTCTGGGCTATATCCTCAACCCCTAGCAATCTTTAAAGTTGCTATGGTATATGCTGCTGTTGCTCTTCTTTGTGGTAAGTCGGTTAAAATCAAAGATGTGTCCCGGCTGGCACTCAGTTCCCAGAGCTGCATTTGATAGACATTGTGGAGGTGCAGTTGAGGATCTTCCTTAATTGAGTTATGAGACCATTATGAGTCTGTGGTTAACTGTCGCACATTTTAATCCTAAAAAAGTACACACACTTTCTCCCTGCGACGCTTCACGGCAAAATCAGCAGGAAAGTAGAAGCAGAGGAAGAAGAAGAAGAAGATTGTAATCAATGGGAGAAGAAGAAGAAGTAGAAGAAGAAGAAGAAGAAGAAGAAGAAGAAGAAGAAGAAGAAGAAAGTAATCATTTGAACTTTCAATGGCCTGTTTATCTATGAACAATAAAACAAAATAATAGTAACTAGAATAATACAGACAGTACTTACTTGTATTTCCCCTAATCCAAAATCTTCACCTTTTTCAGCCTGTGAAGAGTAGAGTAATTTCATATAAACATTCTAAAACACGTATATACCTAGGTTTTCACCATCAAAAGAGTAGATTAAATTTTATTTAAACTTCTAAATGCATGCACTTGGATTTAAAGCACACGTCAGTTGAAATATATTCAAATGGTCATTTCAATGAGTCAATGAATGACGAATACCCGGCAATGATTTGATGAGTGTACACATTTATAACTGCTGATGAGTAAAACACTTGAAGAGAAAGATTCATTAATGCATGTTTCAATGTTCACAAATGCTTAAAAATATGCAGCCAGACAGTAACACAAATTCTTCTTCTTTCGCCATCTGTTCCCTATTGGGACATAGGTCCTCAACAAACCCACTCCAAGCCCTCCAATCTGTAGCTTTCCCATGCAGCTCGGTTCAAGTCCTCCTCACCCCATGCCTTCTTATCCTTAGCTTTCCCATGCAGCTCGGTTCAAGTCCTCCCCACACCAAGCCCTCTTATCCTTAGCTTTCCCTTGCTGCTCCGTTCAAGTCCTCCCCACTCCAAGCCCTCTTATCCTTAGCTTTCCCTTGCTGCTCCGTTCACGTCCTCCTCACTCCAAGCCCTCTTATCCTTAGCTTTCCCTTGCTGCTCCGTTCAAGTTCTCCTCACTCCAAGCCCTCTTATCCTTAGCTTTCCCTTGCTGCTCCGTTCAAGTCCTCCCCACTCCAAGCCCTCCTATCCTTAGCTTTCCCATGCAGCTCGGTTCAAGTCCTCCTCACTCCATGCCCTCTTATCCTTAGCTTTCCCATGCAGATCCGTTCACGTCCTCCCCATATTGGAAACATTGCACAAGTGATCTGAACGACCCAGTCTGAAAATGACCCCTACGAATTTCAGAGAGCAAGATAAACGAGTTAACCACTAGGCCACAGAGGACCCCCCCCCCCCCCCCAACTCCTCCCCGACGGTTTTTATTGTAATGTTGTTCAGTGTTTTATCTTACAGGGTTGACAGATTTGAGTTAAACATGTTCAAAATGGAGAAATTAACATATAATGAAGTGACTCAATACATACATGTCACACAATATAATCATACATTCTTGGATACAACTTCAGTGAGTGATGATAAAATGCTTAAGTGCACAGGTTCATAACTTGTCACAGACGAGTATTTCAACGCCATCATGACTTTTTGGGTTAACCTGTCAAGGACACGTTTATCTGGCCAAAAGGCAATTGTGTAATGTGGTCTCTAATCATGTCATCTCACAGAAAATGATAGCCATTTTATGAAGCTGGTTTAAATTTGCAACCGTGTGGTTACGAAAACATCCCATATTAAGTGGAGATGTGAACCCAGGATCATGGGGCAAGCTGGCGGATATGCTAATTACTATGACAGTTTTAATGGTTAACAAAAGATCATAATCGGAGTCTCGCGGCGAAGGGGTTACACCAACTATCTCATGCTTCGAAGGTTGTTGGTTTGATTCCACAGTTTCAGCAGTGCAATTTTCTCGGAGACTCCTGGGGGTCGTCGCTGCAACTACGGAGTTAGTTCCCTGTGCGACGCTTTCGGCAGGTCGCGCTGCGAAAAGAGGCCGAGCCATTTAGGATAAAACTCTGTTCAATGAAGTCGTTCTCTTGACTTTAGTTGACGGATCAACATCACGGCACACGGGTGTAACCCATAAGTGCTCCGTTCTATTCCTAATTCAAATCTGAGTCCGGAGAATCTCAGCTCAATGTACGAACTCCGTAGCACCGGCCTGGATCATGAAATACTTTGGGTAGATTTTTAACGCCGGTTTCTCTGGCTGAGGGGTTACACCACTTTCTCCGTAATCCCATTTATCCACGCAGGGTCTCGCAGCGAGGCGAGAACTGGAAGCGGTCTGACCCGCGCTCGTGACTTGCGGGATAATGAGCCGGCCGCTCAGAAAGCAATGGCAAACTACTGAGCGTAATCTTGCCAAGAAATCAACATACAGCTGAAAGATACTGATGTTGACAGCGATGTCCTGTAAAGGATATGCAAAACATTTATTTTAGATTTTTAACTCGAAATTTAAAAACTCTTTTAAGAGATCATAATAAAAACTGACGATTTACCTCTTGTAATGTTCTTAAGGGGAAAGCACTGCATTCTCTGGCCTTCTTGGAAGATCTTGATTTGACTGAAAGCCGGTAGTCTAGTGGTGGAGATGCCCTCAGACGGTCATTGTAGGCCGGGACTCGGGACATGCATCAGTGTCTCGTTTGTCGATGACCACAGAAGGGATGTGGATTTATCTTGTGCCGAGCTTGTGGGCAGAACCAGTTGCTTTCTTCTGTCCGTCTTCGCTTTAGTGGATGTGGCAGGCTCTGTTTGCATCGTTTCAGCTTTTGTCTGTTGTTGTTGTTTTGGAATGGTGTCCTGTGGCGGCGACCGTCGCTGCTGATGTCTTGAAGCACTAGAATGCTGCTGATTTGTTGATGGTTTCTGAGAATGATAATGCTGTGGAGACTTTTCTAGGCTAGGTAAATGTCCTTGCTTCTGCCTGCTAGAATGCAGATACCGTTTATCTGATTCCTGGAACATACACACGGGAGAGTTACGGTTCACTTGAAATTGAAATAATAAAATAATATGTAAGAAATATGACAGAAGGACAACAAATATGTACTCAAAGTACTAGATCTAATAAATAAGATATTTTATGTCAATTTACGATTGATTATTAAGAATCGGCATTACTGTACATGAGGCAAACACTTATGTGTTGGCCTCTACCAGCAGATATTGATTGTGTATATGCTGATTTCCCCGTTGTGAACTTGTTTCCTTAATGTCGGAAAGTTCTTGCCTGTTGTTACTGCAACCCGTTCCATTCATAATTCCATACTCTAACAGCTGTACTCGAGAAGATTCACCAAAAGATGTATCACCATGCACCAAGCTGCCATTTACTGCCTACAGTATATCCCCTATACCCATATTCAATGTCCCAAATGATTGGTGCTGTCGTGAAGCCAGCATATCAATTCTCTCGTTACTACACAACCTAGCACGACCTGTATAATAGATCCACATAAGTTCCCACAAATATGAGGCCTCCACAAGTGTGGTAATTCATGCCAGAGCCATACACTCCGAACCTTATAAAGGGTAGACTGGGGGTCAGAGACAAATATAGTTTTTACCAGTGACATACTGGGGAGTCAGAGACAAATATAGTTTTTACCAGTGACATACTGGGGAGTCAGAGACAAATATAGTTTTTACCAGTGACATACTGGGGAGTCAGAGACAAATATAGGTTTTACCAGTGACATACTGGGGAGTCAGAGACAAATATAGTTTTTACCGGTGACATACTGGGGAGTCAGAGACAAATATAGTTTTTACCAGTGACATACTGGGGAGTCAGAGACAAATATAGTTTTTACCAGTGACATACTGGGGAGTCAGAGACAAATATAGTTTTTACCGGTGACATACTGGGGAGTCATGACAGTGTTACTATAACAAGTGTAGTCCATACACGTGCTACTACTTCTAGTGCACTGAACCAATTTTTAGGTGTAGGTTAACTTTCCTTATTACCAGTTTCCTTCGCTATCAGGTGAACCCACTCCGGCTTCTGAGGTACTTGCAATTTACGTCTCTAAGTCAAGGACGATAAGTCACAATATTTTCGATCGGGCTGGTGTAGGGGTTTAACTCGCTGCAATGACATCAGCACACCGGATGTTTAAGAACGAACGCACTTATCCATTCGCTTTTGCTGACCTCCGTGCTTTAATTTACAATTACAGATAATTTAATTTATGGAAATACTCATGTATAAGGCCGATGATTCTTCAATAAACTACGGAATTTAATTATTAGTTATCTACCTTGTGTGATTTTCTAGAAGAATAATGGCAACATCTTAGACGGTTAGATAGGGCGATGAAGATATTTTGAAAAAGTTAACTCACACAGAGAATTAGTTATTCGCATCAGAAAAAGACATTCCACATTCTTTATACATGTTATGAGGAGAGAAATGCTGGAGTATATCGTCACAACGGGAAATTTGGAGGGGAAGAGAGGCAGAGGGAGACCAATAGAAAAGATAATGGGCAGTTTGACACCATGCCATGGAGGAACGTCGGTATCAGACATGGTTAGCAGTACAAGAGACAGAAGGCTGTGGAGAGACATGATCATCGACGCCATTCGGTGTGGGCTATAAGAAGGAAACGGTATCTACCTTATCTGTCCTGTTATTAGCTGCAGAAACTGAGGTAGATCCAGAATGCTGCTGCCGATCCGAAGATGCCAGATTGGGGTCTGACCTGGGAGTGCTGCACGAAGATGACAAAGACGGCGTGGCAATGCCTTTCGAAGAACTTGGGGAGTTGTCTGCTGGGGACAGTGTTTCTTGTATCTCCTGCAGGTGGGCGGCCAGTTGTCGTGGATCCACACCCTGCTTGTTGGCTGCATGTTGCCCTCTTGGTCGAGGTACAGGCGCTTCCTTCACTAGAACAGATGAAACCATTTTAATTATATTTCATGTGAGGAAAAGATTCCATCATAATGTGGATATCACGCTGTGACTTCTGTCTGTGTGTCTGTCTGTCTGTCTGTCTGTCTGTCTGTCCTATCTATGCAGGGGATTGAACCCTAACCTTGTCTTGGCAGGCAGTGAACTAACCACTATGTCACTCTAGCTCCATGCATCTAGAACATGTGAGTTATTTACTCTAAAGGTTCTTACCTGGTTCTTCACAAGTTGGAGGCAGATTGTCGTAGGAAGATCTGCAACTTTCCGGCTGGACACACAAGCCCACTGGCGACAGTGAAGGCATCTGACTAAGAAAGCAACAAAGAAATAAAACGAAACAATATTTAACTGTAACTTTAAGTCAGCAACATTTATAGATCGGAAACACGGAGAATGATTCTTTTTCTTCTTCTTCTTTCGTTCACTTGAAATATGTCTATAACTGCAATGCTGTCTCTTGTATGAATTGAACTGTCTTTTTCAGTTCACACAGCGGTCCGTAGAGTTTATCCTCCACTGTCGTCTCTCTAGGCCAGAAGGTTTGCCTAAATATGTTATATTTTGGGCAGTCTTGGAGTATGTGCTCTGCTGTCTGCGACGCCAATCCACATGTGCACATGGCTGTTTCACCAATCTTGAATTTTGTATACATGTGGTTGCGTAATCTATTGTGCCCTGTTCTGAGGGGAGAATGATTCAAACTGTAACTAAAAATCTACATTAATTTATTATCTGGCTCCTGCATAGAAATTATTACAATGGTGTGGTAGAATCACTAACGCTTAAAGAGAGAACTTGACTTCTAACAAATTGATGGGAAAGACTTTAGAATTGTGAAAAACATATACTGGAAACAACACGCTGCCATAAAGATTGATAATGAAGTAGGTCATCAGCCTATTAAGAGAGGTGTGCGACAGGGATGTGTAATGTCTCCAGATCATTTCCCTCTATACAGTGAAAATATTTTCAGAAATTTAGAAGACAGAGGAATCATCATTGGGAGACGTAACATCAATAACATTAGGTATGCGAATGATACAATATTGATTGCAGACAATGCACAGGATCTGCAACATTTAGTAGATGCTGTTGTTGCACTCAGTGAACAACTAGGGTTAGAAAGAAGACACAGATTATGGTCGTCACTAGGAAGAAAGAAACACCACAATGCAATATACAAGTAAATGGGAATATTCTTAATCAAGTGAGTCGGCACAATTATCTTGAAGAGATTAGAACAAGAATCGCCATGGCGAAGGTAGCCTTTTGCAAGATGGAAAACATACCAACCAATAAAAAGATGTCATTTGCAACGAGAAAAAGAGTGTTAAGTGCTACATAGAACCTTTACGTTTGTATGGATATGAAGCGTGGACAATGAGCAGACAAGCTGAAAAACATCTAATAGCTGTGAACATGTGGTTTCTGATGAAAATGCAAAGAATACCATGGGCGGACAGAAAAACTAGTGACGAAGTCCTGCAAGGAACAAATTAAAACCGTAAATTGATTAAAGAAATTAGACAGTCACAATTTTTGAACACGTTATGAAAAGAAATAAATTGGAGAACCTGGTTACAACTGGCAAGATTAAGAAGAAAAGAACAAGGGGAAGGCAGAGAAGTAAATACCCGAATGGCTTGGCCACGTGGTATGGTCAAGACAAGAACACAGAGCTGATCCACGACTTTGGTGATCGGGTGAGATGGCGAAACATGACCGCCCACGCTTAATGGAATTCCATATGATGATGATGAGTCTGCTCCAAGCGAATCAGTAGGTGAGGACAAGACTTTGGCACTGGACAAGACACACGCTGAGAAAAACTGACAATAGTATAACTAGAAAGCCCCTTTTCCGGTGCCCACAGGGCAGGCGAAGAACACGGAGATTTAAAACACACAGAGACGAGAATTGGAGACAGAGATGAATAATATGAAGGGCAATGAAGGGAGCTGCATGAGACAGCAACAGATAAATAAGTTTAGCGTCAGTTTGGTGAAGCCTATGCTCCAGTGAGTGGGGGAGGGGGACAGAATAAAGTGCGGAAGATGATTCTGTTTACTGACATCGATCAGAGTTCAATAACATGATAGTGTAGTAAAGAGATGGCTTTCATTGCTCATGGATACCTCCACAAACCCCATATGTGTGTACACGATAATCATAAATACTATTATCGTTATCATCCAGTGCCTGGCTGGCAGAAGTGGGCGATCATGCCTCTCCACAAATTGCTATCATCGACGGCATGGATCAATTCGTGTGTTGACACAAGACTGTTAAGAAGTTTCTCACGCTGTCATCTTCAAACCCACTTTCAACAAATCTTTCCGGTTGTCACAACATGCTCCAGTGTTTGTCTTCTCATAATACTATACCATATAATCTTTTGGGGTTATTTTTCTAGGCTGGAATGTATCATGTACAATAGAAGCCTATTCAGCTTGCTCTTTTCCCTTTCCAAGTGTGGAGACATTTGTGTCTTCCACAACGTACATAAGTGTCGTCCGAGGTTTTCGCCCTTGTCAGAGAGGACTAGATGTTAGTTAGTTAGTTAGTCACGGTTCCAACTTCACAGCAACGGGTCGTCCCCATTATGCTCCGTTCCTGTGCCAGTGAATATCACATAAAACGCTCCCCACTGCCCAATGTGAAAAGTGGAAAAGACAGGAGTCTCGACAAACAACAGCCCGCACAGATACACTGTGCATAATGCCGCCGCCAGAATGTCAACACAATAGTCCCCCACGAAACATCCAGTTTATCTCTGATAGAATCGGCAGTCATTTTCCCATCTGGATGTTTCCTAGATGTTCACCCACACAGTCCACGAAAATACAGTTCATCGTCGATGGCAGTGGCAGTCAACCAGAAGCCCAGCAGCCACGCATTTCTGCATAAGGCAAAAACCGGTCAACTCTGGGACATAGCCAGCTGCCATCGCTCCGAACTTGCAGTCACGTTCCAAAAAACCTCAGGCAGATTCAAAAGCATTTCACACGAAACTCACAGCTCACAGTGTCGCGCCACGCACTCACTCAGTAGCAGGGCGACGGAACCATAGCCTCCTTAGTCGCCTCTTACGACATGCGTGGCAGGCTACAGTGTTGCTATTCTTTGCTTCCCTTATGGGCCCCGGCAACACAGGACTAGATGTATACTTCAGCATCAACGGGGTGTATATCGACCTTTTCTTATTTATGTTAAAAAAAAAAAAAAAAAACTAGTCTTGACTGTGAATCCAACAAGGTCTGCATGAGACAAAGGTGAAGGTCGTGACCTCTTACCAGGCTTGGCCATGGGAATCTCATGGGAAATAAGGGGGATTTTCTGAATAGTGTAGGGATGGGATGGGGCGGGATGGGACAGGCATAAATTACCATTGGATGGGACAGAAAAACATGACCCATGGACAAGCCTACCAGGCTTGGCCATGGGAATTTTATTCCCTTGGGAATCCCATGGGACGGGATGGGATGGGACATGCATAAATTACCGCGCAATGTAAATTATGTCCCATGGACAACCCTGCCTCTTACCCATCCCGCCCCTACTCTATTAGTTCCCCTTTAATTCATAGTTCATGTAAAAAAGGATTAGTTGCACATCCTTTACAGGACGTCACAATCAACCCCATCATTCTGTTGGCTGTTTGTAATTTAAGGGCAGTTTTAACAATCAGCAGTGTGCTATTGCTTCCCAAACGATGGACACTCATACCATCGAAATCAACGCAAGACGGCCTGCTTCCAAATCGTCTGCAGCTGATTTCAAACCTCAGCTCGGTGTGTTGTGGAATTGCGAAATAATGAATTCACTGCCCCCTTTGCCACAGCGCCGGCTTATAGTTCATTTAGGACCTCTTTTTTCGTTATTTAGTCATTTCATTATATTGATGCCATTTTTTTCTATATACTCAGTGACTCCTCAACAAGCACAGCAAGAAGACATGACAGAAACAAGGCTACCGTGAGTTCCACAACTTACACTCTCACAACCATCTCTATTTCTCCATTTGTCCTGGAGATAATATCTTGAACCTCGGAGGCTGACAGGCCCGTTAGATGAACCCCATTCCATTCTAGCACTTGATCACCTGAAACAGAAGCCAGAACATGTTACATATAAAACAACAACGTCATCCTTGACATACAAACACCTCAGAAGTCGGAGTGGGTTCACCTTATGACGAAGAACACTGGTAATAAGGAAAGCTAATCCATAAGTAAAATTCAGTCCAGTGCTACTAGAAGTAGTGTGTATGGACTACGCTTGAGTTCAAAGCAAGGGATAGCCCCCCCCCAACCCCCCCCCCCAAAAAAAACAACAAACTAAAACACACACACACACAACAACAACAACAACAACAACAACAACAACAACAACAACAACAACAACAACGACAGGCGAGCTAGCGAAGTGTTGGGGAACTGCGCTGGTAATGCCATGAGCACGGTCGGACGTGAGTTCGACGCTTGGGCTCGTAGCTGGCCGAAGTGAGGGAAAGACTGGCCACCTATACCTCCTGGCTCTCGGCCTACAACATGTGATGGTGCTATCATATCACTGACCCATGGCAGGAAACTACTTCTGGGAAAATATTATATCAAACAGAAACAGAAATATCGATTTCCTGATAACTTTTCAGACCACTGAAACAGAACAGGTTTGGCTCTGTCTTATAGTTGTACATAATCTGTGGGAGCACTGAAACAGAACAGGTGTGGCTCTGTCTTATAGTTGTACATAATCTGTGGGAGCATTGAAACAGAACAGGTGTGGCTCTGTCTTATAGTTGTACATAATCTGTGGGAGCATTGAAACAGAACAGGTGTGGCTCTGTCTTATAGTTGTACATAATCTGTGGGAGCACTGAAACAGAACTGGTGTGGCTCTGTCTTATAGTTGTACATAATCTGTGGGAGCATTGAAACAGAACAGGTGTGGCTCTGTCTTATAGTTGTACATAATCTGTGGGAGCATTGAAACAGAACAGGTGTGGCTCTGTCTTATAGTTGTACATAATCTGTGGGAGCATTGAAACAGAACAGGTGTGGCTCTGTCTTATAATTGTACATAATCTGTGGAAGCATTGAAACAGAACAGATGTGGCTCTGTCTTATAATTGTACATAATCTGTGGGAGCACTGAAACAGAACAGGTGTGGCTCTGTCTTATAGTTGTACATAATCTGTGGGAGCACTGAAACAGAACAGGTGTGGCTCTGTCTTATAGTTGTACATAATCTGTGGGAGCATTGAAACAGAACAGGTGTGGCTCTGTCTTATAGTTGTACATAATCTGTGGGAGCATTGAAACAGAACAGGTGTGGCTCTGTCTTATAATTGTACATAATCTGTGGGAGCATTGAAACAGAACAGGTGTGGCTCTGTCTTATAATTGTACATAATCTGTGGGAGCATTGAAACAGAACAGATGTGGCTCTGTCTTATAATTGTACATAATCTGTGGGAGCATTGAAACAGAACAGGTGTGGCTCTGTCTTATAGTTGTACATAATCTGTGGGAGCATTGAAACAGAACAGGTGTGGCTCTGTCTTATAATTGTACATAATCTGTGGGAGCATTGAAACAGAACAGATGTGGCTCTGTCTTATAGTTGTACATAATCTGTGGGAGCATTGAAACAGAACAGGTGTGGCTCTGTCTTATAATTGTACATAATCTGTGGGAGCATTGAAACAGAACAGATGTGGCTCTGTCTTATAGTTGTACATAATCTGTGGGAGCATTGAAACAGAAAGATGTGGCTCTGTCTTATAATTGTATATAATCTGCTGGAGCAGGCGGAGAAAGCTGTGGAAGAGACTGAGCATCCGTATTTGGAGAGAATGATATGGCGGGGGATCGGCAGGGGTTCTGGACGAACCTCAAAACTGAGAAGGAAGATCAGGTGAACTTTCAATCAAATGGCAGTTGGAACCATTAGCAGTATGACTCTTCTCTGGCTGTTGAACAAGGGAACGGAGTGCGTGTGGGGATGTCCTGAGTGCAGTGATGTTGTTTCTGAGCTCAACTCAATTATTATAGATTTGTATGATTTACTTTCAAAAGCCTTTTCCAGCCAATCGCGGTTAGTTTATCTGATACTCCAAGAGGAGACTATAAAGAAGGCGAGGGGGAGAGGGAAGAGGAGGGACAAGAAGAATTAGAGAAGAAATAGAAGACTCATCTCATCTCATCATGTTCCTCTTGTACCTTGCGGTGTCGAGGTGAAGTATAAACTTCGTGAGAGTGCCCGATTATGGGCTTCATATACCGACATTCCCATGGATTCTGCTATTCCCTCCGTCCAACGTTTACGTGGTCGGCCTCTTCCTCTGTTTCCATCTGGTCTGTACATCTTGCTTGTTGTGGTATGCTGTTGACTGGTAACCTACTTGCATGGCCAAACCATTTGACTTGTTGCTTTCTAATAAAATCTAGTGCTGCTTTAACCCCCACTTTAGTCCTGATTTCTTCATTTCTGATCTTATCTCTTCTTGATACGTTGAGTATTCTTCTCAGGAACCTCATGATTGTATAAAGTATCAGGTGTATGCACTGACCAACATCAAGTTCTCCCTGAAGCTGGTATACTAGTATTGGAAAAATAACTGTGACGAAAGAAGAAGAAGAAGAAGAAGAAGAAGAAGAAGAAGAAGAAGAAGAAGAAGAAGACGAGAAGAAAACGAAGAAGAAGAAGAAGAAGAAGAAGAAGAAGAAGAAGAAGAAGAAGAAGAAGAAGAAGAAGGAGACAGATTGTACAATGTATCATGTACATGAACTGACCAACATCAAGCTCTCCGTGCAGCTGGTCTGCAAGAATTGGGTAAATGGCGGTCACGTAGGCTCCCAGTTCTCTGCTGCCTGCTATTTGCTTACCGCCGACGATCTTCATGCCCAGCCCACTACCTAATGGATCAGTTAAAACATGGGTTGTCCATACAGCAGTCACAAAATATTCTTTACAATTTTTGCATGAAGAATAAGACATCCTGTAAAAGAATAATGTTGTGCAATATATTATTTTTTTTTTTAAAGCCTCGAATTTGTAACTATCTGTAATTGTAGGGCCCCTTTCTATTAGAAACATTGTAAATATCCACATTTATTACATTAAAAGTATCAATACTTAAAAATGATATAGAATTATCAGCCGAGTTGATAATTACATGCAATTTTTAAATTATCATCAACAAATAATTATTTAAACA
Organism: Cepaea nemoralis; assembly: GCA_014155875.1. Classification (NCBI taxonomy): domain Eukaryota; kingdom Metazoa; phylum Mollusca; class Gastropoda; order Stylommatophora; family Helicidae; genus Cepaea; species Cepaea nemoralis. The sequence continues at coordinate 129,886 of JACEFZ010003057.1, read as the reverse complement.
CACCAATAACACCGAAGTTATGTTTACCTGTGATAGACTTGTCCTTGGCGTCTCTAGTAACCAATATTCGTTTCACTGGAAATGTGTATCTATGTGGTTCTACTGGAACAGGCTGTAGAGAAAGTTACACAGGAATAACAAGAGAAACATGTACAATTTCAAGTGTCAGTTCTCTCCATTGGGTTGGAGTGTCTTGACAAATAAATACCTAAAGCCAGTGAAGTAAACATGCCTCACCCGAGATTTAATCCCACCCAGTCCCGGTGTGCTCTGCTGAATCATGTCCTGGTTATACCTAAATATGTCATTCCGTAGATGTTTTGTTCCAGTACCGCTTTTGCATACTCCACGGGTTTCTAGGCTTGGAGAAGGGGAGGAGAGTTCTACAACACAGTCGTTTTGAAGATAATACTTTTGTACCAAATCTGGAAGAAAGTCTGTACACGAACCTCACTCTAATAGATGCAGATCCTTGTTCAGAGCTGAGACGACATGCAAGACAATGTTTGGATTTATTAGTCAAAGCTCCTGTCTTTACAGGGATGTTACAACCAGTTACCCAACCTATTGTGTTCAGGACCTGAGAGTATAGTACTTTTAACATACATATCCAAGTGCCGGCTCCATGGCGAAGTACTGTAGTTACCGACGCAGTTCGTAATCTCGCATACCCGCGTTCGAAACACAGCTGCGGGCGATTTGGCAACAAACCGACTTGCGCTGGTTTTTTACGAAATGGTATGGGTGCCGGTCGTTCAGAAAGCAATGGCAAACTACTGAACGTAAACTTGCCAAGAGATCACAACAGCAAAAATGCTGGTGTTGACTGCGACGTCCTGTAAAGGATATGCAACTAATTATATCCAAGTATTGATACATGCTTTTGTTTTCGTTCGCTTGCTGTTAACTCCAGCTTAGGCCACACTGGGCTGATATCTGCGTGAGGGCTAGTTTTCCCTATTGTATGTGTCCCTCGCCATCAGGCCAGGCCCACTCCGACTTCTGAGGTACTTGTAATTTACATCATCAAGTCCGGGACGAGAAGTCAGTATTTTAGTCCAACTGACCTGGGTTTGGGTTGACCCTGCTACCTCACCATCAGCACACTGGAAGTTTAAGAGCGAGCTCTCTTATCCATTCAGTCACGCTGACCTCCATACATGCATATAATTCAGTATTTTAACATACAGTTCTCTTCTTAACATCTTCTGACTTCAGAAGATTTATTTCAAAGAATAATCACTTACTGGTTTTGAAGGTAGAGTAAATGTCATTCGTTGCTGCTAGTAGAAAGTTCAAAGAATTTAATAGGAAATGTTGACAGGAAATGACTGTGGCCCTTACTAGCTCAGACGATGAGGATGAACTCACCCGTTGTTTTCTGTCAATCTGTTTCAGAATTGTCACACCTCCTTCTGTCATGTGCTTCATGATTGGTTCATCAGCGTCAACACTGTTGTCACTCTCCACACGGTACATGGCATTCAACAAGTCTGCAAAAGAATTATATATATATATATATATATATATGAGAGAATGAGAGAGAGAGCGAGAGAGATAGATAGAGAGAGAGAGAGAGAGAGAGAGAGAGAGAGAGAGAGAGAGAGAGAGAGAGAGAGAGAGAGAGAGAGAGAGAGAGAGAGAGAGAGAGAGAGAGAGAGAGAGAGAGAGAGAGATTGAAACACAAACAGAAGTTGGCTTCAAAATGTTCCCAAGTTTTATTTGTCCAAACACCTGTACAAGCCATGGTGGCAGAGTGATTAGGACCGTGGCCTGCCAAGACAGAGGAATGGGTTCAATCCCCATCAGATGCAGGATTATATTTTCTCACCAATGCAGCTCTGGGGTCGACTCAATGGTGCCAGACGATATACAGCATTTTCTTGGAACTCTCTGGAAAGGGAGTCTCCGTTTGTTAAGTGGTTAAGTCGCCTGCCTCGCGTTCGGAAGGCTGTGGGTTCGAATCTAGGCCACGTCATTTGGTTCACGAGTGCAATATTCTCGGAGCCCCTGCTGGAACTACGAAGATGGTGCTTTGTGCGAGACTTTCGGCCGATCACCCTGCAGAAGGGCCATATGGGGTAAAACCCGGTGCAATGAAGTCGATCTTCTTGCCGTTAAACCCCTTAAACCTTTGGGCAGGAAAGGCGAAGAGGAAGGGAACTGGCCATCTCATCTTATATGTCGTGGCCTAGAATATGTGAAGACTTAACAACCAACTATAGTATAGGGTGTATTTTTAATGACTATGCAGTGTTTGAAATATTGCCGATCCAAGTTTTGTATTCACCCCTTTAAAGTTCATGCAACATAATAGGTAAATACAAAACATGGCCCGACAATATTTTCAAACACTGCACAGTCATTAAAAATACACCCTGTATCTGCCACGGGACTTCATTGTGCCTTTACCTTTTAAAAAAAAAATAAAATGATCGGGTAAGAAAACAACCATTGACCTCACATTTCCATCCAAACAGTTCTCTTCAACATGACACTTCTGCCAGTGCTCACAGAGAGTTTGGATCATTCCTAGAATCCATTGATGTAAACCCGTCACCCGTGTTGTCAAACTGTCGGTAGATTTCTCAGTCCCTGAAATGTTACCCATTCCGTGCTGGTTTGGGGTGAATGCATAAGAAAACAATTATGCAAGATTGGTATAATGTGCAGGATATCCCCGAGCAGTCAGTGTCTTGCCAGGTATTGTTTCACTTTTGGGATCCATGGGCGGGTACATTGTCACGCAGCAGACTCCAACTGTTTTGTTCTCGACTTTTTACAGATACGCTTTTGCCGCTCAAAAAACTGAAATGTTGTCATTGTTATAACACTAAATACTCGGTGGCTAAGAGACTTACGGACACGATTCGTAAGCTCGCTTACCCGGGTTCGAAACACATCTGCGGCCGATTTGGCAGCAGACCGCGTTGAGCTGGGTTTTAACGTGTTGGTATAGGAGCCGGTCGTTCAGAAAGCAGTGGTAAACTACTGATCGTAAACTTGCCAAGACACCAACATCAGCGGCAAAATGCTGGTGTTAACAGCGATGTCCTGTAAATATGATATGAAAAAAACCACTAAATATTGTCAGATTATTATTTCATGTCCTCTTCTTCGTCATTTTTTTCATCTGCTTTTTATCCCTCCCATGGAGCATAAACGTTCAATCAACGCACCTCAAGTCCGCCTAATCTTTTCCATCACCTGCATCTCCCTCTTTGTGCTCCCTATATTATTAATTTCTGTCTTTATTGCTCATCTCAATGTGGTTTTAAGCCTCCCCCACCCCCTTCCACTGTTTCTTGTGCTCGGCGAGTTCCAGAGAAATGAGTTTCTATTATACTATTAACAAGATGTGTTAATGTGTGTTCTATTCAGCGACATATCATATCCTGACCTCCTGATACACTTGTGAATTTCTCATTCCGTGTTAGTCCTATTCTACACAGGCACCAGTTAACGAATGTTTCTATAGTATGTCCCGTAAAGAATGCTTTCATTCACGATCAGTTATTTTGAAAACTGTCTGTTGCATCTTTATGAAATTTTTCCAGCCGTCTTATATTTACCCCCACCCAAGGCATATGTCTTTGATAGGTCCAAAAGCAACTTAAATCAAACGAAAGCGGCGATATTTCTTTGGTGTTTTGATGAAAAAACTAGTGATTTCTCGCTAACAAATTTATGTTTACAGCAATGAAAGCCCCGCCAATTCAGATGACACACAAGGCGTATCCGAATTCGTATGGGAGTGGGTGCAATGAAAGAAGTAGCTTAAAATCGACAGGGTCGGCTGCATTGCACCGGGTTTTTATCCCATATGGCTCAGTTTCTTTCCGCAGCGCGGAAAGCGTAGCACAAAGCGCGAACTCCGTACCTCCAGCGACGACCATCGGGAGTCTTCGAAAAAATGCACTTGTGAAATGAAGGACGCGGCCCAGAATCGAACATACAACCTTCGGAGCCCGAGTCAGACGGCTTGACCACTTCACCACGGAGAATCCCGAGAGGGGTGCAATGTGTAATATTAGTAAAGACAGAAAATTTACAGAGGCATGGGGTAAATAATTTGCAAATTGACAGGAAAGTAGAAGGAATATATTTCTTACCTTATTTTTCATTTCCTTCTTGTTTCTTCAGCTGCTGGTTAATAATGTGTACACAAGTATTCGTGTTAGCTTTTTATATTGAGTTCGTGAAAGCTTCCAAATAGCTGTGCATTAATGTGCGTATGGAGTGACCAGAAATGATACCGCAATTTAGTATCATGTTTCCATTTTTATGGATCTGTTCAGCTGTCTGTGTAGTTTGTTCACATGTACACATGGGTGACAGACCCGCTTTGAGTCTTCGTGAAAGATTGTCTACTCTGCTGTTTACCGTTCAGTGACGGAACATGATTACCTGTTTTGCACTATGAAAATAGTTGTCAGTGTATCTGTAGTGGGCTTTCTTCTTAACGACCAAGATGTTGGTCCTCTTTTCATTGAAGCTTATAGATTGATTCGTATGCACGTGTATTATCCCCTAATTTGACAACGTGTTTGCTCTCACGTTTCTTGTTATGCCACAATATGTCAGTTTCCACCGCAATATTACTCTTCTGTTGGTATTCAATGCGTTTAGTTTAGTGTAGTGTGTGTGTGTGCGCGCCCGCGTGCGTGCATGCATGCGTGCGTGCGTGTGTGTGTGTGTGTGTGTGTGTGTGTGTGTGTGTGTGTGTGTTTTCAATACAGTCGTTTGTCACGGCTGAGGGCTTGCGGAATTGAAAATTCAACACTATGGAATACAAACTATTGCCATTGACATTATGCTGATGCTGTAATGTTTAGGGCCTGCAATTCTTCTGAATATTTGTAGCAAAATATCCCAGTTGGTGTGCATGTGGATTAAGGTCTGCGATCTGCTCAGACCTTAATCTGTGTCGGACGATCCCAGTAGGTTGATGACTGCTCTCGGTTGCATAAAATTCAATCCATCTTTTCTCCAATAGTCCTCTTCCTCTTTCAACACATGGTCCTCACATTTTCCCAGTAACTTTTATCAATATTTAATAGCGCGGACTAGATTAGTATCCTGACGTCAGACAATTTGAATATAGTATTGTCAGCTGCCACCTGTCCTTTAATTTTAGCCCACACAAGTTCTATAGGGTTAAAATGAGAATGGTACGGCGGAAGTCTCAAGCACCCTTGACGATGCTCTTCTATCAACTTGTCGATCTGATATTTCTTTCTTTTTGGCGTCTGTTTTACAAGGGACAACAATTCTAGCTAGAAATACGTTTCTGGGAATGGTATGTTTACCATTCGGAGTCATATCTTTATTGCGCCCTTTGTGCTCGATGCTGTAGTTATTTTGTCTTCTTGGGCAACAACATTGATATCATGCATTGTCCATAATTGGACACGACGGTCTATCTAGGGATGGAAGCACAGTATTCTCGAGCCAATCTCTAAATACATTACCATTCATCTTATTATGATAATCCATATTGTCTGTATGCTTTGATACGAACACGAGCCCAGCATTCTATTGTAAACCATTATGCGTATTACCAGCATGGGCCATGACCAAAAACTGTCCTATACTACTGGGCACATATCGCTTTATCTGTCCATCCACTGATTGCCATTTCTTATCACTTGTGTGGTGCGCATTGATCCACATTTCATCCAAACACACTATGCCATAATTTTCTTTTCGCATTTCCCTTATTTCACGTAGGTACCTGCTTCTCATGGCTCCTAAATGCGGTTGCTCGCAAAGATTATTGTTGGGTGGGCATAATGATAAGGTTATATACTAAATCTAATAATTTTCCCTCAGTTGGTTACTGAGATATGGGTGCTTATATTGGGGCAAAAGAAAAAAAAACACTATAGTTGTTTATTAGTCGTTTAGTTTGTCGTCCTCCGCGTTTCTGGTCCACACGCCTGACCGTTACTCCGTTGGAGGAACGGTGGGGGGGGGGGGGGGGGGGAAAGAGAAGCTAAACCTTGCCCAAGGGTGTTCCACAACTGAGCGGACTGAAGTTGGTGCCTTATTCCTTCTTTGAATGGGGATATCCCTACCCCGCCACCCTGAGCACTGATGTAGTTAGGGTTAGGCTGTAGTTGTGTCAAAGCCTGGATAATTGTCAAGAACCCAAGCTGGGTGGATTGAAGTGGTGTGATTGTTTATGCATGTTTTTTTTCCCCGACGCCAGACGCCAATGAATATGGTGGGAAGGGGGAAGGAAGAGAAGAGAATCTGAGCTAACTAACCAACCAACCAACCAACCAACCAACCGACCAAGTAACTAAAGCTAACTATAACCAACCAACCAACCAACCTGTCAGCGACTTGTGCGCTGCAGCTTTTCAAGACTCCGCTACTTTCGCACTGCCCGAAATAACAATTCATGACATTTGCGAAAGGAATGCAATTTATTCAGAGCCGACATTTGAATGGCTCTACGAGCGTTAGGTTTCATCATTGTTACACAATATGAATACATCAACGTGATGATAGATGATGCTAGCATTACACAATCTAAACGAACAGCCCTATGTTTGCCTATGGCCTAGAAAGCTATCGTATTGGTTAAGGATACGTCTGCCCTCTCTACCGTCTCCAGTCAGTCTGTCCCGCTACACATAGCGTGGACAAGCAACTCACTTTACTCTCCGTGCAGTCGCTAGTATTGCGTGCCTGGTCTTGCCAGCACGCCGGCTGGTGAGTTTGAGTAACCTGCCATATCACGGTTACTCGCAAGGACCAGCAACCCAATTGCTTGGGGAAAGCCCTCGCTCATCTGTACTCGTTGCCCTCTGGTCTGACACAAATGTGTCTCCCTGTGAGGTATTAATAGTACTCGGTGTCTTCCCTGTCTGGTGTCTCTCTACTAGACCAGTGTTAACTCATTACTCCTGTAAGGTCTTATTGGGGATGCTGACATCCAACCAACCAACCAACTAACTAACTAACTAACTAACTAACTAACTAACTAACTAACTAACTAACTAACTAACTAGCTAACCAGCCAACCAATCAACTAACTAACTAACCAGCCAACCAACCAACCAACCAACCAACCAACCAACCAACTAACTAACTAACTAACTAACTAACTAACTAAATATAACTAACTAACATACACTGTTTTCTTGTGTCTTTCAATAAATTCCACACATGCAGGCAAAGGCCAAGATGAGACGATAGATGATGATGACAGTTACCTTCCACTTCTCCAGCACTGAATTCCTCGGAGACAGGCCTACTTCCGCTGCCAATGTTACGTAATATTGTTCTAGATTTTGCTTTGACGTCATCCAGAAGAGGCATTGCTGGTGTGACGTCACTGGTCGGGCTGCCATCGACATCTGATGCACTCAAGTTGATACTGATTTGCTCTCTATGAATACACGTTGATAAACCGAATAGACATTTGTGGACATATTATTTATACATTTTTATACACTGAAAATACATTTGTTGACATACTATTTATACGTTCTATAAACTGAAAATACATTTGTTGAGATACTATGTATATATGTTTAGAAACTGAAAAAAAAAGAGAATTTCAGCATTCTATTATTACATTTGTAGAAACTGAAAATTCATTTTCAAGCATACTATAATTGCTTGGTAAGTGCATGCTAAATACATATGATGCACATTCATTGGATACAGATTTTAACTCTTCATCTTTCTTTTGTCTCTCAATACCATTAGTATTGGGACTCTTCGCTGGTTGTTGAAAATCAGGACGGAGCACCTAGGAAATGTCCCCAGTGCTGTTCCTGACTCAACTCAACTCAACTCAACTCAGCTCAGCTCAATTCAACTCAGTTCAAATCAACTCAACTCAACTCATCCCATCCCATCCCAACTCAACCCAACCCAACCCAACTCAACTCAACTCCTAATGGGGCATAGACTCTGGACCAACCCAGGCTAGTCCTATGTAGAAATGATGATTATGATTGGCTGGAGTTTGTAGATACAGTTGTCTACTGGGTGAGGTGGTCAGTCTTACGCCAACCTTCCTTAGTCGCCTCTTACGCTATGCGTGTAGGTTACAAGGTTACTGTTCTTTGCTTCTCTTATAGTCGCCGCTAACACACGGGCGGATTTTTCAACATACTACAATGTTTATACAACATACTGCAATGATTATACAACATACTACGATGATTATACAACATACTACAATGGTTATACTAATGGTTCTACAACACACTACGATGTTTACACAATATACTACAATGGTTCTACAATATACTACAATGGTTCTACACTATACTACAATGGTTCTACAACATACTACGATGTTTATACAATATACTACAACGGTTATACAATATACTACAATGGATGTACAACATACTACGATGTTTATACAATATACTACAACGGTTATACAATATACTACAATGGTTCTACAACATACTACAATGGTTCTACAACATACTACAATGTTTATACAATATACTACAATGTTTATACAATATACTACAACGGTTATACAATATACTACAACGGTTATACAATATACTACAACGGTTATACAATATACTACAACGGTTATACAATATACTACAATGGTTCTACAACATACTACAATGGTTCTACAACATGCTACGATGTTTATACAATATACTACGATGTTTATACAATATACTACAATGTTTATACAATATACTACAACGGTTATACAATATACTACAATGGTTCTACAATATACTACAGTGGTTCTACACCATACTACGATGTTTATACAATATACTACAACGGTTATACAATATACTACGATGTTTATACAATATACTACAATGGTTCTACAATATACTACAATGGTTCTACAACATACTACGATGTTTATACAATATACTACAACGGTTATACAATATACTACAATGGTTCTACAATATACTACAATGGTTATACAATATACTACAATGGTTATACAATATACTACAACGGTTATACAATATACTACAACGGTTATACAATATACTACAACGGTTATACAATATACTACAATGGTTCTACAATATACTACAATGGTTCTACACCATACTACGATGTTTATACAATATACTACAACGGTTATACAATATACTACGATGTTTATACAATATACTATAATGGTTCTACAATATACTACAATGGTTCTACAACATACTACGATGTTATACAATATACTACAACGATTATACAATATACTACAATGGTTCTACAGCGTAATACGATGTTTATACAATATGCTACAACGGTTATACAATATACTACGATGTTTATACAATATACTACAACGGTTATACAACATACTACGATATTTATACAATATACTACAATGGTTCTACAACATACTACGATGTTTATACAATATACTACAACGGTTATACAATATACTACGATGTTTATACAATATACTACAATGGTTCTACAATATACTACAATGGTTCTACAATATACTACAATGGTTCTACAACATACTACGATGTTTATACAATATACTACAACGGTTATACAATATACTACGATGTTTATACAATATACTACATCGGTTATATAATATACTACAATGGTTCTACAATATACTACAATGGTTCTAAAACATACTACGATGTTTATATAATATACTACAACGGTTATACAATATACTACAATGGTTCTACAATATACTACAATGGTTATACAATATACTACAATGGTTATACAATATACTACAATGGTTCTACAATATACTACAATGGTTCTACAACATACTACGATGTTTATACAATATACTACAACGGTTATACAATATACCAATGGTTCTACAACATACTACAATGGTTCTACAACATACTACGATGTTTATACAACATACTACGATGTTTATACAGTATACTACAATGGTTATACAACATACTAGGATGTTTATACAACATACTTCAATGTTTATACAACAATAGTTATACAACATACTACGATGTTTATACAACATACAACGGTATTTATACAACATATTATGATGTTTATACAACATACTACAATGTTTAAAGAACATACTGCGATATTTAAATAATATACTACGATGTTTATTCAACATACTGCGATGTTTATACAACATATTACTATGTCTATACAACATACTACGATGTTTATAAACATACAACGATGTTTATACAACACAGTACATATTATTATATTCATATAGGTACATATAGATAGTCCTCATGGCCGCGGAGTTTAATGTGCTTGCGATGGAACTTCCGTTGAGCTGATGCCTGGGTAGGGGGAAATCTTCCCTCAGTTGAACCTCAGCGCGGACTTCCCGTTCAGAAAGCAATGGCAAGCTACTGAGCGTAAACTTGCCTAGTAAGTCAACCTGGGGTTACAGTTGATCGTAACGTCCTGCGAAGGACATGCACCATGTTTTAAATTAGATAGATATATCCCTGTGGGATTTGGGGTGGCGTCTGTTGAAAACGGAATACATAAACTCCTCTAGGATATACTACCGCCCCATGACTACTTCCGGCCAGATTGTGAGTGCTGTGTTGTGAGTGCTGTATAGTGAGTGCTGTGTTGTGAGTGCTGTGTTGTGAGTGCTGTGTTGTGAGTGCTGTGTTGAGTCGTGACATGGTGATATCTTACAGTGCCATTTTGCAGATGTTAACTGATTGAGTGCCCTGGGATGATTATTCGTGTCAAGCGACCTCCCGTATCTAACATGGGCTCATATATCGCCGAAATGTTGTTATTGTGTTATAATACAGCACCTCTGCTACCATATTAACAACCTTTAAGTCATAACTGTGACACACCTCTACGTCCCATTTTCCGCCATCCATTTTTGTTTGGTCCAAACCGACTTTTTGTTTGGGACTGAATATGTTAAGTTCTAGTACTGGTTTCTGAGCATGGAGAGGGGAAGGAGAGGACAGCAACACAGTCCTCTAGGATATGGTAGGTACATCGGTACAAGGTCGGGAGGAAAGTCTCTCTGCAAACCATACTCTGACAAATGGAAGTATTTCAGGGGTCAGATGACCCGCACGTCGATGCCTTGAACTTACAGAGTTAAAACTGAGTCTTCAGAGAGTTCATAAGAAAACAATCTGCCAGCCTGCCTTTGCTTGTGCTATTCTACTATTATCTCAGTTTGAATTTATTTTCTCTCTGCTGTTATTAAAGTACCCAGATACAATGTTACATTGACTTGTTTCAGATTGGTTCAATGCACTTTAATGTTGCATTTAGGACGACATTTTTTTCGTTGTAGTTTCAGTTACTTTTGCTTTTCTGTTATTCAGACTATTTCCTTTGTTTTGTCATCAGCATAAAGCCCGGCTGTTTACATTATGTTCACAAACTGATATTCCTGGCACGTATTGTATTGATCTCATTATTATCTCGTTGTGCACACTGAACAGATGGAGTGATTACACAACCATGTCTAGCACCTTATTTAATGTAAAGTGTTGAAAAGTAAGTGGGGCTGAGTGGTCTCGAGGTATGGTGTCAGCCTCGAGTGCTGGAGATCCCGGGTTCAAGCCCCGGTGAGGGCCGGAATTTTTTCACGTGGACTTCTAGTAACAAAATTTCTCCTGATCTCTGGGTAGTGAGATCGGACGCCCGTGTGTATTGTTGCGCACGTACAAAAATTCCTTGGCAGCTGGAAATCGAAAAAGAGTAGCCTAACGGCGCTGCCCGGGCAAAATTTCGAGTTAAAAATCTACCCAAAGTATTTCAGGATCCTCGCCGGTGCTACGGAGTTCGTGCACTGAGCTGAGATTCTCCGGACTCAGGCTTGAGTTTGGAGTAGAACGGAGCACTTATGGGTTACACCCGTGTGCCGTGATGTTGATCCGTCGACTAAACTAAACTAAACTAAACTAAACATGTGTTGAATAGTTCCCAGTTGGTTGTCAATTTGTATGGCTGATCTTTGTTGCCAATATATGTTATTTATTATTCTTTGGTACTCGCCATCCATGTTTGAAATTTTCAACATCCTAATCATTTCTTCGTGTTTAGCACTATCAATTGTCTTAGTATAGTCAATAAGCATAAATTTAGTCAATAAAGCATAAAAGAAGTCTTCGTGGCTAAGTGGTCAAGCCGTTTAACTTGGACTCCGAAGGTTGTGGGTTCGATTCCTGTCCGAGTCCTTCGGTTCACGAGTTAAATTTTTCGGAGACTCCTGTGGGTCGTCGCTAGAGCTACGGAGTTCGTGCTTTGTGTGACGCTTTCCGCGCTGCGGAAAGAGACCGAGCCATATGGGATAAAACTCGGTGCAATGAAGTCGACCCTGTCGACTTTTAAGCGACTTAAAAAAACAACAACATAAATAATGTTAATTCCAGTCATTCTTTCTGTTAATGTTTTCTAGGTATATATGATGTTGTTTGAGTCTTTAACTTCGACAAATCCACGCTGCTCATGTATAATTTATAGACTTATTTTACTTCATATTCTTCTCATTTTAATTCTCATCAATATTATAATCACTTGACTCATTAAACATAATTGTTTGTTTCTGATCTACCATCATCGAATTTTGATATATTATATATTTTATATATTCTATCCATTATAATTAATATTTTACATTCTTGAGCTTTACAACAACTGCTTCCTGTGCTTTCTGATACCCGATAAATGCTGTAGTTTTCTGTACATAGATCTGGTGTCTTCTTGTTCTTCAGTATCCTTTGCAATGACTATTTATCTAGGCTTATTTCGCTACTTTACATTCAAGTACTATTTCTTTGTATATTATTTTATATTTCATCCACGGGAGGCTCCGTGGCGAAGTGGTCAAACTATCTGCCTCGCGCTCCGAAGGCTGAGGGTTCGATTCCGGGGTACGTCTTTCGGTTCACGAGTGCATTTTTCTTAGAGACTCCTGGGGGGAAATGGGCGAATCTGGAACAGGCTTCGACAACCGGGAACACTGAGGGTGTTAGAAACAGAGGTCAATAGAGAGAGAGAGAGAGAGAGAGAGAGAGAGAGAGAGAGAGAGAGAGAGAGAGAGATGAGAGAGAGAGAGAGAGAGAGAGAGAGAGAAAGAAAGAGAGAGAGAGAGAGAGAGAGAGAGGGAGAGAAGATGGAGATGAGTTGGCAGAATTACACGGAAGACGATATGTGGCCAAACATATCAAGAAAACTGGAGACAAATATTTGTGGCTGAACTTGATCACCTGCGCCGCTCGATATTTCACATGCTGATGTTTAAACACTAGCTAGATAAATACAAGAATTAATTTGAAATAGACGCAGAGCTAGTTTGAAATAATCTGAAAATTAGTTTATGGTTTAAACATTGGCTAAACCGCAATGATGAAATACCCAGAACAATTTAAACATGTGGAATAGCTTGAAAGATAAGGAGAGATTAGTTAACAGCAATCTGGGAACTAATGTGAAAGGAATCGAGAACTAAAGGAAATAATCCATCCATCCATCATGTGCCATGCCTGTAAGCATGGGCGGTCATGTTCTGCCATCTCACTCGATCACCAGAGTCGTGGATCAGCTCCGTGTATTTCTATGTGCTGTAGTGGAATATTGGCTAGTGCACTTGCAGTGGTGGATGGGAAAGCTGTTGGCGCAGATGATATCCCAGCAGAAACAGCGATTGAATTGCTGCACACGATTATTTATTATTATTTAACAGAGCTAGGCAGACTGGAAACACATCTATAGACTGGAGAGAAACTGATGCATCTACTATACAAAGGGGACCCGCTGGAGTCCGATAATTATAGAGGAAAAATATTGTCAGTTCCTGGGAAAATATTAAGCAGTCTCATTCTGGAGAGATTTAAAAATACATCTAGCGAAGAACAGGCAGGTTTTCGACCAAACACTGCACTGATCAAATAGTCCATCCATCCATCATGTGCCATGCCGGTAAGCGTGGGCGGTCATGTTCTGCCATCTCACTCGATCACCAGAGTCGTGGATCAAATAGTCACATTGCTCATAATAACTAGCACAGCTTTGAAATGAATACACCCCTTTATAATGCATTTGTGGACAATGAAAAGGCGTTTGAAGATTGCTGGCTTAATAAAGGCAACATATAAGAAATATAAAAATATGAAATGCAGTGTTCTTCTCGAGGGAAAACGAACTTAAACGTTTGAAATAAGAACAGACGTGCAGTAGGGAACTGTATTATTCTTTCTGGCAGTAGACTCGATTATAAAGACCGCAATAACTAACAGCAGAAATAGAACTATGTGGACTCTGACGGAGCAGCCCGATGTTCTGGACCTAACTGATAACATTGCCCTCCTGTCCCACTCATGAAACTATTTTCAAGATAAATTAAATTCACACGATGGGTTGTCACAGCAACATAGTCTAAACACAGTAGGAAAACAACAAAGAAAATGACAACAAATCAAGCAAATGAAAATATACTCCAATCTCCCTCTGTGGAACAATATTTCAAGAATTTGAATCATACAATGGCTGATTGAATAGAACGTCGGGCTCCTAGTCGAATGACCCGGGTTCGAATCCTCGGTAATGTGATGAACGTTTGATTATGTCTGTGGAAAAACACAAATCCTAACCTACACAGTTCGCGGCGACTGCACTAGCCACGCGACCTAAATCCCATAGGGTCAATATTCCCCCCTCCCTCGCCTACATCGCAAAGTACTATGGGCAGTAAAGGCAAATTTTTTGTACATAGTCATACGTATATTTAATGTAGGCAAAGATGAAGAAAAAAAGAGAGAGATATTAAAATAAAATAAAATAAAAAAAGAGGAGCTTCCATAAATTTCCAAAATAAATGGAATTCGATGGACTCTGACAGAGTAGCTGGGTCATCTGTACCTCGCTGACGACATTGCCCTACTGTCGCACACATAACATTATATACAAGATAAATTAAACTCACACAATGGAAGGTCAGAGTAACCAAGTTTAAGCATATCAGTGGGGAAAACAAAGGTAATGACAATAAATCAAGCAAATAATAACTCAATCTCCCTGTGTGAAACCACAGGTGGAATCTTACACGTAAACAGGAAGTAATGTAGACAAGGATGGAGAAGTAGATCGAGATATTAAATTAAGAATACAAAAGGTAAAATAAGCGTACATTTTAAAAAAAATGTTGCACATCCCTTACAGGATGTTGCAGTCAACACCAGCATTTTTCAGCTGCTGTTGATGTACTAGGCAAGTTTTACGTTCAGTGGTTTGCCATTGCTTTCTGAACGACCGGCTCACAAACCCCCGTAAGTTACCAGCGCTGCGCGATCCGCTGCCAAATCTCGCGCAAATGTTTTGCCCCGCGTACATTGCACTGGGACATTTGTGAATATTAAAAGAAATGTAATCTAACATCAAGCTTACAATAGTTCACCCTAGCGTCATTCATACTGAGGTATAGACCAAAGACCCGGAGAACCACACGAACGATTACTAATAAACTTTACACATTAATTAAATGGTATCTGAGCAGAATAGGACTAATATGGTTTGACAGAATGAATCACTAACGTGGAACTTATGAAGAAGACTAAACAAATTTCAGCGAGTCAAAAGACAAGGAAAAGACGCTGTCGTTGGACAGAACACACATGGGAAAACATCAATAGTATAACTATAAAGTCCTTTCTTTGGAACCCTCAGAGAAAAAGAAAAAGAAGTAACATCAATACATAAAGAAGAAAATTAGAGACCAAGATGAATAATTTGGCGTGGGAATGAAGGGAACTACAGGTGATAACAAAAGATAGACGGACTTGGCATGAATAGATTGATGGCCAATATTACATGGGTGGATAAAAAAAAAAACAGAGGAAAACGACGAATTGACTAAAATGTATCTTATGTATATTTAATGGCAACCAATAAATTGGAGTAATGGTACCATTCTTAAGAAGAAGTCTAAAGGAAACTATCTACATGTACCAGCAAATTAAATGACTCAACCTACATTAAATTATTCAAATCACTGGCACCTTGCCGTCTTGACAGACGTAACATTGTTTGTTACATTGTGCTAAAAGAAAAAGCATCAAACCTCTCCATAGCACAAAGCCTGGGCTAAATTGTAGAAACCATGTGCTGCCTATGCAGCATGATCCCTATCTCAGCCTGCTTAGTTTACTAAAGAGGAAAGGTTATACCAATTCATCTTGAACAAGACAATCTGCAAAGCTGCCGGATCAGCAGAGCAATGCTTTAACTGTCCGCCTTTCGGAGCTTCGATCTTAGACTGGTTGCCAACCAAGACTTAGGACTTGATCTGCCCTGCCATAGCATTTAGTCTTTAGGTTGTGTTTCTTAACATCAGGATAAGGTTTGTACCTTCTCCGACCGAAGCCTTTGACACAACGTGGGGTGGCGGGTTTGGTGAACACTGTCCAACATTCAGTACTAACATAAAGGAGGTAGTACTGTCTACTGTCATACCGCAGCTCAGTCATATCTGACTTGGACCTGCCCATTATTCAACTATTTATACCATAATTGTTCAAATACGATTATATGAAACTTTTGTCTCATTATATATAAAATAATTTACCTGTAAGCAGCTCTAAGTTGTTTTTCTTCCATGTTGGAGTAAATGTTTGGCAGGGTTACACTAGAAACGATTCCAGCATCTTTTTTTGCTGCATCTGTTCTTCCCGTAGATAAGGATTGCGAGGAATCCTCCCGTCTGTTTATGGAAGGCTGGGAAAATGTCTGAACTGAGGCTAAGCTTCCATTGAGATGATGGCTAGCCACCCAGCCATGAGATCCATACTGGTCAGGCTCATCCAAGTATCGCCTAGAAGCTGATTCTAGCTTGTGTGCCAGGTACTCTGTAGAGCTGTAGTTGGAGACTGTCTTTGTGTCCTGGGGTGGAGACTGATAACGGGTGGTATGATGTCGGTGCCTGTCACGGCTCCTGTGTTCGGGCATGACCATACTGTCTTGAGCATCATCTCTAAATCTTCTAAAAGGTAGATCAGTATTATCAGCCCTTTCTCTTGATCTTTCCCTAGAACTTTCTCTAGATGGCTCCCGTGAACTTCGACGACTGTCAGTTAGGAAATCATATAAAACAGGTGGCTCATCGTCAATAGGTTTAATGATACCAGTGGCCACTGATCTAGGCTGGGGGCTTGGAGTTTCATCTTGCCGAGGTATATCCTCATAGCTGTGAGCTAAACTCTGTTTTGCTCTAGCCAATTTTAGGAGTTCATTTTTCAACCTTGCTGTCTCTTGCAGTTGTTGTTTTCGTTTCAGGATCTCGTATTGCAAAAATGCTTTCTTTTCTTCTCTCACCTTAATTTCTTCATCATCGGAGTAACATGAAGAAGACCTTGAACGAGAAGACAACTGTTGATCTGATCTGCTGACACACAGAAACTGGACATCATGATAGTGAACCTGACCATTTGTGGAGGTTTGTAATCTTTCATCAGAATTATCATGGCTTTGATTTTTTAGATAGAAGATGCGAGTGTAGTCTGATGGTTTGATCTTGTTGTACCTGGCATCTCTAACTGGCTCTGATCTTGTGCTTTCCGCATCACTTATTCCAGATTGTGAACTGTCATCTGTTAAATATTTCATGGTTTGAATATTCAGTGGCTCCTGCATTTGAATTTGAAAATCAATTTCAATATCCTTATCTTCTTTGATTGGAGAGAACTTTGATACCATCGGATCAGACAACTGCCTCTTGTGTCGCTGACGCCGAGGAGCAACTTGCGGTGAAGATCTGGCAGTTAGATTGGAGGATTGTGACTGTGGTGCTCTTTTTCTACTGTCTTTTTGCGAATCAACGTGTAAATGAAGAGCTTTGGATCGTTGGTCAAGAAAAGATCTGTTTCTGGCACAAGCTTCAGATTCCAGTTTTAAAGCTCCTATCTGCATCTGTAGTGCTCTAATCTCTTCTAGCTCCTCAAGCTTTCGTCTCCTGTCCCTGGTCACACGTCTCAACTCGTCCTGAAGCCTCTTCTTGAGACTTTTCATGGCCTCGGTGCATGGTATACCATAAATACTTATTAATGAGTCAATAATCTCATCAGTTTCATCCTTCGGACCACATCCTAATGAAGTTGTTCTTTGTATGTACTGGTTCTTCTGGACAGCTTCAGTCTTGTTTGTTCTTCCCTGTAAAGATTCTCTGGAATCTAAGCTTTTTGATTTTCCAACATCCAATAAATGCATTCTTAAAGTGCTCGACGTTGTTTGGCAGGTGGTAGTTGCTGACCTTGACATCCCTCCACCTTCACTGGGAAATTTCTTTTGTGTTGTTTCCTTAGTAACTGTAATGTTTATATGGTTGCCAGGACCCACAGAACAGTCCTCAGTGTATTCAGTGTAAGGACTGGGTTTGACTGTTTGTCTGAGGTTGTCCCGGATTTCCAAGTCTGTGTCATCATAATCTACCACTTCACCCCGCATCACAGCTGGAGGCCTGCCTCTCTTGCTTTTGGATTTTGGAACTAGCACAGGTGCTTCTCCTACAGGAATGGGAGGCAGCTTTCGTCTAATTTTCTTCCCCTCTTTGCTGCTGTCCTTGTCCTGAGAGCGACTGAGGTCGCTGGAGGAGCGGCTGGTGGAAGTTTTAGCACTGCTTTCACTACTGGTGCTGCCACCGCTGTCTGCTTGCTTCTCCAGCGTCCGCCTCTCTCGTCGTGATTCCTTTTGTTGTTCGTGTTGAGGTTGTTTTGTGACCTGCTGGGTGAAATACGGATCAAATATGATGTTAGTAGGCAGGTGAACTAACAGCTATGCCCCCTACACTAAAGATAAATAACAATTTGAAATATTCAAAGTGATGTTATATATTCATACATTTTCCAGGATATTAATCTAGCTTTGTAATATAGAATATCTTCCTAATCAGAAATGAGAGAGAATAAAATACATTCTGTGAACAAATGTTTATTCTTAAGTAATTAATAGCAAGATATCTTCTGAATATAACTCATAGTTATTATGTAAAAATGTATGCACACAATTTATATATTACAAATATATATTGTTTTACATTAATTTTACAATAAGAAATGTTATGTATTTTAATAGTAACATTTCCATGTTATAATTCTTGACTCATCTCTGCTGTAACGCGTGATTTAAATCACACACACAGACGGATCCTTACTAATTCTACATTAGTTGTCACATATCATTTATGTAACACACACCGGATATTCGCCTGAGCTATATTAATGCATTCTGACGGCACGTGTGATTTATGTTAAGTTACTTGAAAATCCTTTACAGGGCGTCGCAATCAACTCCATAATATTTTGGCTGTTTCTAATTTCTTGGCAAGTTTACGTTCAGTAGTTTGCCACTGTTTTCTGAACGACGGGCACTCATACCATTTACAACAACCAAGACAAGGCGGTCTGCTGCCAAATCGCCAACATCTGTGTTTCGAACGCAGTATGCGGAATTACGAACTGAGTCCGTAAGCCCTTCGCAACGGAACTGGCCCTGAATAAGTGGGTCCCTTTAGACTGTGTGTTAAACAAGTTTACACATTGACAACTTGCCGTCTTGACAGACGATAGTTTGTGCTTCAAAAAGGCTTAATAACTACAACCCATGGCGGTGGCGAATGTGACTGTTAAGGCCAATTCGCACTGTAAATGTTCGTCCACTGTGGATGCAAGTGAACACATGGTCATTTTCACCATCATGCACCATCTTGCGTCTTACACGCTCGGTGTGTGACATATCTGCAATAATTTTCTCTTTTGTCTTTATTCCATTTCTGATAGTTGCCCTCCATGCAACACGTTCAGCGGCGACTGCTCCCAATGTGCATTATCAATGCCTGTATCAATCATGTCCCGCTTACACACATCTTTGTATCGTAGTTGAGGCCGACCCTGAGATCTCCTACCCATCTGTAATT
Source organism: Cepaea nemoralis (assembly GCA_014155875.1). NCBI lineage: Eukaryota > Metazoa > Mollusca > Gastropoda > Stylommatophora > Helicidae > Cepaea > Cepaea nemoralis. The sequence continues at coordinate 110,007 of JACEFZ010003057.1, read as the reverse complement.
CGCCAAAAAAGATGTCCTTTGGTATTCTACCATCATCCATCCTCCTAACGTGTCCTAACCATCTAAGTCTACGAAGACTAAGCATGGAACACACCGTCACACAACCTGATCTTTTCAATACTTCAGTATTTGTGATTTTGTCTTGCCATTTAATACCAAGTATTCTTCGCAGACACCGCATTTGAAAGCTGTTTAAACGTTTCTCTTGGTATGAGTAAGTTGTCCAGGCTTCACTGCCATAAAGACGAGTACTGTGGCATATTGAAAAGTCCTTACCCTTTCCTAGCATTGACTCCCTTAAAAATAAACAACCCCTTACAATTACTGTTTAAGTATCTTGCTTAATGTAGGAGTAGGAATTAAAACAGCGATAGACTGACCAGTGGCACAGCTTAATTTATTTGGCTTTATTTTGGCTCACGCACCTGGCCAAGACCGGCTAGGTTTTAAACAAAGGCTGAGTGTAGCCATTTTTGGTCAGTACAACACAAAGAGTAGACATGTGAAAGTTTCCCCGTGTGGGGGAAAAGGCAATTTTGCCTTAAAATATATCATCCTCTGAAGCTATTGGTATGTTATATCTACATTATTAAGATGTATTTATTTATTACATAGACCAGTATGTTTAATTAAGAATTAGTTAGAATAATAAGTCAACAATTCTCTTAAACCAGGCTGGACGATGTTTACCAATGAAGCAAATGTGGGTGCCACGCTGTAATTTTTCCTATGTTTTACAATTTCAAATCCCTATGTTAAAATCTTTTATAGGCATTATGAACTTATATCTAACTAATAGTGCTTATCTATAAATATTATGTGTACTGTAGAGTATCAACTCGCATGTCAGGAACACATTCAGAGAACTCGTTTCTGTCAATTTCATATTCCTATGAATAATAACTTCTACGCATGGTGAACTATATCTCACTATCTATGCTTAGAAATCTGCAAATAATCTATGTACTGTAGAGATGAACTCTAAAGAACATTTTCAAAGAAACCATTTCTCAATGTGGGACTCTTGATTACATACTTCATAGTAGAGAACTGGTGTCTGCCACTTTCAAATATCCTATGTAGTGTAAATTCACTGTTAAGGATATCTCTGAACTTGTTTTATCCATGCGGGGACATACAAATGATTACGCATATTCCTGACTCTTAGTCAGGGGATAAAATGCTTTGCCACATCATAATCTGTAACTTGGAACTATAGTGCTAAATTTTAGTACCATCCTTTTGTTAACAGATTAGTAACCACTCCATATGAGGAGGGACATGTAATCATTTCATAAAATATTGCTAGGAAAATGCCATGTTTGAGAATATAAATTCAAGAACATATAAGAAATCCAAAAACCTAGGCTCCCTGCATCATCATTATGATTAATTATTATGTATGATTATCATGTACTTGATATCAGAGAAATGTACATGTATGTTTTTTTTCTGTATGAGAATTTTTCTCTGTCCTGATTGTTACTTTTTACTGGGAAATACACATTGTAATGTGACTCCTGTGGAAACATGAGATGATGTAGGAAATATGTGTATGTCAGTACTTAAGAAGCCAATGTTGAATAGCCTTGACCTAAGGATGATTATAGTGCCGAAAGGAAGACGCGGCATTAGAAACCACAGAGATTCTGTATAGGCTATTCTCTTCAAGTAGAGAGAGAGAGAGGCAATATCAACATGTTGGATGGACAGAATGACTTCACTCATCTAATAGTCCCAGTAACAACAGAACATAATATAAAGTGAGAAAATACCTTACTCACTAATAGAGGCAAAATGGCTCTACACCAAACAATGAGGGACAGTGGAACGTGGACACCCACTCCTTTCCCCTTCTCCTCTTGTTGTTTGTATTTGTGTTTGTAATTGTGTTGTAAACCTTTTACCATAACACAGTAGGTTAATGCTAGTGTTGTATTCTTTGTCATCCCTTTTCTATAGAAAAGAAGCAAGTGGTGGTTGAATTTTGTGGGACGGTTTTGCATCACTATAAACTGGAAACTGGGAAAAAAGCCAGGCGAGAGTGAACATGTCAACTGTCCTAAACAAAGTCTGGATCCAAATACCTCAATGTTTACTGCTGCACTCATTAGCTCCATAGCGAGCAACAGATAAATTCGAAGACAACTGACTGGGTGAGTGATTAAGTCCTATTTTAGTAGGAATATCCAGGATGGACTTCAAGATCTAATAATCTACAAAGATGAAGATCAACAGAGTAACTGACAACAGTGTATCGTCTGCTTTACTGCTGAGAAGTACCACCTATGGCCTCATCATTCAACCAAATCAGTGAAACTATGGGGCAATCCTACTACAAGTTACTAAAACTAGCAACAGTGAAAACCCTTCAACTGTTGGTTGGATTACCAAGTTAATATCCAACAATGGATAAGTCTTCGAAAGAACGTCTCACAGCTGCAACAGTCAAACATGGGATTCAGCCATTCAGCCATTCAACACCAAGTTCTTGATATGAACACCAACTCAAACAAATGGGAAGAGACACTGAAACAACATTATAAGCCAATACAGCCAAGATACAAACTTCAGAACCTCTGAACCATAACTACATCAGATTACCTCAAGGTTCCAAAACCTGAACACCATCAAAAGGACCATATGAAAGCAGCTAGCGGAGTAAATGCCTTTACGCCTGCAACTACAGGAATCACCTGATGGCTTGCAACCCTGGATATGTGGTGGAGTAATATTCTTCAGTTCCATGCCTGCAGCAGAATCTCCAGATGAAACCAAATGAATGACTCACCATTGTATGTTCTACACAGAAATGGAATGAATCAGAACTCTATGCTGGTCCCATGTCGGCCTAACTGCCCCATCATCAAGTGTGGGATGGCCTATCAACATGAACCGGGTGTGTGACAAAGCCTTTTGAACTAAATTGGGAAACGGTTAACATAAACCGAGCTGTTGGACAGTCGTCATCTTTTCATCGATAAGATGATATAGGGAAGAACCTTCTGCACAAGCTTAAGTTGCATCTCCTGAAAGTATGACAGACCTAGGCATCAATTTCAATTGGAACACAACCCAAATGGCAACAGAGTATTCTTAAATTCAGTCTCATGGAGAGAATATGTGCTTAGGTATAATTCTATTCTTGGATTATGGATTAGAAACATTCGCCAGCCAACTTCGGTGGACATACTGTAAGTAGAAAATGACTGTGAGTATAATTCTTTCTGCACGGATAAATATGGACATTATCTGCTTCGCACTGGAGAAGAATACCCACCCGCAATGCCTAAAGGAACACTATAATTAATTAATTTAATTATTAGTATCAACTGCTTTTATGTGTGTGTTTTTTTCTTATATGCCATGTATAAGGTAAAGAGTGTTTTATATGGTAATGATGTACAACTAAAGGGTTATGTTATGGATATATATGTATAGTATTTTGACACCAACTCATTATTTTTAAAAATGAGAAAATTGTAAAAGGTGTCAGAAACAAATGTTTATATGTTGGGTTCTATATACTTAGATCATTATTGCCTTAATTATGAGGGTAAATGAAAGTAGACCCAATTTGTGGTTGTTGTGTTGTTTGTAATAACATTGCTGTTTTCTTGGGCAAAAAGGGTGTAAATGTATTGAGATAATGCAATTCATTCCCATGCCTGTCTGAAAATGCATAGTGTTCATTACACATATATATGTAACTGCAGATCTTGAGTTAATACCTGAACTGTTTGTCCAAAATTGTGGTGTACATCAAGTAAATGTGATGTCTGTTCACCAGTGGTTGTTTATATGTTGTGAACAATCAATGTCTTCTAGCACTAGATAAACTTGAGAGGGTGATAAGTGGGAATGGAGAAGTACTCAGAAATACAGCTATGAACAGGAGTGAAGTATTTTCCTTCTTGGGTTTCTGGTAGAATTCCATGATCACCTCAAGTGGCTAAATAATAGAGAATCAAATTAAACCCCCTAGACAGATTAACATAATATTCTCATAAATTAAAATCCACACCCCACAAGTACTAAAGACACAGGCTTGATAGACAAGGACTTTTGGTTTGGCAGTAAGCTTCCTGTTCTCCCAGACTCTTTTTCTTAACCTGTTCATTGTTGTTGCTGCCTTACCAATCCTGATGTTCATTTCCTGATCTGGGGATAATTTTCTATTTACCTCTGATCCTAGATATGTAAAATGGTCTACTATCTCTAGTTCGGCGTCGTCAATAAAGATTGATGGTACCCCATGTGCACCTTGTAACATAATCTGTGTCTTCTTTTTGCTAGTAGTTAAACCAAATTCAGAACACGTATTGGAGAATGCAGATAGTAGATGTTGCAATTCTTCCTCAGAGTGGGTCGTAATTGCAGCATCATCTGCAAAAAGCAAGCAACTCTCTGATCAGTACCCTCCTAATTTTGGTCTTGGCCTTCAATCTTTGAGCATTGTAAAGGCCGCCATCTGAGCGTGAAGTGAATGTATATACCACCATCCTGATCACGAAATTCATATTTCAGTAGAAGTGAAAAGTATATTCCAAAGAGCGTGGGAGCTAGCACACAACTTTGCTTAACTCCACTCTTGATTTCAAACTCTTCTGAAGTTGCACCATCAAACTTGATTTTACCCTTCATGCCTGTGTGGAACGATTCCACAATGGACAGAAGAGTTGGTGGGCAGCCAATCTTCTTTAGTGCCTTGAATAGACCCTCACAACTGACCAAATCAAATGCCTTTGTGAGGTCGATGAAGGCAATAAACAGTGGCTAATTCTGTTCACGGCATTTTCTTCCATTTAAAACAGTTTAATGCTCTCTTAATCCTGGCAACAAATATCTTTTTAGATCCAGTCTGCCACTGTCTATAACTATTATTACAATAAACAATACATTTCCAAAGGTAAGTATGACTATTTATAATTCTTTAGAAGAAACTTGTCACCAATTTTAACTGAATTATTAACATGCATGAGACAAGATGGAAAACATAATGTGATTATTTAAAAACTAGTCTTAATAGAGAAAAATTAATTAAAAAAAAAAAAAAAAAAAAAAAAAAAAAAAAACAAAAACGATGACGTAATTATTTAACAAAATACGAAGCTAATATTGCTGGTCTATTCAATAGCGGCAAAACTTTCAATATTAGTTTAAAATATTAATGACAGCTCAGAAGAAACTGTACAGAAATCATACACGTAAATAATGGAATCAAGAATAAAAAATTAAAATGATGAAGTAATTAATTAACAAAATACAAATCTTAGTTACTGGTCTGTAGAATAACAGTACAAATTTCCAATATTAATTTAAAATATTAATCAAAACTCATAAGAAACTGTGAGGCAATAATTATAATCTTAAACATAAATAATGGGATCAAGAAAGAATACCAAGTATTTAAAAAAATATTTAAAAAAAGATGAGAAAATTAATTAACAACTTTCAAAGCTAATACTGCTGATCTATACAATAACGGCGAAACTTTCATTATTAATAAAAAATATTTCGTGGCAGATCAGAAGATACAAAACACAAAGTGAGCAAATAAAACTAATCCACTTAGAGAAGAATTAATACCAAAATAAGATGAGGCAATTAACAAAATACATAGCTAATACTGCTGATTTTTACAAAAATAGTACGAATGTCAATATTCATTTAAAATATAAATGAAAACAGAAGAAACTGTGAAGCAAAAATCAAAATCGTAAACATAAATAATGAGATAAAAAAGAATAGCAAAAATATGAGATAATTATTAACAAAATACAGAGCTAATGTTTCTGGTCTACACAATTTACAGAAATACTTGCAATATTAATTACAAATATTAATGACAGCTCTGAAGAAACAGAAGAAATAATCAGAATCTTACACATAAATAAATGGGCCATGCATTGAAACACTCACCATCTGTGTTGGGACATGAAGCTAAAGGAAATAAGCAACAATTCAATGGTAACATTGTGCAGGCAGTGGACGACAAGCATGTGATTACCATATAAGCAGAGGGGAACATGACAAACAGAACCAGCGTGTAGCATTGTTGAATCGGATGGTTAGCAAGGAACAAAATATTCACAAGGATAACATCTGGTGATACAACGACTGGGAACATAGAATAACTTGTACATAACAACGGCATCAGGAACTATAATACAAAGTATGTGAGGGACATGGTGCAGCTTGTGCACACTCGTACAACAGCAAGTATGTAAGTGAGGGACAGGAACATAGTACAGCGTGTATGCAAGTGTGACATCAGAAATATAACAAGTATGTATGTAAAAGACATGGTACGTAGAACAGCATGTATATGAGCCACAGGAAACGTGGTGCATCATATACGCATTCATATAAGATAAAATATACTATTAAAAAACGAAATGCAACATTGTTGGTGTTACTTTTATAAAAATAATCGCTGATTGGACATCAGTTAACCTATCGACTGTGTCCATCTGGTCATTAACTTCTCGTGGTTACCTGAATTGTTCTCACTTCATGATTCTTGATGTCATGAAAGAGGTAAAGGTCAAAACAACATTTTTGACAATAACTGGTGACAGGTTCATGATAATCCCGTGAAGCTTACTGAACACAAAACGCTCTGACCATATTATTGAATGCCTATAACAGTCAAGCTGAAAAAACATCTGATGGCTGCAGAAATGTGGTTTCTGAGGAAAATGCAAAGAATACCATGGACAGACAGAAAAAAACCAATGACAAAGTACTACAGGAGACAAATGAAAATCGTAAATTGATTAAAGAAATTAGACGTAGACAGTCAACATTTTTTGGACATGTTATGAGAAGAAATGGATTGGAGAACTTAGTGACAACTAGCAAGATCGAAGGGAACAGACCAAGAGGAAGACCAAGAGGAAAATACCTGGATGGCTTGGCCCCATGGCATGGACGAGACAGGAACACTGAGCTGACCCACGACTCTGGTGATCGAGTGAAATGGCGAGTCATGACCGCCCACGCTTTCCGGCATGGCACATGATTGATTGATTGATAACAGAAAATATCTCCTCGAATAAATTCAGTTGAAAATTCAAAGCGCAAGTATGGCTCATCTCACTACGGAACAATGACTCATCATCATTGGACGTTTACAGCCTGGACAGTCACAAAGTGTAGTAGTCAGAGAATTTAATCTGGTTAGAAGCACAATTAGTCGCCTTTGGAGGCGATTTCAAGAAACTGGCTCAGTGGCAGACAGGCAGCGCAATGGAAGACCCAGAATCACAACTTCATACAGCTGCGTCACCATAGGAGTCGATTTGCATCTGCGTCCTCCACAGTCCAGTCAATGCCAGTAGCTCGTCGAATTTCAGATCAAACGGTCAGGAACAGGCTGCACGACGCTGGTCTTTGGGCTAGAAGACCCTACAGAGGTCCTGTTCTAACGGACCGGCATCGCCAGAACCGACTGCAATGGGCGAATCAGCATCTTCAATAAAATGTAGGTACAAGTTTGCAGTTAAAAATGGAATAATGTTGCGTCTCTTTTTTGTTTTGTTTTTTGAACAGTATATGTATGAGAAAGACAGAGAACATGGTAAGAGATAGAGTTGAGACGTTATGTTTCTCCTCTTGATCTGCTTATGCCTGTTGACTACAACAAAAGCATAAAACCTCAACACATTTATGCCTACGACTCCCATCCTTTGAGGTCTAACACAGCTCTTCTAATCGAGATATCAATAACATGGAAGTAATGATATTTTTGAACTATAGAATGAGCAGGTTTTCTAAATGTCCGTCCTGTACAGCGTCAGCGCCCTTTCCTCATCTCTTGATTCACCGGGGTGTGTAAAGTTCCCTCCATCGATATCATTATTCACCGGGATGTGTAAAGGTTTCTACATCGTCGTCATTATTCACCAGGATGTGTGAAGTTCTCTACATCGTCGTCATTATTCACCAGGATGTGTGAAGTTCTCTACATCGTCGTCATTATTCACCAGGATGTGTGAAGTTCTCTACATTGGCATCATTATTCACCAGGATATGTAAAGTTCTCTACATCTACATCATTATTCCCCGCGATGTGTGAAGTTCTCTACATCTACATCATTATTCACCGGGATGTGTAAAGTTCTCTACATCGATATCTTTATTCACCGGGATGTGTAAAGTTCTCTACATCTACATCTTTATTCACCAGGATATGTAAAGTTCTCTACATCTACATCATTATTCACCGGGATGTGTAAAGTTCTCTACATCGACATCAGTATTCACCGGGATGTGTAAAGTTCTCTACATCGACATCTTTATTCACCGGGATATGTAAAGTTCCCTACATCGACATAATTATTTACAAGGATGTGTAAAGTTCCCTACATTGATATCATTATTCACCGGGATGTATAAAGTTCTATACATTGATATCATTATTCACGGGGATGTATAATGTTCCCTACATCGACATAATTATTTACAAGGATGTGTAAAGTTCCCTACATCGACATAATTATTCACCGGGATGTGTAAAGTTCCCTACATCGATATCATTATTCACCAGCATATATAATGTTCCCTACATCGACATAATTATTCACAAAGATGTGTACGGTTCCCTACATCGACATAATTATTCACAAGGATGTGTACAGTTCCCTAAATCGACATAACTATTCACAAGGATGTATAAAGTTCTCTACATCGACATCATTATTCACCGGGATGTATAAAGTTCTATACATTGATATCATTATTCACCGGGATGTGTAAAGTTCTGTACATTGATATCATTATTCACTAGGATGTGTAAAGGTTTCTACATCGACATCATTATTCACCGGGATGTGTAAAGTTCTCTACAATGATATCATAATTCACCGGGATATGTAAAGTTCTCTACAATGATATCATAATTCACCGGGATATGTAAAGTTCTGTACAAAGATGTCATAATTCACAGGGATATGTAAAGTTCTCTACAATGATATCATAATTCACCGGGATGTGTAAAGGTTCTCTACAATGATATCATAATTCACCGGGATATGTAAAGTTCTCTACCATGATGTCATAATTCACCGGGATATGTAAAGTTCTCTACAATGATATCATAATTCACCGGGATATGTAAAGTTCTCTACAATGATCTCATAATTCACCGGGATATGTAAAGTTCTCTACAATGATATCATAATTCACTGGGATATGTAAAGTTCTCTACATTGACATCATTATTCACCGGGATGTGTAAAGTTCTCTACATTGATATCATAATCCCTTGGGGGATGAGTGGTCTCGAGATATGGTTTCCGCCTCGATTGCTGGAGGTCCGAGGTTTAAGCCCCGATGAGGGCCGGGATTTTTTCACGTGGACTTCTAGTAACAAAATGTCATCCTGGTCTTTGGGTGGTGAGATCTGACGCCCGTGTTGCGCACGTACAAAATCCCTTGGTAGTTGGAAATCGAAAAAGAGTAGCCTAACGGCGCTGCCAGGGCAAAATTTCGAGTTAAAAATCCACTCAAAGTATTTAAGGATCCTCGCCGGTGCTACGGAGTTCGTGCACTGAGCTGAGATTCTCCGGACTGAGGCTTGAGTTAGAAGTAGAACAGGGCACTTATGGGATACACCCGTGTGCCGTGATGTTGATCCGTCGACTAAACTAAACTAAACTAAATTAAACTAAACTAAACTAAACTGAACTAAACTAAACTGAACTAAACTAAACTATCAGAAGTACATTGTGTATATAAGAGAGAGACTGGGAACATACAGTACACTGTGTATATAATAAGAGAGAGAGAGAGAGAGAGAGAGAGAGAGAGAGAGAGAGAGAGAGAGAGAGAGAGAGAGAGAGAGAGAGAGAGAGAGAGAGAGAATGAGACCATTCAACACCAAATGGGTGCACAAACCATGGAAAATATGAATAGTGCGTGGGATATGTGTAGAAGTCTCAATATTCAAAGTATAAATAGATGTTGTTTACTGTAAGTTTGCAAAATTTCTACATCTTAAATTCTCTATTATGTTACATCTTATATTCTATATTATGTTCTACCTTATGCTCTATATTATTATATATTATATTATATATTAATATTGATAGGGGGCTGCGTGGTGTATGGTGAGGTATGGAAATCGAAAAAGAGTAGCCTAATGGCGCTGCCCGGGCAAAATTTCGAGTTAAAAATCTACCCAAAGTATTTCTGGAACCTCGCCGGTGCTACGGAGTTCGTGCACTGAGCTGAGTTTCTTCAGACTCAGGTTTGAGTTAGGAGGAGAACGGAGCACTTGTGGGTTACACCCGTGTGCCGTGATGTTGATCCATCGACTAAACTAATCTAAACTATTAATAGGGGGCTGCGTGGTCTCGAGGTAAGGTGTCCGCCTCGAGTGCTGGAGGTCCCGGGTTCAGGCCCCGGTGAGGACCGGGATTTTTTTTCACGTGGTCTTCTAACAATAAAATTTCCCCTGGTCTCTGGGTAGTGAGATCGGACGCCCGTGTGTTTTGTTGCGCACGTAAAAAATCCCTTGGCAGTTGAAATGAAAAAAAGAGTAGCCTAACGACGCTGACCTGAACGAAAGACGAGTGATTGAAAGGGCCGAATGTAAGACGGGCCTGCGCGCCCAATTTGTGACCCTAATAAAGTTGATTTGATTTGATTTGATTTGATTTGACCTGGCAAAATGACGTAGCCGTCAACTCCAGCATTGTTTTACTGTTTGTGATGCCTGAGCAAGTTTTACGTTCAGTAGTTTACCATTGTTTTCTGAACGACCGGTAACCATACCATTGAATGAAAACCAAAGCAAGGCGGTCTGCTTCCAAATCGCCCGCAGCTGCGGAACTACGAATTGCATTCGTAACCCCTTCACACAGAGCCGGAGTGTTGTAGGGACATGATGTTTATATATATAAATGCGCCAAAGATGATACAGTGATTGTAAATGTGCAATGGTGAATGATGTACTGGTAAACAGTTGTGAGTACTTATAGAGCTCGCAGGCTTAAATGTGCATTAGATCGTCATGTGAGAGATTAAGTGAATCTACTGTCTGGTCAGTAGCAAGCATGTGAGAATTAGTTATTGAAACATACACTTTCTATAAATGGGACATTCTGGCACATACACTTTCTATAAATGGGACATTCTGGCACATACACTTTCTATAAATGGAACATTTTAGCATATGCACTTTCTATAAATGGGACATTTTGGTTATTGCTTATTTTGAAGTAATATCCAATCACTCAGGGTGGTCTAAACGGTGCTGAATCTCCAAATATCACAGGACATGATGGCTATTAAATGCTCCAGTGGCATACTTCTTGTACGTGTGACTGGGACGATCTCTACTGCGTCCCTCCTGCGGGAGCAACAGATGAAGCCATATTCCAATAGCCTCAAAAAAGAATAGTTATCAAATTCCACGATGTGTCATCATGCAGCTTTCAATTGCAGCCAGACTTGAAAATTTCCCGTTTATCCAAAGTGTTTCTACCATATCTGCCTTTGGAATCAACTAATTGAGCCTACCATGTACCCTGCATTCAGAATTCCCAGCTTATCTAATATATTTCTATCGTAGCTGCCCTTTGAGCCAACCATTTGAGCCTCCCATGTACCTTGCATTTCAGAATGTCTTAATCCACATAGAAGAACGACCTCACATAACCTTTGAGTAAGCAGATCTTTACGTGCTATCATTAATTATACACGTTATTTTTAACTGGCAGTTTCTAATAAAGTTACATTAGAGGGATTATAAAAAAATATATTTTTGAATACTGAATATTTCTTCAATTTCAAGATTGAACGGATCATAAAGTAGAAACCATATATTAAAACACCAACCTTTAACCAGGAACAAAGTATACAAAAGTGTTGACTATATATATATATATATATATATATATATATATATATATATATATATATATATATATATATATATATATATATATATATATATATATATATATATATATTTATAAATATATCAGTAGGAACAAGTACAGGTTGAGAGGTTTCATCAGACGCGAGATCTTTGCGGAATGTAGTGTCGATCAACAACAAGCGGTTTCATATTGTACTGGGTGGATTGTGCACGTAGATATTTGCTTTAATCATAAACACATATTCAACATGCATGTAATTACAAAAATAAAGATTGAACCGCTCAGAACAAGTTCCCAGATTATTCTTCATCAACTTTCCATAGAATGTGTTAAGTATAAAATTGTTTGTTATGTGTATTAGCCAAACTGAAAGGCAGCTTCATATTAGTAAAATGTTTGTACTATTGTAAAAGACATTTTCTTACAGAAAGGTTGTAACGCATGATATAGCACATGACTAAATATATTGCTTTGTTGTTTAATTTCAATTCACATCATTACTTCGTCGTTAGAATGATCCATTGTGTATCTCTACACAGAGATTAACTCTGAAATCAAGTAGAGCGGTTCAATACTGAATTTGAAAATTAGCGTGCTGATGAAAAGGGTCGGGTACACGGATACTTTGATATGGGGGTGATATACAAAGACATCATTGATTACCTCTTCGGATTCTTGAATCTTTGTTCTAAGACCCTCTGTCCTCTCACCTATACTGATTTGACCATCATTTACAGAGGCACGTTGTTGGTGCAAGTGGGGTTCTACACAACGATTAGCTTGAGGAAGCTCCTGGACAATCACGGGAGGAACTGAATTGCTTCTCAGCTGTTCGGGAAACTCACCAACAACGGGGTAGGTAAAGATTTCTGCATACTGAGTGATCTCTTTAGGCTGTTTATCCAGCTTGAGCACATCTTCAATGGAGGCACAGTTTTCCGAGTCTTTACCAAACAGCGACGTATTGTGTTTTTCGTTGTGCACGAGTTCCACAGCGAAGAACTCTTTAACATTTTCATACAGTGGACATTTATTGCAGCTTGTGGTCTGATCTTCAAATCTTTTAATGCTTTTCCTGGGAGAAATATGGGGTTTTACTGCATTGTTTGCTGTGGCTTTTTCATGATTACCATATTTCTGAGGAACATTTACTGCATGAACACTGTCACTGGCAGGATCAGTGGTTGTAGGCAAACGAGAATATGAAACATAACTGTAGGGAATTGAATGGATGCATAAGCTCATCTGATAATTTCTGGAGTTGATATCACAAGATGCCAGCTTTGGATCTGCTTCACTGGAATCTATCCTAAATAGTGACGGGGAGTGGGGCTGGGGTGGAGATGAATCCGAGTCAGGAGATGTGACAGGAGATAAATAAGTATAGGCATCGAGGTCAGGGGAGGACTTGGGAGAGACCGACCTACTGGAGGAGTTAGGGGAGACTGACCTACACATAGAGAACTCCCTCTTGATGGTTTTAGTTTCAGGAGTTGGAGGAGATTCCATTACTTTATAGTGAGGCGAAACAACCTGCTCTTCTGACTCAATGTGCTGAACCAACAGGGGACATGGCTTGGCTTTCATGTCTTTTGCTTTCTTCTTTTCGGTGGAATCTTGTCGTCGTAAACATTTCTCAGCAGGCATTTCAGCGGGAGAGTTTCTCATGCTAAACTCCATCTTCCCACTTGATTCATCTGTTGTAGTCCTGGCAGAGAGTATATTCGCTTCTGCTGCCGAACGTAAATTATCATCTGATGGTGATACCATGAGTTCAGGATCTGGAAGCTTTCTTTTTGGCTTTGGAGGCGGGATAGGTCTCACTTCAACATAACCCTGCTTGACTATGTTCTCCATGTCCTCTGTAATTTTGTGTATCTCATCTGTTATAACATTTTCCAGAGCTTTCAACTGTTTGCTTCCTTGCTCGTACTCCATTGTCTCCTGTAATTGTGTAGACGGTGCTTGGAATGCTGATATGTTGCTAGAAATGTGTGCAGTAGAATGGGGTAAAGTATGCAGATGTGTGGTACCAGTATTAAGAGCAATATTATCATCATCCTGCAATTGGCATTCACCGTCAAGATTACATGTATGATCTGCGTACGAATTGTCACTACCCAGCTTGCTAATGTCTTCACAGTTATTACATCTCTTTAGGGTACCAACGAATGGACTGTTATCATCTAGCAAGTCAGCGTCGTTTTCATTGTCTTTCTCATCATCATCATCATTTATAAGCTCCTGTTGAAATCGTGAGGTGAACGATGATATATGTTGAAGCAGCTGAGGGGGGAAAATGCTTGTTAGATCCATTGATTTGAAATCTGTACAGTGATTATCTTGTAGCCTTTCAGATCCATCAATGTTAAAGTCAATAATCTCAGCAGATAGGTTCCGTAATCTCTGCCTATGTACTTCTTCCATCTGTTTTGCCAGCATGTCTTCTTGCTCAGCTTCTTCTATTGAAGGCGAGACATCCTGGATTGGAGATAGATCAATAACAGGCGACCAATCCATAGCTGGTTGTCTGGACTTTTGCCTCTTCAAGCTTTGAAAATCTGCTGGCTTAACAGTGGAATCAGCTTGTTCTGTTTCGTTCAGGTCATCAGAGGTAGAGGTACTACTGTCATTGAAAGCTTGTGAAGTGGATAATGTACAGTCGGAATCAATGTCCTCCTCAGATTCAGAACTCAGGGGTTCCTCCATGATGTAATTCGATGAGTGGGATAATGAATGTGAATGCAATATGTTCATGGATGTCAGGCTATGACAGCCACTTGTCGTGTTGGCAGCCAGTGATGCCAGATCCATTACTGGGGCTGAGTGAGTCATGGTGCCTGTCGGATGAAAGCCTATAGACTCAAACTGAGATGCTGAACTGCTGCAGTCATGTCCTTGAGTGACAGAATGATCAGACTCATTCTCACCGAGATCGTTATCTGCGGTGCTGGAATGTCTATAAGAAAGACAAGCTGGTTTCAAGCCTGCCAGGTTACTAGTAATATCTCTAGAAGGAATCGATCTGTGAACGTCATCTGTATGTAAATCTGAGATTTGTGACGGGAGTAGAACATTGCCTGTGTTCTCTTGCAGTGTGGAATTTCCTGTAAAATCTGTGCCTTTCCCAGTATGAATATCTACGTCTTGCTGTGAAACTATCTTACTGGTACATTCAAGCTTGGATGGCTGATACCCCGCTTTATGCTGACTGGTGAATGTCAATAATGGATCAGACGATTCTGTATCAGATTGAGCATGAAGCGTAAAGGATTTATTCTTTTGCGTACCCACAGTATCTGTCTGTGTGTTGTCACCCGGAGGCAAGCTGTGTAATGTAGGCGTGTGACTTTGCTGTTTATTCTCTGTCTGACTACTTACACTTGCTGTTTTGGCCTCTCTAGTGGATTCATCTGCGCTGGAAACTGCCTCCAACTTACAACATTCTGACGTCAGCTCATCAAAGTCCAGATCTGAAGCTAGGTCTGAGAACTCATCTGATTCACTCTTGGGCAGTGTGGCACCGGGACCTGCAAACAGATGAGAACATCTACATGTCCTTCAGTACGCTAGCTGGTCATTTCTCTGGATATCAATAAGTAACACATACATAGTCCATGATTTAAAGCGGCACATCGATTTCATATATCAACAATAAAGTTAGTTAGTTCCATATCCTTTACAGGACGTCGCAGTCAACACCATCATGTTTTGCTGTTGTGATCTCTTGGCAGGTTTACGTTCAGTAGTTTACCATTGCTTTCTGAACGACCAGCATCCATACCAATTCGTAAAAAACAACACAAGGCGGTCTGCTGCCAAATCGCCGAAGCTGTGTTTCAAACGTGGGTAAGCGGGATTACGAACTGCGTCCGTAACCCTTAGCCACGGAGCGGGCATATCAACAATATTTACAATAAATAAATAAATAAATAAATAAATACATTGATCTGCTCCCACATGGTGCGGGGCTGATCTTGAACCCCCGAGCTTGTATGTCGGGGAATCGTGAAACTGCCTTCACTAGCCCCTAGGCCACAGCCATGAACTTATTTATTCTGTGAGTCCTTAGTCTACATAAGCGGGTGTAACCACCTCCGAGTGGACCAGCCACTCTTGTAAACACTCAGTTCTCACAGTGCTGAAGGTAAGGTAGTCGTTAAAAACAAGTCGCTTAAAAGTCGACAAGGTCGATGTCGCGAAAATTCTTGGAGTTGTTGACCGATGAAAGACTGTAGCGCCATTCGTCTACAGGCGGGCGCCATTCTTTGATGTTGGAGACAGACTGTTCTGACGAAAGTCGGAAAGATCTTTTGTTGTAGGGGAAACAGGTCTCCAGATCACTGGCCGGCAAGACTTTTTGAAGTACCGGGGACAATTCCCCAGATCAAGGCCGGTTGTTTACATCGAGTCTAGTCAGATTTGTGACGTCATTCAGACACAGTATTAAAACGGTCTGGATAAACAACTTTGGGAGAGTCGACCAAATGTTGTGAAGCAATAAGAACGTGTGTGATATTCCTGGTTTGATTATGGAGAGAGACTACAGTACCTTATGTTGATTTACATCGGCGGACATTTATCCATTGTGTGATTTAGTAGTCTCAATTTCAAACAGGAATAAATATATGGTATTTAATTAAATAGACCCAAATTAGATTATTCTTAGGAATCGAGTGTAGTAATGTGCGTTGTGAGAACTATTATAGGAGCGTCGGCAGCAGTAGGCTATCGCATTGCTTAAACTAGCTAGTGTGAGATATCAATTAACTCAGTGAGTTAAGAACAATGTAGTGGGGTGATATTTAGGGAAATTGAGGATGGTTGGGGGGATAAAGGAAATGTCAAATGGTGGGATATTCCAGTAGGGTATCTACTGGGTTTCTGCACGTTTCCTTTAGTCTTTCCTTGTCTTAAAATGACCCAGACAGATGTGATGAGCCCCTCTGCCTTATGACAGAGTTTAGTTCTCTGTCATACATCTGAGTGTGGCCGTCGGCCTACACTCACCTAATAAAGGTTGGAATCGGGTTGCTCTCACCAGGTGTGTCCTCTCTTCAACAGGTTCCACTATGTTTTCCAAAAAGCTAGCAGAAAAGTCATAGAAGATGATTATGGCTCGAGCATTGAAGGTAGATTTTACTCAGCGGCTTTTGCACTGGGCCCATAACCCAGAGGGTCTGCAAGAACCTGGCCTCTGCTGAGGGGGAACCGATGATCACTGAAGATTGTTTCCTCAGTGGTAGTTCACATCATAGTAGAGTGAAGATACTTACAATACCACCAGTAACAGGAACAATAGTAGTTATATAGAGAAACTGAAAATTAACATTTGCGTTTTTCCAAACAGTGAATTCCTGTGAGACATTATCAATTAACATTGCGTTTTTCCAAGTGGTGAATTCCTGTGAGAAATCAACTACTAACATTTAGTTTCAAAGTGACAGTAAACATTTATTTTACTGTACAAGGGTTATCAGATCACATAACTTTTAGTGACATATTAGTTACACGGTGTGTGTCAGATTCATGGTCAGTATTGGACTATATCCACTATTGGTGACCAGTCATCCGGACTATCCAAGAGCCACTGGAGGAAGTCGACACCTGGCCCGAGAGACGCATCATTTGGTGAGGTCCTTCTGTACTTGAGCTATGGTACTGTTGTGTGGCCGGTACTATGAGGAAATCAGACT
Source organism: Cepaea nemoralis (assembly GCA_014155875.1). Lineage (NCBI taxonomy): Eukaryota > Metazoa > Mollusca > Gastropoda > Stylommatophora > Helicidae > Cepaea > Cepaea nemoralis. The sequence continues at coordinate 92,423 of JACEFZ010003057.1, read as the reverse complement.
TTGCTCCTGAGCTGTTCGGTCTGATTCTGCATACACACTAGAGTATACGACAGACATTCTACACATACACACTTTGCACATACCTGACACTTTTTTTTATTAAATTAATTTGTCATTTTTTTAAAAGCTAGAGTTGTGTAGTATGTTTTGGAACAGAATGAGTGGGGGCATGGTCCAGTGGTAAGAGAGAAAGAGAGAGAGAGAGAGAGAGAGAGAGAGAGAGAGAGAGAGAGAGAGAGAGAGAGAGAGAGAGAGAGAGAGAGAGAGAGAGAGAGAGAGAGAGAGAGAGAGAGAGAGATCCAAGGACTGACGGGGTGTTGTGGACAGAAATCCAGAAGATCCTCAAGTTAATGATATGGGGTTAAAAGAATGTGGGTGTTGATTCCCCTCACCCCAGGGACGATACTTATTACGACAGTCGACTTCATTGCACCGGGGTTTTAAAAAAAAAAAATCCATATGACTAGGAAGAACGAAATATCACAATGTAATATACAAGTAAATGGGAATATTCTTTAACAAGTGAATCGATACAATTATCTCGGAACAGTAATAACATCTGATGGGTGATGCCTTGAAGAGATTAGAACAAGAATCGCCATTACAAAAGTAGCCTTTAGCAAGATGAAAAACATACTGACCAATAAAAAGATGTCAACTGAAACGAGAAAAAGAGTGTTTAGGTGCTACATAGAACCTGCACTTTTATATGAATGTGAAGCTTGGACAATGAGCAGTCAAGCTGAAAAACATCTGATGGCTGCAGAAATGTGGTTTCTGAGGAAAATGCAAAGAATAGCATGGACAGACAGAAAAACCAGTGAACAAGTCTTTCAAGAAACAATTGAAGATCGTAAACTGATTAGAGACATTAGACGTAGACAGTCAAATTTTTTTGGGCATGTTATGAATTGGAGAATTTGGTGACAACTGGTAAGATCGAAGGGAACAGACAAAGGGGAAGACCTAGAAGTAAATACCTGGAAGACTTGGCCACATGGTATGGTCGAGACAGAAAGACGGAGCTGATCCACGACTCTGGTGATCGAGTGAGATGGCAAAACATGACCGCCCACGCTTACTGGCATGGCACATGATGGATAGATGGATATGACTCAGTCTCTTTCGGCAGCGTGGAAAGCGTCGCACAAAGCACGAACTCTATAGCTCCAGCGACGACCCTCAGGAGTCTCCGAAAAAAAATGCAATCGTGAACCGAAGGACGTGGCTTGGAATCGAACCCACAACTGGTAGCAGAGCGTGGTTCCGATCCACGGACCTCTGGGTTATGGGCCCAATACGCTTCCACTGCACTTGGTTTACCACCTCCAAGTGGACCAGCTACTCTTGTAAACATTCAGTTCTCACAGTGCTGAAGGTAAGGTAGGCCTCGGTTCTGTAGTTCCAGGTGTCTAGTCATGCAGGGCCGGTCTCTCTGGCCGAGGGGTTACACTACTTTCTCCGTAATCCCGTTTATCACGTAGAGTCTCGTAGCTGGCGAGAACTGGGAGCGGTTCTACCCCCGCTGGTGACTTGCGGGATAACTGAGCCGGCCGCTCAGAAAGCAATGGCAAACTACTGAGCGGAATCTTGCCAAGAAATCAACAGACAGCTGAAAGATGCTGCTGTTGACAGCGATGTCCTGTACAGGATATGAGAATTAAAAAAAAAAATGTCATGCAGGACTGTGGGTATTACCACTTTATACACGTCCATTTTTGACCACTGAAGGGGAGGCGCGGTAGCGTATTGGCCGGGTGGTTACAATTCGGTCTGATGGCCATGGGCTCGAACCCACACCGAGACTGACTTTAACAATTGACTGAAGCTCCCAGGTCGACCCAGCTTAAAATCGGTACCAGAAAATGTCTTAGGAGTGAAAACTTCCGGCACAATATTGACCACGCCACCCTTGAAGTCAGCCGACATAGAACTGGAGTCGTCGTCCGCTACACGCTGAGGCACTTACTAAGGAAGGATCCGACGTTTTGGACTGAATGGTCGGAAGTGCAGTGAGCACCATCTGACGACCAACTGAAGTGCCGATTTTTTCCCCCGCATATCCTTTACAGGACATGGCTGTCAACAGCAGCATCTTTCAGCTGTCTGTTGATTTCTTGGCAAGATTACGCTCAGTAGTTTGCCATTGCTTTCTGAGCGACCGGCTCAAATACCCCGTAAATTACCGACGCGGAGAGAACCGCTACCAATTCTCGCGCAACGTCACGTCACTTACGAGAGTATACGAGATTACGGAGAAAGTCGTGTAACCTCTAGACCAGAGAGACCGGCGAAGTACCGATAGGACGATAAAAATATGGGTTTGGCATCATGGGCTCATTACGTCTAAGGCGTGTAAAAAGAACCTTTACTTACGTACTTCATTTTACAATTTTCCCTCCCACATTAACATTCAATATACATAACTAGTGTGCGAAAGATGCGTAACTGGAAGGGCTGAGTGTAAAACGGGCCTGCGTGCCCAATTTGTCATAACTGTCATTTACTGCCAATATAGTACCTTGCGGTGTATGGCAAAGGGGTCTTTAAGCCCAATTTGTAAACCTTTGAAAAATAAAGTTCGGTCGTTCGTTCGTACTTACTTACATTGCTCAATAAAATATGATCCTTAATTGTTAACACAACTTATATAATTATTAAATTGCCCCTTCTCCCCCCCCCCCCCCAAAAAAAAAAGTAATATTTTAGTTATACCATTATCAATACTATTTAGACTCGTTTTGAAAAAAAAAAAAAATAGAGGCTGCCATGGCTGCTCACATGTGTCTTTCAACAAGAGGACACACAAGTATTAGCAATATCTATCATCATCATCATGTGCCACGCCGATAAGCGTGTGATGTCATATTTCGCCATCTCACACGATTACCAGAGTCGTGGATCAGCCATGTGTTCTTGTCCCGACCATGTTACTTGGCCAAGCCTTTCCAGATATTACTTCTCTGTCTTCCTCTTGCTCTTTTCTCTTCAACCTTGCCAGTTGCTACAAAGTTCTCTAGTTTATTTCTTCTCATAACGTGTCCACAAATAGCGACTGTCTGCTTTTAATTTCTCTAATCTGTTTACGGTTTTCATCTGCTTCTTAGCAGGTCAGCATGGCCGAATGGATAAAAACGCGTGTTCTTAAACATCCAGTGTGCTGATGACGAGGTAAGGGGTTCAACCCCTGCACCGGACAGTTGGACTAAAATGTTGACCTGTCGTCCTTGATTTGGGGACGTAAATTACAGGTACCTCTGAAGTGGAGTTCGCCTGATGGCGAGGGACACTGTTAATTCGGAAAACTAATCCACATGCAAAATTCAGCCCAGCGAACAAGCGCAATAAAAAAAAAACTGATTCTTGTAGGAATGGCTCACTGGTTTTTCTGTCTGTCCATGGTATTCTTTGCATTTCCCTCAGAAATCACATTTCCACCCACATTAGATGTTTTTCAGCTTGTCTGCTCATTCCCAACGTCTCGCATCCATACAAATGTTCAGGCTCTATATAGCACTTCAACTCTTTTTCTCGTTGCAGTTTGCATCTTTTTAATTGGTCTGTATGTTTTCCATCTTGCAAAGGCTATCTTCGCCAGAGCGAATTTTGTTCTAATCTCTTCAAGGCACCCCCCCCCCCCCCCCCTTCCGACCCCCGAGATGTTATGACTGTTCCGAAATAGCTGTAGAGATTCACTTAAAATATTCTAATGTACCCGTATAATACATATCTATACCGATGCTATGTTGTTTTAATTCAATAACTGTCAGTTTCATGACGCCATTACGTCACTCACCTCTCAATTCGTTAGAAATCTAAAAAGATCAGGTCACACAGCCTGTCCTGGCAATATATGAAAACTGCACACACTAGACTATATCTGGCCGGTGTGAATTTTTGGCGAATTGGACTGGCTGTGGCGATAGGAGGGACAGTTCAGGAGAGATCAGACGTGGACTGGCTGTGGCGATAGGGACAGTTTTAGGGAAATCAGACGTGGGCTGGCTGTGGCGATAGGGACCGTTCAGGGGAGATCAGACGTGAACTGGCTGTGGCGATAGGGACAGTTCAGGGGAGATCAGACGTGGACTGGCTGTGCCGATAGGGACCGTTCAGGGGAGATCAGACGTGGACTGGCTGTGGCGATAAGGACCGTTCAGGGGAGATCAGACGTGGACTGGCTGTGGCGATAGGGACAGTTTTAGGGAAATCAGACGTGGGCTGGCTGTGGCGATAGGGACCGTTCAGGGGAGATCAGACGTGAACTGGCTGTGGCGGTAGGGACCGTTCAGGGGAGATCAGACGTGAACTGGCTGTGGCGATAGGGACAGTTCAGGGGAGATCAGACGTGGACTGGCTGTGCCGATAGGGACCGTTCTAGGGAAATCAGACGTGGGCTGGCTGTGGCGATAGGGACCGTTCAGGGGAGATCAGACGTGAACTGGCTGTGGCGATAGGGACAGTTCAGGGGAGATCAGACGTGGACTGGCTGTGCCGATGGAGGCTGATCGGGGGGGGGGGGGGGGGTGAGAGGGGGGGGGGGGGAGTGCCAGACGTGGACTGGCGGTGGCGATAGAGACAGTTCAGGGGATGTGAAGCGTGGACTGGCTGTGGTGATGGGGATAGTTCAGGATAGGTCAAGCGTGGATTGGATGCCGAGGTTGAATAGTGTTGGGAGCCAGTGGTGTAACTGTCAACTACTGCTTATTGTACCTTGCGGTGTAGGCCAGGAAGGAAAGGGGGGGGGGTGGGTGGGTGGGTTCTTGAGCCTGAGGAATTAAGGCAGTCTGGCTGGTGTGATCCACACCTTACCGAGGATTCGAGGGAGAACCCGGTATTCTAGTCACTGGTGGTGTAAATATGTCACAAGGTGCACATGGTGTACCATCAATCTTTATTGACGACGCCGAACTGGAGATAGTAGACCATTTTACATATCTAGGATCAGAGGTAAATAGCAAATTATCCCCAGATCAGGAAATCAACATCAGGATTGGCAAGGCAGCAACAACAATGAACATGTTAGCAAAAAGAGTCTGGGAGAACAGGAAGCTTACTGCCAAAACAAAAGTCCTCGTCTACCAAGCCTGTGTCCTTAGTACTCTTCTTTATGGCAGTGAAACCTGGACAACTTACTCACGCCAAGAGAAACGTTTAAACAGCTTTCATATGCGGTGTCTGCGAAGAATACTTGGTATTAAGTGGCAAGACAAAATCACAAATACTGAAGTATTGGAAAGATCAGGTTGTGTGATAGTGTATTCCATGCTCAGTCTTCGTAGACTTAGATGGATAGGACACGTTAGGAGGATGGATGATGGTAGAATACCAAAGGACATCTTTTTTGGTGAATTACAGACGGGTAGGAGATCTCAGGGTCGGCCTCTACTACGATACAAAGATGTGTGTAAGCGGGACATGATTGATACAGGCATTGATAATGCACAATGGGAGCACGTCGCCGCTGAACGTGTTGCATGGAGGGCAACTATCAGAAATGGAATAAAGACAAAGGAGAAAATGATTGCAGATAAAGCACACACACAGCGTGAGAGACGTAAGATGGTGCAAAATGGTGGAAATGACCATGTTTTCACATGCACCTACTGTGGGCAAACATTTGCAGCAAGAATTGGCCTTACCAGCCACACTCGCCACCGCCATGGATCGTAGTTATTAAGCCTTTTTAAAGCACAATGTACCAAACTATCGTCTGTCAAGACGGAAAGGTGCCAAAGAAAAAAAAGGTGGTGTAAATAATATTAGGAGAAAAGTTGAGGTTGCATTTTTAAGAGGATGCGTCTGTTCTGCAGCAGCGTGCAGAAGTAGGTCATGGACCCTTTTGCGGTAGCTGAGAACGAACGAACGAACGAACGATCTTTATTTTCAGAGGGTAACAAATTGGGCACACAGGCCTGTCTTACATTCGGCCCTTCCAACCACTCATCTGTCATTCATCAACTGTGCATGTTACATTCACATAGAAAAAAAACAACAACATTGTCAATTGGATTTAGTAAACATAAACAATGCATATTACCATGTTATGAGACAGGCAGACATACGTACACACGCACATTCATAAACACACACTCATACATACCTGCATACATACTTACATCATTTGCACAAACTTTCACAGTTATGCACACACTCAATAACATACAAACACACACTCCCTCGCATACACTGCATGCATGGACACATACCCATACAAACATATACACATACATACACGAACATACACACACATACACACGCAGATACACGCATATACCCACCCACCCACACACACACACACACACACACACCTACAAACCTACACACATCCACAACCATACACACAAACGCACACACATACACACATACACACATACACGTACACATATATACACATACATACACACAAACATACATACGCACTGATGCGCAAACATACATACACATATGCATACAAATACACACAAATATACACACGCACACACATGCACGCACATACACACACAAGCACACATACACCCATATAAACACACACACACACCATACACACACCCACCCACCCATCAACCCACACACACACACACACACACATACACACACGCACGGAGAGAGAGACACACACACACTCACACAGACACACACACACGGAGAGAGACTCACACTCACACACACACAGAAACACACACACACACACACACACAGAGTAAAAGTACTGACAATCTTCAAGATCTTTAGTTGAAAGGGCTGGATCACAGGCATCATGGGACGCAGAGGTGTTTCCAAGGCACCAGGGCCAGGTTCTATACTGGCCAAGACCTACTAACGCGTCCTGGGCAACAGGTTCCTTCGGGGTCCTGGCTAACGTAGCAGGATCGCTGATTCTTCCGAAGTGGGTGAGTATCTGCCTGCACGGCGAGGAACCACCAATAAGCCAGATATGGGACAACGGATACTCACGTAAACCTCAGGTCCTGTATGACATCACATTGATGTTGGACAACGAGAACACAAGCAAGCAAGCATAGGCATCATTAGGTCTCGAAACTTGAAATACTTCGGCCATAACCATCGTCACAGTGGCTGTAAAAGAACAATGATGGAAGGTCTGGTGCCCGGACGAAGAGGCAGAGGCCGACCAGCACGAAGACGGACACCGGGCACTGCAAAAACCTTAGCTATGCGACGCACGAAGGAAAAGGGCATGAGGTGCATGGAGCAGGAGAAATGGCAAAGAGTCGAGACACTACTATTGAATGGTGCTTGATTCTTACAGACAAACCAGTTTTACATTTATTGAGAGTTACTTTATTATTTCATTGAAACTATTATTTGTAACTTTATACCAGACATATTATGTTGATACAGGCTAAAAGAAATCACTTAAGTAATGTGAGCAAGTCAAAATGGCCTTAAATTAGTATTCCGTCCATTAATCAATCCATCCATCCAGCTCACCAACCCATCCAATTATTCCATATGTTAGTCTTTGATATTTTAAGGATAACTGAACCATTTTCTGTTGTAGACAGTTGCCGCTTTGGCATACTTTGCTAAAGTCACTCATCTACCAACCCCCCCCCCCCCCCCCCCACACACACACACAGATACACAAATACATATATTAACAATAAAATGAACCATATACATTGCGGAAGAAAAAAAGAATTGAAACATGAATAAAGTAACGAACAACGATGGTAAACTTTACCAACACCAAACTGAAATAATCAAAACACTAAAGCAAAGTAAACTAAAGTAAAGTAGAGCAAATCTAAACAAAGTAAGGTAAAGTAAAGTAGAGCAAAGCTAAACAAAGTAAGGTAAAGTAAAGTAAAATAAACTAAAGTAAAGTAAAGTAAAGTAAAGTAAAACAATGTCAGGTAAAGTAATGCAAAACAAAATAATGTAAAATAATGCACATCTAAGAAAGGTAAAGTAAAGCAAAGTAAAGTAAAGTTAAGTAAAGTAAAGTAAAGCAAAGTAAAATAAAGTAATGCAAAGTAAAGTAAAGTAAAGTAAAGTAAAGTAAAGTAAAGTAAAGCACATGTAAGAAAGGCAAAATAAAGCAAAGTAAAGTAAAGTCTAAGAAATGTAAAGTAAAGTAAAGTAAAGTAAAGTAAAGTAAAGTAAAGTAAAGTAAAGTAAAGCGAAGCAAAATAATGTAAAGTAATGCACACGTAAGAAAGGCAAAATAAAGTAAAGTAAAGTATAGTAAAGTAAAAATTAATTCACATCTAAGAAATGTAATGTAATGTAAAGTAAAGTAAAGTAAAGTAAAGTAAAGTAAAACATAGCAGCGTACACGACCATTGTCTAATCCACGTGGCATGTTGGGTATATTGTGCTTATTTATATCGACCAATCAGCACTTAATGGGTGGTGTGCGTAATATGCCACCGGCTGCCTTTACTTTCTGGGTCATTCCTGGTACCCATTTTAGGCTAGGTCGACCCTGGAGTTCAGATTAATTAATAATAATCCGCCCCTATTGGGATTCGAACACCTGGCCGCCGTGCTAGCCACTGCGTTGCCATGACTCCCTGATCGAAACAATGAGGACAAAATGAACAATCAGTAGTTTTACGAAACAATGTAAAGATGTTATAGTCACCACATGGTCCCATCATGTACAGCAGTATTCCTGTGGTTCAAAGAAAAGAAGGTGACACCTTAATGTTAAGATATTCTCATGTTAATAATTGATATATTCATGTGCACGCGTGTAGGTCAATAGAAAAGAAATGAACATAATTTAGAAAACAGGCCTGAAGTTCTGGTAAATAATGAACAAATAATTAATTCTGGTAAATATTGAACAGAAATTAGAATACCATGCTGCGGAACTACAAGTGTATATACGTAATAATATACAGAGGAACAAGTACCGAAGTTCTGGTAAATAGTGAACAAGCAGTGTATCAAGTTGAGGATCTGCAAGTGTTAATGCGTACTTGTCCAAAAGAAGGGTACTAACGTTTTGGTAAACAATAGGAAAAAAAAATTATTTCTGGTAAACAATGAACAAACAATTATTTCTGGTAGACAATGAAAAAAAAAAAAAAACAATTATTTCTGATAAACAATGAACACAAAAATTAGTTCTGGTAAACAATGAACAAACAATTATTTCTGTTTATCAATGTTTATTCTAAGAAACATCCATTAAGTTCATTTTGTGTCCCTCAGTCAGTTCGCCTGGGCACCTGCCTTGAGCATAGTCGCCAATGCTATCTACTCTGCGTCTGCGACACCTAGCGGCTGTTGTATACGCTAAACATACAGCTAGATGATGTTGCCCCAGAATGACATCTTTAGTAACTAACAACTCACATTTTCAGCTGTCCCAAGTGAATTTATAATTTGCTTACTGACTTTAAAGCGCATATTCACAATTTAAAGCCAGTCAATATAAGTTTACATGGAAACCATTTCTAATTCGACCAACAAAAATAAACACATTAACAAAGACAACAATAATAACAACACCTTACGTGTCTGGTGTATGCTTACGTGTATGATATACTAACCGACTAAGTGTCATGCAATGATTAATCATCTTAAACGACTTATCCTATCTGCCGTGGGCTTATATATTACTGAAATGTCGCTGCTTTATAATACAACATGTCTAATACAATATTAACAACATTTAAGTCATGAATGTTACCCATCCCTTCTTCCCAATTCCCGCTATTCATGTTTGTTTTGTCCAAACCTACGTTTTGTTTGACATATAATCTGTTAAGGACATACTGACCTTTCATCCGGCTCTGCTCGTACACCTGTTTGGCCAGTTCTGAATTCTGACTAGATGCCCTGGTCAAACTCCCCAGGTCCAGACTGTGACTGCTGTCGCCACCACAGCGTGATCCAGCCCAACTGGAGCTTTCAGTCATAAGATCACTGAGAGTGATGATCAAGTAAATAAGCACATGGAAATGAGTATTACAAGGTTAGTTTATATTTAACAATTAGGGTATTTCTTTGTCTACATTTGATCTACAGGTGTATGATTTCTGCAGTATGTCTTGACGAGATGCGGTGAAATATGTCAAGCAATAAATCATAAAATCTATTGTTTGTCTTCGTTATTGTCACAAAATACTGGAAGCCATCGCCCTGATGAGTGAGGACGGAGACAGTCGTTGTGAGGGTCATTGACCGAATGAGCAAAAAGACAGAAACAGTTGTTGTGAGGGTCATTGACCGAATGGTTCAAAGGACATAAAGCGTCGAGCAAGTTCGCTACGATTTGGTTTGGTGTAAGCTCGGGGTCCCGATCAAAGAGTCGGAAATCTTTGATGTACGGTGAGCGGAGTCCCGTCAGCGACGGGGAAAAAACGATATACCGGGAGATCATCTTTATCAAAGAATATTGTTAACCAGGTTTTGGGACAAAGATCAAAAGATCAAAAGATGAGTGGGGGTGATTTGGTAAGGAGGAGAAAAGCAAGTGACGTCTTACCGAAGCAGTATATATTGGTTGAAAAGCATGTTTGGTTTAGTGTGCTAACAACTATTCCATCTAGCAGAAGTGTTTTGATCTATTCGTGGTCATACTTACAATAGGAATGACGATGTCCCGAGTTGCTTAGAGGCAAAGGACATTTGTACTAATGTGCATATGTGTTCCGATTCAGGACTACACTAGTGTATAAGGTAATAGTGCTTTAGCTTAGTAATCTAGCATAGTGAACTTGCGTGTGTGATCGTAGGAATAGAGTGTCGGAAGAAGAAGGATGAGGCAGGACTTAGGCTGAGGCGAGTGAGGTGTAAGTGCACTCGGTATGATAGGTCTATGCTAGGATATTCTGGTAGGGTTGTCTACTGGGTGTCTGTGCCTTGCCGTTAGCTTTTCCTTCTTTTATCTAGTCGTCTGGAGTTTGATGAACTCATATGTCTTATGTCAGAGTATCGTTCTGTACAGTCTGAGTACGGCCTGAGGCCTACTCTCACATAAGTATTAGTCTGAGTCAGGTTGATATCACCTGGTTATATATATATCTTCAACAGGTTTCACGGAAAGTCACATGACATACCCCTGAGAAGAAGAAATGGCACTTCTCGGGTGCAGAGATAAATTACCTCAAGAATATGAACTCTGGGTACAGAATTTTACTACTCTTGTACAGAGATAAATAACCTCAAGAATATGAACTCTGTGTATAGAAATTTACTACGCTGGTGCAGATATAAATAACCTCAAGTCTAAGAACTCGGTGGATAGGAATTTACTTCTCTGGGGCAGAGCGAAATAACCAAAAGATTCTGAACTCTGTAAAAATATAAAAAGGAAAAAGGGATAACTCACGAACAGTTTCCATGCATACAGGAATAATTAATTGACTAACCGGCGACAGTGTGTCGAACATATCTAGATACAGTGGTTTAGACAGTGTTGATGTGCTTTCAGCAATGGATTTTATTAACTACCTGAATTGTGAGTGTGTAGAATTCAAGGACTCACATTAATCTCATTATTCAGTGGTGATCAGACTGTGCAAAATTTCAAGATATTGGAATACGCCCAGAATCAGACGGAGAGAAGCATCACCGGGTGAGCTCAATCCAAAGCTGTGTGGTGTGTCGTCGAATGGCCGTATACTGATGAGAGATGGGAGGCTGAACATAGACATAAAGAGTCCTATCTCGCATACACAATAGACTACACCACAGATTACATATACACATTCAATACACCCACCTGACATAGTTTTCTGTATTAAATATTCTAATAATTGTTTGAGGAAAGTGTTGTCGGGTTATGTTCTGAAGGAATAAGAGAGAGAGAGAGAGAGAGAGAGAGAGAGAGAGAGAGAGAGAGAGAGAGAGAGAGAGAGAGAGAGAGAGAGAGAGAGAGATCATAAGACATAAGGGGGGGGGGTATGTAGAAAAAGGTATTACAGTAGTCCCAAATTGAGGGGGAAAAAGGATTTAACGGCGTGCTTGTTAACTCCACTCCCCCCCCCCCCCCCCCCCCCCAGGGACGACAAGTGACAGTTATTCAAAATCACAAACAACAAAATAAATTTACTGCTAAGTCTTGCAAATTATATGCAACTAACTTTTTAAAACTAGAGTAATAAGGCGCTGCGTAAGTCTAGTAGCTAGACGCTCGCCTACCGGCCCGGTGCTCACTGGTTCAATCGAGAGAGAATGCTTGTCCCTCGTATGGGCAGTGCAAAAATTTCAGCCATATTTGTATGGAGTTAAGTTTCGGGTCCAGTCAGATCATCAGCCCCTGATGTTCCTGGCTACTTCTCAGAAGCTCAACGCACGTTTGATGCGGTGGTCGTTGTTACTTCAACCGTATAATTTCACAGTAGAGTACATTCCTGGGAAGGAAAATATTGGAGCGGATTTCTTGTCAAGACACCCAGCTCCTGAAGAAGAAGAATGAATCATCTGGATTAAACTCACGGTGGAGAAGAGTGAGATGGACTACTCTCTTAGGAGGGGGCCTATGTCACAAAATGAAACCGTGTGTTTATCCGGTTGATTATTACAGAGGATTTTCGGATTAAGCGGACGATCGACCAGCGACATCTATTTGTACTAACAGAGTAAACACAGTTGTACAGGTTACATCGTGTCAGCCCATAAACACATTTGGTGGTGAGGGAGAAGGATATGGAATGGTTCCGTTTGTCATCTATACTGCCGGACATCAGACGGAAATGGCTGCTGGGATTGTCACCACGGAACAGAAGAGTGACAAGTTTGTCAACATTTGAATGCAGATGGAAGCCGTGAGATCACAGGGGCAGATGTAAAACGGAAGTACCTAGTACGGAAAACAGTGCATCTGTCAATTCTTGGTTTCCGGAACATCAAGATGATTGGCAGCTTGGTATCGAAACTCTTTGTTGGGAGTTTACAGAAACTAGCTGGCTTGTTTTGAGAATCTAGGCAATTACTGACAACTTTGACAGGATTTAAGCCAGGAAAATAGTTCTTGACAGGGGATGATTTGCCACTGTGCCACCTGTGTGGGGGAGTAAAGGATAACGTCACGTGGACAACTTTGGTAGTTTGCCATATAAACTCGAGTTGAGATCAACTAGGGTGGACTTGAATAATGCTCTAGACAGAGTGCAGGGCACTGCAGTGCCAGTGGAAATAATATCTACCGTGTGTTAATTAGTGACTTAATTTTACACGTGCCTATATGGCAGATGTAGATATGATTTATAGGACTGCAGTAGTGCCATTTAAGGTATAACTTATTATAATATATTCGTTATAATTACTATAGACTGTGGCCTTGTTAAACTATAGTGTGATGATTAGCACTGTTAGTGGAAACTAGCTAGAGTAGTGAAGTGATACTTGGCTCTGTTAGCTAGAATAGATTAGTGAAGTGTTGATAAGCTTTACTAGTTGAGTAATGAGGGATAATTGGGATCTTCCCGTAGGTGTCCCTGGTGGGCGGGGTTCCGCATTCTGTTTGGTGATTTTTTCTTTGTCATAGCCTGATTCGACTCTAGGTGGGTAGCTAATCTGCTCTATGACTAAGTCTAGTTAGCTAAAGATCAGTAAGCAAGGTGATAGGCTTACACTCAGCCAAAAGGATCAGTGACTAGTACTATCACCAGATGTGTTGTTTCTATCCTAGGTTCCCTACCAGATCCAAGGAAACTCTACAAGTTTTGGGAAAGAATTAAAAAACCCATTCTGAAGAACACCAGTTCAAGAGTCAATAAAGTTGCATACAGAAACGTAACTTACGCTAGAAGGAAATTGATTCATCAAAGAGAGTGATGCATACTGATGCACCACACAGCATCAGACAGTAGTAACGAACCGAGAACCGGCTAAGAGTACCTAGTGTTAGTACAGTAACAATTAACATTAGTAATTAGCACTTATGGACTGAGTGGTTCGATGTGCAACGAGGATGATCTGTCGACTAACTAACTAACTAACTAACTAACTGCGTACACACTGCAAAAGACTTGTGCAGTTTGTTTAGGAACATTAGGAACGGACATTGTGTAGAGTGCAACCGGTCCATGATTAACTGTTAATACCACCGGTGTCTATTTCGGATGTTCATGAAATTGGATTACCAGAGGTCTACAGAGGCAAAGCATTATCCGGCAAGATGGTTCCGGCAACGGGTGAGACGTACTTGTTCTGACGTAACGTGCTGTGGTCTATCTTTGCTGTGATCAGCTGACTGAGTTGATGTCTGAGAGACAGAGTCTACACACTTTATAGAACACGTCACACATTTTCTTCGCATACACGTCTCATACACGTTACACTTTTATTTTAATAAATTAATCTTTATTAATTTCTAGAAGCAAGAGTTGTTGAGTATGTTGCGTTGGGGAAGTATGAGAAGGGGGCATAGTACGACAGTGTGAGAGTGATAGGAAAAGGTGTCCATAGGCTGATGGAGTGTGTTGGACGGAAGCTGGTGGATTCTCCAGAATATTGAGGGGAAAAAAATAATATTATAATGTGGGTGTCGGATCTCCTCACTCCAGGGACGACACTTTAAAGGAGGACACGACATTATTGGGGGCTCGTAAACGTGATATTTGGACAGTGGGATCTCTCGTAAACGGATCTTTGGACAGTGGGATCTCTCGTAAACGTGATCTTTGGACAGCGGGTTCTCCCGTAAACGGAATCCTTGGACAGCGAGATCTCCTGCAAGCAGGAACGTTTGACAGTGGGATCTTCTGACAACGGGGTCCTTTGACACGGGATCCTTAGTTATAGGAGGGAGATATCAGTTTGGAGAATCCAGCTAGAGTGAATGTGGATAGGGGTTAGGACTAATATCTTACCTGTTCACACTTCACACGTCTGCATAGGTCTGTGGTCCTGATTCTACTCTTGTCACTGAGTGAATGTACTGTGTGTGGTAATATCTAGATTTATAGTACTTGTTCATATATCGGTATAGTAATTTGCAGTTATATTGTACTAGACCTGCTAGCTTACCTCTCTGTATAATGGCCACCCCTAAACTTAGCACGTTAGAATTAAAGGCAAGGGGGGAAGAAATGGGATTGGCTGGGTCTTCTCTAACGGATTACATACAGGAAGTGGAGAGAGAGTATCGTCAAGCGGAACGGGAAGAGCGAAAGGCCGAGTTGGAATTGAGAAGGGAAGCTGAGCAAGCAGCTAGGAAATTGGAAGCTGAGCAAGCAGCTAGGAAATTTGAAGCTGAGCAAGCAGCTAGGAAATTAGAAGCTGAACAGGAAGCACAGAAAAGGGAGCACGAGTACCGGATGAGGGAACTCGAGTTGAAGAGTCAATCTAATGGAGAAACTGAGGGAGCAGTTGGAGGTTCCTCCATCCCAGGATCAACACCAGTAGGTGGACATGGGTACCATGCTATGAAGTTTCCTTTAGCGGTCTACGAGGAGGACAAAGAGAAGATTGACCAATACCTTCAACGCTTCGAGGCTATGTCAGTTGCTATGGGTCTGGAGCGTAACAAATGGAATCTTAAGCTATCCCAGGGATTACGCGGGACGGGATACGAGGTTTATACTCGCCTGCCACCAGGACATGAGAACAATTATGATGAGTTAAAGACGGCTCTGCTGAAACGATTCGAGGTTACGTCACATACCTACCGGAAAAAATTTCGAGCAGCGAAACGAGAACCGGGAGAGTTGTTTGCCGCCTACAGTTTGCGTCTTAAATCTTATCTCCATAAGTGGATGGATTTGGCTGGGTTCGCACATGACTATGAGAGTCTGGAAGAGCTCATGGTGGTCGACCAGCTGAAGAAGCAAATGTCTAAACCTCTCAGGACGTTCCTGGGAGAACAAGGAGCGGAACGTATTGACCTCGTGACTAAATTAGCAGAACGGTTCGTCGAGGTACATGGGGAGGCAGGGGAAAACCTTTCCACCAACACCAAAAGTCAAGAGAAACATGACAAGAAGAAAGCCAAAAACTCAGGAACCAAAAAGTGGGAACCTTATGTGCAAAAATCAGAGGATAGTTCAGAGAAGAAGAAGGAGGGAAGCAAGAGCACTTCAAGCTCTACACCTAAACGACCGTGGTCGGAGAAGTGGTGTTCAATTTGTAAGTCACCCTCTCACAATACGAGGGACTGCAAATCGAAGGCTAAGAACCCTCACTTTGCAGCATGTCAAGTGACTTCCAAGGAGGTTGTCACGGAAAATGCCAAGGTCAACAAGGAAGCTCGCCACCAGGAGAGCTCATTCAAGTCCGACAATAGAAAATCTAGGACAGGGAAATGGTGCAACCAATGTCAGTCGAATACGCACAATGCTATTGACTGCAGGGAAAAGTCAGGAGACACTCAATTCGTCGTGTGCTCAGGGAAACCTAAGGTGGAGCCCACCGAACAGGTCGAGGCCGAGGAAGAGACTCCAGACCAGGAAAAACCACCTGTAGTGGAATTGGTAGAGGTTAACGGTCGTCAAGTGGAGTGTTTATACGACACAGGACTGGACGGGGAGGCCGTGATTTCTGCGGATCTGGTACATCCAGAACAATTCACAGGTGAAACATTGGATATACAGCCTGCACAGAAGAGTGCTGTAACCATGAAGTTGCCCATTGCTAATGTGGAGATTCGGTCAAGGTACGTCACCGGCACCATCAAGGCCGCTGTATTGACCGATCCCATTTTTCCAGTCATCCTAGGTTGCCGGTATGTCTTTCTGGGAATGCCCAGGGAGCCAATCCATATGGGAGCAATGCAGACTCGCTCTCAGACGAAAACGGAAGAGGCAGACGCAATTGTGACTAACCCAATGCCGGGGGAGCTACGAACTGCCCAGAGTGAGGATGATACTTTACGTCCTTGCTACAAAAAGCTACAGAAAAGTGCTGATCCACCAGGACGGGGGCAGTACTACATGAAGAATAGGATACTCTACAGGAGAGCAGGAAGGGGAGACAACCTATACGGTCAGTTGGTCGTCCCGAAAGCTCATCGGTCCCAGATTCTTCATATGGGGCATACCATCTCCTTTAGTGGACACATGGGTATTGCCGCCACCATGCAGCGGATTTCCTGCCACTACTATTGGCCGGGAATGACAGATGATGTGCGTCGGTATGTGAAGTCATGCCCTGAGTGCCAGAGGGTGGCACCGAAACACTGGACAGCACCGGTGATGTTGGGTGAGATGCCCATCATGAACTCTCCTTTCGAGAGGGTAGCCATCGATATCGTGGGTCCACTTCCCAGGACTAGGAAGAGGAACATGTATATACTTACAATGGTGGATTGCTGTACAATGTGGGGTGAGGCTATACCGTTGACCACGATTGACTCGAAAAGAGTGGCGGACGCACTGATGGAGGCCTTTACCAGATTAGGCTTTCCGGATCAAATTCTGACGGACAATGGATCTCAGTTTTGTGGAAAACTCATGGAGGAGGTATTTAGGGTGTTTCACTCTAACCACATACATACCAGCCCTTACCACCCTCAAGCCAATGGACAAGTAGAGCGTTTCAACGGCACGTTGATGACAATGCTCAGGAAACTAGCGCAGGAAAAACCTGATAGGTGGGATGAATATATCCCAGCAGCACTCTTTGCCTATCGGGAAGTTCCTCATGGCTCAACAGGACTACCACCCGCTACGTTGCTGTTTGGTCGTCCAATCAAAGGACCGTTGGAAGCCATGTTGAGGAGTTGGACTGAAGAGGGGACGTCAGAAGAAGTGATCTCATCCTATCAATACGTGGAGGAACTGAAAGAAAAACTCCACAAGGGATGGACTCTGGCAAATCAAAACTTGAAAAAGGCCAGGAAAAGACATGCGGCTTACTACAACCGTAGGTCTAAAGAAAGATCTCTAGAGGTAGGAGATAAAGTCTTGTTGTTACTCCCAACGGGAAACAACAAACTGGAGATAGGTTGGCAAGGACCATTTCCCGTGGAAAGGGTAATATCCAGAACCAACTATCAGATCCGGATCCGGGGAAAGTCGAAGATTTTCCATATCAATCTCTTGCGGAAATACGAAGAGAGACCCGGAGACAAGGCAGCTCACCTCATGGCAATGGCAGTTGCAGTGGAGACAGAAGTGGGAACCAGCGAGGGCAGGGAATATCCCTTAGTACACCAGGAAACTTATAGGGATGTGCAAGTGAACCCTGATCTGACCTCCCAGGAGAGGGAAAGGATAACCCAGGTTCTCAAGTCTCATAAGGAGATACTGACTGATAAACCTGGACGAACGAGGTTGGTTGAGTTCGAGATGACTTTGACCACACAGGAGCCTGTTCGCCAAAAGGTTTACCCAGTGCCATTCTCTAAAGAAAAGGCCCTGGAGGAGGAAATAAAAAAACTGCTGGAGGATGACGTGATTGCACCATCCACATCCCCATACAATGCGGGGGTAGTTTTGTTACGCAAACCAAGTGGAGAACACAGGTTGTGTATAGATTACCGACTTCTGAACAGTCATACACAGTTTCAGGTGGAACCTTTGCCGAATCCAACTCAGTTATTCGCTAGGCTCCATAAGGCTCGGTACTTTTCAAAGGTGGATCTGAGTCGGGGGTACTATCAGATACCAGTCAAACCGGAGATTCGACCACTGTTAGCTTTCAGTACACCCAGTGGACACTACGAATTCAAGGTCATGCCCTTTGGACTCAGCAATGCACCTAGTGTGTTTACACGCATGATGAGGACTTTACTAGATCCGTTACAGGATCCGTCCATCATCTCATTCATGGATGATATTCTGATTTCCAGTGACAGCTTGGATGACCACTTACAATCCTTGGAGAGAGTGTTTAATAGACTCAAGGAAGCAGGGCTTACTGCTCGTCCAACCAAGTGCATGATTGGTTACCAAACTCTGGAATTTCTAGGTCACACCATCACTCCAGGACACATTGTTCCAGAAGAGAAGAACCTGGAGAAAATCAGAAATGCACCAAGGCCAAAAACGAAGAAGGATGTGCGATCTTTTCTCTCGTTGTGTGGGTTCTACCACAAATTTATCCCACATTTCACGGAACTGGGAGCTCCGTTGACGGAAACCTTGAAAAAGGGATTACCGGATCAAATCATTTGGACACCAGAATGTGAGAATGCCTATAGTCAGTTAAAGGAGGCCTTGGTCAGCAAACCTGTATTACAGCTCCCTGACCTTTCCAAACCATTTGTGTTGAGAACGGATGCAAGTGCGATTGGAATTGGAGCCGCTTTGTTACAGGAAGGAAAAGACGATGCTTCGGTTTTGAAACCTGTGGCATACGCAAGTAAGAAACTTCTACAGGCGGAGAGGAATTATTCAACCGTCGAGAGAGAATGCTTGTCCCTCGTATGGGCAGTGCAAAAATTTCAGCCATATTTGTATGGAGTTAAGTTTCGGGTCCAGTCAGATCATCAGCCCCTGATGTTCCTGGCTACTTCTCAGAAGCTCAACGCACGTTTGATGCGGTGGTCGTTGTTACTTCAACCGTATAATTTCACAGTAGAGTACATTCCTGGGAAGGAAAATGTTGGAGCGGATTTCTTGTCAAGACACCCAGCTCCTGAAGAAGAAGAATGAATCATCTGGATTAAACTCACGGTGGAGAAGAGTGAGATGGACTACTCTCTTAGGAGGGGGCCTATGTCACAAAATGAAACCGTGTGTTTATCCGGTTGATTATTACAGAGGATTTTCGGATTAAGCGGACGATCGACCAGCGACATCTATTTGTACTAACAGAGTAAACACAGTTGTACAGGTTACATCGTGTCAGCCCATAAACACATTTGGTGGTGAGGGAGAAGGATATGGAATGGTTCCGTTTGTCATCTATACTGCCGGACATCAGACGGAAATGGCTGCTGGGATTGTCACCACGGAACAGAAGAGTGACAAGTTTGTCAACATTTGAATGCAGATGGAAGCCGTGAGATCACAGGGGCAGATGTAAAACGGAAGTACCTAGTACGGAAAACAGTGCATCTGTCAATTCTTGGTTTCCGGAACATCAAGATGATTGGCAGCTTGGTATCGAAACTCTTTGTTGGGAGTTTACAGAAACTAGCTGGCTTGTTTTGAGAATCTAGGCAATTACTGACAACTTTGACAGGATTTAAGCCAGGAAAATAGTTCTTGACAGGGGATGATTTGCCACTGTGCCACCTGTGTGGGGGAGTAAAGGATAACGTCACGTGGACAACTTTGGTAGTTTGCCATATAAACTCGAGTTGAGATCAACTAGGGTGGACTTGAATAATGCTCTAGACAGAGTGCAGGGCACTGCAGTGCCAGTGGAAATAATATCTACCGTGTGTTAATTAGTGACTTAATTTTACACGTGCCTATATGGCAGATGTAGATATGATTTATAGGACTGCAGTAGTGCCATTTAAGGTATAACTTATTATAATATATTCGTTATAATTACTATAGACTGTGGCCTTGTTAAACTATAGTGTGATGATTAGCACTGTTAGTGGAAACTAGCTAGAGTAGTGAAGTGATACTTGGCTCTGTTAGCTAGAATAGATTAGTGAAGTGTTGATAAGCTTTACTAGTTGAGTAATGAGGGATAATTGGGATCTTCCCGTAGGTGTCCCTGGTGGGCGGGGTTCCGCATTCTGTTTGGTGATTTTTTCTTTGTCATAGCCTGATTCGACTCTAGGTGGGTAGCTAATCTGCTCTATGACTAAGTCTAGTTAGCTAAAGATCAGTAAGCAAGGTGATAGGCTTACACTCAGCCAAAAGGATCAGTGACTAGTACTATCACCAGATGTGTTGTTTCTATCCTAGGTTCCCTACCAGATCCAAGGAAACTCTACAAGTTTTGGGAAAGAATTAAAAAACCCATTCTGAAGAACACCAGTTCAAGAGTCAATAAAGTTGCATACAGAAACGTAACTTACGCTAGAAGGAAATTGATTCATCAAAGAGAGTGATGCATACTGATGCACCACACAGCATCAGACAGTAGTAACGAACCGAGAACCGGCTAAGAGTACCTAGTGTTAGTACAGTAACAATTAACATTAGTAATTAGCACTTATGGACTGAGTGGTTCGATGTGCAACGAGGATGATCTGTCGACTAACTAACTAACTAACTAACTGCGTACACACTGCAAAAGACTTGTGCAGTTTGTTTAGGAACATTAGGAACGGACATTGTGTAGAGTGCAACCGGTCCATGATTAACTGTTAATACCACCGGTGTCTATTTCGGATGTTCATGAAATTGGATTACCAGAGGTCTACAGAGGCAAAGCATTATCCGGCAAGATGGTTCCGGCAACGGGTGAGACGTACTTGTTCTGACGTAACGTGCTGTGGTCTATCTTTGCTGTGATCAGCTGACTGAGTTGATGTCTGAGAGACAGAGTCTACACACTTTATAGAACACGTCACACATTTTCTTCGCATACACGTCTCATACACGTTACACTTTTATTTTAATAAATTAATCTTTATTAATTTCTAGAAGCAAGAGTTGTTGAGTATGTTGCGTTGGGGAAGTATGAGAAGGGGGCATAGTACGACAGTGTGAGAGTGATAGGAAAAGGTGTCCATAGGCTGATGGAGTGTGTTGGACGGAAGCTGGTGGATTCTCCAGAATATTGAGGGGAAAAAAATAATATTATAATGTGGGTGTCGGATCTCCTCACTCCAGGGACGACACTTTAAAGGAGGACACGACATTATTGGGGGCTCGTAAACGTGATATTTGGACAGTGGGATCTCTCGTAACGGGATCTTGACAGGATCTATCGTAAACGTGATCTTTGGACAGCGGGTTCTCCCGTAAACGGAATCCTTGGACAGCGAAATCTCCTGCAAGCAGGAACGTTTGACAGTGGGATCTTCTGACAACGGGGTCCTTTGACACGGGATCCTTAGTTATAGGAGGGAGATATCAGTTTGGAGAATCCAGCTAGAGTGAATGTGGATAGGGGTTAGGACTAATATCTTACCTG
Source organism: Cepaea nemoralis (assembly GCA_014155875.1). Lineage (NCBI taxonomy): Eukaryota > Metazoa > Mollusca > Gastropoda > Stylommatophora > Helicidae > Cepaea > Cepaea nemoralis. The sequence continues at coordinate 70,511 of JACEFZ010003057.1, read as the reverse complement.
TTCACACTTCACACGTCTGCATAGGTCTGTGGTCCTGATTCTACTCTTGTCACTGAGTGAATGTACTGTGTGTGGTAATATCTAGATTTATAGTACTTGTTCATATATCGGTATAGTAATTTGCAGTTATATTGTACTAGACCTGCTAGCTTACCTCTCTGTATAATGGCCACCCCTAAACTTAGCACGTTAGAATTAAAGGCAAGGGGGGAAGAAATGGGATTGGCTGGGTCTTCTCTAACGGATTACATACAGGAAGTGGAGAGAGAGTATCGTCAAGCGGAACGGGAAGAGCGAAAGGCCGAGTTGGAATTGAGAAGGGAAGCTGAGCAAGCAGCTAGGAAATTGGAAGCTGAGCAAGCAGCTAGGAAATTTGAAGCTGAGCAAGCAGCTAGGAAATTAGAAGCTGAACAGGAAGCACAGAAAAGGGAGCACGAGTACCGGATGAGGGAACTCGAGTTGAAGAGTCAATCTAATGGAGAAACTGAGGGAGCAGTTGGAGGTTCCTCCATCCCAGGATCAACACCAGTAGGTGGACATGGGTACCATGCTATGAAGTTTCCTTTAGCGGTCTACGAGGAGGACAAAGAGAAGATTGACCAATACCTTCAACGCTTCGAGGCTATGTCAGTTGCTATGGGTCTGGAGCGTAACAAATGGAATCTTAAGCTATCCCAGGGATTACGCGGGACGGGATACGAGGTTTATACTCGCCTGCCACCAGGACATGAGAACAATTATGATGAGTTAAAGACGGCTCTGCTGAAACGATTCGAGGTTACGTCACATACCTACCGGAAAAAATTTCGAGCAGCGAAACGAGAACCGGGAGAGTTGTTTGCCGCCTACAGTTTGCGTCTTAAATCTTATCTCCATAAGTGGATGGATTTGGCTGGGTTCGCACATGACTATGAGAGTCTGGAAGAGCTCATGGTGGTCGACCAGCTGAAGAAGCAAATGTCTAAACCTCTCAGGACGTTCCTGGGAGAACAAGGAGCGGAACGTATTGACCTCGTGACTAAATTAGCAGAACGGTTCGTCGAGGTACATGGGGAGGCAGGGGAAAACCTTTCCACCAACACCAAAAGTCAAGAGAAACATGACAAGAAGAAAGCCAAAAACTCAGGAACCAAAAAGTGGGAACCTTATGTGCAAAAATCAGAGGATAGTTCAGAGAAGAAGAAGGAGGGAAGCAAGAGCACTTCAAGCTCTACACCTAAACGACCGTGGTCGGAGAAGTGGTGTTCAATTTGTAAGTCACCCTCTCACAATACGAGGGACTGCAAATCGAAGGCTAAGAACCCTCACTTTGCAGCATGTCAAGTGACTTCCAAGGAGGTTGTCACGGAAAATGCCAAGGTCAACAAGGAAGCTCGCCACCAGGAGAGCTCATTCAAGTCCGACAATAGAAAATCTAGGACAGGGAAATGGTGCAACCAATGTCAGTCGAATACGCACAATGCTATTGACTGCAGGGAAAAGTCAGGAGACACTCAATTCGTCGTGTGCTCAGGGAAACCTAAGGTGGAGCCCACCGAACAGGTCGAGGCCGAGGAAGAGACTCCAGACCAGGAAAAACCACCTGTAGTGGAATTGGTAGAGGTTAACGGTCGTCAAGTGGAGTGTTTATACGACACAGGACTGGACGGGGAGGCCGTGATTTCTGCGGATCTGGTACATCCAGAACAATTCACAGGTGAAACATTGGATATACAGCCTGCACAGAAGAGTGCTGTAACCATGAAGTTGCCCATTGCTAATGTGGAGATTCGGTCAAGGTACGTCACCGGCACCATCAAGGCCGCTGTATTGACCGATCCCATTTTTCCAGTCATCCTAGGTTGCCGGTATGTCTTTCTGGGAATGCCCAGGGAGCCAATCCATATGGGAGCAATGCAGACTCGCTCTCAGACGAAAACGGAAGAGGCAGACGCAATTGTGACTAACCCAATGCCGGGGGAGCTACGAACTGCCCAGAGTGAGGATGATACTTTACGTCCTTGCTACAAAAAGCTGCAGAAAAGTGCTGATCCACCAGGACGGGGGCAGTACTACATGAAGAATAGGATACTCTACAGGAGAGCAGGAAGGGGAGACAACCTATACGGTCAGTTGGTCGTCCCGAAAGCTCATCGGTCCCAGATTCTTCATATGGGGCATACCATCTCCTTTAGTGGACACATGGGTATTGCCGCCACCATGCAGCGGATTTCCTGCCACTACTATTGGCCGGGAATGACAGATGATGTGCGTCGGTATGTGAAGTCATGCCCTGAGTGCCAGAGGGTGGCACCGAAACACTGGACAGCACCGGTGATGTTGGGTGAGATGCCCATCATGAACTCTCCTTTCGAGAGGGTAGCCATCGATATCGTGGGTCCACTTCCCAGGACTAGGAAGAGGAACATGTATATACTCACAATGGTGGATTGCTGTACAATGTGGGGTGAGGCTATACCGTTGACCACGATTGACTCGAAAAGAGTGGCGGACGCACTGATGGAGGCCTTTACCAGATTAGGCTTTCCGGATCAAATTCTGACGGACAATGGATCTCAGTTTTGTGGAAAACTCATGGAGGAGGTATTTAGGGTGTTTCACTCTAACCACATACATACCAGCCCTTACCACCCTCAAGCCAATGGACAAGTAGAGCGTTTCAACGGCACGTTGATGACAATGCTCAGGAAACTAGCGCAGGAAAAACCTGATAGGTGGGATGAATATATCCCAGCAGCACTCTTTGCCTATCGGGAAGTTCCTCATGGCTCAACAGGACTACCACCCGCTACGTTGCTGTTTGGTCGTCCAATCAAAGGACCGTTGGAAGCCATGTTGAGGAGTTGGACTGAAGAGGGGACGTCAGAAGAAGTGATCTCATCCTATCAATACGTGGAGGAACTGAAAGAAAAACTCCACAAGGGATGGACTCTGGCTAATCAAAACTTGAAAAAGGCCAGGAAAAGACATGCGGCTTACTACAACCGTAGGTCTAAAGAAAGATCTCTAGAGGTAGGAGATAAAGTCTTGTTGCTTACTCCCAACGGGAAACAACAAACTGGAGATAGGTTGGCAAGGACCATTTCCCGTGGAAAGGGTAATATCCAGAACCAACTATCAGATCCGGATCCGGGGAAAGTCGAAGATTTTCCATATCAATCTCTTGCGGAAATACGAAGAGAGACCCGGAGACAAGGCAGCTCACCTCATGGCAATGGCAGTTGCAGTGGAGACAGAAGTGGGAACCAGCGAGGGCAGGGAATATCCCTTAGTACACCAGGAAACTTATAGGGATGTGCAAGTGAACCCTGATCTGACCTCCCAGGAGAGGGAAAGGATAACCCAGGTTCTCAAGTCTCATAAGGAGATACTGACTGATAAACCTGGACGAACGAGGTTGGTTGAGTTCGAGATGACTTTGACCACCCAGGAGCCTGTTCGCCAAAAGGTTTACCCAGTACCATTCTCTAAAGAAAAGGCCCTGGAGGAGGAAATAAAAAAACTGCTGGAGGATGACGTGATTGCACCATCCACATCCCCATACAATGCGGGGGTAGTTTTGTTACGCAAACCAAGTGGAGAACACAGGTTGTGTATAGATTACCGACTTCTGAACAGTCATACACAGTTTCAGGTGGAACCTTTGCCGAATCCAACTCAGTTATTCGCTAGGCTCCATAAGGCTCGGTACTTTTCAAAGGTGGATCTGAGTCGGGGGTACTATCAGATACCAGTCAAACAGGAGATTCGACCACTGTTAGCTTTCAGTACACCCAGTGGACACTACGAATTCAAGGTCATGCCCTTTGGACTCAGCAATGCACCCAGTGTGTTTACACGCATGATGAGGACTTTACTAGATCCGTTACAGGATCCGTCCATCATCTCATTCATGGATGATATTCTGATTTCCAGTGACAGCTTGGATGACCACTTACAATCCTTGGAGAGAGTGTTTAATAGACTCAAGGAAGCAGGGCTTACTGCTCGTCCAACCAAGTGCATGATTGGTTACCAAACTCTGGAATTTCTAGGTCACACCATCACTCCAGGACACATTGTTCCAGAAGAGAAGAACCTGGAGAAAATCAGAAATGCACCAAGGCCAAAAACGAAGAAGGATGTGCGATCTTTTCTCTCGTTGTGTGGGTTCTACCACAAATTTATCCCACATTTCACTGAACTGGGAGCTCCGTTGACGGAAACCTTGAAAAAGGGATTACCGGATCAAATCATTTGGACACCAGAATGTGAGAATGCCTATAGTCAGTTAAAGGAGGCCTTGGTCAGCAAACCTGTATTACAGCTCCCTGACCTTTCCAAACCATTTGTGTTGAGAACGGATGCAAGTGCGATTGGAATTGGAGCCGCTTTGTTACAGGAAGGAAAAGACGATGCTTCGGTTTTGAAACCTGTGGCATACGCAAGTAAGAAACTTCTACCGGCGGAGAGGAATTATTCAACCGTCGAGAGAGAGTGCTTGTCTCTCGTATGGGCAGTGCAAAAATTTCAGCCATATTTGTATGGAGTTAAGTTTCGGGTCCAGTCAGATCATCAGCCCCTGATGTTCCTGGCTACTTCTCAGAAGCTCAACGCACGTTTGATGCGGTGGTCGTTGTTACTTCAACCGTATAATTTCACAGTAGAGTACATTCCTGGGAAGGAAAATGTTGGAGCGGATTTCTTGTCAAGACACCCAGCTCCTGAAGAAGAAGAATGAATCATCTGGATTAAACTCACGGTGGAGAAGAGTGAGATGGACTACTCTCTTAGGAGGGGGCCTATGTCACAAAATGAAACCGTGTGTTTATCCGGTTGATTATTACAGAGGATTTTCGGATTAAGCGGACGATCGACCAGCGACATCTATTTGTACTAACAGAGTAAACACAGTTGTACAGGTTACATCGTGTCAGCCCATAAACACATTTGGTGGTGAGGGAGAAGGATATGGAATGGTTCCGTTTGTCATCTATACTGCCGGACATCAGACGGAAATGGCTGCTGGGATTGTCACCACGGAACAGAAGAGTGACAAGTTTGTCAACATTTGAATGCAGATGGAAGCCGTGAGATCACAGGGGCAGATGTAAAACGGAAGTACCTAGTACGGAAAACAGTGCATCTGTCAATTCTTGGTTTCCGGAACATCAAGATGATTGGCAGCTTGGTATCGAAACTCTTTGTTGGGAGTTTACAGAAACTAGCTGGCTTGTTTTGAGAATCTAGGCAATTACTGACAACTTTGACAGGATTTAAGCCAGGAAAATAGTTCTTGACAGGGGATGATTTGCCACTGTGCCACCTGTGTGGGGGAGTAAAGGATAACGTCACGTGGACAACTTTGGTAGTTTGCCATATAAACTCGAGTTGAGATCAACTAGGGTGGACTTGAATAATGCTCTAGACAGAGTGCAGGGCACTGCAGTGCCAGTGGAAATAATATCTACCGTGTGTTAATTAGTGACTTAATTTTACACGTGCCTATATGGCAGATGTAGATATGATTTATAGGACTGCAGTAGTGCCATTTAAGGTATAACTTATTATAATATATTCGTTATAATTACTATAGACTGTGGCCTGGTTAAACTATAGTGTGATGATTAGCACTGTTAGTGGAAACTAGCTAGAGTAGTGAAGTGATACTTGGCTCTGTTAGCTAGAATAGATTAGTGAAGTGTTGATAAGCTTTACTAGTTGAGTAATGAGGGATAATTGGGATCTTCCCGTAGGTGTCCCTGGTGGGCGGGGTTCCGCATTCTGTTTGCTGATTTTTTCTTTGTCATAGCCTGATTCGACTCTAGGTGGGTAGCTAATCTGCTCTATGACTAAGTCTAGTTAGCTAAAGATCATTAAGCAAGGTGATAGGCTTACACTCAGCCAAAGGATCAGTGACTAGTACTATCACCAGATGTGTTGTTTCTATCCTAGGTTCCCTACCAGATCCAAGGAAACTCTACAAGTTTTGGGAAAGAATTAAAAAAACCCATTCTGAAGAACACCAGTTCAAGAGTCAATAAAGTTGCATACAGAAACGTAACTTACGCTAGAAGGAAATTGATTCATCAAAGAGAGTGATGCATACTGATGCACCACACAGCATCAGACAGTAGTAACGAACCGAGAACCGGCTAAGAGTACCTAGTGTTAGTACAGTAACAATTAACATTAGTAATTAGCACTTATGGACTGAGTGGTTCGATGTGCAACGAGGATGATCTGTCGACTAACTAACTAACTAACTAACTGCGTACACACTGCAAAAGACTTGTGCAGTTTGTTTAGGAACATTAGGAACGGACATTGTGTAGAGTGCAACCGGTCCATGATTAACTGTTAATACCACCGGTGTCTATTTCGGATGTTCATGAAATTGGATTACCAGAGGTCTACAGAGGCAAAGCATTATCCGGCAAGATGGTTCCGGCAACGGGTGAGACGTACTTGTTCTGACGTAACGTGCTGTGGTCTATCTTTGCTGTGATCAGCTGACTGAGTTGATGTCTGAGAGACAGAGTCTACACACTTTATAGAACACGTCACACATTTTCTTCGCATACACGTCTCATACACGTTACACTTTTATTTTAATAAATTAATCTTTATTAATTTCTAGAAGCAAGAGTTGTTGAGTATGTTGCGTTGGGGAAGTATGAGAAGGGGGCATAGTACGACAGTGTGAGAGTGATAGGAAAAGGTGTCCATAGGCTGATGGAGTGTGTTGGACGGAAGCTGGTGGATTCTCCAGAATATTGAGGGGAAAAAAATAATATTATAATGTGGGTGTCGGATCTCCTCACTCCAGGGACGACACTTTAAAGGAGGACACGACATTATTGGGGGCTCGTAAACGTGATATTTGGACAGTGGGATCTCTCGTAAACGTGATATTTGGACAGTGGGATCTATCGTAAACGTGATCTTTGGACAGCGAGATCTCTCGTAAACGGGATCCTTGGACAGCGGGATCTCCCGTAAACGGAATCCTTGGACAGCGAGATCTCCTGCAAGCAGGAACCTTTGACAGTGGGATCTTCTGACAACGGGGTCCCTTGACACGGGATCCTTAGTTATAAGAGGGAGATATCAGTTTGGAGAATCCAGCTAGAGTGAATGTGGATAGGGGTTAGGACTAATATCTTACCTGTTCACACTTCACACGTCTGCATAGGTCTGTGGTCCTGATTCTACTCTTGTCACTGAGTGAATGTACTGTGTGTGATAATATCTAGATTTATAGTAATTGTTCATATATCGGTATAGTAATTTGCAGTTATATTGTACTAGACCTGCTAGCTTACCTCTCTGTATAATGGCCACCCCTAAACTTAGCACGTTAGAATTAAAGGCAAGGGGGGAAGAAATGGGATTGGCTGGGTCTTCTCTAACGGATTACATACAGGAAGTGGAGAGAGAGTATCGTCAAGCGGAACGGGAAGAGCGAAAGGCCGAGTTGGAATTGAGAAGGGAAGCTGAGCAAGCAGTTAGGAAATTGGAAGCTGAGCAAGCAGCTAGGAAATTTGAAGCTGAGCAAGCAGCTAGGAAATTAGAAGCTGAACAGGAAGCACAGAAAAGGGAGCACGAGTACCGGATGAGGGAACTCGAGTTGAAGAGTCAATCTAATGGAGAAACTGAGGGAGCAGTTGGAGGTTCCTCCATCCCAGGATCAACACCAGTAGGTGGACATGGGTACCATGCTATGAAGTTTCCTTTAGCGGTCTACGAGGAGGACAAAGAGAAGATTGACCAATACCTTCAACGCTTCGAGGCTATGTCAGTTGCTATGGGTCTGGAGCGTAACAAATGGAATCTTAAGCTATCCCAGGGATTACGCGGGACGGGATACGAGGTTTATACTCGCCTGCCACCAGGACATGAGAACAATTATGATGAGTTAAAGACGGCTCTGCTGAAACGATTCGAGGTTACGTCACATACCTACCGGAAAAAATTTCGAGCAGCGAAACGAGAACCAGGAGAGTTGTTTGCCGCCTACAGTTTGCGTCTTAAATCTTATCTCCATAAGTGGATGGATTTGGCTGGGTTCGCACATGACTATGAGAGTCTGGAAGAGCTCATGGTGGTCGACCAGCTGAAGAAGCAAATGTCTAAACCTCTCAGGACGTTCCTGGGAGAACAAGGAGCGGAACGTATTGACCTCGTGACAAAATTAGCAGAACGGTTCGTCGAAGTACATGGGGAGGCAGGGGAAAACATTTCAACCAACACCAAAAGTCAAGAGAAACATGACAAGAAGAAAGCCAAAAACTCAGGAACCAAAAAGTGGGAACCTTATGTGCAAAAATCAGAGGATAGTTCAGAGAAGAAGAAGGAGGGAAGCAAGAGCACTTCAAGCTCTACACCTAAACGACCGTGGTCGGAGAAGTGGTGTTCAATTTGTAAGTCACCCTCTCACAATACGAGGGACTGCAAATCGAAGGCTAAGAACCCTCACTTTGCAGCATGTCAAGTGACTTCCAAGGAGGTTGTCACGGAAAAGGCCAAGGTCAACAAGGAAGCTCGCCACCAGGAGAGCTCATTCAAGTCCGACAATAGAAAATCTAGGACAGGGAAATGGTGCAACCAATGTCAGTCGAATACGCACAATGCTATTGACTGCAGGGAAAGTCAGGAGACACTCAATTCGTCGTGTGCTCAGGGAAACCTAAGGTGGAGCTCACCGAACAGGTCGAGGCCGAGGAAGAGACTCCAGACCAGGAAAAACCACCTGTAGTGGAATTGGTAGAGGTTAACGGTCGTCAAGTGGAGTGTTTATACGACACAGGACTGGACGGGGAGGCCGTGATTTCTGCGGATCTGGTACATCCAGAACAATTCACAGGTGAAACATTGGATATACAGCCTGCACAGAAGAGTGCTGTAACCATGAAGTTGCCCATTGCTAATGTGGAGATTCGGTCAAGGTACGTCACCGGCACCATCAAGGCCGCTGTATTGACCGATCCCATTTTTCCAGTCATCCTAGGTTGCCGGTATGTCTTTCTGGGAATGCCCAGGGAGCCAATCCATATGGGAGCAATGCAGACTCGCTCTCAGACGAAAACGGAAGAGGCAGACGCAATTGTGACTAACCCAATGCCGGGGGAGCTACGAACTGCCCAGAGTGAGGATGATACTTTACGTCCTTGCTACAAAAAGCTGCAGAAAAGTGCTGATCCACCAGGACGGGGGCAGTACTACATGAAGAATAGGATACTCTACAGGAGAGCAGGAAGGGGAGACAACCTATACGGTCAGTTGGTCGTCCCGAAAGCTCATCGGTCCCAGATTCTTCATATGGGGCATACCATCTCCTTTAGTGGACACATGGGTATTGCCGCCACCATGCAGCGGATTTCCTGCCACTACTATTGGCCGGGAATGACAGATGATGTGCGTCGGTATGTGAAGTCATGCCCTGAGTGCCAGAGGGTGGCACCGAAACACTGGACAGCACCGGTGATGTTGGGTGAGATGCCCATCATGAACTCTCCTTTCGAGAGGGTAGCCATCGATATCGTGGGTCCACTTCCCAGGACTAGGAAGAGGAACATGTATATACTCACAATGGTGGATTGCTGTACAATGTGGGGTGAGGCTATACCGTTGACCACGATTGACTCGAAAAGAGTGGCGGACGCACTGATGGAGGCCTTTACCAGATTAGGCTTTCCGGATCAAATTCTGACGGACAATGGATCTCAGTTTTGTGGAAAACTCATGGAGGAGGTATTTAGGGTGTTTCACTCTAACCACATACATACCAGCCCTTACCACCCTCAAGCCAATGGACAAGTAGAGCGTTTCAACGGCACGTTGATGACAATGCTCAGGAAACTAGCGCAGGAAAAACCTGATAGGTGGGATGAATATATCCCAGCAGCACTCTTTGCCTATCGGGAAGTTCCTCATGGCTCAACAGGACTACCACCCGCTACGTTGCTGTTTGGTCGTCCAATCAAAGGACCGTTGGAAGCCATGTTGAGGAGTTGGACTGAAGAGGGGACGTCAGAAGAAGTGATCTCATCCTATCAATACGTGGAGGAACTGAAAGAAAAACTCCACAAGGGATGGACTCTGGCAAATCAAAACTTGAAAAAGGCCAGGAAAAGACATGCGGCTTACTACAACCGTAGGTCTAAAGAAAGATCTCTAGAGGTAGGAGATAAAGTCTTGTTGCTACTCCCAACGGGAAACAACAAACTGGAGATAGGTTGGCAAGGACCATTTCCCGTGGAAAGGGTAATATCCAGAACCAACTATCAGATCCGGATCCGGGGAAAGTCGAAGATTTTCCATATCAATCTCTTGCGGAAATACGAAGAGAGACCCGGAGACAAGGCAGCTCACCTCATGGCAATGGCAGTTGCAGTGGAGACAGAAGTGGGAACCAGCGAGGGCAGGGAATATCCCTTAGTACACCAGGAAACTTATAGGGATGTGCAAGTGAACCCTGATCTGACCTCCCAGGAGAGGGAAAGGATAACCCAGGTTCTCAAGTCTCATAAGGAGATACTGACTGATAAACCTGGACGAACGAGGTTGGTTGAGTTCGAGATGACTTTGACCACACAGGAGCCTGTTCGCCAAAAGGTTTACCCAGTGCCATTCTCTAAAGAAAAGGCCCTGGAGGAGGAAATAAAAAAACTGCTGGAGGATGACGTGATTGCACCATCCACATCCCCATACAATGCGGGGGTAGTTTTGTTACGCAAACCAAGTGGAGAACACAGGTTGTGTATAGATTACCGACTTCTGAACAGTCATACACAGTTTCAGGTGGAACCTTTGCCGAATCCAACTCAGTTATTCGCTAGGCTCCATAAGGCTCGGTACTTTTCAAAGGTGGATCTGAGTCGGGGGTACTATCAGATACCAGTCAAACCGGAGATTCGACCACTGTTAGCTTTCAGTACACCCAGTGGACACTACGAATTCAAGGTCATGCCCTTTGGACTCAGCAATGCACCTAGTGTGTTTACACGCATGATGAGGACTTTACTAGATCCGTTACAGGATCCGTCCATCATCTCATTCATGGATGATATTCTGATTTCCAGTGACAGCTTGGATGACCACTTACAATCCTTGGAGAGAGTGTTTAATAGACTCAAGGAAGCAGGGCTTACTGCTCGTCCAACCAAGTGCATGATTGGTTACCAGACTCTGGAATTTCTAGGTCACACCATCACTCCAGGACACATTGTTCCAGAAGAGAAGAACCTGGAGAAAATCAGAAATGCACCAAGGCCAAAAACGAAGAAGGATGTGCGATCTTTTCTCTCGTTGTGTGGGTTCTACCACAAATTTATCCCACATTTCACTGAACTGGGAGCTCCGTTGACGGAAACCTTGAAAAAGGGATTACCGGATCAAATCATTTGGACACCAGAATGTGAGAATGCCTATAGTCAGTTAAAGGAGGCCTTGGTCAGCAAACCTGTATTACAGCTCCCTGACCTTTCCAAACCATTTGTGTTGAGAACGGATGCAAGTGCGATTGGAATTGGAGCCGCTTTGTTACAGGAAGGAAAAGACGATGCTTCGGTTTTGAAACCTGTGGCATACGCAAGTAAGAAACTTCTACAGGCGGAGAGGAATTATTCAACCGTCGAGAGAGAATGCTTGTCCCTCGTATGGGCAGTGCAAAAATTTCAGCCATATTTGTATGGAGTTAAGTTTCGGGTCCAGTCAGATCATCAGCCCCTGATGTTCCTGGCTACTTCTCAGAAGCTCAACGCACGTTTGATGCGGTGGTCGTTGTTACTTCAACCGTATAATTTCACAGTAGAGTACATTCCTGGGAAGGAAAATGTTGGAGCGGATTTCTTGTCAAGACACCCAGCTCCTGAAGAAGAAGAATGAATCATCTGGATTAAACTCACGGTGGAGAAGAGTGAGATGGACTACTCTCTTAGGAGGGGGCCTATGTCACAAAATGAAACCGTGTGTTTATCCGGTTGATTATTACAGAGGATTTTCGGATTAAGCGGACGATCGACCAGCGACATCTATTTGTACTAACAGAGTAAACACAGTTGTACAGGTTACATCGTGTCAGCCCATAAACACATTTGGTGGTGAGGGAGAAGGATATGGAATGGTTCCGTTTGTCATCTATACTGCCGGACATCAGACGGAAATGGCTGCTGGGATTGTCACCACGGAACAGAAGAGTGACAAGTTTGTCAACATTTGAATGCAGATGGAAGCCGTGAGATCACAGGGGCAGATGTAAAACGGAAGTACCTAGTACGGAAAACAGTGCATCTGTCAATTCTTGGTTTCCGGAACATCAAGATGATTGGCAGCTTGGTATCGAAACTCTTTGTTGGGAGTTTACAGAAACTAGCTGGCTTGTTTTGAGAATCTAGGCAATTACTGACAACTTTGACAGGATTTAAGCCAGGAAAATAGTTCTTGACAGGGGATGATTTGCCACTGTGCCACCTGTGTGGGGGAGTAAAGGATAACGTCACGTGGACAACTTTGGTAGTTTGCCATATAAACTCGAGTTGAGATCAACTAGGGTGGACTTGAATAATGCTCTAGACAGAGTGCAGGGCACTGCAGTGCCAGTGGAAATAATATCTACCGTGTGTTAATTAGTGACTTAATTTTACACGTGCCTATATGGCAGATGTAGATATGATTTATAGGACTGCAGTAGTGCCATTTAAGGTATAACTTATTATAATATATTCGTTATAATTACTATAGACTGTGGCCTTGTTAAACTATAGTGTGATGATTAGCACTGTTAGTGGAAACTAGCTAGAGTAGTGAAGTGATACTTGGCTCTGTTAGCTAGAATAGATTAGTGAAGTGTTGATAAGCTTTACTAGTTGAGTAATGAGGGATAATTGGGATCTTCCCGTAGGTGTCCCTGGTGGGCGGGGTTCCGCATTCCCCGGAAAACCCCTAGAATTCCCCATCGGTTAAGAACCACTGAACTAGATAAATCCTTCAAGCTGAAATATACACATGTTCCTACAGTAATGTCAGTTGTCTACCACTGTAATTTTTAACTAACTATCATGTCTTTCTGTTTGCACAAAACTGGCTTGTGTAGATGAATCATTATTGCTTCTGCAACCAGTAATGAGGATATCTTGAAAGAAGCTAACTCACAAATAAAACTGGTAGCTGGCATTAGAAGAAGACAGTCCACATTTTTAGGCATGTCGTGACAAGGGGAAGCTTTAGTGTGTCGGAAAACAGGAGGGGAAGATGATGCTGGACAGTTTGATATCGTGGCATGAAGTATCAGTATCAGAAATGATTGGCAGCACGCGAAACAGAAGGTTGTAAACAGACATGATCACCAACGCCACGCGGCATGGTTGAAAAGAAGGGAACAGTTAGATAAGGAAAATGCCAAAAGAAAAATGCGAGTACTATCTATCAGGGGTTAGATCGTGGATATCTAATTGCATGTCTTTGAGAGATACGCGTGGACGGAAGAGATATCAGACTCATTAGTAGCTTATATAGAGGATAAAAGCGACAGTTATTGCGACAATTAGACGGCTAGGTTATGGATAGCTAATTACATACCTTTAAGAAATACTCGCAGATGGACAAGATATCAGACTCATTAGTAGCTTATACTGGGGATAAAAGCCAGAGATCTTCTTCTTTCTTTAGTGACAGTTAGATAGGATATATTTATTCAGACACAATTACGACCAGAGGAGATCGAAAGATATGTGCATTTTCAACTTATACACAGAAAACATTTGTAAGTAATTTGGAGACTTACCACGACTGAACATCAACTGATGAATAATACATTATCTTGTGTAAGCCTGGGGAGTTGCAGTGGCCATAACGATTCACTGGCGTGGTCATGTGTTCGAATCCCCATCTAGGCAGTTTAACATACACACAAATATTTGAGTGGGGCTTACAGGTCGACTGTCATACTGTCATTTACTGCCAGTATAGTACCTTGCGGTGTATGACAGGGGGTCTTTGAGCCTGAGGAATTAAGGCCGTCTGGCTAGTGCAGTCGCCGCGACCTGTGCAGGTTAGGATTTTCTTTTTTCCCCCCGACGGAAAAAAGATCCCACACCTTACCGAGGATTCGAACCCGGGTCTCCCGAAAGAGAATTCGACGTTCTAGCCACTCGGTCAACCGCTCATCCCAGGTCGAAATAGTCGAAAATGGGTACCAGGAAATGTTGTGAGAAGTAAAAACGGCTGGTGTTTTATTGACCCACCAAGTTCTGGTTGGATAATAAAAGCACGGGGCTAGCACCATATACAATCGTCGCATCGAGGCGTGTAAGAGACCCTTGTAGAGATGTCTGTAGTGGGAGACGAGACGGTCCGGAGAAGGTTGTGACCGCCGGCAAGATGGTGACTGTTGTATTCAGAGGTGGGGACAGGGAGAAAGTGCTGGGTGGATTGGAAGAGTGGCAAGGAAGACAATATGTGGCCGGACGTATATAGATGATAGATGAGTGTTTGGGACGTGATCGTCGGCGACGCTGGACACAAGTCATGATCTCGATGATGATGATGAGATATGCTGATGACAGTGTTATCAAAAGAAAGCGGGCAGGAGTCGGGGATCCTTGTACAGCAGTGATTCTCAATCGGTGGGGGGGGGGGGGGGGATGGGAGGATTTTAGGGTTTCCAGGGGAGGAATTAACATTATTTCAAGATCGCGTTAATACAAGAACCGATTACTTGATATTGTTTTTCCCTTCATACTTTACGTTCATTTAATAAAGTAAGTAGACCCACAAATCACGTTTCATGTGGACGTCTAGACTAGTTTTAGTATGTGCTATTAAATTTAACTTCCTTTATTACGTATACTGTATAAAAAGGGGGGGGGGGATTTTAGGTAGGAAATACGAAAGGGGGAGGGTGACGTTCTGAAAATATGGTGAAATGACACAAAGTAGTGCAGCTTTACATAACAGAGTTACGACTGTATGTGTCGTAACTCTGTTATGTAAAGCTGCACTACTTTGTGTCATTTTATATTGTTTAAACTTTCACAGCTTTACCGCAGTTCCACCAAATTTTATGAAAATATGGTGAAGGGGGGCACGGGCCAAAAAAGGTTGAGAACCACTGTTGTAGAGCACATAACAGGCGACAAGGGTGTGAATGGGACATTTATAAGTAGGAACAAATTAAGTTAATTGCATGTCTTTACAGGGCGTGGAATGCAGCCCCATCATTTATTGGCTATTTGTGATTTTTAAAGAAATTTTATGTTTGCCATCGTTTTATAAATGGTAACGCTCATACCATTGTTAAAATCAACGCAAAGCGATCTGCTCCCAAATCGCCTACGGCTGGCGTCAAACCCGGTTAAGAACAACAAAAACTGTGGGGAAATGAACAGTACAAATTGAGGCCAACATTGAAGCGGAGTGTAAAGAGAGGGATGCTGGGTCCAGTAACACGTTTCTCACAGTTTTGTCATGCATTACCAGGTGTTAGCAGGCGTGATCCAGATCAAACAGAGAACACGAGTGGCCAAAAATACATTCAGTGCCATGAAAAAAAAAAGGTAATAACCACAGTGATAACAAATTAAAATTAAGAATTGTAAATAAACAGACAAAGGACCCCCGTTTGACGCCATGAGGGAGTATTGGGTCATCAACATCGTGTATCTGGCAGAGTGGTGTTGGCGTTCATGTCTATCCAGAAATGTCCAGCCCATTGTCTTCTGGGACAGTTCTGGTGATATTCCTCAATACAACGTCTTAGATGAAGTTGGTTTAGGCTCTTTAAACTAATAGTCAATAGTCAATTGTTATATATGTGTATGTAATCAGAATGCTATATAATGTTGAGCGTGAACAATGAAAACCCAGTTGATTTGTCCTTAGAGATGTGGATAATACTGAAGAATATGTCGTATTTCTTGG
Organism: Cepaea nemoralis; assembly: GCA_014155875.1. NCBI lineage: Eukaryota > Metazoa > Mollusca > Gastropoda > Stylommatophora > Helicidae > Cepaea > Cepaea nemoralis. The sequence continues at coordinate 54,611 of JACEFZ010003057.1, read as the reverse complement.
AACCAAAAGCGGTCTAAAATAAAGTAAGGAAAACCACGTTAAATACGTCGCTGCCACAAATGTGAAATAGTAACCCACAGAGACGTAACATATATTGAGGCAAAGGGATTTATTAAAAGCACTTACAGAACCACTTCTAGGTCCCAGAAAGATGATGCATATTACAAACTAGACCGAAATGAACAACCTCGTAGCATATTTCAGGCTCGTCACTGGACATAACAGGCTGAATTACCACTTGTTCAATAAACTAAAGATAGGAGATACTAATGATTGGATGCAAATGTGGAACTGGTACAATGTCAGGTAAACATTTGCTGCCCGAGTGTCAAACATATACAGAACTGAGAAAATTATTTTGGCCTACACCTTTGCATTGAGGACGAACACCGTGGAGATGTCAACAAGCTCAAGTTGACTGCTGCTTTCTTTAAATATATTCAGGTTAACATCTATAAGTGAACGAAGAAGAAGAAGAAGAAGAAGAAGAAGAAGAAGAAGAAGAAGAAGAAGAAGAGATGAAGATGATGATGAATGCCTGGCAGGAATGGAGGAAATAGTTACTATTGATCAAATACCTGCCAGCGATGTTTACATGGCCCCTTCGCAAACATATTGTGGTCAGCTGGATATAAGGCCTGCCCCTCAGGAACAGGACACAAGTGGTTAACGTTTGAGAACTATTGTTCTGTACTTTACTAACATAGATGATATCTGTATGTATGCATCTCTGCTTGTGTGTATGTGTGTTTCTGTCTATCTTTGTATAACTCTGTTTCCCCGTCCAGCCAGTGTGCATGTTGTACCAAATTCCCGCCACCAGCAATCTATATTACGGGATGTATGAACACAAGAATGACTGCCCTGTTCCTAAAATTGCCCCCTCACCCCTCCCCGAGACCTCGCTTAAAATAGCTCACAGACGTTAAGGTGTATTATGAAGGCAGAATATACGAGGGTGTGTCCACAGATTTCATTGAGGTGTAAATACGTTGAGGATATGTGCTCACACACGTGTGTCTGTTTTTCTTTCACAGATTTGCTTCAGCGTGTATTATTACAGATTATGCTGTAGGTGAGTAGGCAGAGAGAACGTGTTTCACTGTACATTGTTTCATAGTTGATCCTTGTCTTTGATAGCCCTTGCTTGGTTTTCTTGAGAGATAGTGGGGTGCATCTCACAGCAGAAGTGTTCAATCTCTTGATGGGCGGACTGGCGGGGGTATTAACTCTAATAGACTGTGTATCCGTATATAAAATCAGGAAGCAACATCTCTGCACGCGGGTTATTCCCACACGTGCTTAGTCCACTTTCTTCATTAGCCAGCGAAGAGTTCCCAGGGTGGTGGGACCAGTGACAATGTGATTGAACGTCCGCCTGTGGGTAGCCATGTTTAAGCCGGCAATAGATGTGTTTAGAAATTGCATCAACGCTTTGTTTCGTTTTTAAAATATTTCTCCTTTTTATGATGTATACCATCACTATGGTTTTGAAATTAAAATCATGGAAACGGCTTTAAATTTTAAGTCTTAAAAGACAATTCGCAGTGGCAGTGAGAAGTTTAGTAAACCTATGCAGTGTGATTGTCAACATCTTTAATGTGTCAGTGTGTATTGTCTTTGAGTGTCAATACCTATTGTATGTTTGTGGCATTAGTTACAGTCTGTGAGTGTCACTATCTGTAGTCTTTCAGTGTCAATACCCTTTGTGTGCCAATACTTCATTACATGTAGTGTGTGCGTAAATACCTCTAACGTGTGCCAATACTTATAGTATGTGTCAATACTTGTAGTGTTTGTCAGTACTTATAGTGTGTGCCAATACTTATAGTGTGTGTTAATACTTATAGTGTGTGTCAGTACTTTAATAGTGTATCACTACTTACTGTCTTTAAGTGTCAATGCCTATATTGCGTGCCAGATACTTATATTCTTTGAGTGCCAATACCTATCGTGTGTGTCAGTACTTATAGTCTTTGAGTGTCAGTAGCTATAGTGTGTGTCAGTACTTGAGTATTTATAGTGTGTGTCAATACCTATAGTGTGTATCAATATGTATAGTCTTTGAGTGTCAATAATTATAGTTTGAGTGCCAACATCTGTAGTCTCTGAATGTCAATACCTCTAGTCTTTGATTACTAATACCTCTAGTCTTTGATTACCAATACCTCTAGTCTCAGAATGTCAACACATTTAGCATTTGATTACCAATACCACTATTCGTTTATTACCAACACCTTTAGTCTTTGATTACCAATACCTCAAGTCTCTGATTGTCACTACCTCTAGTCTTTGATTACCAATAACTCTAGTCTTTGATTACCAATAACTCTAGTCTTTGATTACCAATAACTCTAGTCTTTGATTACCAATAACTCTAGTCTTTGATTACCAATAACTCTAGTCTTTGATTACCAATACCTCTAGTCTTTGATTACCAATAACTCTAGTCTTTGATTACCAATACCTCTAGTCTTTGATTACCAATACCTATAGTCTTTGATTACTAATACCTCTAGTCTTTGATTACCAGTGCCTCTAGTCTTTGATTACCAATACCTTCTTTGATGTGTTATCTTTGATTACACATAACTATAGCTCTAGTATTTGTTTACCAATACCTTATATTGTTTAAGTGTCAGTATCTGTAGAGTCTCTCAATACCTTATATTGTTTAAGTGTCAGTATCTGTAGTGTCTCTCAATACCTTATATTGTTTAAGTGTCAGTATCTGTAGTGTCTCTCAATACCTTATATTGTTTAAGTGTCAGTATCTGTAGTGTCTCTCAATACCTATATTATTTAAGTGTCAGTATCTGTAGTGTCTCTCAATACCTATATTGTTTAAGTGTCAGTATCTGTAGTGTCTCTCAATACCTATATTGTTTAAGTGTCAGTATCTGTAGTGTCTCTCAATACCTATATTGTTTAAGTGTCAGTATCTGTAGTGTCTCTCAATACCTAAATTGTTTAAGTGTCAGTATCTGTAGTGTCTCTCAATACCTATATTGTTTAAGTGTCAGTATCTGTAGTGTCTCTCAATACCTATATTGCACGAGTGTCAATAGCTGTAGTTGTAGTTCGTCTGGTCTGTGAATGTCTTTACTTGTAGTATGTGTTTGTGAATACCAGTAATGTTGTGAAAGGCGATATCTGTAATATATGCATGTTTATACCAATAATTTATAAATATGAATATCTATAATATATGAATGTCAAAACAGATAATTGATAAATGTCAGTATCTGTAGTATATTTATGTCAATACCTATAATTCATAAATGTCTGTATATTTATGTCAATAAATATAATTTATCAATTTAGGTATCTATAGTATATGTAAATTAATACCTATAATGTATAAATGTCAGTGTGTGTGTGTGTGTGTGTGTGTGTGTGTGTATGAGAGAGAGAGAGAGAGAGAGAGAGAGAGAGAGAGAGAGAGAGAGAGAGAGAGAGAGAGAGAGAGAGAGAGAGTACCTATAATTTATGTACTTCAGAATCTATAGTATATGAATGTCAGCACCTATAATTTATCATTGCCAGTATCTATAGTATAAGTATGTCAGCACCTATAATTTATAAATGTCAGTATCTATATTATAAGTATGTCAACACCTATAATTTATAAATGAACCTTAATGAACGTCGAAGAAAACTGCCTCGTAAATCCATGGAAGCATTGATGATGTGGTTCTATAGGAGAATGCTGAACATTAATTGGACAGCTAAAATGAGCAATCGGGACGTTTTAAAGGAAGCTGAGTGCAAAGACAACTTATCACAAAACATCAGAAAGAGGCACTCGTCGTTTTTTGACCACGTTATGAGAAGACAAAATCTGGAACATGTGGCAATCGGAAAGATTTGCGGAAAGAGAAATAGAGGAAGATAGCGTGAGAAGATTCTTGACAGTCTTGTGTCATGGCACGGAAGGGAGTCAACACACGAATTGATCCATGACGTCGGAGATCGTAATGTGTGGAAAGGCATGATCGCCCACGCCAGCCGGCAAGGCACTGGATGATGAAGCGGTATTGTGTCTCAGAAACTATACTACTTTGGTCGTATTAAACTGTACATTGGCTTGAAAACAGCAATGATGCAAGGCATAGGTGCTTGAAGAAGAGATAAGTGTGAATCGGATGAAGATGGATACAGGACATTGGAGACACTTTTGGCAGGAGGATGAATGAGGCGGGAGAACTGGCAGGAGATCGAGAACCTCACTGTGTAGAGGACCTGCTCCATGATGATGAAGTACCTATAATCTATGCATGATAATAACTATAATGTATGATAATCAGTATAACTCATGAGTGTTAATACTTATAATTTAATAAGTGTCAAAATTTAATAAGTGTCAAAGTATTAGTACATATATTTCCAATGTACTCTCTGTGTATGCATTCGTATATTTCCAATGTACACTCTGTGTACACATATATTTCCTATGTACTCGCCGTGTATGCATACGTTTAATCCGTGAGTCTCATTATCTATACTGTACCTGCAGGCTTAGGCTGTTTGTTACCTTAGTTACTATTTCATCTGCAAGATGTCCTGATTTACCCTAATTAATGCACGGTTCCATCTATACACGTGCTGTTAATGCTTGTCCCATTGGCTCATTTATTGAGTGTGTATGTGTGACTACTTGCATATCATTTACAGGATGTCGCAGCCAGCTCGAGAATGTGTTGGCTGTTTGTGATTTCTTGACATGTTTACGTCCAGTAGTTTGTTATTGTATTCTGAACAACCGCCACTCATGTCTTTGTATTAAAACCATCGCAAGGTAATCTGCTTATCAATTGCCCCGCAGCTGTGTTTTGACCACGGTATGCGGGATTGCGAATTGCTGTTTTCACCCCTTCGCTACAATGCCGGCGTGTGACATAAAAAACAACAAGTTAGTTGCATATCCTTTACAGAACGTTGCAGTCAACACCAGCATTTTTTGCTGTTGTGATGTCTTGGCAAGTTCACGTTCAGTAGATTGCGATTGCTTTCTGAACTACCGGCGCCCATACCATTTCGTTAAAAAAAAACAACGGAACGCGGTCTGCTACCAAATCGTGCGCAGCTGTGTTTCGAACGCGAGTATGCGGGATCACGAACCGCGTCCGTAAACTCATCGCCACGGAACTGTTTAAGGCAGCGCATGATAATCTGAGTGATGACCACAATCATTTCATTCGCTGATCCATTCTGTCCTTTGCACTGGTTGACTACTGTATACATCGTGCATTTCCATGTTATACTATTTCGTTCAGACATATGGTTTACTTATCTGACATTGTGATACTTCCGTGAGTGATACTCTAAGTATTCCTGTGTTTTGCTCGTTGATGACGACTTTGTCGAAACAGTCGGCATGCATATGTGGATGACTTACTTTTTATTGAGCTCCCTAGTTACATTGTGTGTTCAAGAAGACTGCATTCAGTGTTTATTTTAAGACACTGAGACAATAATTTTCAGAAAGCCAGCGAAAGTATTTTGGTTATGTATACAATATCGGATCTACATACATGCATATCCGTTTATTCGATAAAGAATAAATGGGTTACCAGCTGCAAAGTGACTTTAGGAGCAAGCCATCCAAACTTCAGAAAGAGGCACTCGTCGTTGTCTGTCTCAGTGTCTTACAACAGATATTGTACACAGTCTTCACAAGAAGCCACTGTTTATCCCAGTGATGGTAGATACAACTTTGCACACCTCTAATACATCTACATTCATCGTCATGTGCCGTGCCAACTGCTGAGGGCGTTCATGTCTCTCCACAGATCTCGTTCCTTGGTGATGTGGGTCAACTCTGCTGTTGATATTCCTCCATGCCACCGACTCAGTCCATCTAGCATCATTGTTCCTGGTATGCTTCTTTCTATTTTCCCGCTGATCTTTCCAGGTGTCACGATGTTCTCCCATACCTCTGTTCTCATTACATGACATGTTTAGAAAAATGGCGGCCGGCAGGTCGCTGAACTAACTGGGTTGCCTTATGCGGTGATGTATGACTGCTGGTTTTCTAGTGACTGCCGCTTCCATCGACGATGAACTGTATTTTTCGTGGCGGACTTTTGTGTTGGCATTCTGGCAGCTCACAGTTTCGATCCATGCATTTTGCGGTCTGTTGGTTTGTCGACACTCCTGTCTGTTCCACTTTTAACACGGGGCAGTGAAGGGCATTTTGTGTGATATTCACTGGCACAGGAACAGAACATAATGGGGCGACCCGTTGCCGTGAAGTTGGAACCGCGACTAACGACTAACTATCACATGACCAAAGAATGTTGTTTGTCTCTTTCTTATAGTTGTAAATCATGTTGCAGTTTTAATAGCCTCTTCCCGGCAATTATTGCTAGTTATTCTGATAGTCCAAGGATTCGCAACATTCGTCTCAGGAATCACATTTACGTTGCATTTAAGCTCTTTCTAATGTGTTCATTCGTTCAAGATCCATGATTCGCTGCCATACAGCAAAACAGTTCTATATAACATTTCAGAACTCAATTTCTGACATTCAAAATATAGTGACTTATTGCGTAATATACTTTTCATTTTCCTAAACGCAGCTGTTGCTTAACCTATTCTGCTCTTAATCTCTGTCGTGTATCTTTCCATTGATGTTATAATTGTCCAAGGTATTTAAATTTACCAAGTCTTGGTTAAGCTTCTTCATTATCAAACTGAAATCCATGTTTCAATCAATTCATTGGGTTGTAGGTTGGTTAGTTGGTTGTAAATCGTTTGAAAGGCTGGGTTTTACCCCTTAAACCCGATGCACAGAGTGGTATGCTAAAAACAGTGAAGAGACTGCCCATGAAATGTTGAACTCTGAGAAGGGCCAAACATTTGTTACTGACAAATATAAACGTAATTGTGAAACACACTGATGGTATAGAACATGTGGGCGTTTGAATAGCTATGCGACCTGCACCTCATTTGTCAAGCCTTTTGTTTTGAATAGTTGAAGAGCATGACAGTTGGACGGTCGTTGCTGTAAGGAAGATGACCAATTCTGTGGTCTCGTACAGTTAACGTCTAACTTAACGGTTATTTGATAAATACCAAACGTGAAACGGTTACTTTCTGTGTGGCGGTAAAACTGTGCTTTCTGCGGGAAATGTGAGGAGCAATCAGTGGAAGTCTGGTTAGTAGTGTGGTAAATAACTAGTGAAACAACCATCATCATCACATCCCTCGTCGTCTTCGTAATCGTCATCATCTTGTCGACTCTTCGTAATCATCATCGTCTTGTCGACTGTTCGTCATCATCATCATCATCATCATCATCATCATCATCATCATCATCATCATCATCATCATCACCGTATTGTCGACTGGCATGGTGATCATCCTTTCTCTGCAAGAGCATATATAATGTCGTGTCCTGACACCTTCTCTACCATAAATCGATTCAGTTGTCACACCATGATGTAGGTGTTCTTTTCTCAAATGTGGACAGTGCTTCTCTACTCACCCTCTTCACCCCCATCCCCTTTCCACAAAAAAACGGACGACTGTCTCTCACTGATGTTTGTATCAAGTTGTCTTTGTCACCTTTACTCTGGCTGTCCAGCAGTCTTCTTTAAAACCACATGCACGAGGTCTCATGATGGTTTTGATTACACGTTTATTAGTTGTCTAAGACTCGCGGTCATATGTTAAAACTGTTTCTATGTAATATGCAAGGATTCGTTGTCTAGATTCCAATGACATATATTTCTTGCATATGATATTCTTCAGTTTCATATTCTTTTCTTTTTCTCGCTGATACATCTTCCACACGTTGCTATCCATGCACTTACTTACTTGAATTTCTGTATTTGTCCCTGACTTTAATTGTATGTTCAGGCAGCACCCATTTCTTGATATTGCAACTACTTGTATCCTCACTAAAATGTTGACCTATCGTTCTTGACCTGGGGACGTAAAATACAAGTACCTCTGAAGTTGGAGTGGGTTCGCCTGATGGCGAGGGACACTGATAATAAGGAAAGCTAATTCACACGAAAAATTCAGTCTAGTACTACTAGATGCAGTGTGTATTCACTACGCTTGAGTTCAAAGTGAGCAAGCGAAAGAAAAAAAAAAAAGATTATTTAAGCTAAGTTCATTGTTTCACTTGCTACAACAACTGTATCTATTATGTTGGGCATTTCCTTCTGACTCGTTGATATCAAGACCCTGCCTACCCAGCGCGGAATTTATTTAGATTATGGCCACTAACGGCGATCACGTGCATATTTTCTAAATATTGCATTATAAGCTCACTTAAAATACAATTCAGGGGACAGTTCGCATCCTCGTATGACACACTTGGAGACACATTCAATTCCGGTTGGTATGTAAACACAAAAGTCACAAACAATATGTTGCACAATTTATTGCCTGTCATATTACGCTGCATCTAGTCAGAGGCATACTGCATTATTATATATCGTCTGAAGTGAATAAAAGAATACTACTTTGGCTGAAATACTTAAAACACATCACAGTCACAGGTATTGTTCGAGTGTGAATCATTTGTTACCCCCACAGTAATATCAAATTTAAAACGAGCGCTTTCTGTTTGGACAAAACTGGCTGAAATCGCCTTATTGCTAAAACTTCACTATATTAGAGCAGTTGTTTATTGCTCGTTGAATACAGTATATGAAACGCTTTTTCTTTGGTAATTATATGGCCGTAGCTTGTGAGATGTTGAGAAATCGCCGAGGAGGGCTTTTCACAGCCTGCCGACTGCACAGGAATTCATCAAGTCTGATTAACTCTCTTTTCCACCCACAATGGTATATGTTCGTTTACTCCAATTAACTTTCCGTTCCATGATGTAAGTTGCTCAGTACTCACATTGGACTTGATAAATGCAGTTTAAATTGGTGTTTGGAGACAATGGTTGTTTTACAAATGGTGTAGGTATCAGTGTGGGTTTATATCTAATCATTGGTTCAGCAACAAAGACTATTTAGTTTACTGCTGTGTTAAGTCAGTCGTGCATTCGTTTAATTACGTCGTCCCCTCTAAAGGTTTTGAAATGTTTTGAATTCCAGTAGGTATTGTTCGATGCATAAAGAGGTTTGTTGTAGAATCGGTTCGATCCATACAAAGTTTTGTTGTAGAATCGGTTCGGTAGATGGAGTGTGTTATACAATCTGCTCGGTAGATGAAAGATTGTGTTAAAGAATCTGTTCTATATATGAAGAGTTGTGTTACATAATGTGTTCCGTATATAAAGGGTTGTGTTCATAGGTTGTGAGGAATTGGTTCAGCTTATGAAGAGTAGTGATGGTTACTCTCAGAAAGAAAGCAATGGTAGATTACTCACTCAACAGATGCTTATAAAAAGTATAGCAGTGCAAGAAATTATGGAGAAAGATGTATGGGAAAGGGTCGGTGTGGGGGGTGGGAGGGGGTAGTTTCTGCACTGAATGAGTGGAACTGGTAAGCACACGTTTTGACCCTCGACCGTGCCGTCGTGTTCGTTACAAGTTAACTGATTGCTGTTATTTGCATATTTTCCCAGGACGTTGGAATCAACGCCATGATTTATTAGCTGTTTGTAGTTTACTTGGCAGTTTTTGCGTTTACATTTTTGCCGCAGTTTTCTGAACGGCTGACACCTCATACCATCGAAATCAACGCATAGCGGCCTGCTCCCAAATCACCTGCGTCTCATTTCGAGCCCTGGACTCGTTATGTCGCTGACCATTTGTTCATTTCTTGGGCGGATTTAGAAGCTTCTGACCCGTCATTTGCCAGTGCTGTTTACCTTCTGCTTCTGGTGTCAGGGCTGCAGGTCTCTCGTGTTTGACCAGCGGTAGCGCAGTGGCCATAACACTTGGTCGCCGGCCCGAAGATCATGGGTTCGAATTCTCGTCGAGGCGGACTGTTGTTAAAGTTGACCAGAGCCCCTAGGTCGACCCAACTTGAACTAACTATCTGGAAATGTCTTAGGAAGAAAGACGGCCGGCACGACATCATCCCTCATGTTCCCATTGGTCTATAAAAATATGACGCTAGAACTATATAAGCTCCAGTACAACGGATTTATTTTAACTTTTTTATATGCCCACCTTAGTCAAATATCGAGGGGGAGAGAGCATGAAGAAGGCAGAGAAGTAAATACCTGGATGGCTTGGTCATGTGGTATGGTCGAATCAGGAACACTGCGCAGATCCATGACTGGTGATCGCGCGAGATGTATTTCCAAATGTATTTCATAAAGGTAGACTTTTTATTTTAAAAAAAGTAACGAAGTATTCTCTTTATGAAAAAAAAGAAAGAAACCCGTACCGTAGCAAAGTGTTCTCTTTACACTTTAGAGACTGCAGAAAGAGGTAATCTATCAGTTCTAGCTAATCTATCGATAATCACGCCTTATGCGTTTCCAAGCGAACATTTCCGGTGACACTTCACCTTGTGTGGGGTGGGTCTATGACAGATTCACAAAACTGGACTTTAACGTTGACGACTTCTCGCCCTGAACTTGGGGATGTTGTTGATTGCAAGTGTCTCAGAAGTCGTAGTGGGTTTTCCTGATGGCGGTTGACACTTGTAATAGGGAAATCTAGCTCACACTCAAGAATCAGTCCAGCGCACTCCTCCCTAGTAGTAGCAACAACTACTATCAGTAGCACGTGTGTTCAGTCTAAACTCGAGTTCAATGCCAGCGAAAGGGGAAACAACAATTTCTTTTCTAGAGGCTACTACTTAACTGTTAGTTAGTCGATGGTCCCGTCGCCCAGCTACTGAGTTGAGTGCGTGGATCGAAACTGTGAGCTGTGAATTTCGTGTGGAGTGATTATACATCTGTCTGCGGTTGTTTTTAGCGTGAACGGCATGGTCAGAAAAATGGCGACCGACCGGTCGCTGAATTAACTGGGTTGCCTTATGCAGTAGTATGTGGCTGCTGGTTTTTTAGTGAATGCCGCTTCCATCCGCGATGAACTATATTTTTCATACGGACATTAGTGTTGGCATTCTGGCTGCGGCTTTATGCATAGTATACCTGTGCATAGTGTATACCTGTGCATAGTATATCTGTGCATAGTATATCTGTGCATAGTATATCTGTTCTAGACGCTGCTAGTTCAATACAGTGTAACGCTAAAATCAGCACATTTATTTGCACCGATTGTTAAATTAATGGGTTAGGAATGCGTTCTCATTCTAGCACTAGTTTTGACTTATTTCGATAATATTAACATCTAGCGATGTACACACTACATAAACATTGAGATTAGTCACACACACAAACTCGCAGATACACGATGATAGTACCAAATAACATCTATAGAGGTACACTGTACATAAACATTGAGATTAGCAACACACACACACACGCGCGCGCGCACACGCATACGCACACAATACTGCTATACTGTGCCGAAGCAGGAACAATGAATAAGCAATTAGCAAATGAAATTGAGTTCTAAATATGGACATACCAAAGAATAGATTGCATTTCATGGAAATCACTGCAAACAAATACAGAGGTTATAAAGAATCTGAGAGAGAGAGAGAGAGAGAGAGAGAGAGAGAGAGAGAGAGAGAGAGAGAGAGAGAGAGAAAGAGAGAGAGAGAGAGAAAGAGAGAGAGAGAGAGAGAGAGACGCTGATGCAGACATAAAACAAAAGACTTGTCAATTATGTTGTGAGTAAGTAAGAGTACAGCAAGAGTACAGTAAAATGGGCAGATGAAGACGTAACACAAGAGACCTGTCAAATATTTTGTGAGTACAGTAAGAGATCTCTTAATTCCCCTTAGACACGATGTACATATGATGCTAGACCCGTATTCTCGTAGACCAACCGGCACTCCGCGGGAGATATGGTCAGCGTACGACCGACCGCCTTTACTTCCCCAGACATATTTTGGTAGCCATGTTGGGCTGGGTCGACCTGAGAGCCCAGGACAATTTTAAACATCAGCCCGAATCAGACTGGAACCCATGACTACCGGTAGTCGAGCGTCTAGCCACTGGAATTCCGTGGTTGCCCAGATGTTTTGTCCACATTACAATACTGCACATTTGGTATTATAGTAACATTTACATGCTTTTTGGAAGATTATAAGTTGTTCATAGTTAGAAGAATATTGACAACTTTAACCCAGACGTACCCCATTTTCAAGCCCCTGCTGCACTTCTACGCGAAAATATTAATTTTATTAACGAGTTACTTGTAAGTGTGTTATCATTAGAATGTACGGATATTTCCATTTGGCCAGTTTGTGACTCATGAAATGTTCATTGAAGTAATTGAAATGTTGCAGAATACGTAGTAATAAGTGGATTATAAATTCTTTAAAACTACTGAAAAACATACATGATAGTGAACAGGAAGAGGAAAGTCAGCGACTGTTTTTTTTCCCCCTGGCATGAAGCCATCTGACCCACTTAGAAGAGGAAAATGCCTACAGTCTTCTTCTTCTTCTTCTTCTTCTTCTTCTTCTTCTTCTTCTTCTTCTTCTTCTTCTTCTTCTTCTTCTTCTTCTTCTTCTTCTTCTTCTTCTTCTTCTTCTCCTCTTCCTCCACCTCCTGCTTCTCCATCTCCTCCTCCTCCTCCTCCTCCTCACCATCCTTCTCCTAGTGTTCATATTCTTCTTATGCCCAACCCCTCAACCCACTCATGCCACCCTTCTATCTTCTGTCATCCCCTACAGCTCACTTCATGCCGTAGCCATATTATTCATTCTTCTGTAATTCTCTTCTCCGCGAGTTGTATGCTTCCTCTATTTCTTGTGCCTTGCGGGTTCAGTATTCATGACTCTCTATTTATTCTAGCATATCTCTCAACGTGTGTCCTAGTCAGTGCCAGCGTCTTGTCCTCACCTGGTTGGAATCTTATTCCTCCCCATAACCTCCACATTAGTGTTTCTGTCATACCATGTTAGTCCTTCTAGTCTGCACAGACACCAGTTCATAAATATGTACAGTTTATTGGCAGTTGTTTTAGCTGTTCTTCTGATCCATGCTGTTGTACTGGTTTGGTGTTAAGAGTTAAATGTTCCAAATTTGGTACAAGATATCATTTATGTTGACTTCCACAAATAAACTGTTGCCAAGAAACGCCTCATAACTGTTGTATTGGTATTTTACTATTATATTTCTCCTATATTGAAAAGTAAGCAAACAAACAAACAAACAAACAAACAAACACAATAAGGAAAGGACCCCTTGACTCGCCTTAAGGCGCATGGAACATATGGTGCTAGGCCAACTTGTATAGAACAGTCGCTACTGGACCCTTGATGTGGCCAGTATCTCACCGGCCGCCTTAACCTCTCTAGACATTTTTTGGTACCCATGTTAGGCTGGGTCGTGCTGGGTCGACCTGGGAGTACAGGTCCATTTTTAGAAATTTGAATCCGCCCAATTAAGGCTTGAACCCATGACCAGCAGGTCAGCAGGCGAGCGTCTAGCCACTACCCTGCCGCGACTCCCATATTGCCTTTATTGCTACCTAAATATATGATTTCACCTCTTAATTAAGTGATGTTTCACTGAGGGTTGTTATTATTTGCTTGATATATTCTCATTATCTCTGTATTTTTTCCCGTGTATTTGTAGCCCTAAATGTTGGGACCGTCTATCAAGCGTTTAACTTATCTTGCATCCGATTTCCTGTGTGGCACCTGAGAACAATGTCATCAGCGAGATCTATATCACGCTACTCTGACAGAGTCTATTGAATTTCATGTCTGCTGGTTGCTGTTGTTGTCTTCATAATAGTATGTAATCAGTAAGAATAATAATGGTGACAAAAGACATCCATCTCGCATTCTTGTTTTTATTTCATACATGTATGTTCTTATTTTATACTTATCGGTTAGTTCTTCTCGCCCCCCCCTCCCCTCCCCCTCTCCACCATCCTTACCATTACCCCCAACCCATGAATAACTCTGCATGTCATTTCGTTTTATGTTGCCTTTATTAAGTTAATGCTCTTCTGTGGGATCCCATAATGCCTCGTGCCTACCTCATTTCCAAAGAGATTCCTTTTCAATGCTGTATAATGCCTTTTCGTAGTCCACAAATCCAAAATAAAGTGGTGCATTGATTTCAGTGCTGTGGTCTGATATGCGTAATATGACTATCCGGTCAGTGCTGATCAGGTTGATCGAAGGCCTGCCCGTTCATCCCTTGGTTGTTTGTCAGTAGCGTTTCTAATCTTTCCAGATTGATCCTGCGTAATATTTTTACAGGAACCGACAAAATCAGCCATGATCATAACATAGGCGCTTTTCTGAACGTCGCTTTTCTGAACGTCGCTCGCAACAAGGCTGTGGAAATGGTTCTCGGTCCCTTTACAGTTCTTCAGCCTGAAGCATTTTCATGCTTACGGGGTCCAATTCCCCGTGTCCATCTTCTTGCTGGTCGAGCTCTGGTTCTTTTCCCAGGAATCATGCCTTCGATAGCTGCTCTTTCTAAACTCTATGACATTTTATATGGTCAAAATACTTCATTTTCTGAGTCACGATGCAGTTAATGAGAATTGTATCCCGCACTTAAATGTGGTATATAATTTATTACATTTTTTATGGCGGCGGTGTGATTTTTGTAAAGAGTGATTCGTCACATATTTCAAATGCATATTTCACAGTGGTTGTTGTTGTGGTTGGACGCTGGCTTTGTGAAGGTAAAAAAACTCAACTGATCGCCTCCGTGCGCTTGTTTGAGCCTATAGGACACTAATGATGAAATGTTTTGTTTGTTTCATGAGGAGATTAGAAACAAATATATGTGTACACTATATCCTTTACAAGCTGTACCACGGCATACTGAAATAAACAACCCTTAGCGACCCACTTTAAATCACTTACTATTCTAGTTATCAAAGCTGTATAACTATTCACTTAAGCTATACTACCCTTAGTTACTATAGTAACCGAAGTAGCCTAGTCATGTTGAATGCGCGGGTTGAATAACGGGTTAATAACTATATTTACTATACGCTTTTAAAACATTTAGAATAGCGTTACATTAGCCAAACCATATAGAAGTCGACACATGTGGGAAACATAAACCAAACTGAATATCTATGAAAGCATTTACTTTCAGAGAAGCTTGATGCTTGTTGCTGATAGTTCTGTATGGGTGTGGGTGTCTTCCTGCCTGCCTGTCTGTGCATGTATATGTATATATGTACATTTACAACGCGCGTATGTGTGTATATGTGTGTGCGTTCTGTCGTCTTTTTGGGGTTGTTTAAAATGTAATGATTACTGCTTGGCTCCACACTCATAGCCTCCATCTTTGTTATCTCTTGCATTTATGAATAAGAAATGTCCGGGTTTATGCGAGTTTCGACGACCACGCTCGGCACATGCAGGCTGGTTAACGAGCGGTCCATCAATAAATTGCATTTGCTAGTATACTAAGGGGGCTTAAATTCCTGCACACCCATTGGGTAATTACCGCCCCTCGTTCTATATATGCAGACAACAAAAAGCGCGGATCGACTCCGTGCGTCGATTCTGTGGCAGCAGATCGACCATTTTATATCCAGCCTGCGAGGAGCCGTTAAAGTACAGCGAGGAGCACGGATTGGAGTCCCGGGTTGTCATCTATCACAGGTAAATGATACAGTTTCAGTGTTCACAACCATCCCTTTAATTGTACTCAGATACCCCAGTGCTCAAGTTTCATTTTATAAATCATACTCCAAAGATTTCAATGCAGTGCACTAACACCGCAACCCCAGCAAAAATCCCTTTCTTGTGGGCTGTCTAACTGAAAATAGAAGGTAAGATTGGAACCTTAAAGATACATCTTTATGTTCACAGAATGAAAATGATTCTTTCTCCACAAGAAAACACGGAGAAGTGGTTACACTATCGGCATCGTGTCCAAATGATGGTGGGTTCGTTTTCGCGCTTCGCTATTGGCATCTCGAGTGCAGTTCTTTCGGAGACTTTCGGGGATTCATGGCCGGAGTTGGTGCCCTGTGCTACGCTTTCGGCAGGCGGTTAATTGGTCTGTAGTAGAGACCGAACTAGATGGGATATAACCCGATGCAACGAAATCGACCTTCAAGCCTGTTAACCCCTTTGTACAAACATTGTGAGTGTTATCGACTGTTTAACGGAATCGTAACGCAAAGTAAAGACAGACTTTCTAACTCTTCACCACTTTGATTCTTGCCCGTAGAAAGTGAGATGCGTTTTTGACCAGTCGTTCTGAATGTTGGGGTTTTCCCTGTCCCTTGTGTTCCACAAATATGGAAAGCAACAGGTCTTGGTGACACCCACTTGTACACAAATACAGCACACGGGCATTGCATTTGGAGTCTGATAAGATACAGATACATGTTTTACCATGGCGTTTAATACCACTGAGGTTTGAACTGTTAGTCGTTCACATAGCATAGGCTATGGCATGACGAAGTCGAGTGACCGGCTCCCTGCCTCTTACCTATACTTCCCATACGATTTCCAGTAATCTCTGTTAATTATCCGGCTCCAAACACACGGAGATGAGAAGGAGAAACAGACATGAGGAATATGGGGAGGGCATAGAATAGAGCTGCATGGGATAGTCAAAGATATGGGGCGGAGAGTGAATCGGTTGAGGACCTATGCTCCAGTGAGGAAAGAAAGGGAGGAAGTTAATAATAACATTACTATATTTGAGGAGAATACCTTGTCTTAATGAAGCACTTGGCATGCAATGTCAAGTTCTTTACCTGATTTTCACTACTGCTCTAAAGCTACTTTTGTGGAGTGTTAACGTAAGCTACCATCACTGCAAGGGAATCAGTAGTAGGTGTTTATTGCTGCAATCAAACGCTGACTTTTGGTTCCGTTGAAAAGGGTTGCAATTAGAGATTCGCGATGCTGAAGATTCATTGGTGTGTAGGTCAGGATGTTCTTGTCTCACTTTGGCTAGACATGATCTCATTTTCCAGTGAAGTAGCTACTGCGTCTGTTCAAACATGAATGCCGTCTTAAGTTTACACATCTCTTATGTAAGAAACAATCCTTCTGTTATGTTAGAAGCTATTTTCATGCTTGGTAATCAGGTGTTTCCTTCCGAATATGTTCATTAATGTGCACGTCAGCAATGTATTTGATGTGTATTAATATTAATAAGAAATAATTTGACTTTGCTAGTCAGATACTTGTCCATTGTAAGGAATTGTTTGTCTTTGCTTGATGTCTTTTCTAGTGTTTATTAGTGTGGGTGTTAACGATGTATTTAATATGTATTAAGATAGGTCCGTGGCGAAGTGGCCAAGCCACCAGCCTTCCGATACGAAGGTCGTGGGTTAGCTTGTGGGCTGCACGACGTTATCGGCGCTGCGGAAAGAACAGAGCGTCATATGGTGTAGAACCTGGTGCAATGATATCGATTCTTTAACCTTTAACCCTTGGGATTCTTCTCTTTGATAACTAATAGCCCCTCAAGTTGCAGAGTAATACATTAAAACGTCGGCTTTCGTTGCCTTCGGTTATCGTCGGTTCAGTTTTCGTCGATGTTTTCAGCGATTCATCTCTTTGATAACTAATAGACCCTCAAGTTGCAGAGTAATACATTAAAACCTCGGCTTTCGTTGCCTTCGGTTATCGTCAGTTCAGTTTTCGTCGATGTTTTCAGCGAAATATTTGTCTCGGTTTTCGTATGTTGCTTTGGATTTCGTCGGCATGCCCTCATGACTTGCTGCTAATTTTGCGAAAACAAATGAACCCAAACGTTCTTCTGCTCTGTTTGACGATTCAGAACCCGTATGTGGAAAGAATGAGATTGCGGGGGATCGGCAGGGGTTCTGGAAGAATCTCAAAACTGAGAGGGAACGATCAGTAGCATGATTCTTCGCTGGCGGTTGAACGAGGGGACGGTGTACGTATGGGAATGTCCTGGGTGCATTCACGTAGGATCTTAACTCAACTCAACTCAACTATACTCAGTTTGACGTTGGTTTTCGTTGGTTGAGCATCACTTGCTAATAATAAATTACGAGAGCGGCATTAAGATTGCTGACATCGGCCGCATGTAAGAGAAACCGCCATCCACGATAAGTTCCACTTTGGCGAAGAAGGAAGAAATAAAGGAAGCTAATTTAGCGAAAGGCATGAATGTGCTAACGAAACAGAAATAGCAAACAATTGAAGATGTCAAACAGTTATTATTAAATAAATCAAAACCAGTTAGAAGGCGATTTTGTTTCGGAGGCAGTCATATGTGAAAAGGCGAAACTGTTGTATGCGGATCTAATTAAGAAAATACTTGGGACGAGTACTTACAAAGTTTCATTCTTAAAAGTCGAGAGGATCGACTTCATTGCCCGGGTTTTATCCCATATGGCTCGAGCTCTTTCCGCAGGGCGACCTGCAGAAAGCATCGCACATAGCACGAACTCCGTAGCTCTGGCGACGACCCCCAGGAGTCTCGGAGAAAAATGCACTCGTGAACCGAAAGACATAGCGCGGAATCGAACCCACAACCTTCGGAGTGCGAGGCAGACGGCTTGACCATTTTGCCACGGAGACTCCCTAACGGGACGAGTGCTAGTGTACGTAGTGATTTTAAGGTCAGCAGAGGATTGTTTGAAAAATTCAAAAGGCGCACTGGCATTCAGTGTTACAAGGCACGGCGAAGGTGCGAGCTCTGGCAAATCTGGAGCCGAAAAATAGCATTAAACACTATATTTATTCTGTATAAAATGTGTTTTGGGTATGCATTTTAAAGTGTCTACAACGAATTAATATGGAAATAGTTGCCTCGGTTTTCGTCGGTTTCTGATTTCGCCGATTGTTTTCGGACGGATTATCGACGAAAACCGAGGTTTTACTGTACTTCCACTTGCTAACAGTTTTACTAGAAGTTCTAGAACATGACCTCTGGCATGTGTATAATTCGATGACCGATTATACAACTAAACAGTTTTATTTGCGATATCAGCAGTGACAGCCGCGTCGTGATGCCTCAGTGTCTTGACAGTGCGGTGTTATCAAATTTTGGTCTTTTGGAATAGATGTTGTAACGTGTAACAATGTAGACAATAGGAGGCTGCCTTCTGTGTGTTTTCTCGTAAGCCTTTTCTCTTTCAGTTGTAATGCTAGTCAGATACTTGTCCACTATAAGAAATATTTCGTCTTTGCTGGTAAGATACTTGTCCACAGTAAGAAATCATTAGTCTTTCATAGTAAGATATTTTCCCAGTGTTAGAAATCTTTTGTATTTGCTAGTCAAATGCTTGTCCATTATAAGAAATAATTTCTCGTTGCTAGTCAGATACTTGTCCATTATAAAAAATAATCCGGTGTTGTTGCTTGTCAGATATTTGACCATTATATGAAATTGTCCGTCTATGCTAGTCAGATACTTTTGTTTATGATAATTATATACCTGTCCATTATAAGAAATGGTCGTCTTTGTCGTCTTTGCTAGTCAAATACTTCTCCAGTATTAGAAATTCGGGGGGGGGGGGGGGGGGGGGGGGGGTGGGGGGGTGTGCAAATGATGACTTTCGTTGCACTTAGATATCTCTATACAAACTTCAGTTTGCGCCCACAGATCACACATATGGCATCTCGGCACAGTCATGAAATTCGCTAGCACCGACGATGATCCAATTATATGTACACCAAAGTAACATATGCTATGAAATGTACAAAATTGGAACGCATCATTGTAATCAACATATGTCACACTGTTGCAGTTTGGTTCGTCGGTAGCCTAATGAATGGCTAGCTAGTTCGCATTGAGGCCGGTAGAAATCCGCCAACAAGGTCGAACTTTCTTAAATTGATATCATAATCTTTTCTGGGAAGTCAGGTGACAGTATCAGCCATTAGTCACCGTGTCTTCAAGAACACGTACGCCTAGCACTAAAACCCCAGTATATTACAATGGCCTAGACCCGGATCCCTCCATGGGTATTTAATCTATTCAAGCTGAGATATCTAAACTTGATGCTTTCGTTGTCTTAGTAACTGTTTATTGAACTGATTCAGTGTCGAAGGATAATATATCGCCAAATGTGACCTCCCATTTGAACAGAAGGACGATATATCGCCTTACTAGGGTCATCGTGTTATTTTTTTTGTTTCGTGTAATCTTCCGCAATTTCATAGCTCAGTGAACGGAATTTACATTATAATACATGTTCATTTGACTGTGAACCATGTTTGTTCGGAACCTACTTTTTGCTTGGCAATGAATGAAATAATGAGAAAGTATATCAAGTTAGCTCCCCATGGTACCACACCATTCATATGCACCATATAGAATTCTGGGGTATCCGCTTACGACAGGAACTAATTTTTGTAACCCCAACAGCCCACGACAGTTGATGACGCATTCACTGTCGCAGTTGCCAGTCGAATAGTAGTAGCACTTTAGTTTGACATTGACTGCAGAATACATCTGTCTCTTATAAATATAAGACTGACGACAGTTCTTAAACACATATGATATCATTGTATTCAGTAGGCAAGCCTATGCTGTTATTAGGCTGAACAGGTTTTTTATGTGAAAATATATGCCCGGAGGCAGACCCGTTTGAGAAACACTGCACTGTCAAGGTTGCGGGTTGTTTTTGTGTTAAAAGTTAGTTGCGTGACATTGACAGGACGTGGCAATCAACTCAAGGAATTATTGGCTGTTTGTGATTTATAATGCAATGTTAGTTCAGTAGGTTGTCACTGCTTTCTGAACTGCCAACGCTTCAAACAATTGAAATCAACGCAAAGCGGTCTGCTTCCAAATCGCTCACGGCTGGTTTCTAACCCTCGTCTCCGTGTGTCGGGGAATTATGGAATGTAGCTTCACTCTCCTCCAAGCCACAGGGGCGGATGTTTTTGTGCAGAGCTGGTTAAAAGATCACGCAGACGGATATACAATACAAGCGTGTAGGAGAATTTCACATATTGAAATATATGTCTGGTAATAAAGTGGATGTTTGACGTCATTGACGTGGGGACGCTGTAAAGTGAATTAAACAAGTCTCCTGACTGTGCACGCGGTGGCCTGGGAGACAGGGAAAGTGAGCGCTGAATCAAAAATGCCACCATTGATTGGGTCCTAAAAATAAAATGGAAACCGATATTGGATGGGTCAGAAGCGGATGATTATACGCAGCACTGAAGGTTGTTTGCGATATCACTGACCTTTTGGGGTTTCACTTCACATGAGAAACAGTGTGACAGGTATTCATGGGAGTTCGTGGAAGCAGAGGGAAGAAGGATATTTCTGAGAACACATTAGACAGTTTATACATTGCAAACTAAAGCACTTTGGAGTTCGAACCTTCTAATGACCCTAGGAAAAAGTGTATTCAGATGAATGGTCAGCTAGACACTCTAAGAAGTGTCACCTTTAGCCAGGTCTTCCATCCATCTGTGGCATTCCAAGCGATTGGTTGTGAGTTGCGTTCGGAAACTGTGGGAATGATAACTCCTACGCTAGGATGGGTTTCGGTTTGTTTTCTAACAATCTCTGAAAATATCTTGATTAACTAATTTATTACATTGAACTACTCATCTCATCTCATCTCATCATGTTCCTCTTGTACCTTGCGGTGTCGAGGTGAAGTATAAACTTCGTGAGAGTGCCCGATTATGGGCTTCATATATCGATATTCCCATGGACTCTGCTATTCCCTCCGTCCAACGTTTACGTGGTCGGCCTCTTCCTCTAGCAAGCCGGCAGGGGATCTTCATACTGCTCGTAGAAAAACTGTGAAGTATAAACGGACTGACCCAAACATTGAACTACACTCCATGGAAAATGTTTCTAAATATAAATATGGTATTACTTCCTCGGTCACAAGGCTTGAGTTTAGAATTAGAGAAATACTATTCAGTCCCCTTCTCCTTATTTTTATGTAACTTTGACGCAGTCAACACTGAGACTATATTCTGTTTATATATCTCGCCACAAAATTACCAAATGTAGAAAATATATTGTTGTTACACAATGGCGTTCAGACCTGTATCAAGTGAGTTATACCGCAACAGTCATTATTTGTATATGCCGTCTTTATCATTGCACGTGCATTCTCTTAAGCTTGTTTATCCTTAGATAACATATGACTTCATTGATTAGATTCTTCCATTGTTTCTGCTTTGGGATGAGTCGAGAACCGACTTGGCTGTTATGGTTATCTTTTGGATAATAAGACTCCTGCAGCAGTCTGGTTGGTTACCTGTATTTGGCTACTTTTGGGTTCCACCGAGTGTTGCTAAGTATTCCATTGTCAGTCACTGTAGAGCAGAATTACTTCAGAAGCTTTTCCCAACTGATACTGTCAGTGATTGTAGAGCAGAATAATGCTTCATGTGCTTACTTTCCTATGTGGTGACAACATGATGATTATTTATCATTCACCTTCACTCATATTTAGACTGTAATTTTTGATTATGCTTGGGTAATGCATTCTTACATAGCCTGATATATCCTCACAATATACATGGTATTTCTATTCGGCATGGAAGACGAGTTCTTAATGAAGAGCGTGAAATAATGTGATGTTTACCGTTCTTCACAAGTGCTTTATTTAGCCAGTGCACTTATTTTCACACACTCTTTCATTATTTTGTTTGTAGCGCATGGCTTTTCTATCTTTATTGAAACATTAATTGTAACGGATAATTTAATAATAACGACAACCCAGATCTTACCCCATCGGGACAGCATTTAAGCAAAATTAATAACGGCGTGACATAGAACAGCTAACATTTAGTTATTTCTTCTAGTGAAGTATGTTTGACATGAGATACGCGGAAGGTCAGAAATTAGACTTTAGAAATGGGAATAATTTGTGTCACATTCAATCATCACAAATCTGCAGGCGTCGTGATATTGGTCCGTTTTGAAATTATACAGCGCCACGACGTATCTTTCTGTGCATACATCAAGGGAACTCTTGTCCTGCAAACTTTCCTTTCAGCGTCGGAAATGGGTCTTTCTGGCGAGCTGAGCTAACCGGTGTGTTTTTGGTCCATCATGAAGGCACTGAACGAAATGTCCAACGTTTAAGTTGCCCCTTGTATATCAGTGATGAACGGTGTCTCTCCATGCTTTTCAACGGCGCATTGTTTTGCGGTCGCTCCAAGTTACTGTGTCGTTTATGGCCAGTCCGCACTTGTTCCTAAACCGCTGTCGCTAGAGTTTTTGCACATAATGTGTTTTCCTTCCACCATACTGTATTATCTCTTACTATCATTGCTATAGCTGGCAGAAAGAGGCGATTCTGTAAGAACATTCACGAAAGCGGGTTTCCCCAAATCTGGGATAGTTAAATATCACAACAGAAGGAGGAAAAAAGTTCAGTTCAGTTTCATTACGCGTTGTTTGCTAGATGAAAACAGATGCTAAATGGAAATACTTGTCTGGGGAGATTAGCGGAGACGATAAAGTATTACGTTCTGTGAAGGCTGTTCAGCGTCAGAGGTGCATTTTAACGCGGTATAGAAGTTTATTTACTGAGTGAGCAAGTAATTCTTTAACGACGTTCTTGCCTGGAAAACTGCTCCACTTTCTGAGCTGTAGTTGTGAGTGTATTGTATATTAAGATGACCTCTGAACTTATAATGTGAAGTTAATGGGTAATCTCATTGCAGGTTCTGGTGTAGACATGGAAAGTCTCTTCACATATGCTAAGTCATAGTTTTAAGTACTGTGCCGGCGAATTTCCTACTGTCCCATTTATTTGCTTAGACACAGTATACTCGCTGGAAATATACGTTATTATGTACTAATTTGTGAAATAAATTTAAGAGGGTGACTAATTCACTAACCCCCAAAGCACAAAAGCTAACCACCCTCTTTTCATAAGGACCGACCACTAGAGACTACTTGACTCAAACTGTCTGTCTATCACACATCCGAATACTCACTTTGAACTAGAGTTCAGAACCATGAAGGCACCCTTTCAGAAATGTCCACTTTTGTGAAGTAGTAACCAAATGTTGAACAGCTAAGGCAAACGTGATGGGGTGGTATCAGTATGGAGGAGTTAGAAAGTCGAATAGAGGCCCTGGAGATGCGGATATACAGAAGAATATATTATATTTCATGGAAACAAGAACAGATAGAGGTTCTAGAAAAACATAGAGCGTTAGTGAAAAAAAAGGGGCAGGTGAAATATTTCGACAACGTTAAAAGACATAACACTCTTATAAAAACCCCTTGAAGGGTAAGGAAGAAGACATACGAGCAAGAGGTAGACAACGATACAAGTGGGAAGATAACATCAAAAGATCGGTGAATAGCAGGCTGACAGAGAGTACTATTAAGGCGAGAGACAGTGTTGGAGATCCATTCAAACCAACTTTCATTGATCTGTATTGACCCGGAGAAGACGGTGTACTTCATTCTGGCAGCCAGACTACATTTATAGCATGTCTTGTGACTTGAGCACTGAATAAGGCAAAGGACATTACCAGAAATCAGTTATTGAGTTCTTCATATGAAATGATTTGTTGTGTTACCATTGAATGCGAAGGATGTTTTTTTAAAAGTATTAACCATTTCAGTCATGGTTTGCGGGTGGCTCCGTGGCGCAGTGGTCAAGCTGCCTGCCTCGTGCTGCGAAGGTTATGGGTTCGATTCCGGGCTACATTTTTCGGTTCACGAATGCATTTTTCTCGGAGACTCCTGGGGATCGTCGCTGGAGCTACGGAGTTCGTGCTTTGTGCGATGCTTTCAGCAGGCCATCCTGCCGAAAGAGACGGAGCCATTTGGTGTAAAACCCGGGGCAGTGAAGTCGATCCTCTCGACTTTTAAGACTTTTAAGTCATGGTTAAGAAGATTAAAACACGTTAATTACATTCGATGGGAATTATTTTCTCCGGGCAAAACAAAACAAAAACTTAAGAACACGATCTCTCATTCCAAGTTGTACAACTACAACCATTTATAGGCTGCTTCAACTTGAACTATGATCCGTTGCTTTATATTTGACGGTTCACGGCTGCATTGCGATATAGCGGACTACTGCAACCGGTTTGCATTATCATTCAAGCTAAAACTTAAGGCTTGGAAACAGTTCATTCTTACCAGATGCCTGTTCAAACAACTGTAGGAACCAGTCTGCTGTTGAGCTTCTATTTTCTGGACTGGAGGTAAACACAATCGATTGGAATATTAAACGAGACCTGCCAGTGACACGCATTCATGATCAGCGCCTACGACACCAGTGGTCACTGGGCGTCTATTTGCCCAAGGGTATCGTGCTGAAAACCTGAAGAGAAATGCACGTAAGGGCAGCTGTTTACATAACTGATTCATTACGTAACATCGTTTAAAATGTGTTTAGTGCATTCCATTCTTGCATAAGGTCGTTTATACGATTTGTGCAAGTAAAAGCGCAACGCATTCTTAACATCTTCCTCGCTGCTGGTTGCTGTGGAATCATATCGATTTCAGTTGTTCACTCGCGTACAACTTGAAGAACTCGGGACGGGTGATGACTTGGTTCCTTCTCGGTATAAAACCACGTACTATTCCGAGCTTGCTGGCGATCTTTCCATGACGTGAGTGCTGATTACCTACAGCCATCGAGGGAGTTGCCGTGACTGTTGAAGACTCGCAGCATGCAAAGTGTGTAACCTCGGTAGACTTCATCCTGCAGTAGACCTTGGTCAGTCCGTTCTTGTATTGCTATTTTAACTTCAGCCTGTATATGTTCTTTTGAGATAAGGGGATCGTTACTCTGATTTCCCAATGGATTCAGATTCTGAAATATTCTTTCCAACTGATATTTCGTCCGTTCCCACTTAAAATTGATCTTGGAGATCAACATGGCCGAATCGTTACGCTGGCTATTAAACTTCCGGTGTGCTGATGCCGAGGTAGCTGGTGCAACCACTACACCGGTTGGAATCAAATATTTACTTCTCGTCCTTGACTTTGGGACGTAAATTACAAATACATCAGAAGTCGGACTGGTTTCGCCTGATGGAGAGGAACATTGGTAAAAGGGAAGCCTTGTCCACGCGGAAAAATCAGTGCACTGCACTAGAAGTAGTAGCACGTGTATGAACCACACTTGAGTTCAAAGCGAGCGAAGGAAATCAAAATATTTATCATCAGTTTCTATCCTCAATTATTGGTGTGGAGTTGTAGGGTTCATCTCTTGTTCGCATCCGGATGCTCTTTACATATTATTGTTAATTGCTTTCCGTGGCTCATCCATGACTCGCTGTTTGCCTTTTTGGTGACCCGTTTGCTGCCTTTCGTGGCTCTTCTGTATGTAATATAATCATCCGGTGGCTTAATTGTTTAACCATATATCACTTAACTATTTGTTTCGTCAAAGCTAATTTGAAGGTGTTCCCTGGTCACATTCTACGTTCTCTCATCTACGGCATCAACTAACTGGTAGTTATTCATACTTTCTATACCATTTAAAGTATGGATGCTTGATGTATTCAGAGAAGCTACTGCTGTCCTTGCTGTTTTGTTTTCCAGAACGGTTAGCCTCGTTTCATGTCTCGTGCCACTTCCCGCAACCCTGAGAAACTTAATAGCTAGAACGTCTAATGGGGTTTCCCGCCGTTAGATCACCTATCAGAATGCAAGATATGCGTTATGTCAGCCGTCTGATGGGCGCTATAGATTCGATCGGCTTGCCTGTAGGCACGGACTCCTCCCGGTTAATCCATTTAACAGCAAGTAAAAAATATTCTGGGCTGCCAACCAAGTAAATCATGGGTCGATTACCTGAATTACAACCACCGCTGTTTGGGTAGGTTAATGAGGGGCCAAGATAATCGGAACGGGGTTTAAATGTCGAAGGTGCTAAGTGTGGAGATTGAACTACAAACTAAAGGACTTGTTCGCTGGTTGACGTCTGTATATGATTAAGTTAAGTTAGTTGCATATCTTTTACAGGACGTTGCAGTCAACACCAGCATTTTTTTTCTCTATTGTGATATCTTGGCAAGTTTACTTTCAATAGTTTGCCATTGCTTTCTAAACGACCGGCACCCATATCAATTCGTAAAACCAAGGCAACGTTGTCTGCTGCCAAAACGCACGCAGCTGTGTTTCGAACGCGGGTATGCGGGATCACGAACCGCGTCCGTAACTCCTCGCCACGGAACAGGCCTGTATATGATTACTATGGTGAAAAATCCCCACACTTGTACCGATGACTTGAAACACCCGACTTCAGATATCCTGAACAAACAGAAACTTTTGGTCAGTACTGCTGCAGGAACAGAAGGTAGAAACTACCTTTGAATAAATTTTACAGCTCGTTTTCCTTAAACAAACAAGCAAACATATTGTACCTTCTTCCACCTTGTTGTTATAATTTACATATTTATTAGGTGGTTAATTTTTTTCTAAAGTTTTGGCCTTTTTTTTCTTGTTTTCTGTTCCCGTTTTGCTTTCGTATGATTGGTCACAGCATGAAACATGAAGGTCTACTATTGAAAATACTGGAGGGCAATAACTAGAGGACAAAACCGAGGCAGTCCAGGAAACAGTTACATCACACAGGCCTGACAGATGAGCAGGACGTACATTGTGCAGAGTCAAGAGAACATTGTGCAGAGCAAGAAGATTGTGCAGAGTAAGCAGAACATTGTGCAGAGTAAGGAGAACATTGTGCAGAGTAAGGAGAACATTGGACAGAGTAAGGAGAACATTGTGCATAGTAAGGAGAACATTGTGCAGAGTAAGGAGAACATTGGGCAGAGTAAGGAGAACATTGTACAGAAACATTGGGCAGAGTAGAACATTGGACAGAGTAGGGCGTACATTGTGCTGGGTAGGATAACACTGTGCAGAGTAAAGAGAACATTGTGCAGAGTAAGGAGAACATTGTGCAGGGTAAGAAGAACATTGGGCAGAGTAAAATGTACATTGTGCAGAGTAAGAAGAACATTGTGCAGAGTAAAGAGAACATTGTGCAGAGTAAGGATAACATTGTGCAGAGTAAAGAGAAGATTGTGCAGAGTAAGAAGAGCATTGTGCAGAGTAAGAAGAACATTGTGCAGAGTAAAGAGAACATTGGGAAGAGCAAAACGTACATTGTGCAGAATAAGGAGAACATTGTGCAGATTAAAGAGAAAACATATGCAGAGTAACAGAACATTTGGCAGAGTAGGAGAACATTGTGCAGAGTTGAACATTGTGCAGAGTAGGGATTACAATGTGTGGGTAGGAGAACATTGGGCAGGGTAGAATATTGTGCAGAGTGAAGAGAACATTGTGCAGAGTAAAACATTGTGCAGAGTAGGGAGAACACTGTGCATAGTAGGAGAACATTGTACAGAGTAGGGAGAACATTGTGCATAGTAGGAGAACATTGTGCATAGTAGGAGAACATTGTACATAGTAGGAGAACATTGTACCGAGTAGGAGAACATTGTACATAGTAGGAGAACATTGTACATAGTAGGAGAACATTGTACCGAGTAGGAGAACATTGTACAGAGTAGGAGAACATTGTACCGAGTAGGAGAACATTGTGCAGAGTAGGAGAACATTGTACAGAGTAGGAGAACATTGTGCATAGTAGGAGAACATTGTACATAGTAGGAGAACATTGTACCGAGTAGGAGAACATTGTACAGAGTAGGAGAACATTGTACAGAGTAGGAGAACATTGTACAGAGTAGGAGAACATTGTACAGAGTAGGAGAACATTGTACAGAGTAGGAGAACATTGTACAGAGTAGGAGAACATTGTACAGAGTAGGAGAACATTGTGCATAGTAGGAGAACATTGTACCGAGTAGGAGAACATTGTGCATAGTAGGAGAACATTGTGCATAGTAGGAGAACATTGTACCGAGTAGGAGAACATTGTGCAGAGTAGGAGAACATTGTACAGAGTAGGAGAACATTGTACAGAGTAGGAGAACATTGTACAGAGTAGGAGAACATTGTGCATAGTAGGAGAACATTGTACCGAGTAGGAGAACATTGTGCATAGTAGGAGAACATTGTGCATAGTAGGAGAACATTGTACCGAGTAGGAGAACATTGTGCAGAGTAGGAGAACATTGTACAGAGTAGGAGAACATTGTGCAGAGTAGGAGAACATTGTACAGAGTAGGAGAACATTGTACAGAGTAGGAGAACATTGTACAGAGTAGGAGAACATTGTACAGAGTAGGAGAACATTGTACAGAGTAGGAGAACATTGTACAGAGTAGGAGAACATTGTGCTTAGTAGGAGAACATTGCGCAGAGTAGGAGAACATTGTGCTAGGTAGGACTAACATTGTTCAGAGTAGAACGAACTGTGCTAGGTAGAACAAACATTGTGCTGAACTGAATAGGCTTGCTGAGAATAGGTCGTCTCATGGGGATATGTCCAGACGACCTCACCGCCTGTCTTTGAACTGACCAAGACAAATCTTGACTGTAGCATTATTTGACACTACACGTACCTATTTCATTTTATTTTGTATTTTAACAGACAAACCGTATGCTGGTGTTACTTCATGTCCGCGAGCCCATCGTCTGTATTTCTTCATCTACGTTAACTTTCAGGCGTCTATAGGAATACATCCAAAGAAAGTAGCAGTCAACTGACGCTTGGTGACATCTCCATAGGGTTTGTCCTTAGATTGAGCTTTTGTAGGCCAACTACTTGTTCCTGTTCTGCATATGTTAAACAATGTTGGACACTCCTGCAATAAATCTTTAGCAGCCATTTTACTACTTCCACGGGTACATGCATGAATATCTCCTGTGTTAGTTTATTGAACATGTGGCATTCAGTCTGCTGAGGCCTGTGCTGAGTGTGAGGATTGTAACATGTTCCTATCGATTGAGAAGGTAAAGCGTATCATTTTTGTGGTGACTAGGATGCTGGGATTTTCACATTGTTCTATAATTGCTTCTTGTAAATCTCTTGGCTTCTTACAGTTTTGTCTGTATCAGCCTTAGGTAGTCTTTCACCTTGCTTTGTCAGTCTGCCGGCTTCTGCATTTCCAGACTTGTTGAATCCTACATTACAACTCTGTTTGGAATGCAGGCGTACTTCATGCAGTGCAGCGATTATTGCTGCTAGTTCTGGCACTATGTCAGGTCTTTTGTATTGAAACAACTGACTTTGCATCTGTGAAGTTAGTTAGTTAGTTTCTCTTTATATTTCTCTGTCAGCAACATTTCTGCTGCAGTTGCAAGACCTCTATTAATTTAATAATGTGAAATGTTATTGTGTACTATGACTTCTTATCTAGCCAGTCTTCACGCGTGACATTCCTTGTATCACGTAGTGAGTTCCTTAAGGTCGTGGAACGATAGACCGCCTGGTAGTTGGTTCTTGATTTGTTGTTTTGTTTTTTTGAGTCTCTGTGGCGAAGTGGTCAAGCCATTTGACTCGTGCTCCGAAGGTTGTGGGTTCGATTCCGGGCCGCGCCCTTCGGTTTACGAGTTAAATGTTTCGGAGACTCCTGTGGGTCGTCGCTAAAAGCTACGGAGTTCGTGCTTTGTGCGACGCTTTCCGCGCTGCGGAAAGAGACCGAGCCATATGGGATAAAACCCGGTGCGATGAAGTCGACCCTGTCAACTTTTAGGCGACTTTTAAAAAAAAAATATTTTGCTCTCGCTCGTTTTGAACTCAAGCATAGTCCATACACATTACTAATAGTAGTACTGGACTGAATTTTGCGTGTGGATTAGCTTTCCCTATTAACAGTGTCCCTCGCCATCAGGCGAACCCACTCCGACTTCAGAGGTACTTGTGATTTACGTCCCAAAGTCGAGGTCGAGAGGTCAGTATTTCAATTCAACTGACCGGTGTATGGGTTGAACCCCTTATCTCGGCATCAACATACCGGATGTTTACGAACACGCGTTCTTATCCATTCGATTATGCTGACCTCATCTCTTGATTTATAAAAAGTGACATCTTAGCACTGCCAACAAACACATAGATGCTCTGTCTCTCTCGGCACATGTAATGGGTAGACTCTGGTCGCTGCAGTAACACCCTGTTCGTGGACACGACGAATTCATCGTCCCCCACATGCGGAACCACGATTAAATCTAGACTCAGGCATCCTGAAATATGTTCTTTCCTGTGTTATTATATCTTCGTATAGCAGACGTTGATGGATAGTCCTCAGAAGGGGTGCCTTGTTCATGGTGAGTGTTGCATCTACTGGCACTACTGAAGCCTTCATATCTATCTGCTGGCTCGTTAACTTTCACTCCAGCACAACCCATGCACTTTACCCCCGTCAGTCTTTGTAGGAGCGACGCCTCTAGGCCTGCCATCTACCCATACCACAGCTGTCCTTTTCGCAATACAAATTGAGAATGCAACACTGTGATTTTGAACGTTACACATTAAGAATTGAGAGTTAGACATTGTGATTTTGAACAATACGCTTAAGAATTGAGAATGAAACACTGTGATTTTGAACGTTATGCAATAAGAATTGAGAATGAGACAATGTGATTGCTCTGATGACTCTGGTAACATTTCTTGAAAGCTTTTTGTGATATTCACGTTTTGTTTTGATTTGTTGATATTTCTTCTTTTTCGTCACTTTTATTAGCTGACCATTGGAGACAGAGGGAGGCAGGCATGCAGACATGTACCCAACTGTAAAACTCTTGTTTCGAGACCTTTCGTTTAGGCCATGCTGTTAGAAGCGTAGTTTCTCTTATGTTAACAAATTGTTATTGTTGATGTTTGTGAATCTATCTGAGTTATATCCCTTTCTCCGACGCATGGGCCTTTATGTCGCCTCAGCGCTTCTATTACGGTCAGTATTGAGACGTTACTTCTAATATGTTTTAAAGGCCTCAAACTTCACCAGGGGGAACGAGCCGTCCCTTGAAGCTCCAAGTCCCTATGTGACACTCAGATGAACACCTCTGCTGGTGGCCTAGGCTATATCAGGTCCAGGTAACTACTTTGATGTTAACCAAAATGGCCGAGACACGATCCAATCTGGTACCTAAGTACCATCTACACATGGACCGTGGTTAGTGCACGACAGTGTCTCTTTATGTTATATACTTGTATTTAGATTTATACATATTGTTGAGAATTTTCTTATCGTGTAGTTATATCTTAGTTAGTCGACAGATCATCCTCATTGCACATGGAACCATTCAGTTTATGTGCTTGGATTCCCTCCTCAGTAAATCCCGCATCGTGTGGCAGCTAACGACACCAGTTCTGTGTTGGTCTATTAATCGTCTATGGCTTCCCGCATAGTGTTCTTCTCTGGCCACACCTCTTTTAACTTGCTGTTCTCGCAGGCTGACCATGGTTGTAGATTCATAGTCATCATTTGGTTCTCGCAAACGACTTACTTCTCGTAGAGCATTCAGTATATCAGCCTGGTCAATGGCTCGTCCGGCCCCCATAGTAGCCTTACCTGCAAGCCTGTCAGTCTGCTCATTTCCTTGTAAACAGCATGCCCTTACACGAAAATGAATTTAATAATGAAACTAATCTTTTCCAGCCGTGACCGCTCCAGAGACAACACCCACTGTCTTTGAACCCGGTTATATCTTTGTGTTAAGAAATGCACACATTGCAGATGTTTTTATTTTATAAGTTATATACCTTATTTTCAGAATTACACATATTGCGGAGAAAGATGTATTTGCGTAGTTGTATCTGTTGTGTTCAGAACTACACATATTGCAGAAAATTGTCTGTGTTTGTAGTTCTATCCCTTGCGTTCTGTACTACACATATGGCAGAGAATCGTCTATTTGTGAGCCTCTACCCCTTGTGTTCAGAATTACAGATATAGCAGATAAATTTCTATTTATGTAGTTTTGTCCCTTGCATAATATGTAGTCATATCCCTTGTAACATATATTATAGCGAATGCTTTTTCTGTGTATGTAAGAATATATATTGCGTTTACAACTTAACGCATGGTGGAGAATTATCTGTTTGTGAGGTTCAATCCCTTGTGGTTAGAATTAACATATATTGCCGAGAACTGTCTAATTGTGTGGTTATATCCCTTGTGGTATGAATTACCCATAATGCAGAGAATTGCCTGTTTGTGTAGTTATGTCCCCTGTGTCCCGAATTACACATACACTAAAGATTTGTCTGTTTGTGTATATTCTGTATGTCTCCATTATATAATTTACCCCTAATCCGTTCATTCTTAAAGAGAAGTTATATAAGGTTCCATCCCTGGCTGAGATTAATAATAGTGCTGCTGAGTCAGCCATAAAAAGCTGCACACCACGGTTTCTCCCACACAGGATATTAATTTGAAGGTGATTGTTGTCCAAAGAATTACACGTACTATAAAACGTGTCTGATTGTATATTATTTTTTTTTAACTAAGTGTAATGTTTATTGACAATGAATGTACTTCAAAAGTTTAATAATAAAAGTTAAAAAATGGTCATGATGTGAAGTGCAGAAATACTAGGGTCAAATTTCAAATGACGTTGCTGTCCCCGTAGGTGGCGACACTAGAATCTCACTATCACCTCTCACAAACAACATTGGTATTGTCTGTTTTGTTGTCTTAAACATCTCTTCATAGGTTTCCTCATCAATTTCTGAAGTTGTCGCCGTCTCCTCCACATCACCAAGTATCGGGGAACGAGGTTCTGCAAAGGACAAGCTACTGACTGACTGCCTGACTGACTGACTGATTGACCGACTGACTGACTGACTGACTGACTGCTTAGTGGTAGATGATGTATGTGATGTGCGGGTGGGGGTGTGTGTGATGGGGGATTGGGTTAGGGCATGTGTGGGTGGGTGGAGGATGTATGTGAGGGTGGTGGGGTGTATGTGAGTGGATTGGGGATGTGTAGGTGGTTAGGGAGATGTGTGTGTATCGAGGTAGGGAGATGTCAGTTGGTGGGAATGTGTGTGTATGTTTTGGGGATGTGTGAGTGGATTTGCGATGTGTGGGTTGTTGGGGGATGTGTGTGCGTGGGTGGGGAATATGTGGTCGATGGAGATGTGGCTGGGGGATGGGTGGTTGGAGGTGTGGGTGGGGGAGAGGATGTGTGGGTTAGAATGTGTATGTGGGTGGGCGTGGGATGTGTGGGTTTATGGGGGATGTTTGTGGGTGGCGAATGTGTTTTGGTTGGGGGAACAGGTGAGGGCAGTGTGTGTGGGTGGGGGATGTGTAGGAGGGGGATGTGTTGGTTGGTGGGGTATGTATGTGTCCCTGGGTGTGTGTGTGTGGGTAGGTGGGGTTGTGTGTATGGGTGGGGTTATGTATGGGTAGGTGGGAGATGGGCCTCAAAACATGGTAATTTGTCTTGATTATGTTTACAACATTCATTTCACAATGCTTATCTTTCATCCTATGTAAATGTATAATGCTCTTGATGAACGAAAGACGAGTGATTGGAAGGGCCGAATGTAAGACGCGCCTGCATGCCCAATGTGTTACCCTTTTAAAATAAAGTTGATTTGATTTATATATATATATATATATATCGTGTATGTTCAGAATTAGATATATTGAAGATATATTGATAAACGCTCCCAAGGCGGTCAGAGGAAACGCTTTAAAGACACTCTGAAAATCTTACTGAAAGCTTTTGGAATTCATCTTGACACCTGGGATACTGCTGCTAAAGACCGTTATTCGTGGCGTACACCATTACATAAGGGTGAAGTCACTTGTAAAACAACCAGGACTGCAAGAGCTGTGAAGAAAAGGCTGGATAGAAAAACCACTCCAGGAGATCCTCCTCCTGGAACGTTAGGCATTCTTTGCCCACAATGTCAAAGAACATTTCGAGCCAAAATAGGCCTTATCAGCCATCTTAGAACTCACGGCTCCATACTTTCAACCCCAATGGATGAAATGAATGGTCATCATCATTCTTGATGGACAAACAACATATTGAAGATGATTCTCTATTTGTATTGTATGACTTGAGTTCAGCATTACACACAACGTCGAACGTAGTCATAACGCTTTTATTTAGAATGACACACTTAGAATTGCCTGTTCATGTGGTCATATCGCATGATTTCATAACTGAAGAGAATATAGAATTGCTTATTTGTGTAATTGTATCCTTTGAGTTTAGAATTACAGACAGTTCGGGAGTCATATGTAGAGTCACATCCCCTATAGTTTGAATTACACGCAATCTGCCTTTATGTGAAGTTATGTCTCTTACTTTCAGAATTACACACGACACAGGGTAGTGTCATTCTGTGTGGTTATATACTGGTGAAGTATATTTTATCATAGATGATAAGAGTAACAAATGCTGTGTTCACGGCTTCTCTTTCGTTAGACGCCATACAACACCGATGTGACGAGAGTCATCATCAATCAGGTGCCGTCTCCACAATGAAGGTTGGCTGCAATGGATCTCCAACACTGTCTGTCTCTCGCCCTGACTGTACATTCTGTCAGGCTGATGTTCGTCCATCTCTTGATGTTATCTTCTCACTTGTATCGTTGTCTATCCATTGCTCGCTTGCCCTCAACCTTGCCCTCCATGTATGGTTTTTATAAGAGCATCATGTCTTTTAACGTGTCCGAAATATTTCACTTGCCTCCTTTTTATTTCTTTCATCAACTCTCTCTTCATTCCTAGTTTTTCTAGAACCTCTGCATTTGATTGTTTTTGTTTCCATGAAATACGACATATTCATCTGTATATCCACATCTCCAGGGCCTCTATTCGACTTTCTAGTTGCTTGTTCAATGTCCAGACTTCCGCGTGAGTAACCCCTCACCACTACCTGGCTGACGGGAATAATTCATATATCGTTTTTCTGAATATTCCTAGTTGGTTTGATATGAAGGCATGATATAATCGTTCACCCTAGTAGAGCCTGCCTGCTAGGGAAGGGGCAGGGGATGTCCTTCATGAGTCCATACGCCTGGCACTATCCCGCCCGCATACCAGACGTTCCACGTTCACGATCAGCTCACCCGTGGCCATTCAGTCCTCGCATCGTCGGTGCACCTTAACCTTGGGGGTTTATAATCTGAGTTTTCCATCTCCCAGTTATGCAAGCTCTAAGACACGCTGTTCCTGCTGGTATAACACTGCCCCACCCCCTAGCAATCACTAGGAAGAGTGCAAAGGCTAATTGACGAGTCTTGAAACAGGAGAGTCTGGCATATGAGACTACGACCTCAAGCATGAGAATGGAGGTGGAGTTAGTAACAGCGGCATTCTGTTGGCCGGAGGAGACTACTGCAAAACACATTGTATTCATTACGGATTCAATGAGTATGCTTAGTAATGCGGAGAAAGGAATGTTTCGTATGGAATGGCTACCGTCGCTTCAGAGGTCACAGATTGTGAGAATTGTGTGGATATTTTGCCTTGGCCATGTGGGGGTGCAGGGAATGAACTAGCTGATAGACTAGCAGGGAATGCACCTCTTGGTGGTAGTTTGCCTATGGACAAGGGGGGGGGGGGTGGTCATGCGCTTGCGGGACCAGGTGGAGGAGGCGGGAGAACAGATTGAGAGTCCATATGTAGAAAGAATGAGATTGCAGGGGATCGGCAGTGGTTCTGGAAGAATCTGAACACTGAGAGGGAAGACCAGGAGCACTTTTAATCACATAGCGGTGGGAACGATTAGTAGATTGACTCTTCGCTGGCTATTGAACGATGGGACGGAGCACGTATGTGAATGTCCTTAGTGCAGTGATGTCGGTTCTTAACTCAACTCAACTAGGAAGAGTTCTAGTCTAGAGTTATACATTAGCTACTTTACACCACATCATTCTGTCCCATTGAAACAATGCATAATGACCTTCCTTGAAATATAAGACTCTGGGTGCACGGAATATATGTCCTCGATATCTCACAGTAATAAATCGAGTTCACTTCACACATGACAAAAAAACACCGTGGGGCGAACACGCCTTAAGTGTTGCTTACGGTGCATTAATATCTCGTGCTAAACTGATAGAGGACATAATGTTGTGACGCCTTTATTCTAGCTTTAAACTCGAGCGTAGTCCATTCACACTACTTCTAGTAGCACTGGACTTATTTTGCGTGTGGATTAGCTTTCCCTATTAACAGTGTCTCTCGCCATCAGGCGAATCCACTCCGATTTCAGAGGAACTTCTAATTTACGTCGCCAAGTCAAGGACGAAAAGGCAACATTTTATTTCAACTGACCGCTGTAGTGGTTGAACCTCTTACCTCGGCATTGGCACATCGTATGTTTAAGAACGCAAGTTCTTATCCATTCGGCCATGCTGACCTAGCCTGGGGTTGATAACGGGCCTTTTATGTAGGTAACTGGCACTGAAAACTACCAGAGAAGTGAAATGCTGATGATATAGTATTACTATCCACATCACAGAATTTTATAGAAAAAACTAATAAACTCAACCCAAAAGGACAGTGAAAATAACAACTTATATCCTAACATAACAAAAATAAAGATAATGTATACAGGTACAACTAATATGAAGAAAGAAATATATGTTAATGAGGAAAAATTGGAGGTGGTGGAAAATTTCGAATATCCTTGGTCAGTAATTACCAACAATGGTGACACAATGAAAGAAATTAAAAGACGAATATCTATTACTCTTCAATATGTAAAACAACCGAATAAATTGTGGCGTGGGACAGATATACCTAAAAAATTATGTATCTTTCCCATGTCAACATATTCATTTGAGACCTGGACACTTACTAAGCAAGCTGAACAGCACTGCATAAATGCCTTTGAATATAAATGCTATAGACAGGTTTTAAGAATATCTTGAATACAGAAAAGAACAAATGCATTCATATGACAAGATCTGAATATAAAAGAAGGTTGGCTACTAAAGACGACAAAAGAAAGAAAATTTAAATATTTTGGTCACTTGAAACGTCATGAAAGTTTGGAGGAACAATAATGGAGGGGTATATCATCGGGAAGAGAGGAAGACCAAAGACCATGGATGCAGGATGTGGCAGATGAACTCCAAATGGGTGTATCGGACGCGGGGCATCTTGCTTATGACCGAGAAGTTTTCCGGAAGGTTGGTATGGGAGCGAGGTTCTGCAAAGGACATGCAATGAATGAATGATTTGTATAGATATGTTTTAAGCAATTGGTGCACATGTAGATCAATTTACTGGTGCTTTCATAACTTCCATAACTGTTATTTGCCAAACTAGTTGAAAGTCCGTTCACAAATCTACACATGAAACATGCAGCATAGTGGTTTGTGCGCATGTTTGCCTCAACATTGGTCCGGATTCAACCGCAATCTTGTTTCGATTAATTCAGCTATCGGATCGAGACAGTCTCATAAAGGGCGTCCACGTCAATTGACAGTTTTATGTTGGGAATTATCGGGAAAGTAAAAGCTGCGAAGAAGGGAAGCAGTCACCCCACCTCGTGAAGACGTGGCCTAGAATATGTGACGGCTTAAGACTTCACACCCAAGCGGCAGTGTCTGCCGTGTGTGGATTACCCGTACTCTGTTGTTAATGCAACATACGATAGATACATGTATCGACCATTGTCATTGTTGAGCTATTTTTGTCTCTGCTGCTTGTCTGAGAGCGCATTTGACGTATGTGCAGATTGTGTTTTATTTTATTTCCGTTTCTAAACCCTCCATGCGAAACAACAAGCTGTCGTTCGATAACAGGGTGCAGCAATATATGTACGAAAACACAGTCTTAAAACAAAACAAAAAATAACCAATGACGACGATAGCTATTTGTATCGTTTCCGACGACTTCGGCGCATTCCAAATGACGGGGCATCAATTTGACACCCAGACAGCGCAGCCCGGGATGCAACGTGGACTAATCATCCGAGTCGGAAATGCAAGGCGACGTGTGGTCACTTGGGCATTCTAAATATCACACGGTCATTTTGCTGTCATGCTCGTCTATGGGCCCTGAACAGCGTTTCCGGTGTCCGGCAATGTGACTGATGCGGTCTGGGCGGAAACTAATACGTCTCCGATTTTGTTGAGCATTTAACACATGGGCGCTTATTTTGTGAGGTATTGATGAGCACTGATGGGCTAACAGAGGTGTACACATTAAATCTGTCAATCAGGGGCGTAGTCAGAGATTGTGAGGTATTGATTAGCACTGATGGGCGACCACAGTTGTACACATTAATTCTGTCAGTCAATGCCGTAGCCAGATATTGTGAGCTAGTGGTTAGCACCGCCGGTCTCCCTGGTCTAGGTGTTATCGTCTTTCTCCATAATCCCGTATATCCACGCGTGGAACGTTACCTGCGCGAGAATCGGTAGCGGTTCTCGCCGCGATGGTAACTTACAGGGTATGCGAACCGGTCGCTCAGAAAGCAATGGCTAACTACTGAGCGTAATCTTGCCAGTAAATCAACAATCAGCTGAAAGATGCTGATGTTGACAGCGATGTCCTGTAAAGGATATGCGAAATAAAAAAATAAATAAATAAATAAATACATAAAATGGGGTTAGCACCGAGGGTCGAGCACAGATGTACACATTAATTTTGTCAGTCAATGCGCCGTTTCTCTGATTATCGATGAGTCCACACAACATGATTTTCTTGGCATCTGTAAAGAAGGTAGTTTGCCATTGCTTTCTTTCCTAGCAGTGACCATACTGGTCATTGACCGTAGCCATTGTCTCCTCAAAAAAGATATCCTCTGCCTACCGTCGTGAAGGTGGAGACCATAACCTACAACTATCTGTCGGCTGCTCCCCATCTTCATCCACCACCTGCACACATGGCTTCACATAACCCTGATCGGGAGGCTAAAAGGGTACTCCACCTTTCCCAAGGGTGTCCCGTAGGCTAGCGGAGGGAAGAAGGCGCCTTACTTCTCCTTTGATAGTGTTTCGGGAAGGGCCATTTTCATTGCACGCCGATATCTTCGTAAGTGCTCAATCTCCTTCCATAGATCACAGCAAGAGCATCTCAGTACAGTGCACATCTCTGTAGCATCGGCCAGGACTCGAATGTGTATCCTCTAGAATCACTCCTATATGAGAATTCTGTCTGCGGCCGGGTTCTCTCATTTTGAAACTTGACTTAGGCAGCGGTCTATTGGGCCTCTCTTGTCGATAACCTACTGCCAAGCGAGTTTTGACGTGGACTACATCAACTTGGGGGTCTCCTGACTTTGTGCCGTCTGTTCAATGACCCTAGGATTAGAGGAGGTGAGAGGAGGAAAGGGAAATGATACCGTCCTGTCCTAATTTTGTAAAATCCACACAATGCCCGTGGTGAATCTCACCCGGTCTGTACGAGGTAGAGGCGACGTTGGTGATATGTCTTAGCCTTTCCAGTCCCATGTATGATGGTCAATGAACATGACACGTGATCACAAGAGTGAAACAGCGAGGACGAATGAAAGTTGGTAGGGAGGTACAATGTATTTGCATTGGTGCATGGAGAGATGCGCGGACATGATGTGTGACGTCATCCTTGCCGGTGAGTCGGTAGACAGGTAGAGATGAAATCAGGGCGAGATGGATGGAATAAATAGCGCGACTGACCGAGACAAAAAAAAAATGATCACCCGGTTATACTACTCTGATACTGGCATGGACAGGAGCATATTGTTTCAAGATGTCGGTGCTGAGTTAGGAAACAACAAGACACGCGGATAATGAATGGGGGTTGCTCGTGTAGAAAGTATTTTGCGCATCGTCGCGGTCCTTGCGGCCCTCCGCAAACAATATGCTTTCCATTTTTCGCCATTTTCTCCGATTCCTTCATTGTTATGTTCAGTGTCTTTAATGTTCAGTGTCTGTAATGTTCTACGTATCTCCTACCTCTTCATCCGGGAACACGTTTCTTATATTTCTGTTATTTCCAAAGCTAAATGTCACCCGCCTAAACAGCAAGAAAATGCAGCAGTCGTTTGAAAATATGCTGGAAGACCGCCTCAAGCCCAATGCTGAAGCAAAACAGGATACAGAAACAGAATGGAGAGCCCTAAAGGACACGATTTACAACACTGCTATGGAAATCCTGGGTCCAGCCCCCCGAAAGCATAAAGACTGGTTTGATGAAAATTCCGAAGACATCAACCAATTGCTGGCCGAGAAACATCTTCTCCTCAAGGCACATTTGAATGACCCAAAGTCAACATCAAAAAAAGATGCTTTCAAGAACATTCAGAGAGTAGTGCAGCAGAAACTTCGGCACATGCGGGACTCCTGGCTGAGCAGCAAAGCTGATGAAATTCAGGGCTTTGCTGACAGACACGATATGAAAAACTTCTACGACTCACTGAAAGCGGTCTATGGTCCTTCATCACCAGGCATAGTTCCCCTCCTCAGTGCAGATGGGGGAACATTGGTCACCGATAAGAAAGAAATCCTCCAACGCTGGGCAGAGCATTTCAGCAAAATCTTAAATGCAACTTCCTTCTTCGATGATGAAACCATCAATTGCCTTCCTCAAGTTCCCACCAATGAGACTCTTGATGACCTGCCAACCATAGTGGAAATAAACAAAGCCATCCAGCAACTCTCCAGCGGCAAGGCACCTGGTCCTGACTCCATCCCAGCAGAGATATACAAGGCAGGTGGGCCGGTCCTAACAGAGCAGCTTCACCGAGTCTTCACAAACATATGGATGAACGAGACCATGCCACAAGATTTTAAGGACGCGTCAATAGTCCACCTTTACAAACGTAAAGGAAACCGCCAATCCTGTGACAACCACCGAGGCATCTCCTTGCTTTCAATTGCAGGGAAGATACTCGCCAGAATTCTTCTCAATCGCCTCACAGCCCATCTCGATCAAGGTCTTCTTCCTGAGAGTCAATGTGGCTTCAGAAAAGAACGTGGAACTGTTGACATGATTTTCGCTGCGAGGCAGCTGCAAGAGAAATGTCAGGAAC
Organism: Cepaea nemoralis; assembly: GCA_014155875.1. Taxonomy (NCBI): domain Eukaryota; kingdom Metazoa; phylum Mollusca; class Gastropoda; order Stylommatophora; family Helicidae; genus Cepaea; species Cepaea nemoralis. Next base: position 12,876 of record JACEFZ010003057.1, on the reverse strand, counting down.
AGAACTGTGAAATGTTCTCCACTTTCATTGACCTTACCAAGGCTTTTGATACAGTCAGCAGAGAAGGACTGTGGAAGATTATGGCAAAATATGGCTGTCCACGAAAGTTTGTCCAAATAGTGCGGCTATTTCATGACGGCATGCAGGCAAGAGTACAGGAAAATGGTGAGCTGTCTGAACCCTTTCCTGTCACCAATGGAGTGAAGCAAGGATGTGTCCTGGCACCAACACTGTTCAGCCTCATGTTTTCAGCCATGTTGATGAATGCCTTCGAGAACGACGACATTGGAATAGACATCAACTACCGTATGGATGGAAAGTTATTCAATCTCAGAAGGCTGAAAGCTAAAACCAAAATTAACAGTGGCACAGTCAGAGAGCTCCTGTTTGCTGATGATTGCGCTCTATACGCCAACTCAGAGGCGGACATGCAACATAACGTTTCAGCTTTCTCACATGCCTGTGCCAACTTTGGGCTCAATATCAACTTGGAGAAGACTGTAGTTATGTACCAGCCAGCTCCAGGGAATAATCACATTGTGCCGAATATCAAAGTGAATGATCATAGACTAAGTGTTGTGGACAAATTTACCTATCTTGGCAGCACCGTGTCACAAGCTGCCACAATCGATGACGAAGTGAATGCAAGAATCTCCAAGGCCAGTGCAGCCTTTGGCAGACTGTACAAGAATGTATGGGACAGAACTGGAATAAGCCTGCAAACAAAGCTAAAAGTCTACAAAGCAGTTGTATTATCCACACTGCTATATGCTTGTGAAACCTGGACTGTTTATCAGCGACACGCTAGGAAATTAAACCACTTCCACACAGTCTGCCTTAGGAAGCTACTGAAGATTAAATGGCAAGACAAGATTCCAGATACTGAAGTCCTAGAAAGAGCATCCATGCCCAGTATCCACACTCTACTGATGAAGAATCAGATTCGCTGGGCTGGTCACTTGACTCGCATGCCAGATCACAGGCTCCCTAAACGAATTTTTTACAGCGAACTGCGTTGTGGTAAACGCTCCCAAGGTGGCCAGAGGAAACGTTTTAAAGACACTCTGAAAATTTCACTGAATGCTTTTGGAATTCATCATGACACCTGGGAGGCTGCAGCCAGAGACCGAAATTCGTGGCGTGCATCATTGCGCAAAGGTGCAGTTATATGTGAGGCAACCAGGACTGCAAGAGCTGTGAAGAAAAGGCAGGACAGAAAAACCACTGCAGGAAATCCTCCTCCAGAGACGTCAAGCATTCTTTGTCCACATTGTCAAAGAACATTTCGAGCCAAAATAGGCCTTATCAGCCATCTTAGAACCCACGGCTCCACACCTTCAACCCCACTGGATGAAATGAATGGTCATCATCATTCTTGATGGACAAACAACATTTCTAAATGACTATCAGATTTAATATGTACAAAGTCTTTCCAATGTATGCTGGATTACAATAATATGTTACAACGAAAGAAATTCAGTCATGTGTTAAACAGATGTCACAGTCCAAGAAGATAAAAAACAACACCAAATGTTGATCATCTTTGGTTAAATGTTCGAATAATGTGGTCAGAATATTTAGATGATTGTACTAGGGACTGTAAATAGTAGTTTCCCTCACACGAGTTGATACAATGAGATGACAATAATTAATGGCAACTGGGTACTTTACGGAACTGAAGATCTCGTGGCAAGAATATGTTCATAAATTGCGTTATCTCATTGAAATAGGCTGATACAAGTACATGTACCATGGTAGTTATCGAACAGCGAAGACTCAACAGGCTGGCAGGGTATGAAATGGAGACAGTTTGTGAACAGCATCTCAAAGCTGTAGTCGTCTAGAGTTAAGGGATTGTAAACTGACGCGCTGCCCAAACGTGTTTGACAATTTGATGTAGATTGTCTGGCTGAATTTCAAAATACCGCTCACGGGAAGACATCTCACGGGACTTGGCTGTAGACTTGAAGAGTGTCAGGATGTCATGAAGGGGAGGCGAAACACGAGATGTTGCAACAGCTCTGGGGTTCTTTGCCACGAAGAAGACGTTTCATCATTTATGAACCACGCACGTATCCTTCATGAGAGAACGTAGGTTGCATTGATGATGTCTTCACTTTAACAAGCTGTCACTCATCGGAGGGATCTTGTATAAGACAGTCTCTAATGCATTGATTCCTTAAAATAGTCGGGATGCCATATTTTGCTTTGTAAACTACATCTGTACAATCTCCTTATCTCCTAGACAAGGGGTCGGCAACCTTTTTGTATGTTGTGACGAAATAAAGTTGCAGAGTCACATAGCGTGTCATCCTAAGCCCATCGAAGTAAAGTTGCAAAGTCACATAGCCTGCCAACCTAAGTCCATGGAAGTAAAGTTGCAAAGTCACATAGCACGCCAACCCAAGTCCATCGAAATAAAGTTACAAAGTCACAGCGTGCCAACCAAAGTCCATCGAAATAAAGTTACAAAGTCACAACGTGCCAGCCAAGTCCATCGAAATAAAGTTACAAATTCACATAGCGTGCCAACCCAAGTCCATCGAAATAAAGTTACAAAGTAACATAGCGTGCCAACCCAAGTCCATCGAAATAAAGTTACAAAGTAACATAGCGTGTAAACCTAAGTCCATCAAAGTAAAGTTACAAAGTAACATAGCGTGCCAACCCAAGCCCACCATGGTGTGATTGTTATTCGTATGTCAAACATTTGCCTGTTTTCAGTCATTGTAAAGGCACAGTGTTCCTTAATGACAACACCATTTCTTATGCTACGGTCAAAAGACTGTACTTTCATAAATATGCGACAGCCGAGAACGCTTTACATTTGGTATTGAGAGAGAGAGAGAGAGAGAGAGAGAGAGAGAGAGAGAGAGAGAGAGAGAGAGAGAGAGAGAGAGAGAGAGAGAGAGAGAGAGAGAGTAGAACTTTGTTCGGTTTCACTTATTGTTGCTCCACAATCATTCAGTTAGTCTACATCAGATCGCACTTTCTTACCTTCAGTATCTAACAACTTTAGTTTTGAAGGAATGTAAGTACAGAAATAGTTTGTACAGACTATATACTGAATTTCAAGTCACTCGGCGTGCCATTAAAAATCGTTTCACGTGCCACGCTTGGCATGTGCACCGTATGTCACTACGTCTATTCCAGACCATGTTCTAGCCGTTACTGAAACACGACTTTTTGCTTTTGCTAGTGAATCTACGGTCACGCGCGTTATTACCGGAACCCATAAGAAAAGGAAAGATTAGTAAAACTGTAACATACTATGTATGTCGTAAGAGGCCATTAAGGAGGGTTGGCGCTAGACTGGCTACCTCATCATTTAGACAATTCAGTTGCAAAATTGACCGTGTCTACAAAAGGCCTTGGCGTGAGTTGATTGAAGACTTAAGTTGCAATGGGATATGAAAGGTCGAGGAAGAGAAAAAAGATATATACTTTAGTTACAAATCCTCTCCTCCCCTCTGGAACTGCCCAACGCCTTCTGAGGAGCCGAACGACAAATCTGAAGTAGTAGTAGTAGTAGTAGTAGTAGTAGTAGTAGTAGTAGTAGTAGTAGTAGTAGTAGTAGTAGTAGTAGTAGTAGTAGTAGTAGTAGAAGAAGAAGAAGAAGAAGAAGAAGAAGAAGAAGAAGAAGAAGAACGTAAGAGTGATGCTATTTGAGTGATATTGTAAAGTTAAGTGTGTGCGATTTGCCTGGTAGTTTAAAGGGGTGTGTGTGTGTGTGTGTGTGTGCATGTGGGCGGGAGGAGATTGAGTTGTAGGTTCTGAAGATTGGTACGATTTATGTGGTATTATAATATACAGGTGTGTGTGTGTGTGTGTGTGTGTGTGTGTGTGTGTGTGTGTGTGAGAGAGAGAGAGAGAGACAGAGAGAGAAAGAGAGCTGGAGAGAGAGAAAGCTGGAGAGAGAGAAAGCTGGAGAGAGAGAGAGCTGGAGAGAGAGAGAGAGAGAGAGAGAGAGAGAGAGAGAGAGAGAGAGAGAGAGAGAGAGAGATTGTCAACCTTGATACAATTGATGGGACCGACACCATCACGACCACCGCGGGTTACCCCTCCATGATTCTACTTAATGACCTTGCGACGAAGGTAAATAACCGTTTGTTTCACCGGCAGCGCTTCCTGTCCTTCCCTGCCCCCGTCCCTGGCTATCACTGACACACTGGGCTTCACTTAGTGTAATTGATAATTGGTAAGAAAACACGGCTAAACAACGCGGGCTTGTAATATTGGTAAATGGGAAAAGCAAGTCGATGGGAAATCGAATGACTCTGGGTTATTCACAAACCGCTGGGCGCCCTGATTAATAGCGCTGAGTGCCGCACTGTGGAAATATCACCTAAAAGTGGGGAAAACATTGGCATTAAGGACGACGCTAATATCGTCACCATAGCAACACTTGGCGTGTTTATGACGCTGTCTGCGCTTGAGTGTGAGTGTGTGCGTGGGTTTTGTGTGTTCATGAAATGAATGGATCCGTAGATCGGCTAAGAGTGCGTCCGAGCCGGTCTGATATAAGTGATCGTTGTTCTTATTGTTTTGGACGTTGAGGAAACCGGGTTCTACTTAATTACATATAAATTAGTTGATAGGATTTGATTGCCATCCGTGTGTAGTAAAATGGTGGGGATCGAGGAACACACTAGAGAGTATACAAGTTGAAATCTATAGGCCAATGGTTCTCAACCACCTCCAAGGGGGGAATTTTAGGGTTTCCAAAGGGGGAAACGGAGAGATTAATACCACAGATTGGCAGACTCGAAATGGCTTCAGGCAAAATTTTCTGTTTTCTATTGAGCGTTTCGTTTTATGAAGCACAATTTTCTGGCATTCTGGTGTCGTGTATTAAGTGACAATTCTTTGACGTTTTAACTGTGTGTTTATTGTAATGTTATTAATTTCGTGTATTAATAAAATATGGTGAATATTAAAAATGCATTCTTTTTAGGCTGACAATTTTGGAAAGGGGGGAATTATTATTCTTTCGGTTGCTGTAAAGTGGACAATGACATCCTGACATATGGTGCAAAGGGTGCATGGGCCAAATATGGTTGCGAACCATTACACTAGACAATATACAAGTTGAAACCAATACCTTATCTTACAATACCGTGGACCAAGAATAAGAAGAAAACCACTGCCATGCTGTGATATTTGAGACATCTGTCGGCCTCATAAGCAGCAACATGTCCGGGAAAGTGAAGTACTGGGGCCCTGGTTGAATGTCAATGTGGTTTGGACAGAACTGTCATGGAAGACATGGTTCTTGGAGGAGAAGGCAAGGGACCACCAGCATGTGAGGCCGTAGTTTAATTTAGCATGCAATAATTAGGTTGTCAAAACTAGTATGATTTGCGTGGTAGTCGTATAGTAAAGTATCTGTGTAGTAGTAGCTGTGTTAGCAGCACTGGTGGTGGTAGTAGTAGTAGTAGTAGTAGTTGTTGTTGTAGTAGTAATAGTAGCATCAGGAAGAGGAAGAGGGGGTGGTGGTGGTTGTTGTCATGAATGGTATGGTTTGCGATGTACAATCAAGTTATGTGTGTACGAGGCTCAAACCAAACGTGACAAATTTAATAACGTTTCGTACATTGCTTTGTGGACGCAGAAAATAGCCAATGGCACAGCGAGCTACCAGCCTATGTGTGAATATTTTGAAGAGCTGTCTACTTTCTCCCATGGCTTTAAGAATGTGTTCATTCGATCTCTTTTCTAGCTACATAATAAAGCACAGAACCGACGGATAAATCTACCCGTCCACAATGTCTTCGCTCTAGGAAGATTTCCAGAAGCCATGCCGCTGTAAATAGATTTCCCCCCCAAATCCGTGGGAGTCAGTAGACAGCATTTGCGTTGGCATTTGGCATGCTGAAAATAGAACGACAAATTTTGAACGCTTGTTAAAATAAGAGAACTGTTGTTTCCTTCCTTTCTGTACACAGACATTGATTATTTTCTGGCTAACTGTAGGCACTTGAGTTTTGTTCTCTTAGCTTTTGTAGATTGCTATAAATAACGGTGGTTCTATCGGTTATTTTAGCCCGCTGAAATACCCGGATGGCCTGAACAAATGTCTCTTGGTCTGTAGGCAGTTCGATGTACTTTCTTATTGTCAATCGACCATGTTTTGTCTCCGCAGTGGAAGGTTGGCTGCGGTGATTCTTCAGTACTTTCTGTCTCTCCCTCTGTCTGCTGACTGACATAGTTCAGTCATCTCTTAGTGTAGGGTGTGTGTGTGGTTGGGGCGGGGGAGAGGTTAATTCTGTCGAGCTAGTACTAGACACCGAATGAAGACAAAAGAAGTTAATGCTGGCGAGCTAGTACTGGACACCGAATAAAGATAAAAGAAGTTAATGCTGGCGAGCTAGTACTGGACACCGAATGAAGATAAAAGAAGTTAATGCTGTCGAGCTAGTACTGGACACCGAATGAAGATAAAAGAAGTTAATGCTGGCGAGTTAGTACTGGACACCGAATGAACACACAATATGACTAAGAAGTTGGCTGAAAGGATCAGCCCGCACAGGTACAAACGTTTAGGCCAAACTCTTTATCAACGAAAATTAAGATTTTGCTTTTGTCAAAACAGTCGCTTGTACATGTGTTTTTCTCTTTCTTGGAGCTGCCATTCTGTTAATAAACAAAAGCCACCGCTTCTTCTGTTTGCTTTACACAGCTTTTATTCTGTCAGTTTCTTTGATATCTCTAGACTGCCGTTACTCGACTTGCTTTAAAACTTGAACTGTTTGTTTTGTAGATTATTGTATGCTTCGATAGCTTTGTCAGGTGTATGGCACGCTTTATACATATGTAACATAGTCCAATTTCTGCCACAACATCGCCCAGTTTGTGCTGCATACGAATAATTATGTCCAGTTTAACGCAGTCACCGATAGTTAGCTTCTCCAGAGAAAGGGCAGCAGGTTGAAAAGAGGAAAATCCTTGATGGGACATCATTCAACAGGTCTGCCTTGTTGGGGACATAGAACCTGGTGACGAATGGATGCAGGCGGCAACAGAATGCGGTTTGTACTTGCCAACATGCATCAGGCTGGATAGGGGATGCTGACAACAAAACCCTGTAACTTTGCAAGCAGACATTCAGGCCCTGATATTTGAGAATGAATCCGAAGGTGAGGTAGTCATCTACACGGGTGGGTCTCTTGTTCGATACGTGGGGAGCTCATAGGCTTGACGGCTCGGGTCAGAGGGAGACCTGCGAAGGAAGAATGTGGTTCCTTTGCCGTGACTATGGTGGTCATATCAGTAACTAGAGTTATAGCCTGGCTGGAGACAGACGTTCACCCAAGCATGCTTTCTCAGTGACTCAATTAGTTTGCTCAGGAAGATCGAGATGGGCTGGGCTCGAAACAGTGGGTGGGATATCTAAGAAGGTCACGCCTGTTTAAAATCAGGTTTATTTCTGTGCCAGACCACGAGGATATAAGAGGAAATTAGCCATCTGATAGTCCTACGGATCGGCCTACTGAGGGAAGCGAACGAGCAATGGATCGGGCCAATAACGTTGTCCAGTTTACACTAGTCATTGATATCGTTCTCCAGTTTTATCTAGCCACCAATAACGTTGTCCGGTTTACACTAGTCATTGATATCGTTCTCCAGTTTTAACTAGCCACGATAACGTTGTCCAGTTTACCCTAGTCATTGATATGGTTCTCCAGTTTTAGATAGCCAACAGTAACGTTGTCCAGTTTACACTTGTCATTGACATCGTTCTCCAGTTTTAACTAGCCACCAATAACGTTGTCCAGTTTACACTAGTCATTGATATGGTTCTCCAGTTTTAGATAGCCACCAATAACGTTGTCCAGTTTACACTAGTCATTGATATCGTTCTCCAGTTTTAACTAGCCACCAATAACGTTGTCCAGTTTACACTAGTCATTGACATCGTTCTCCAGTTTTAACTAGCCACGATAACGTTGTCCAGTTTACACTAGTCATTGATATGGTTCTCCAGTATTAGATAGCCACCAGTAACGTTGTCCAGTTTACATTAGTCATTGATATGGTTCTCCAGTTTTAACTAGCCACCAATAACGTTGTCCAGTTTACACTAGTCATTGATATCGTTCTCCAGTTTTAACTAGCCACCAATAACGTTGTCCAGTTTACACTAGTTATTGATATCGTTGTCCAATGTTAACTAGCCACCAATAACATTGTCCAGTTTACATTAGTCATTGATATCGTTCTCCAGTTTTAACTAGCCACCAATAACGTTGTCCAGTTTACACTAGTCATTGATATCGTTCTCTAGTTTTAACTAGCCACCAATAATGTTGTCCAGTTTACACTAGTCATTGACATCGTTCTCCAGTTTTAACTAGCCACGATAACGTTGTCCAGTTTACACTAGTCATTGATATCGTTCTCCAGTTTTAACTAGCTACCAGTAACGTTGTCCAGTTTACACTAGTCATTGACATCGTTCTCCAGTTTTAACTAGCCACGATAACGTTGTCCAGTTTACACTAGTCATTGATATGGCTCTCCAGTTTTAGATAGCCACCAGTAACGTTGTCCAGTTTACATTAGTCATTGATATGGTTCTCCAGTTTTAACTAGCCACCAATAACGTTGTCCAGTTTACACTAGTCATTGATATCGTTCTCCAGTTTTAACTAGCCACCAATAACTTTGTCCAGTTTACACTAGTCATTGATATCGTTCTCCAGTTTTAACTAGCCACCAGTAACGTTGTCCAGTTTACACTAGTCATTGACATCGTTCTCCAGTTTTAACTAGCCACGATAACGTTGTCCAGTTTACACTAGTCATTGATATGGCTCTCCAGTTTTAGATAGCCACCAGTAACGTTGTCCAGTTTACACTAGTCATTGATATCGTTCTCCAGTTTTAACTAGCAACCAATAACGTTGTCCAGTTTACATTAGTCATTGATATGGTTCTCCAGTTTTAACTAGCCACCAATAACGTTGTCCAGTTTACACTAGTCATTGACATCGTTCTCCAGTTTTAACTAGCCACCAATAAATTTGTCCAGTTTACACTAGTCATTGATATCGTTTTCCAGTTTTAACTAGCCACCAATAACGTTGCTCAGTTTACACTAGTCATTGATATCGTTCTCCAGTTTTAACTAGCCACCAATAACGTTGTCCAGTTTACACTAGTCATTGATATCGTTCTCCAGTTTTAACTAGCCCAACGATAACGTTGTCCAGTTTACAATTAGTCATGATATTGTTCTCCAGTTTTAGATAGACCACCAATAACGTTGTCCAGTTTACACTAGTCATTGATATCGTTCTCACAGTTTACTAGCCACCAGTAACGTTGTCCAGTTTACCTAGTCATTTACATCGTCCATTAACTAGCCCGATACGTTGTCCAGTTACACTACTCTGATATGTTCTCCAGTTTTAGATAGCCACCAATAACGTTGTCCAGTTTACACTAGTCATTGATATGGTTCTCCAGTGTTAACTAGCCCACCAATAACGTTAGTCCAGTTTACACTAGTCATTGATATCGTTCTCCAGGTTTTAACTAGCCACCATAACGTTGTCCCAGTTTACACTAGTCACTTGATATCGTTCTCCAAGTTTCAACTAGCCACCATAACGTTGTCCAGTTTACACTAGTCATTGATATGGTTCTTCCAGTTTTAACTAGCCACCAATAACGTTGTCCAGTTTACACTAGTCATTGATATCGTTCTCCAGTTTTAACTAGCCACCAATAACGTTGTCCAGTTTACACTAGTCATTGATATCGTTGTCCAATGTTAACTAGCCACCAATAACGTTGTCCAGTTTACATTAGTCATTGATATGGTTCTCCAGTTTTAACTTGCCACCAATAACGTTGTCCAGTTTACACTAGTCATTGATATCGTTCTCCAGTTTTAACTAGCCACCAATAACGCTGTCCAGTTTACACTAGTCATTGATATGGTTCTCCAGTTTTAACTAGCCACCAATAACGTTGTCCAGTTTACACTAGTCATTGATATCGTTCTCCAGTTTTAACTAGCCGCCAACAACGTTGTCCAGTTTACATTAGTCATTGATATGGTTCTCCAGTTTTAGATAGCCACCAATAATGTTGTCCAGTTTACACTAGTCATTGATATCGTTCTCCAGTTTTAACTAGCCACCAATAACGTTGTCCAGTTTACACTAGTCATTGATATCGTTCTCCAGTTTTAACTAGCCACCAATAACGTTGCCCAGTTTACACTAGTCATTGATATTGTTCTCCAGTTTTAACTAGCCACCAATAACGTTGTCCAGTTTACACTAGTCATTGATATCGTTCTCCAGTTTTAACTAGCCACCAATAACGTTGTCCAGTTTACATTAGTCATTGATATGGTTCTCCAGTTTTAGATAGCCACCAGTAACGTTGTCCAGTTTACACTAGTCATTGATATCGTTCACCGACCAGCCAGCGTGTGAAGTGTCTGGTTTTTGTTACGGTCAGTGGTTTCATTGTTAGTTTACTCGAGTGACCTCAGGTCGGCCTGAGACTCATCAGCTGCTGAGTTCATCTCCAATTTACAAAATGATGTTGTACTCCTATAGTACATAGTCGATCGACCATTCAACATTCTCAGGTGATTACATATGTATGTTTCAAATCCATCGGCAACTGGAATTTACGGAGTCGGCCGAATAGGCAGTAGTTGAAGCCACATTTTACAAATGAGCAAGCTTACCCACAGCGGATACATTATTTGGAGAAGAGTAGATACCGCCAAGTCAGTCTCTTCCCTATGGAGAGATGCCCGTGGTGATTAAACAACACCAGGAGTTGATGCTTCTAGCAAGGGCCCTCAATTGAGTTGCAGGTTGATTTGATGCTTTGCTTTCTATGAAATATTATTCTGGGTTTGGTTATTGAAAGGGTATGGCGTGTTTTATATATCGGTGATTATGGGTAATTTTCTCATGGGTTAGTTTATTCGTCAGTGATTTGGCCCAGTTTATTGACGTTTTCACAGAAACTGGGTTAGTCTAATTTATTGGCGTGCAGAAAACCCATGGCGTGGTCTGGTTTGTTGACTCGTTCCACAATGATGAATTGGTCTAATTCATTGACTTGCTGCATGATAATGATGCGATAATACTTTATTGGCTTGTAAAACGATGGTTTGATTCAGTTAATAGTCGCCTCAACAACATAGTGAGATAGTGTTTCTTGACTGCAGTTCTGATGAAACGATCTAGCGTGTAGATTTTCTAAGATATGGATGTCATTGTTTGTTGACTTACAGCCCAGCTGTAGTCTGGTACAGGAATATGCGTTCGTATTGTTTCTAGGCGCAAATTGTTGATCTAATTGTCTTTCTTCCTAAAATAGTCGACTTTGTCGTTTTCCAACACCAATAAACAAACACAATTTTGTTGAGTAATTCCTTGGCTCATACAGTTACAGTTAACGACCCCGTGTCCATGTCATGTGGAATATTGGGGATATGGTTCTCGGCCTTTATGATGAATAGACCACCCGGCACGGAATGAGTCGGGTAATTAGTATCACGACAACCGTCTTCAACTTCCAAGACAATTCTCTGGTACCATATCCAGATGGTTACTTAAATAGTACCAATCTCGAGGACATAAGAACCCTAAATACTGGATCGTCAGGCTAGTGAGTTTCGTTGCCTACTGAACAGCAACTGTAGCATGATTTCCTTGCGTTGTGTGGTTGCTCGTAATGTTGATTCTTTTATATCAGCGGTTTTAGCTACAGACAGCACAGTACATGGTACACACTTGAAGGCCTAGTGTAGAGCCGCAGTGCCCAATCAATGACACAGCCAGTGGAAGAAGCTCATGTGTAGGAGAGAATCTCAAGGAAATGTGATGACGTTCCATTCGTTCAGCTCACGACACCATTGATGAAATGATTAAACAAAACACTTCTGGCTGACGAGATGATGATAGGGGAAGCAGATCGATACTTGCCAGGGATGCCTGTCGCAGCACCACGTTCCGTCTTGCCTGCTCTGCTCGGCGGGCCCAGCTTCCATCCGCCAGTTAGTTTTTTATTTTGGTATGTGCGCCTAGGTGGCCGCTGGCATGTTCGCAGGTTGGTTGTTTCATACATATTCCCATCGATTAACTCACACCTTCGCAGACACACCCTTGGGAAGATGACAGTGGACGTTTTCCAGTGCTCAAGTGGCATGTTTTGAGTGCGATACTGCCAAGTCATCAATTTCTGCCAACATTTGATTTTCCCTACAGAATTTTGAGGATCACCTCAGCTTGCCTTAGTGACTGCGTATTGCTGCTCTCGACCTGTATTTAACTAAAAGATATCCTAGACCAGTTAAAGGCATTTTCTCAGCATTGGTGTTAGATTTACATCTGCTTGTCTGTGACCGCCACGCACTATTGCTGCATCTGGGATTACATGTTGCTAAGGGATTTGTTTGTTATTTGCTGGTTGAAGCATTTGGTTTTGAGTCAGTATTTCCTACAGTGCTCAGATATACGAAGAGATGAGTGACTAACTCGCCCACATAGAATATCGTAATTATTTTATGTGGTATTGCCCCACGTTTTAACAGTTTCCAGCACAATCGTTCATGTTGAAATATACAAACGATTAATGGAATTTCATTTCAACGTGTGCGCTTTCGCTTTTATACGGTAAGTTTCTGAATCATGTTAATGATATTAAGTTCTCTGTGGGTAGCGATTACATATGCTGTATTTTCATTAATGGATCTCATTATACAATATGCATCTGCCATCTTGGAATTTATTGGTGGCACCTGCTGTCATGCTGTTGAACGTGATTCAGAGCACTAAGCCACGCGTGTGGTTTACTAACATGTTGGCGTTGTAGTATATTGCGCAGCAGGATAGCTAGTTC